>CP144700.1:51241994-52441994 GCA_036885675.1 Vigna mungo
TCAACTCCTCAGCCATTCGGCCTTAGGTACTTAGCCAAATTTAACAACAGGTATTCAGCTCTCCAGCCTCAATTGCTTGGCCATTCGGCCTCATAGGTACTTAGCCAAATCTGGCATCAAGTGTTCGGCCCTTCGGCCTCAACTCCTTGGTCATTCGGGCTAAGGTACTAATCCAAACAAACAACAAGTATTCGGCCCTTCGGCCTCAATTTCTTGGCCGTTCGGCCTCAATTGCTTGGCAATTCGGCATCAACTGCTCGGCAATTCGGCCTCACAGGTACTTAGCCAAATCTGACATCAAGTGTTCGACTGTTCGGCCTCAATTCTTCAGTCATTCGGCCATAAGTACTTAGCCAAATTTGACAACAGGTATTCGGACCTTCGGCCTCAACTCCTCGGTCATTCGGCCTTAGGTACTTAGCAGAATTTGGCAATAGGTATTCGGCCCTTCGGCCTCAATTGTTGGGCCAATCGGCCACAACTGCTCGCCATTCGGCCTCAAGTGTTCGGCCCTTCGGCCTCAATTCCTCGGCTATTCGACCTTAGGTACTTAGCCAAATCTGGCATCAAGTGTTCTCCCCTTCGGCCTAAACTCCTCGGTCATTCGGCCATAGGTACTTAGGCAAATTTTGCAATAGGAATTCGGCCCTTCGGCCTCCATTGCTTGGCCATTCGGCCTCACAGGTACTTAGCCAAATCTGGCATCAAGTGTTGGGCCCTTCGGCCTCAACTCCTCGGCCATTCGGGCTTAGGTACTTATCCATATTTGGCCATAGGTATTCTACCCTTCGGCCTCAATTACTTGGTCATTCAGCCTCACAGATACTTTGCCAAATCTGACATCAAGTGTTCGGAAATTCGGCCTCAACTCCTCGGCTATTCGGCCTTAGGTACTTAGCAAAATTTGGAAACAGGTATTAAGCCCTTCGGCCTCAATTGCTTGGCCATTCAGCCTCAACTGTTCTGCCATTCGACCTCATAGGTACTTAGCCAAATCTGGCAACAACTCTTCGGCCCTTCGGCCTCTATTCCTCGGCCATTCGGCCTTGGTACTTAGCCAAATTTGGCAACAGGTATTCGGCCCTTCGGCCTCAACTCCTCGGCCATTCGGCCTTAGGTACTTAGCAAAATTTGGAAACAGGTATTCATCCATTCGGCCTCAAATACTCGGCCATTCAGCCTCACAGGTACTTAGCTAAATCTAGCATCAAGTGTTCGACCATTCGGCCTTAGGTACTTAGCCAAATTTGGCAACAGGTATTCGGCCCTCCGGCCTCAGTTACTTGGCCATTCGGCCTCCACTCCTCGGCCTCATAGGTACTTTACCGAATCTGGCATCAAGTATTCCGCCCTTTGGCCTCAATTCCTCGGCCATTTGACCTTAGGTACTTAGCCAAATTTGCCAACAGGTATTCGGCTCTTGAGCCTCAACTCCTCATCCATTCTGGCTTAGGTACTTAGCCAAATTTGGCAACAGGTGTTTGGCCCTTCGGCTTTAATTTCTTGGCCAGTTGGCCTCAACTGCTCGGCCATTCGGCCTTACAGGTACTTATCCAAATCTGGCATCAACTGTTCGACCCTTCTGCCTCAACTTGTTTCCCATTTGGCCTTAGGTACATAGCAAAATTTGGCAATAATTATTTGGCCCTTCGACCTCAATTTCTTGGCCATTCGGCCTCAACTTCTCGGTCATTCAGCCTCACAGGTACTTAGCCTAATATGGCATCAAGTGGTCGGCCCTTCGGCCTCAATTCCTCGCCCAGTCGACTATAGGTACGTAGCCAAATTTGGCAACAAGTATTTGGCCCTTCGGTCTCAACTCCTCCGAAATTCGGCCTTAGGTACTTAGCCAAATTTGGCAACAAGTATTCGGCCCTTCGGCCTCCATTGCATGGCCATTCAGCATCATAGGTACATAGCCAAATCTGCCATCAAGTGTTCGGCTCTTCTGCCTCAACTACTCGGGCATTCGGCATTAGGTACTTAGCCCAACTTGGAACCAGGTATTCGGCCATTCAGCCTCAACTGCTCGACCATGCGGCCTCACAGGTACTTAGCATAAGCTGGTATCAAGTGTTCGGCCCTTCGGCCTCAATTCCTCGTCATTCAGCCTTAGGTACTTACCCCAATTTGGCAATAGTCATTCGGCCCTTCGACCTCAACTCCTTGTTCATTCAAGCTTAGCTACTTAGCCGAATTTGGCAACAGGTATTCGGTCATTCAACCTCACAAGTACTTAGCCAGATCCGGAATCAAGTGTTTGGCCCTTCGGCCTCAATTGCTTGGCCATTCGGCCTCAACTGGTCGGCGTTTTGGCCTCAGAGGTAGTTAGCCAAATCTAACATCAAGTGTTAGGCCCTTCGAAATCAACTCCTCAGCCATTCGACCGTAGCTACATAACCAAATTTGGCAATAGGTATTCGGCCCTTCGGCCTCAAATGCTTGGCATTTCGGCCTCAACTGCTCGGCCATACGGCCTCACAGGTACTTAGCCAAATCTGGCAACAAGTGTTCTCCCATTCGGCCTCAACTCCTCGGCCATTCGGGCTTAGGTACTTATCCAAATGTGGCCACAGGTATTCTGCCCTTCGGCCTCAATTACTTGGCCATTCGGCCTCAACTCCTCGGCCCTTCGGCCTCACAGGTACTTAGCCAAATCTGGCATCAAGTGTTCTCCCCTTCGGCCTCAACTCCTCAGTCATTCGGCCTTATGTGCTTAGCCAAATTTGGCAACAAGTATTCGATCCTTTGGCCTAAACGCCTCGGCCGTTCTATCTTAGGTACTTAGCCAAATCTGGCAACATGTATTCGGTCGTTCGACCTCAATTGTTTGGCAATTTGGCCCCACATGTACTTAGCCAAATCTGGCATCAAGTGTTCGGCCCTTCAGCCTCAATTCCTTGGCCATTCAGCATTCGGTACTTCGCCAAATTTGGCAACAGGGTTTCGGTCCTTCGACCTTATTTGCTTGCCCATTCGGCCTCAATTTCTCGGCCATTCGGCCGCACAGGTACTTAGCCAAATTGGGCATCAAGTGTTCAGCACTTCGGCCTTAGGTACTTATCCAAATTTGGCAACAGGTATTCGGCCCTTCGGCCTCAATAGCTTGGCCATTTGGCCTCAACTGCTCAATCATTCGGCCTCACAGGTACTTAGCCAAATCTGGCATCAAGTGTTCTCCCCTTCAGCCTTAACACCTCGGCCATTCGGCCTTAGGTTCTTAGCCAAATTTGGAAACAAGTATTCGACCCTTCGGCCTATACTCCTCGGCCATTCTATCTTAGGTACTTAGCTAAATTTGGCAACAGGTATTCGGCCGTTCGGCCTCAATTGCTTCGCAATTTGGTCCCACAGGTACTTAGCCAAATTTGGCATCAAGTGTTCTGCCCTTCGGCCCATATTCCTCGGCCATTCGGCCTTAGGTACTTAGCCAAATTCGGCAACAGGTATTCGGTCCTTCGACCTCAATTGCTTGGCCATTCGGCCTCAATTGATTGGCAATTTGGCATCAACTGCTCGGCAATTCGGCCTCACAGGTACTTAGCCAAATCTGGCATCAAGTGTTCGATTGTTCGGCCTCAATTCTTCAGCCATTCGGCCTTAAGTACTTAGCCAAATTTGACAACAGGTATTCGGACCTTCGGCCTCAACTCCTCGGTCATTCGGCCTTAGGTACTTAGCCAAATTTGGCAATAGGTATTCGGCCCTTCGGCCTCAATTGTTGGGCCAATCGGCCACAACTGCTCGCCATTCGGCCTCAAGTGTTCGGCCCTTCGGCCTCAATTCCTCGGCTATTCGACCTTAGGTACTTAGCCAAATCTGGCATCAAGTGTTCTCCCCTTCGACCTAAACTCCTCGGTCATTCGGCCATAGGTACTTAGGCAAATTTTGCAACAGGAATTCGGCCCTTCGGCCTCCATTGCTTGGCCATTCGGCCTCACAGGTACTTAGCCAAATCTGGCATCAAGTGTTGGGCCCTTCGGCCTCAACTCCTCGGCCATTCGGGCTTAGGTACTTATCCATATTTGGCCATAGGTATTCTACCCTTCGGCCTCAATTACTTGGTCATTCAGCCTCACAGATACTTTACCAAATCTGACATCAAGTGTTCGAAAATTCGGCCTCAACTCCTCGGCTATTCGGCCTTAGGTACTTAGCAAAATTTGGAAACAGGTATTAAGCCCTTCGGCCTCAATTGCTTGGCCATTCGGCCTCAACTGCTCTGCCATTCGACCTCATAGGTACTTAGCCAAATCTGGCAACAACTCTTCGGCCCTTCAGCCTCTATTCCTCGGCCATTCGGCCTTGGTACTTAGCCAAATTTGGCAACAGGTATTCGGCCCTTCGGCCTCAACTCCTCGGCCATTCGGCCTTAGGTACTTAGCAAAATTTGGAAACAGGTATTCAGCCATTTGGCCTCAAATACTCGGCCATTCAGCCTCACAGGTACTTAGCCAAATCTAGCATCAAGTGTTCGACCATTCGGACTCAATTCCTCGACCATTCGACCTTAGGTACTTAGCCAAATTTGGCAACAGGTATTCGGCCCTCCAGCCTCAGTTACTTGGCCATTCGGCCTCCACTCCTCGGCCTCATAGGTACTTTACCAAATCTGGCATCAAGTATTCCGCCCTTTGGCCTCAATTTCTCGGCCATTTGACCTTAGGTACTTAGCCAAATTTGCCAACAGGTATTCGGCTCTTGAGCCTCAACTCCTCAGCCATTCCGGCTTAGGTACTTAGCCAAATTTGGGAACAGGTGTTTGGCCCTTCGGCTTTAATTTCTTGGCCATTTGGCCTCAACTGCTCGGTCATTCGTCCTTACAGGTACTTAGCCAAATCTGGCATCAAGTGTTCGACCCTTCAGCCTCAACTCGTCGGCCATTCGGCCTTAGGTACATAGGAAAATTTGGCAATAATTAATTGGCCCTTCGACCTCAATTTCTTGGCCATTCGACCTCAACTGGTCGGCGTTTTTGCCTCAGAGGTAGTTAGCCAAATCTAACATCAAGTGTTAGGCCCTTCGAAATCAACTCCTCAGCCATTCGACCGTAGCTACATAACCAAATTTGGCAATAGGTATTCGGCCCTTCGGCCTCAAATGCTTCGCATTTCGGCCTCAACTGCTCGGCCATACGGCCTCACAAGTACTTAGCCAAATCTGGCAACAAGTGTTCTCCCCTTCGGCCTCAACTCCTCGGCCATTCGGGCTTAGGTACTTATCCAAATGTGGCCACAGGTATTCTGCCCTTCGGCCTCAATTACTTGGCCATTCAGCCTCAACTCCTCGGCCCTTCGGCCTCACAGGTACTTAGCCAAATCTGGCATCAAGTGTTCTCCCCTTCGGCCTCAACTGCTCAGTCATTCGGCCTTATGTGCTTAGCCAAATTTGGCAACAAGTATTCGATCCTTTGGCCTAAACGCCTCGGCCGTTCTATCTTAGGTACTTAGCCAAATCTGGCAACATGTATTCGGTCGTTCGACCTCAATTGTTTGGCAATTTGGCCCCACATGTACTTAGCCAAATCTGGCATAAAGTGTTCGGCCCTTGAGCCTCAATTCCTTGGCCATTCAGCATTAGGTAGTTAGCCAAATTTGGCAACAGGGATTCAGTCCTTCGACCTTATTTGCTTGCCCATTCGGCCTCAATTTCTCGGCCATTCGGCCGCACAGGTACTTAGGGAAATTGGGCATCAAGTGTTCAACCCTTCGGCCTTAGGTACTTATCCAAATTTGGCAACAGGTATTCGGCCCTTCGGCCTCAATAGCTTGGCCATTTGGCCTCAACTGCTCAATCATTCGGCCTCACAGGTACTTAGCCAAATCTGGCATCAAGTGTTCTCCCCTTCAGCCTTAACACCTCGACCATTCTATCTTAGGTACTTAGCTAAATTTGGCAACAGGTATTCGGCCGTTCGGCCTCAATTGCTTCGCAATTTGGCCCCACAGGTACTTAGCCAAATTTGGCATCAAGTGTTCTGCCCTTCGGCCCATATTCCTCGGCCATTCGGCCTTAGGTACTTAGCAAAATTTGGCAACAGGTATTCGGTCCTTTGGCCTCAATTGCTTGGCCATTCGGCCTCAATTGCTCGCCCATTCGGCCTCACAGGTACTTAGCCAACTCTGGCATCAAGTGTTCGGCCCTTCATCCTCAACTCCTCGACCATTATGCCTTAGGTACTTAGCCAAATTTGGCAATAGGTATTCGGCCCTTCGACCTCAATTGCTTATACGTTCGACCTCAACTGCTCAACCATTCGGCCTCACAGGTACTTAGCCAAATCTGGTATCAATCTTCGACCCTTCGTCCTCAACTCCTCGACCATTATGCCTTAGGTGCTTAGCCAAATATGGCAATAGGTATTCGGCCCTTCGACCTCAACTGCACGACTAGTCGGCCTCACAGGTACTTCGCCAAATCTAGCATCAATTGTTCGACCCTTCGGCCTCAACTCCTCGGCCATGCGGGCTTAGGTACTTAGCCAAATTAGGAAACAGGTATTCGGCCCTTCGGCCTCAATTGGTTGGCCATTCAACCTCACAGGTACTTAGCAAAATTTGGCATGAAGTGTTTGACCTTTCGACCTCAACTCCTCGGCCATTCGACCTTAGGTTCTTACCCAAATTTCGCAACAGGAATTCGGCCCTTTGGCCTCAATTGCTTGGCCATTCGGCATCAACTGCTCGGCGATTCGGCCTCACAAGTACTTAGCCAAATCTGGCATCAAGTGTTCGGCCCTTCGGTCTCAACTCCTCATCCATTCGGCCTTAGGTACTTAGCCACATTTGGGAGCAGGTATTAGGCCCTTCGACCTCAATAGCTTGGTCATTCAGCCTTACACGTACTTAGCCAAATCTGGTATGAAGTGTTCCTCCCTTCGGCCTTAACTCCTCGGCCATTCGACCGTAGGTACTTATCTAAATTTTGCAACAGGTATTCAGGCTTAGCCATTCGGCCTCAACTACTCGGCGATTCGGCCTCACTGGTACTTAGCCAAATCTGGCATCATTTGTCCGGCACTTCGGCCTTAATTCCACGGCCATTCAGCCTTAGGTAATTAGCCAAATTTGGAAAAAGGTATTCGGCGCTGCGGCCTCAACTCCTCAGTTATTCGGCCTTAGGTAATTAGCCAAATTTGGCAACAGGTACTCGGCCCTTCGGCCTCAATTGCTTGGACATTCGGGCTCAACTGCTCGGCCATTAGGCCTCCCATGTATTTAGCCAAATCTGACATCAAATGTTCGTCCCTTCTGCCTCAACTCCTCGACCATTTGGCCTTAGGTACTTAGCCATATTGGGCAACAAGTATTTGGCCCTTCGGCCTCAACTGCTCGGCCATTCAGCCTAACAGGTACTTTGCCAAATCTAGCATCAAGTGTTTAGTCCTTCGGCCTCAACTCCTCGGCTATTCGGGCTTAGGTACTTAGCCACATTTGGCAACAGGTATTCGACCCTTGGGCCTCAATTGTTTGGCCATTCGGCCTCACAGGTACTTAGCCAAATGTGGCATCAAGTGTTCGACCATTCGGCCTCAATTCCTCGACCATTCGGCCTTAGGTACTTAACCAAATTTGGCAATAGTTATTCGGCCCTTCGACCTCAGTTGCTTGGACATTCGACCTCAACTTCTCGACCATTCGGCCTCACAGGTACTTCGCCAAATATGGCATCAAGTGTTCAACCCTTCGGCCTCAACTCCTCGGTCATTCGGCCTTAGGTACTTAGCCAAATTTGGCAACAGGTATTCGGCCCTTCAACCTCAATTGTTCGGCTATTCGGCGTCACAGGTGCTTAGCCTAATATGGAATCAAGTGTTTGGACCTTCGGCCTAAATTCCTCGGCCATTTGGCCTTAGGTACTTATCCAAATTTGGTGACAGGTATTCGGCCCTTTGGCCTCAATTGCTTGGCAATTCGGCCTTACAGGTACTTAGCCAATTCTAGCATCAAGTGTTCGGCCCTTCAACCTCAACTCCTCGGCCTTTAGGGCTTAGGTACTTAGCCAAATTGGGCAACAGGTATTCGGCCCTTCGGCCTTAATTGGTTGGCCATTCGGCCTCACAGGTACTTAGCCAAATCTGGAATGAAGTGTTGGACCCTTCGGTCTCAACTCCTCGGCCATTCGACCTTAGGTACTTACCTAAATTTGGCAACACGTATTCGGCCCTTTAGACTCAATTGCTTGGCTATTCGACCTCAACTGCTCGGCGATTCGGCCTCACAAGTACTTAGCCAAATCTGGCATCAAGTGTTCGGCTCTTCGGTCTCAACTCCTCGGCTATTTGGTCTTAGGTACTTAGCCACATTTGCCAACCGGTATTCGGCCCTTCGGTCTCAATTGCTTGGCCATTCAGCCTTACAGGTACTTAGTCAAATCTGGTATGAAGTGTTCGACCCTTTGGCCTCAACTCCTCGGCCATTCGACCTTAGGTACTTATCCAAATTTGGCAACAGGTATTCAGGCTTGGTCATTCGGCCTCAACTGATCGGCAATGCGGCCTCATAGGTACTTAGCCAAATCTGGCATCATGTGTCCGGCCCTTCGGCCTCAATTCCTCAGCCAATCGGCCTTAGGTAATTAGCCAAATTTGGAAAAAGGTATTCGGCGCTTCGGCCTCAACTCCTCTGTTATTTAGCCTTAGGTACTTAGCCACATTTGGCAACAGGTATTCGGCCCTTCGGCCTCAATTTCTTGGCAATTCGACCTCATAGGTACTTAGCCAAATCTAGCATCAAGTGTTCTGCCCTTCAGCCTCAACTCCTCGCCCATTCGGGCTTAGGTACTTAGCCACATTTGGCAATTGGTATTCGGTCCTTCGGCCTCAATTGCTTGGTCATTCGGCCTCAATTGCTCGGCCATTCAGCCTCAATTGGTTGGTCATTCGGCCTCAATTGCTCGGCCATTCAGCCTCACAGGTACTTAGCCTAATCTGGCATCAAGGGTTCGGCCCTTTGGCCAAAATTCCTCGGCCATTCGGCCTAAGGTACTTATCCAAATTTGGCAGCAGGTATTCTGCCCTTGGCCTTAATTGCTTGGCCATTCGGCTTCAACTACTTGGCCGTTCGACTTCAACTGCTCGGCCATTCGGCCTCACATGTACTTAATCAAATCTGGCATCAAGTGTTCGGACCTTCGGCCTCAACTCCTCGGCCATTCGGCCTTAGGTACTTAGCCAAATTTGGAAACAAGTATTGGACCCTTCGGCTGCAATTGCTTGGCCATTCGGCCGCAACTGCGTGGCTATTCGGCCTCAACTGCTCGGCCATTCGGTCTCACAGGTACTTAGCCAAATCTGGAATCAAGTGTTCGGACCTTCGGCCTCAAGTCCTCGGCCATTCGGCCTTAGGTACTTAGCCACATTTCGCAACAGGTATTCGGCCCTTCGGCCTCAACTCGTCGGCCATTCTGTAAGACCCGTATAAATAAAATGATTTTTTACTTTAAGTATTTTATTTTTTTTTTGGTATTAGATAATAAATTATAATGTAAAACGTTTTTAGAAATATTTAAGGAAGGGAAGAAAATTTAATTAATATTGATTTTTTTATTAAATTTGTAAAAAAAAAACTTGAAAACGTATCTAAATATAATTGTTTGCACTATCTTATCAGCGAATGGAGTTTGGTCTAGTGGTGATTGTGTGTGCATGGAAGGGTTGTGTGCTTGGTTTCAAGTTAGAACCCTTTCAAGACCTAAAGGACTTCTAGCTCCTTTTAATTTTCCACCTTGGCATGTGGGTCCCACCATGAGGTAAGAAAGATGAAATCAAAAGCTTGGAATGTGAAAAGTGTGATGCAGCAACGTTAATTATTTTAATATATTTTCTGTATGTGTTTTGTAAGAGAAATGGAGAATTTAGTTCTCCTTCACGTCATTTTAAGAAGGGTTGCACCATGTGTTGCTTTTAGTGCATTTTATATGTTTCATTTTGAATGGTTGAAAAGTCAAACTTAAAACAAAAGTTGGGTGCTTTAGTGAAACGGTCCAGAGGAGGAGAGTTGCCTTCCATTGGGTTACTTTTCTTTCTCATTTACGTTAACGATAAGATTGCATGGTTCTATGGGTTATTTTTTTCTCTTTGCATGGTTGGGGACTTGAATTCTAGACTTAGGATGCTTGTAAGTGACTTTGGAGTTTCTTGGAGAGGTTAAACATTGCATTAAAAATGGTAGGCTCCATAAATGTGTATTATAGAGGCACTTAAACACACTTTAAACCTACCATTTACTCACATTAAAGAGAGGTTTTATGGGTGTTAATGTGGAGTTAGGAATGGGAAATTCTGAAATGGCTTAAGGGGGCCCTTAGGAGTGACCTTGAGTTAGTTAGGTTGTATTACAAACTTGGTAAGGGAGTGGAAAAGAAAGAGAGAAAGTCGTAAGTTGAGTGGAGAGAAACATTTCTTTATGAGAAACAACCAAGTTGGTGAGAGAAAGAAAGTACTCAACCTAGCTTTGGAGTTGGACGAAACTTGAAGGGAACCTAGAAGGGTAAAGAGCTTGTTGTCTAGTGACGAAAGAAACCTAAGAGCCTTTGGAAGCTTGCTTGGAACTAGAGGTAAGGGGTTTAACTTGGGACATAATATGGTGTATGATGGGTAGAACGTAACATGATAATATTGATGCATGCTTTCTTTCTTTTGTGTGGAGATTAAAGTTAATATGTTGATGCATGATCTCTCTTTTTGTGTTTAGTTTCATGTGTTGTTGTATGGAGAATGATTATTTTCATGCATTTTCAAAATGGGGTTGTGAAGGGGTATATTTTGGGTTGTATATATATGTAGTGATTTTCGTTTTTTTTTTTGTAGTTATGGGTATACTTTGAACTTTACATGTTGGTTTTTCAAAAAGTGTTGTTCTTAAAATGGGTATACATGTTTTGGACACTTTGGGGTGATGTGTGTGTATGAAAAAGTTTTATGGGTACACTTAAAATCATGTTATATTGTGTGCATATTGTTTCCTTATTACCATGTATGAATTATAATATTTTTGTGGGATGCTTATCTACACTCTTTGACCAAGAGTGTGGGTAGGAGGGTATTGAGAGTTCTCTCCCATTGTTGGAAGAGAAAAGAGTGAGTTATGAGTATGAGAGGAGTGAAAGTGATGTTTTTGTGAGATGGGGTATATGGGGTTGATCAAGTGGTGAAGAAAGAAGAAGCTTGGTTGAATGAGAATAATAAGATCATGAAGGAAGAACATGAAATTCGAAAAGAAAAAGAAAGGGGTTGCAAGAGGAGCAACAACCATGAAGAGAGAGGCTTGAAAGGTCTTTGGGAGCAAGAAGAATAAGTTAAATAGGGACTATTGGAGTGTGCATGTTTTACGTGAATGTTGGAAGGAAGGAAAAATAATATAAAAGAAAGGATGTATATGTGTTGACGTGAAACAGTGAGGGATTATGTGGTTGATACTTGTGTGCAAAAGGAAATAAAGGATACAGAGTGTTGGAGAAAAAAAAAAGAAAAATAAAAGAGTGTGAGATATGGTGTGGGACCATAAGTTAATGAAGGAAAGAGAATAAAAAAAAGAAAAGAGTGTAGTGTGGAGAGGAGTGGTTACGTGAATTTTGGTGAAGGAATGAATGGTTTTGGGTTTGAAAAGTCAAATTAAGTGGGAGATGTAAAGAGTGGGGTCCAGGTCATTTAGTGAAAAAAAGGTGAGTGAGGTGATTATGCTTTTATTAAATGAAAAAAAAATAAAAATAAAAAAGAAAGATAGGAATAAAGAAAGGTTACGTAAAAGTAGGAAAAAGGGAGAGAGAAAGAGAGTTTTTGTGAGAAAAGATTATTTCAAGTGGGGTTCACTTGGTGAGAGAAAAATATGGATATTGTTTTAAAGTTAAAAAGGTTAGTAGGGTCCACTTGGGTTGATAAATTTAAAAGTAAGTGTAATTAAGAGAAAAGGGATGTATTAAAGAAAGGTGTTGCCTTGTGAAATTATTAAAAGAAAGCGGGGTGCGTCACTAGAGAAATATTTAAATTAGAGAGTTGTAAAAATTAATTTATTTATTGAGTTGTGGAAATCAATTAATTTATTTATTTGTGAAAAGTAATTTATTTAAAATAATGGTGAATTTTAAATAAATTGTGGATTTGTGAGATTGATTGATTTTGGGCACGATGTTATGAAATATGTATGATGGTGGTTCTGTGGTTGTCAGAGCAAGCGTTTTGTTATTTCCTTGGAATTTTGTCGAGCGGTTGGTTTTGTATTGATATACGATAAAGTGTTGGGTCTCTGCGGAGACAGAGATTCGAGTGTCACCCTTCCTCGTGTGCGAGGAATGAGAGGGTTGAATATCTCGCCCAATGACTTTGGCTCATGTGAGTATAGTGCTCAGTAGGTGCGCCTAACCGAAGTTTTTACTCGTAATTCCTTGAGAAGTCAGGGAGATAGGTCTGAAGTTGCGATTGAAGACGGCTCGAATCGCCCTGTTTTGGTAAACAGGTTTTAATCGCTCTGTTTTGGGAAACAGGTACGACAAAATTCAAGGAAACAACATAAGCTTGTATGTATGCTCTGAGTTATAAGTTGAATATTGGGATGTATTGTAACGTAAAGACTATTTAGTCTGTGTTAAAGTTGAGCATTGAGACATAGTGTTAAGTTAGAGTTATGAGTTGAAATATAATGTGATATGATAACTGGTATAGCCTATGTTTTGATGATATGATTTTTGGAATTGTATGGTATGTTATGTTCTTAGTTACTCACCCTTTACGTTTGTGGTTGTGGTTCCACCTACAATGATCGTACTTGTACGAGACCAGATGACGATAAAGATAAGGCAGGACAGGAGTAGCGCGACGAGAGAATGGGAAATTTTATTGATGGGATTTATTTATGTTTTAAAGAAATTTTATGTTTTCGAATAACGAATTTGAATTATTTGTAAGGTTTGAATTTCAATTGTAATACGTTCAGACGGTTAATGTTTTATTTGTTTCCGCGATTTTATATAAACATTTATAATCGATGGTATTAAAAAAAAAATTGGCGTAGATTTCAGATTTTATATTTTACAAATGGAATTCCGTTAGGGGTGTTACACATTCTATCTTAGGTACTTAGATAAATTTGGTAACAGGTATTCGACCATTCAGCCTGAATTTCTTGGCAATTCGACCTCACAGGTACTTAGCCAAATTTGACGTCAAGTGTTCGGCCCTTCGTCCTCAACTCCTCGGCCATTCGGCCTAAGGTACTTAGCCAAATTTGGCAACAGGTATTCGTCCCTTCGGCCTCAATTGCTTGGCCATTCGGCCTCAACTGCTCGGCCTTTTGGCCTCACATGTACTTAGCCAAATCTGGCATCAAGTGTTCGGCCTTTCAGCCTTAATTTCTCGGCCATTCGGCCTTAGGTACTTAGCCAAATTTGGCAAATGGTATTCGGCCCTTCGGCCTTAATTGCTTGGCCATTCGGCCTCAACTGCTCAGCCATTCGGCCTCACAGGTACTTAACCAAATCTGGCATCAAGTGTTCAGCCCTTCGGCCTCCACTCCTCGGTCATTCGGCCTTAGGTACTTAGCCATATTTGGCAACAGGTATTCGGCCATTCGGCCTCAACTCCTCGGCCATTCTATCTTAGGTACTTAGCCAAATTGGGTAACAGGTATTCGGCTATTCAGCCTCAATTGCTTGGCAATTCGGCCTCACAGGTACTTATCCAAATCTGGTGTCAAGTGTTCGGCCCTTCGGCCTCAACTCCTCGGCAATGCGGCCTTAGGTACTTAGCCAAATCTGGTCACAGGTATTTGGCCCTTCAACCTCAACTCCTCGGCCATTCTGCCTTAGGTACTTACCAAAATTTGGCAACAAGTATTTTGCCCTTCGGCCTCAATTACTAGGTCATTCCACCTCACAGGTCCTTTGCCAAATTTGTTTTCGGAAATTCGGCCTCAACTCCTCGGCCATTTGGCCTGAGGTACTTAGCCACATTTGGCAACAGGTATTTGGCCCTTCGGCCTCAACTCCTCGGCCATTCTATCTTAGGTACTGAGCAAAATTTGGTAACAGGTATTCGACCATTCAGCCTCAATTTCTTGGCAATTCGGCCTGACATGTACTTAGCCAAATCTGGCGTCAAGTGTTCGGCCCTTCGGCCTCCACTCCTCGGCCATTCGGTCTTAGGTACTTAGCCAAATTTGGCAACAGGTATTCGGCCCTTCGGCCTCAATTGCTTGGCCATTCGGCCTCAACTGCTCGACCATTCGGCCTCACAGGTACTTAGGCAAATCTTGCATTAAGTGTTCGACCCTTCGGCCTCAACTCCTCGGCCATTCAGCCTTTGGTACTTAGCCACATTTGGCAACAGGTATTCGGCCATTAAGCCTCAACTGCTCTGCAATTCGCCCTCAGACGTACTTAGCCAAATCTGGCGTCAAGTGTTCGGCCCTTCGGCCTCAACTCCTCGCCATTCGTCCTTAGGTACTTAGCCAAATTTGGCAACAGGTATTCCGCCCTTCGGCCTCAAATGCTTGGCCATTCGGCCTCAACTACTCGGCTATTCGGCCTCACAGGTACTATGTCAAATCGGGCATTAAGTGTTTGGCAGTTCGGCCTCAATTCCTCGGTCATTCGGCCTTAGGTACTTATCCAAATTTGGCAATAGGTATTCGACCCTTCGGCCTCAATTGCTTGGCCATTCGGCCTCAACTCCTCGGCCATTCTATCTTAGGTACTTAGCCAAATTTGGTAACAGGCATTCAGATATTCGGCCTCACAGATACTTAGGCAAATCTGGCGTCAAGTGTTCGGCCCTTCAGCCTCAACTCCTCGGCAATTCGGACTTAGGTACTTAGCCAAATCTGGCCATCGGTATTCGGCCCTTCAGCCTCAACTCCTCGGCCATTCCGCCTTAGGTACTTACCCAAATTTGGCAACAAGTATTCTGCCCTTCGGCCCCAACTCCTAGGTCATTCCGCCTCACAGGTCCTTTGCCAAATTTGTTTTCGAAAATTCGGCCTCAACTCCTCGACCATTTGGCCTTAAGTACTTAGCCACATTTGGCAACAGGTATTCGGCCCTTCGGCCTCAAATCCTCGACCATTTTATCTTAGGTACTTAGCAAAATTTGGTAACAGGTATTCGACCATTCAGCCTCCTTTTCTTGGCAATTCGGCCTGACAGGTACTTAGCCAAATCTGGCGTCAAGTGTTCAGCCTTTCGGCCTCCACTCCTCGGACATTCGACCTTAGGTACTTAGCCAAATTTGGCAACAGGTATTCGGCCCTTCGGCCTCAATTGCTTGCCTATTCGACCTCAACTTCTCAGCCATTCGGCCTCAGAGGTACTTACCCAAATCTGGCATCAAGTGTTTGGACCTTCGGCCTAAACTCCTCGATCATTCGGCCTTAGGTACTTAGCCACATTTGGAACCAGGAATTCGGCCCTTCGGCCTCAAATCCGCGGCCATTCTATCTTGGGTACTTAGCCAAATTTGGTAACAGGTATTCGGCTATTCGGCCTCAATTTCTTGGTCATTCAGCCTCAACTTCTCGGCCATTCGGCCTCACAAGTACTTAGCCAAATCTGGCATCAAGTGTTCGGTCGTTCGGCCTCAATTCCTCGGCCATTCGGCGTTAGGTAATTAGCCAAATTTTGCAACAGGAATTCGGCCTTTCGGCCTCAAGTGCTTGGTCATTCGGCCTTACCTGATCGGCCATTCGGCCTCACAAGTACTTAGCCAAATCCGGCATCAATTGTTCGGCCGTTCGGCCTCAATTTCTCGACCATTCTACCTTAGGTACTTATTCAAATTTGGCAACAGGTATTCGGCCCATCGACCTCAATTGCTTGGCCATTTGGCCTCAACTGCTCAGCCATTCGGCCTCACAAGTACTTAGCCAAATCTGGAATCAAGTGTTTGGCCTTTTGGCCTAAATTCCTTGGCCCATCGGCGTTAGGTTCTTAGCCAAATTTGCCAACAAGTATTCGGTCCTTCAACCTCAATTGCTTAGCTATTTGATCTCAACTGCTCGGCCATTTGGCCTCACAAGTACTTAGCCAGATATGGGATCAAGTGTTCAGCTCTTCGCCCTCAATTCCTTGGCCATTCGGCCTTAGGTAGTTATCCAAATTTGGCAACAGGTATTCGGCCCTTCGGCCTCAATTCCTTAGCAATTCGGCCTCACAGGTTCTTAGCCAAATCTGGCATCAAGTGTTCGGCACTTCGGCCTCAACTCGTCGGCCATTCGGCCCTAGGTCCTTAGCCACATTTGCCAACAGGTATTCGGCCCTTCGGCCTCAATTGCTTGCCCATTCGATCTCAACATCTCGACCATTCGGCCTTTGAGGTACTTCGCCAAATATGGCATCAAGTGTTCGGCCATCGGCCTCAGTTACTCGGCCATTCGGCCTTAGCTACTTATCCAAATTTGGCAACAGGTACTCGACCATTCAACCTCAATTTCTTGGCAATTCGGCCTGACAGGTACTTAGCCAAATCTGGCATCAAGTATTTTGCCCTTTGGCCTCCACTCCTCGGCAATTCGGCCTTAGGTACTTCGCCAAATTTGGCAACAGGTATTCGGCCCTCCGGCCTCAAAGGCTTGCCCATTCGGCCTTAAGTTCTCAGTCATTCGGCCTCACAGGTACTTAGCCAAATCTTGCATCAAGTGTTCGGCCCTTCGGCCTCAATTCCTCGGCCATTCGGCCTTAGGTACTTATCCAAATTTGGTAACAGGTATTCGTTCCTTCGGTTTCAATTGCTGGGTCATTCGGCCTCACAGGTACTTATCCAAATCTGGCATCAAGTGTTTGGACCTTCGGCCTCAACTCCTCGGTCATTCGGGCTTAGGTACTTAGCCACATTTCGCAACAAGTACTCGGCCCTTCGGCCTTAAATCCTCGGCCATTCTATCTTGGGTACTTAGCCAAATTTGGTAACAGGTATTCGGCTATTCGGCCTCAATTGCTTGGCAATTCGGCCTCAATTGCATGGCAATTCGGCCTCACAGGTACTTAGCCAAATCTGGCGTCAAGTGTTCGGCCCTTCGGCCTCCACTCCTCACCCATTTGGCCTTAGGTACTTATACTAATTTGGCAACAGGTATTCGGCCCTTCGGCCTCAATTGCTTGCCCATTCGGCCTCAACTTCTCAGTCATTCGGCCTCAGAGGTACTTAGCCAAATCTGGCATCAAGTGTTCGGCCCTTCGGCCTCAATTCCTCGGCCATTCAGCCTTAGGTACTTATCTAAATTTGGCAACAAGTATTCGTCCCTTCAGCTTTAATTGCTTGGCCATTCGGCCTCACAGGTACTTAGCCATATCTGGCATCAAGTGTTTGGACCTTCAGCCTCAACTCCTCGGTCATTCAGCCCTTCGGCCTCAATTTCTTGGCCATTTGGTAACAGATATTCGGCTATTAGGCCTCAATTGCTTGGTCATTTGGCCTCAACTTCTCGGCCATTCGACCTCACAGGTACTTAGCCAACTCTGGCATCAAGTGTTCGGTCATTCGGCCTCAATTCCTCGGCGATTCGGCGTTATGTAATTAGCCAAATTTTGCAACAGGTATTCGGCCCTTCGGCCTCAATTGCTTGCCCATTCGATCTCAACATCTCGACCATTCGGCCTTTGAGGTACTTCGCCAAATTTGGCATCAAGTGTTCGGCCATCGGCCTCAGTTACTCGGCCATTCGGCCTTAGCTACTTATCCAAATTTGGCAACAGGTACTCGACCATTCAACCTCAATTTCTTGGCAATTCGGCCTGACAGGTACTTAGCCAAATCTGGCATCAAGTGTTTTGCCCTTTGGCCTCCACTCCTCGGCAATTCGGCCTTAGGTACTTAGCCAAATTTGGCAACAGGTATTCGGCCCTTCGGCCTCAAAGGCTTGCCCATTCGGCCTTAAGTTCTCAGTCATTCGGCCTCACAGGTACTTAGCCAAATCTTGCATCAAGTGTTCGGCCCTTCGGCCTCAATTCCTCGGCCATTCGGCCTTAGGTACTTATCCAAATTTGGCAACAGGTATTCGTCCCTTCGGCTTCAAGTGCTGGGTCATTCGGCCTCACAGGTACTTATCCAAATCTGGCATCAAGTGTTTGGACCTTCGGCCTCAACTCCTCGGTCATTCGGGCTTAGGTACTTAGCCACATTTCGCAACAAGTATTCGGCCCTTCGGCCTTAAATCCTCGGCCATTCTATCTTGGGTACTTAGCCAAATTTGGTAACAGGTATTCGGCTATTCGGCCTCAATTGCTTGGCAATTCGGCCTCATAGGTACATAGCCAAATCTGGCGTCAAGTGTTCGGCCCTTCGGCCTCCACTCCTCAGCCATTTGGCCTTAGGTACTTATACTAATTTGGCAACAGGTATTCGGCCCTTCGGCCTCAATTGCTTGCCCATTCGGCCTCAACTTCTCAGTCATTCGGCCTCAGAGGTACTTAACCAAATCTGGCATCAAGTGTTCGGCCCTTCGGCCTCAATTCCTCGACCATTCAGCCTTAGGTACTTATCTAAATTTGGCAACAAGTATTCGTCCCTTCGGCTTTAACTGCTTGGCCATTCGGCCTCACAGGTACTTAGCCATATCAGGCATCAAGTGTTTGGACCTTCAGCCTCAACTCCTCGGTCATTCGGCCCTTCGGCCTCAATTTCTTGGCCATTTGGTAACAGATATTCGGCTATTAGGCCTCAATTGCTTGGTCATTTGGCCTCAACTTCTCAGCCATTCGACCTCACAGGTACTTAGCCAAATCTGGCATCAAGTGTTCGGTCATTCGGCCTCAATTCCTCGGCGATTCGGCGTTAGGTAATTAGCCAAATTTTGCAACAGGTATTCGGCCCTTCGGCCTCAATTGCTTGCCCATTCGATCTCAACATCTCGACCATTCGGCCTTTGAGGTACTTCGCCAAATTTGGCATCAAGTGTTCGGCCATCGGCCTCAGTTACTCGGCCATTCGGCCTTAGCTACTTATCCAAATTTGGCAACAGGTACTCGACCATTCAACCTCAATTTCTTGGCAATTCGGCCTGACAGGTACTTAGCCAAATCTGGCATCAAGTGTTTTGCCCTTTGGCCTCCACTCCTCGGCAATTCGGCCTTAGGTACTTAGCCAAATTTGGCAACAGGTATTCGGCCCTTCGGCCTCAAAGGCTTGCCCATTCGGCCTTAAGTTCTCAGTCATTCGGCCTCACAGGTACTTAGCCAAATCTTGCATCAAGTGTTCGGCCCTTCGGCCTCAATTCCTCGGCCATTCGGCCTTAGGTACTTATCCAAATTTGGCAACAGGTATTCGTCCCTTCGGTTTCAATTGCTGGGTCATTCGGCCTCACAGGTACTTATCCAAATCTGGCAGCAAGTGTTTGGACCTTCGGCCTCAACTCCTCGGTCATTCGGGCTTAGGTACTTAGCCACATTTCGCAACAAGTACTCGGCCCTTCGGCCTTAAATCCTCGGCCATTCTATCTTGGGTACTTAGCCAAATTTGGTAATAGGTATTCGGCTATTCGGCCTCAATTGCTTGGCAATTCGGCCTCACAGGTACTTAGCCAAATCTGGCGTCAAGTGTTCGGCCCTTCGGCCTCCACTCCTCAGCCATTTGGCCTTAGGTACTTATACTAATTTGGCAACAGGTATTCGGCCCTTCGGCCTCAATTGCTTGCCCATTCGGCCTCAACTTCTCAGTCATTCGGCCTCAGAGGTACTTAGCCAAATCTGGCATCAAGTGTTCGGCCCTTCGGCCTCAATTCCTCGGCCATTCAGCCTTAGGTACTTATCTAAATTTGGCATCAAGTATTCGTCCCTTCGGCTTTAATTGCTTGGCCATTCGGCCTCACAGGTACTTAGCCATATCTGGCATCAAGTGTTTGGACCTTCAGCCTCAACTCCTCGGTCATTCGGCCCTTCGGCCTCAATTTCTTGGCCATTTGGTAACAGATATTCGACTATTAGGCCTCAATTGCTTGGTCATTTGGCCTCAACTTCTCGGCCATTCGACCTCACAGGTACTTAGCCAAATCTGGCATCAAGTGTTCGGTCATTCGGCCTCAATTCCTCGGCGATTCGGCGTTAGGTAATTAGCCAAATTTTGCAACAGGTATTCGGCCCTTCGGCCTCAATTGCTTGGCCATTCGGCCTCAACTGATCGGCCATTCGGCCTCACAGGGACTTAGCCAAATTTGGCATCAAGTGTTCAGCCCTTCGCCCTCAATTTCTCGACCATTCGACCTTAGGTACTTATCCAAATTTGGCAACAGGTATTCGGTCCATCGGCCTCAATTGCTTGGCCATTCGGCCTCCACTACTCGGCCAGTCCGCCTCACAGGTACTTAGCCAAATCTAGCATCAAGTATTCGGCCCATCGGCCTCAACTCCTCGGCCATTCGGCCTTAGGTACTTAGCCAAATTTGGCAACAGGTATTTGATGAATCAATATTTTATACCATTAACTTAGTTTTTCGCACCGAATTGTGTTGATGAATTGTGCTTAATTCTTAGTTATTGTGTCATTTTCACCATTTGGGCTTAATTAGACCAATAATTCTTATTTTAATTAATTTGAATTAATTGAGCTTAATTATTTCTATTTTTATTTTCAGGGAAATTTTCGGAAATATAATTTGGGACATTTGGTGGTTAATTTTGGATGTGCAACACAAGATATTATTTTGTAGAATGCACTTGATTTTGATTTTTCAAAGTGGCACATGTCCTTGCACACATCATGACCCAAAAGTTGAAGAAATGTTGCAGCACAATTAAGTGCACATGCTCTCGGCCGATGGAATAAAAAAAAGGAGGTGCAGAAAGTGTATTCGGCCTCCACACCAAGTAGCTCACGCATCCATCCTCCAGATTCCAGCACCTGACCTGCAACCACTTAATGAAGGGGGTTACTCCCTGTACCTCCCCAATTCCAACCCCCACCCCCCATTCCATTTTTACCCTTTGCTCTATTTTTTCTATTCCAATTTTATCCTTTAGCAAAAATTTATATTTAGAAATAACATTTTATAATTTTATTCTCCCACCCCCACATAACCTATTTATTCTTTTTTTTATCTTCATGCTTTCATCTTTACGCTTTCTTCCCAGGAATTCTTTGTTCTATTTTTCTAGAAATTCTTTCTCCCATTCTTCTTGTATTTCAAGTGATAATTGAGATATCGATTTCTTCTAGAAGAATTTGTCCTTCAATTATTATATCTCTGCATTACATTGGTGTGGTGGTGTTGTATCCAACCTTTAACCAGCGATCCTCTTCGAGTCCAGCGATCCTCTTCGAGTCGAGGTTAGTAATACCTTCGTAAAACCGTTAAAACGGATGGCGACTTCCGTTTTCCCTTAAACGGATGTTGACATCCGTTGACAGATTCCCACATTCGTTTCAGTGCCTGGACGTCTTCTTCCTCAATGCACACAGCACAGAGATGACACAGAACTCAACAGAACTCAACAGCAGACCAATCTCAACAAACACACCAACCAGACCAACCAGATATCAACAAACAAAGCTACCCAATCCTACACATTACATACGTTTAAAAAAAAAGAAGAAATTAAAAGAAACTAACCTGTCGAAGCAAGAACCACCGCCCCGCACCGCCGCAACACCCGCCGCACTAGCACCCTCCGCGTCGCCGCACACACCGGCTGCAAAGCAGCAAACACAACCGCATCGCTCAACAACCTGCAAACGAAACCAACGTCTACCACCTCTCCACACCGCGCCGCACCGTGCCGCACCGCCACACACTCACGACACCGCCACCCGCCGCACACCAAAAGCACGAGGCCGCACAAATCAACAGAACCCGTTTAGAGGAAGACTAGGAGAGTGAGAGTTGCAGAGAGCATTTCAAAAATGAAAGCTTTGGTGGGGGTGGGTGTGGGAATATGAAGGAAAGGAATCTCTGTGTGTTTTGAGTAAGGCAGAGTGTAAAAGAAGTAGGGTAGGTTAACTTAGTAAATAGGGGTAAAACGGTAAAAATAAAAAATACATAAAGGTTAATTTTGTATTTAAAAAAATATCCAAAAAAATTGGGGGGTGGGGGTTGGAACTGAGGAGGTACAGGGAGTAACCCCCTTAATGAAGCTTCACGGCCCAGATTGGTCATTTGGTGTTTGCTTGAGGAAGCATGCCACGGTCTAGCATATTGGGAGGTGCAAACAGAAAAAAATCGGCTGCACGTGAAGGAAGGGCCCCGGGAATTCATTTTGGGGGGATTCATTTTGTGCCCGGGGAATTCAATTCTCTGGATCCAGCAAGGCACATGGGGGACCCCTTCATTTTTTAGGGCAATAAGCCGTCACTTTTGAGCTCTCATTCTCTCGACAATTTTTTTTTAGGCCAGCTGCAGCAACGTTCTAGGAGGGGAGATTAAGGCTTTTGAGCATCCAGAGGCTGAAGAACAATTTTGGATTGGGAAGAAAAAAATGGGTAGCACATTGATACTGGATTTTGGATGAATTGACAAGCTCATGTTTTTGTTTCCTTTTCTTTTTAACGTGTTGGCTGAACGGTGCAGGGAGAGTGGTCCAGCTGCCACCTCATTCCTTTGAGTTTCAAAAAAAAAAACGTTTTTGGCATTGTGATGATGAATGAATGAAAATGGGTGCAGCGTTTTCTTTCTTTCTTTTAATTGGAGGATTCATTTTTATTTCTTTAATGAAGACACGGTCTTTTCTTTGAGCCAGGAAAGCACTGCTACATTTCTTTTTATTTCACATGCATTTGTTTTCTTTATTTTTTTTTATGAAGCTAAATGCAAGGAGAGGAAGTGGTGTAGAATTCTTGGAGGAATAGCACGGTGACAGCGGCTCTTGGGTTTCTTAAATGATTAGTCTTTTGTTTTGTTTTTATGAATTGAAAGTAGATTAAGTGGGTAATCTAGGAGATGGGACGTTGGTAGCTTAGAGTAGCTAGGTTTTCTTTATTTATTTTGTGAAAGAAGCAATTGATTTGATAGCAGAGGTGCATTTAATCTTTTATTGCATTTAAATTGTGCTATGGAACAAGCAGCAGCAATGTAACTGAAGTTCCGTTTTTGGCTGAATGAAAACGGTGGGGTCCGGTCTTAGAGTGAAGAATTAACTAGTTGCTGCAAGGAGGGCTCACGGTATTCAATTCATTTTGTTCACACATTTACTTTAATCTTCATTGAATGAAAACCTTGGTGTGTCACAGCTGAGAGTTATGCTCCTTTTAGAAGCAATTGCAATTTCATTTTCTCTTGGGAGGTGCACTATGTTCACATGAGTTGGTAGAAAATTATGTTTGCTTATTTTATTTAGTTTTAAAATATTTTTCATTGTATTTTCAGTTGTTTTTCATTTTCTTAAATTAGTGTTGCATTTTAATAGTTTTAACTGTGCTTAGATATTTGTTTGCTCTAGTATTGGGTTTAGCATTTTCATTCTCTGGACTCGATTTTAAAAAAATAACTGCAACCACACCAGAGGTCCAAATGCTACGTTTTATATGTCACATGAAAGATATTTGAGTCTATTTTCTAGGAAAAAAACCTTATCTCATTTAGAGCTCTGTAGAAAAAAGTTATAGGTAAAACATTGAGCAAAGGTCAGAGCTGTCCAGTTCCAGCGTGAATTTTCGTATTTATTGTAGCAGTTTCGTTTTTACTGTTTTAATTTCATTTTAATTTTTCCGCATTCACCACGCAAACCTCTCACAAAAAAAAAACCCTCACTTCGTGTTAGACCTAAGACTCGAACCACATTTGGTCCTTGAGAGACGACCTAGGAGTCACTTCCTAGCACTATACTGCATTTCTTAATTGCACATCAAATTTGTGTGGTTGCGACAACCCATCAAATTTTGGCGCCGTTGCCGGGGTTTTAGGTCTTTTGTTGTGTTAGTGTGTGTTGTGTCTTGTCTTGTGTTGTGAGTGTGATGTTCTGTTTTGTGTGTTCGTCATTGTGTGTTGCATTCAGGTAGCTTAGGTTGCATATTTTCATTGCATCCTTCTTTCCCCCCTTCTTTCCCATGTCTTCCTACTTTGATTTTGTGAATACTGTTTCTTCTGCCTGTGTCTTTGATTATGATTCTCCTTCTGCATCTGACTCTGATATTGCTTCTCATGCATATTCTGCTGATTTCTATGTTGAGAACAATATGACTCATCCTCCAACTCCTGAGAGTGATCCTAGGGAGCAAGCTTCACTTAATGAGGATGATGTTCATTGCGTTCTTACCTCTAGACTGATACATTTGCTGCCTAAGTTTAATGGTTTTGCAGGTGAATGCCCACACAGACACTTGGAGGAGTTCTACACCATTTGCTCTTTCAAGAAACCTCCTCATATCCCTGATGATCACATGTTCTTAAGGGCATTCCCACACTCATTACAAGAAGCAGCAAGGGATTGACTTTATGGTCTTCCTCTAGGATCCATCACTTCTTGAGAAGATCTTGAGCATACGTTCTTGGATGAATTCTTCCCTGCTCAGTATGGTCACAGTAACGATCCTGCAAGGAATGACCCTAGCTTGGGATGGTATGATGCTCCACGGCAATATCAACCATCTCTGAATTCTTGTATGCCTTCTCCACCTGTTCAATAACCACAGCAGCTGCAGCTTCATGAGCCTGCCCAAGCAACTCCTCATCCTTCCACTACTTCTGAGCCTACATTGAAGGAGTTATTTGAGCAGATGACTATTCTGAACATTCAGTTCCTGCGAGAGAACATGGAGTTTCAGCAGGAGACCAGTGCTTCCATTCAGAGTTTGACTGATCAGATGGGGCAGATGGCCACTCAACTCACTGAGGAACAGTCTTATGTTTCAGAGGAATCACTATTTCAGACTGTTCAGCTTCCTGATGATGTTGGTGCCATCCACATAGGAGATGGGGAGCAAAGTCATGAGCTTACTATTGTGCCCCCTACTTTCCCACCCTCCTATGTCCTACTCTTGCACTTGAGGAGACTGATGAAGATTTGGAGGACCAGGCAGGTATATGCAGTAATTTTGAGTCAGGTAGACCACTTTCACCTTCCACCACTCTACCAACATTCAGGGAAGTGGAGGTAAACATACCTATGATTGATTCCGTTGTTGATGATTATGTTGTTGATAAGTATGTTGATGTTGATGATATTGATGAGCATGCTTTTGATTTTCACTCTTTGCATGATGAGAAACAACTTTTGCCATCTTCTTTGAATGCTTATTCTCCATGCACTGAGCCTATTGTTGATATTGCTTCTAAATTTGAAGTTGATTCATGTTCTGAGGGTATATCTGAGGTTCAGCCTCTTACACTAGGATTGGGTGTTATACCTCTGCATGTTATTTCTGTGGAACCACATTGATGAGTCGATATTTTATCGACTTCACTTAGTTTATTGTGCTAGAATTAATCAGGGAATTGTGCTTAATTTTCCGGTATTTTCCCGTTTTTCCTAAATATGCTTAATTTGACCGGAAATTCTAATTTTAATTAATTTGAATTTTTTGAGCTAATTATTTGCATTATTATTTTCAGGGAAAATTTTGGAAACAAAATTTAGGAAGTGACTCCTAGGTCGTCTCTCAAGGACCAAATGTGGTTCGAGTCTTAGGTCTAACACGAAGTGAGGGTTTTTTTTTGTGAGAGGTTTGTGTGGTGAATGCGGAAAAATTAAAATGAAATTAAAACAGTAAAAACGAAACTGCTACAATAAATACGAAAATTCACGCTGGAACTGGACAGCTCTGACCTTTGCTCAATGTTTTACCTATAACTTTTTTCTACAGAGCTCTAAATGAGATAAGGTTTTTTTCCTAGAAAATAGACTCAAATATCTTTCATGTGACATATAAAACGTAGCATTTGGACCTCTGGTGTGGTTGCAGTTAATTTTTTAAAATCGAGTCTAGAGAGTGAAAATGCTAACCCAAATACTAGACTAAACAAATATCTAAACACAGTTAAATTAAATTAAATGCAAAACTAAATTAAAGAAACTAAAAAGCAATTAATCCTACAATGCAAATTAATTTAAATCACAAGAAATAAACAACACAAACTCCTACTAGCAATTTATATGACCAATGCATCTACTAATGAAATTGAAATTATGAATGGCCTAAAAGATAATCCTCCAGCCGTGACTCACTTCCTCTCAATGAAAATTAGAAACCTCACTCCACATATATCAATGCCTCCTCTCTTCCAAAAGTACGTTGAATGTAATAAAAAAAATAAACTCCACACCCAAACCTGCTGTTGCAACCTGACCGTGGCAAATGAAATAAGTGTGCTGCTTTACAAATGAAAATGTCCTCCAATTAAAAAGCTAAATCACTGTGAACCAGCCAGCAAAGAACAAAAGGCAGCCTCTTGCTCTACTAAAATCAGTGAAATCAGCGCAAGACTTGTTGGACTTCAAATCAAATGTGTGTTTGAATGAATTAAACTCCAATGCAATAGGAATATATGGAACAGCGCTGCACTATAATAAAAGAAAAAAAACATTCTCCTTCATTCAACCAATGCCATCCACCGAGAACATTGTTTCAAAGAAAAAGCCAACTCTCAAAAACGTTCCAGCCCCCCTTTTTCATACAATGTTGTCCAAAAAAATAACGTTCCAACTCACAAAGAAAACAAAAAAAAATAAATGTTCTTCTTCATTCAAACTCAACCACCGCACAAAGGCATTTGAAAAGAAAAGAGAATATCACTTCAATCAAGAGTAGCATCGGTTGCAGCATTCACACCATGAAAAGAAAAAAAATCTGATTTATTCCTTCAACCCATTAGCCAAAACCGAGAGCTACCTTCTCCCTAAATGAAGTGTGCCAACCAAAAAATCTGCCGAGAGTCCTCCCTTCCCTAAGTGACGGCTGCCATATTTCTAAGGAGCCATGTGTCCTCAAAATTAGGGTGGGGTCCACCCTAAAAACCCTAAAGTTGCCAAGTGTCTTTCTACTATTTGGACCCATCATGTTTTTATCGAAAATTGACCCAATGTGCACAAGCTTGTCCAAAAAGTTTAAACAATTAAAATTACAATACAACTAAAATTTAAAATGTCTAAATTTGAGAGTCTTGAATTTATTTGGTGTCCTCCATATGTCCTAAATTTTGTTTCCAAAATTTTCCCTGAAAATAATAATGCAAATAATTAGCTCAAAAAAATTCAAATTAATTAAAATTAGAATTTCCGGTCAAATTAAGCATAATTAGGAAAAACGGGAAAATACCGGACAATTAAACACAATTCCCTGATTAATTCTAGCACAATAAACTAAGTGAAATCAATAAAATATCGACTCATCACACATTGCACTAACCGTGTTGCAGGAGGTACATATGATTTGATCAACACACACCCATGGTGGAAGACAAAGGTGCCGACAGTTTGAAGATTAATAGGCAGTAGCTGAACCTGCTCATCAACAATCACTGCTTCTTAGATCCAGCTGTGGAGGACATCTCCCTGCTTGATCAAATTTGGAGACTGAAGCAGTTCTTCCTAAACACTTCTTTGCTAAAAACAACGGTGGAAGACCTTTCCCTAAAAGTCCAAAATTGGCAACTGCCACCATGATCAGGGGAGTTTTCTTTTCCCTTCTCCTCTCTTTCCCGCTTTTATTGCACTTGTCCATGATTTGTAGACTGATCTGAATTTTGATCTGATGAATGTGACACATTGAGGACATTGTGTAGTTTAAGTGTGGTCAATTGAGGGAGATTCTGATTTTTCTTTTATTAGTTTATGTTTTCTGCGTTAAATTTTTTGTTTTCTAGGTAGTTTTGTTGTGTCTTGTGTACAAATTTGCATGTTTATCTGTATTTGACCCTTCGGCCTCAATTGCATGGCCATTTAGCCTCAACTGCTCAGTCATTCGGCCTCACAAGTACTTAGCCAAATCTGGCATCAAGTGTTCGGCCCTTCGGCCTCAACTCCTCGGCCATTCTATTTTAGGTACTTACCCAAATTTAGCAACAGGTATTCGGCCATTCGGTTTCAATTGCTTGGCAATTTGGCCTCACAAGTACTTAGCCAAATCTGGGATCAAGTGTTCCGCCCTTCGCCCTCAATTCCTCGGCCATTCAGCCTTAGGTAGTTATCCAAATTTAGCAACAGGTATTCGGCCCTTCGGCCTCAATTGCTTGGCCATTCAGCCTCACAGGTTCTTAGCTAAATCTAGCATCAAGTGCCTGACACTTCGGCCTCAACTCCTCGACCATTCAGCCTTAGGTCCTTAGCCACATTTGCCAACAGGTATTCGGCCCTTCAGCCTCAATTGCTTGCCCATTCGATCTCAACTTCTCGACCATTCGGCCTTTGAGGTACTTAGCCAAATTTGGCATCAAGTGTTCGGCCCTTCGGCCCCAATTACTCGGCCATTCGGCCTTAGGTACTTATCCAAATTTGGCAACAGGTATTCGACCATTCAGCCTCAATTTCTTGGCAATTCCGCCTGACAGGTACTTAGCCAAATCTGGCGTCAAGTGTTCGACCCTTCGGCCTCCACTCCTCGGCCATTCGGCCTTAGGTACTTAGCCAAATTTGGCAACAGGTATTCGGCCATTCAGCCTTAATTGCTTGCCCATTCGCCCTCAACATCTCAGCCATTCGGCATCAGAGGTACTTAGCCAAATCTGACATCAAGTGTTCAGCCCTTCGGCCTCAACTCCTCGGCCATTCGGTCTTAAGTACTTATCCAAATTTGACAACAAGTATTCGTCCCTTCATCTCCAATTTCTTGGTCATTCGGCCTCACAAGTACTTATCCAAATCTGGCATCAAGTGTTTGGACCTTCGGCCTCAACTCCTCGGCCATTCTATCTTCGGTACTTAGCCAAATTTGGTAACAGGTATTCGGCTACTCGACCTCAATTGCTTGGCAATTCGGCCTCAACTGCTCGGCCATTCGGCCTCACAAGTACTTAGCCTAATCTGGCATCAAGTGTTCCGTCCTTCGGCCTTAGGTACTTAGCCACATTTGGCAACAGGTATTCGGCCCTTTGGCCTCAAATCCTCAGCCATTCTATCTTGGGTACTTAGCCAAATTTGGTAACAGGTATTCGGCTACTCGACCTCAATTGCTTGGCAATTCGGCCTCAACTGCTCGGCCATTCGGCCTCACAAGTACTTAGCCTAAACTGGCATCAAATGTTCCGCCCTTCGGCCTTACGTACTTATCCAAATTTGGCAGCAGGTATTCGGCCATTCGGCCTCAATTGCTTGGTCATTCGGCTTCAACTGCTTGGCCATTCGGCCTTAGGTAGTTAATTAAATTTGGCATCAAGTGTTCGGACCTTCGGCCTCAATTGCTTGGCCATTTAGCCTCAACTGCTCAGCCATTCGGCCTCACAAGTACTTAGCCAAATTTGGCAACAAGTATTCGACCCTTCAGCCTCAACTCCTCGGCTATTCTATCTTAGGAACTTACCCAAATTTGCCAACAGGTGTTCGGCCGTTCGGTCTCAATTGCTTGGCAATTTGGCCTCCCAAGTACTTAGCCAAATCTGGGATCAAGTGTGCAGCCCTTCGCCCTCAATTCCTCGGCCATTCAGCCTTAGGTAGTTATTCAAATTTGGCAACAGGTATTTGGCCCTTCGGCCTCAATTGCTTGGCCACTCGGCCTCACAGGTTCCTAGCCAAATCTGGCATCAAGTGTTCGACACTTCGGCCTCAACTCCTCGGCCATTCGGCCTTAGGTCCTTAGCCACATTTGCCAACAGGTATTCGGCCCTTCGGCCTCAATTGCTTGCCCATTCGATCTCAACTTCTCGACCATTCGGCCTTTGAGGTACTTAGCCAAATATGGGATCAAGTATTCGGCCCTTCGGCCCCAATTACTCGGCCATTCGGCCTTAGGTACTTATCCAAATTTGGCAACAGGTATTCGACCATTCAGCCTCAATTTCTTAGCAATTCGGCCTGACAGGTACTTAGCCAAATCTGGCGTCAAGTGTTCGGCCTTTTGGCCTCCACTCCTCGGCCATTGGCCTCAGGTACTTAGCCAAATTTGGCAATAGGTATTCGGCCATTCAGCCTCAATTGCTTGCCCATTCGCCCTCAACATCTCAGCCATTCGGCCTCAGAGGTACTTAGCCAAATCTGGCATCAAGTGTTCGGCCCTTCGGCCTCAATTCCTCGGCCATTCGACCTTAGGTACTTATCCACATTTGGCAACAGGTATCCGGCCCTTCGGCCTCAAATCCTCGGCCATTCTATCTTGGGTACTTAGCCAAATTTGGTAACAGGTATTCGGCTACTCGACCGCAATTGCTGGGCAATTCGGCCTCAACTGCTCGGCCATTCGGCCTCTCAGGTACTTAGCCTAATCTGGCATCAAGTGTTTGGCCCTTCGGCCTTACGTACTTATCCAAATTTGGCAGTAGGTATTCGACCCTTCAGCCTCAATTGCTTGGCCATTCTGCTTCTACTGCTTGGCCATTCGGCCTTAGGTAGTTAATTTAATCTGGCAGCAAGTGTTCGGACCTTCGGCCTCAACTCCTCGGCCATTCGACCTTAGGTACTTAGCCAAATTTGGAAACAAGTATTCGACCCTTCAGCCTATATTGGTTCGCCATTTAGCCTCAACTGCTTGGCCATTCGGCCTCAACTACTCCGTCATTTGCTCTCACAGGTACATAGCCAAATTTGGCATCAAGTGTTCGGACCTTCGGCCTCAACTCCTCGGCCATTCGGCCTAAGGAACTTAGCCACATTTCGCAACAGGTATTCGGCCTCAACTCCTCGGCCATTCTATCTTAGGTACTTAGCCAAATTTGGTAACAGGTATTCGACCATTCAGCCTGAATTTCTTGGCAATTCGACCTCACAGGTATTTAGCCGAATTTGGCATCAAGTGTTCGGACCTTCAGCCTCAACTCCTCGGCCATTCTATCTTAGGTACTTAGCAAAATTTGGTAACAGGTATTCCGCCCTTCAGCCTCAATTGCTTGCCCATTCGGCCTCAATTTCTCAGCCATTCGGCCTCAGAGGTACTTAGCCAAATCTGACATCAAGTGTTCGGCCCTTCGGCCTCAATTCCTCGGTCATTCGGCCTTAGGTACTTAACCAAATTTGGCAACAGGTATTTGTCCCTTCGGCTTCAATGGCGTGGTCATTCGGCCTCACAGGTACTTAGCCAAATCTGGCATCAAGTGTTTGGACCTTCGGCCTAACCTCCTCGGTCATTCGGCGTTAGGTACTTATCCACATTTGGCAACAGGAATTCGGCCCTTCGGCCTCAAATCCTCGGCCATTCTATCTTGGGTACTTAGCCAAATTTGGTAACAGGTATTCGGCTATTCGGCCTCAATTGCCTGGTCATTCGGCCTCAACTTCTCGGTCATTCGGCCTCACAGATACTTAGCCAAATCTGGAATCAAGTGTTCGGTCGTTCGACCTCAATTCCTCGGCCATTCGGCGTTTGGTAATTAGCCAAATTTTGCAACAGGTATTCGGCCCTTCGGTCTCAATTGCTTGGCCATTCGGCCTCAACTAATCGGCCATTCGGCCTCACAGGTACTTAGCCAAATCTGGCATCAAGTGTTCAGTCGTTCGGCCTCAATTTCTCGACCATTCGACCTTAGGTACTTATAAAAATTTGGCAATAGGTATTCGGCCCATCGGCCTCAATTGCTTGGCCATTCGGCCTCAACTTCTCGGCCAGTGCGCCTCACAGGTACTTAGTCAAATCTGGCATCAAGTATTCGGCCCATCGGCCTCAACTCCTCGGCCATTCGGCCTTAGGTACTTAGCCAAATTTGGCAACAGGTATTCGACCCTTCGGCCTCAATTGCTTGGCCATTTGGCCTCAACTACTCAGTCATTCGGCCTCACAAGTACTTAGCCAAATCTGGCATCAAGTGTTCGGCCCTTAGGCCTCAACTCCTCAACCATTCGGCCTTAGGTACTTAGCCAAATTTGGCAACAAGTATTCGACCCTTCGGCCTCAACTCCTCGGTCATTCTATCTTAGGTACTTCGCCAAATTTGGCAACAGGTATTCGGCTGTTCGGCCTCAATAGCTTGGCAATTTGGCCTAACAGGTACTTAGCCAAATCTGGAATCATGTTTTCGGCCTTGCGGCCTAAATTCTTTGGCCATTCGGCGGTAGGTTCTTAGCCAAATTTGGCAACAAGTATTAGGTCCTTCAGCCTCAATTGCTTAGCTATTTAACCTCAACTGCTCGACCATTTGGCCTCAAAAATACTTAGCCAAATCTGGGATCAAGTGTTCAGCCCTTCACCCTCAATTCGTCGGCCATTCGTCCTTAGGTAATTATCCAAATTTGGCAACAGGTATTCGGCCCTTCGGCCTCAATTGCTTGGCCATTCGGCCTCACAGGTTCTTAGCCAAATCTAGCATCAGATGTTCAGCACTTCGGCTTCAACTCCTCGGCCATTCGGCCTTAGGTCCTTAGCCACATTTGCCAACATGTATTCGGCCCTTCTACCTCAATTGCTTGCCCATTCGATCTCAACTTCTCGACCATTCGGCCTTTGGGGTACTTAGCCTAATCTCGCATCAAGTGTTCGGCCCTTCGGCCTCAATTACTCGGCCTTAGGTACTTATCCAAATTTGGCAACATGTATTCGACCATTCAGCCTCAATTTCTTGGCAATTCGGCTTAATAGGTACTTAGCCAAATCTGGCGTCAAGTGTTCGGCCCTTCGGCCTCTACCCCTCGGCCATTCGGCCTTAGGTACTTAGCCAAATTTGGCAACAAGTATTCGGCCCTTCGGCCTCAATTGCTTGCCCATTCGGCCTCAACTTCTCAGCCATTCGGCCTCAGAGGTACTTAGCCAAATCTGGCATCAACTGTTCGGCCCTTCGGTCTCAATTCCTCGGCCATTCGGCCTTAGGTACTTATCACAATTTGGCAACAGGTATTCGTCCCTTCGGATTCAATTGCTTGGCCATTCGGCCTCACAGGTACTTAGCCAAATCTGGCATCAAGTGTTTGGACCTTCGGCTTCAACTCCTCGGTCATTCGGCCTTAGGTACTTAGCCACATTTGGCAACAGGTATTCGGCCCTTCGGCCTCAAATCCTCGGCCATTCTATCTTGGGTACTTAGCCAAATTTGGTAACAGGTTTCGGCTATTCGGCCTCAATTGCTTGGTCATTCGGCCTAAACGTCTCGTCCATTCGGCCTCACAGGTACTTAGCCAAATCTGACATCAAGTTTTCAGTCGTTCGGCCTCAATTCCTCGGCCATTCGGCGTTAGGTAATTAGCCAAATTTTGCAACAGGTATTCGGTCCTTCGTCCTCAATTGCTTGGCCATTCGACCTCAACCGATCGGCCATTCGACCTCACAGGTACTTGGCCAAATCTGCCATCAAGTGTTCGGTCGTTCGGCCTCAATTTCTCGACCATTCGACCTTACGTACTTATCCAAATTTGGCAACAGGTATTCGGCCCAGCGGCCTCAATTGTTTGGCCATTCGGCCTCAACTCCTCGGCAATTCGGCCTTAGGTACTTAGCCAAATTTGGCAACAGGTATTCGACCCTTCGGCCTCAATTGCTTGGCAATTTGGCCTAACAGGTACTTAGCCAAATCTGGAATCAAGTGTTCGGCCTTTCGGCCTAAATTCCTTGGCCATTCGGCGTTAGGTTCTTAGCCAAATTTGGCAACAAGTATTCGGTCCTTCAGCCTCAATTGCTTAGTTATTTCACCTCAACTGCTCGACCATTTGGCCAAGAAGTACTTAGCCAAATCTGGGATCAAGTGTTCAGCCCTTCGAACTCAATTCGTCGGCCATTCGGCCTTAGCTAGTTATCCAAATTGGGCAAGAGGTATTCGGCCCTTTGGCCTCAATTGCTTGGTCATTCGGCCTCACAGGTTCTTAGCCAAATCTGGCATCAAGTGTTCGATACTTCGACCTCAACTCCTCAGCTATTCGGCCTTAGGTCCTTAGCAACATTTGCCAACTGGTATTCGGCCCTTCGGTCTCACTTGCTTGCCCATTCGATCTCAACTTCTCGACCATTTGGCCTTTGAGTTACTTAGCCAAATCTGGCATCAAGTGTTCAACCCTTCGGCCTCAATTACTCGGTCATTCGGCCTTAGGTACTTATCCAAATTTAGCAACAGGTATTCGACCATTCAGCCTCAACTTCTCAGCCATTCGGCCTCAAAGGTACTTAGCCAAATCTGGCATCAAGTGTTCGGCCTTTCGGCCTCAATTCCTCGGCCATTCGGCCTTAGGTACTTATCCAACTTTCTGTGAAGACTGCTGGAATTGGACCTGTTATGATACAAGGGTTTCACGTTGAGGATTTGTCGACGTGGTGTTCAGAATGCAGTAGAGGGGATTCTTGCTGCAAGTCTGGATTTTGTTATTGCAGCTATATTTTGGTTTTGGGTTAGAGAGCAGATTTATATTTTTTACGTGAGGACTTCTATAAATTCCTTGTTGTAAAAACCGCAACCATTATAGTGCATTTGCTTCCTGGGTTGGAAGGACACTGGATGTAGGCATTGTTGGTCGAACCAGTATAAAAACTAGTGTTTGATTTTCTCTATCCCTACACTCTTTAATTCTAGTCGACTTTAATTTTCATGCAGTCAACTACGTTTTTCGGCTGCATATAAATTTTCATTACTTGCATTTCAAGAAAGTTTAAAAAGCTCTGTACTTTTGATAAAAGATTGCGAAAAGATTTTGTTTTTGAAACATCACCAATTCACCCCCCTCTTGGTGTAAAAACGAAGCCTACCTATTTTCCAACAAACAACACACAAAGATCTGCAACAAGATATCCCTTCTTCTGCAATCTTTAAACCCACTTTGAACAATCCTCAAAGTGTCCGGACTCCACGAGTCAACCTCCTCTAATCACAATAGGAACAACCAATCTCTAGTAGATTGAAGGAAGTCTTGATCAATATTAATACACCAGATGTGCAGAATTCGGATCAACCAATAAGCGCAATATAGTCTCCTTCAAAGAACCTCCTCAAAGAAAGATCACCTTGATCTTCTTGATGAGTTCTTGGAGCAAATTTTAAGAGATCACAATCTGTAAATCACAAATGAAAGTGTTAGAATATTCAAATTCTCTGTGATCAACTAAGGCACATCTATTTTTAGTTTTCTATAAATCAGACGCTCCTATAGTCGACTAAGCTACTAACCAAGTCGACTGTCCTTAGATAGTTATAACAGTTAAGTCAAACAGTAGCGGTCAACAACAACTAAATTGATTTTGCAATTAATACAGTTGACTATCATAAAAGCTTTAACTAACTTTTGAAAATGTAGTCGTTACTGTACACACATAAACAGAATTTCAAACACATAACTAACTAATTCAGATGCACTGCGCATTAGTCGACTTAGGCACATCAGCTCAGTTTGAAAAACTTTTCAATGCAAAATCACTCACAACACTGTTTTTGAAAATATGTGCATAGTCACTAGTGTTAATCGACTTACTACATAATGAACTCGACTTAAAACTTGCAGTTATGCCACACAATATAAGTTCAAAAAATTGCATGTGGTTTTCTCTTCAAAAACATATGTAATGCAACTGTAAATGATGTATCAGATATAAGCTCAACAAATGTGCATTCACATATCAAGATCAACACAAAACATGTTCAATATAATATATCATTCAATAAAGAACAGAACATGTAACACATAACAAACCATGTGTTATTAATAATGTATTGTCATCATAAAAAACCAGAGTGACTAAAGCACTGTGAGATTAAGGTTAGCTTAACCTAGTGCTTCCCTTATCAACAATATTAACACACTGAATGGACAGGGTTGCAGTGTCAATTTGCATTGCACTTGGAGGATGACACAAATTTTGATGATATCGAGAGTGTGCTTTGTGTTCTTGGAGGGCATTTTAACAAAAACAGGAATGGTGTAGTTGTGCACATCAAGAGAGTCGTTCTGACACCTTTGGCACAGTATATTATTGCATTTTCTCATGCTAATGTCCAACCTTGCTCTCATGTCTCGGATATCACTGTTGGCAGAGCCATGTTCTTGTATTGCATGCTCAGAGGGTTTAATGTGAACATTGTAAAGGTCATTGCAAATGAGATACAGAGTTACGCCCTCACTGTGAGAAACAAGGCACCTTTGGAGCATCCTTCTCTGATTACACACCTGTGTCAGCTAGCTGGGGTGGACATTTCTACTCCACCATTGGAGAGGCTGAAGAAAGCAATTGATGATGCCTACTATAGGCAATACTATAGAAAAGATGAGACGGCCTAGCCAGTGCCTCAAAGATGCCCTAGGAGGAGAGGGCCACCACAGGGACATGCACCAGCTCATGAGGCAGAGTCATTCCAAATGAGAGACATGTATATGTCTCTGATAGAGGCTAGACTGAAGTCCATTCACAGAGGGCAGGTGGCCACAACTGAGATGATGATAGGGATGTATGATACACACCCTACACAAAGGTGGACCATGGACGAGTTCAACAATGTGGTGGCAAGGCCAGAGGAGCAGGCACATGCTAGTGGAGCTAGAGCAGCTGAAGCTCCAGATATGGAGGTGATGATGAGTATGAGGACTTTGAGGACGCTAAAGAAGGAGAGCTGGAGGACTTTGATGACAGCATGGGCTGAGGAGTTGAGATAGCATCTACTAATGGATGTTATCTGCACTAGACCAGGATTTTTCTATCTTTTTTCTTTGTAATTTGAACTTATTTGCTTCATTTGGGTTTGATGTACCTGATTGGAAACTTTATCTGATGTAGTGGTTTGACTTTTGATATTTGCATGGTGGGTATTGCTAGATGAATGCTTGTTATTGATGATGTTGAGATTGTACACTATATGCTGATATACAGGTGGAGTGTTCACAAGTTATGTGAACAGATGCATGATGTTGTGATTGTGTTTATGATGCTAAGAAGGGTGTTTATCTGGGATATTTGGAATATTGAGTGAACTTATATGTGAGGTTTTGAGCTCCAGAGTTTTTGTTGTGAATGCTTGTTATCTACTTGAAAGCATGAATGATTTTGCCCAGGTTTCTATGATTGATTGAATTGCATACTTGTGTCATATGATCAAGGCCATTTTTGTTAGTCCTTTCTTAGCCAATGCAAGAATTTTGTCCCAATGCAAAAGAACACAATGTGTTCTACCCTTTTTTGAACCAAAGCCTTAAACAGAATGTGAAAATCCTTTTGAAAATCTTTACCTTGAGTTAAGTTGAGAATTATTGTGTGGTATTGATCAAGGTTCAAGTTTGGGGTTGTTGGAAAAGTTAAAAAAAAGAAAAGATAAGCATTGAGCTAAAGTGCTGAGCAAAGCTTGAAAAGAAAAAAAGGTAGAAAAGATAGAATGAAAGAAAGATAAGCTCAATGTAAAAAAGGGGAAAGTTGGGAATGAGTGAGATTGGTTATTAAAGAGAGTGTGTGCTTGAATGATGAATTGTTGAATGACTCTCTCAACTCAAGGATTTTGTGATCTAGAAAAACCAATTTTTCTTGTTAGCCGATCCTCATTATAAGCCATGAAAAGTCCTTGTGATGACATGTATGTGTGAGTATGTTGATTGTGGTAAATGAAAGGCAATTTTGTTCTATGTGACATGTTGATAGTAGAGGGAAGGAGTGACCTCTTGAAACACCTGTGTGATTGAGTGAAACACTTTATATGGTGAGGAATAATTCCATGAATTCATGATTACATTTATCTGTGTGATTGAGTGAAACACTTTGTTTCCCCTTCCTTCACCGTTTCTTCATATTTTAGCCGATTAAAACCACTTTTGCACCGATCCAAACCATTTCCACCGTGTAATCTCTGTTTTGAATCGATTAATCGGTCTATTTTGCGTTTTCCCTCATTTCTAGGGTTCCATAGGTTAGTGTAGGGTTTTTGGTCCGATTAGGGTTCGCTATCGTCTTCTCCTTTGATTATCAACTTTTTGTTGCGTCATCTCTCTCTGGAGGAAGCTTCGAGGACTTCCATTCGTGTTCGCACCGCTCTGATAGGTATTCTCCTCGAGGCCTCTTCCATCAAGTGGTCATCAGAGCTTCAGGTTCTTCCACGCGCGTCAACAGATAAGTACCTCTGTCTTGATTTGTTTGTGTTGTATTCTCTGTTGTGTGTTGCGTCAATCTAAGCTTTGTGTCAGTATTTTGATCATTTTATTCTGTGAATCTTCTTGTTTGAGTCTTTTAATTTCTAAATCCATTTATGTCATGTTCTAGTCTTGTGCTTTTTTTTAATTGTCAATTAAAATCGAGTTTATCTAGCTATTGCTTGTGATTTGTGATTCATTCGAGTTTCCTGCATTGAGTAAGTTATGTTCACCATATATAAGCTATGACAGTTGGATAAACGAGCTTGGTGGCAGATTTCAGTGTTATAGATAATGAATCTCATGTTTCTTGAATCTGTTTGATAGTTGTTGATAGCTTTGCTTGGTTTCTGCCTAATCGATTGCACATTGATTAATCAGCAGAATTGTGATTTGGCCAGCTACACCGAACTAGTTTTTCTTTGTACTATGTGATAAGGTCTTGAAGTGTGTCATTCTATGCTTAGTATTTGTTCATTACTAAGTTCAGTTTATATTCTTTATCTTTGAGTCATTGTTGTTTGTTGTTTTGTTATTCAAGTTCATTTTACACAGTTTTGGTTAATATTGAAATTTGATGCTTCAAAAGCTACAATTGCATATGACAATTCTGATATTCCAGTGAGCTTTGCAATAGTAATTCTCAAATTTTAAGACACTGTTATGTTCAAATATTCGTTTGATGCTAAAGTCAAAAGTGATCAATGAAACCATTTTTGTGTATTTCTTTTTATTAAGTTGAACCAAAATGCTGATTTGAAAACTGTATTGGTCTTAGTCTATTGTGGATTGTAGCAAGAGCGGTAAGTCAATCACATTGGAACCAATTAAGGATTAATCCTATTGTTACAAGTTATAAAAAAAAAAAAAAAGAGGAGCTGAAGGACTTAGTGCAATTCACAATAGTTGCCTTTAATTCAGAACATCAAATATGGAAAATAAAATTCGTTTCTATCAAGAACAATGTCAAACAGTTTGGTATGCAAATTTATAAGTCAAATTTGTTCAATACTGGTTCAACTTAGGTCCTTTCTTGTTTTCTTAATCTGTTCTAGATCCCTTATTAGGTTCTGTTTGTGTGTGCCTTTTATTTTAAAGAGCTTGTTCTTGCTTGTCTTGTTGGTTGTCTTTGTTTTGTCCATCACATGTGAAATTTGTCTGCTTTTCATAATTGGATCTTTTCTTTGCTTTATTCATCTATTCTAGAGTTTGTCTAGAGTGCATGTTGTATTGTGTTGTCCATTTCCTTGCTTTAGTAGTTGTCCTGTTCGATTTTGTCCATTACTTTGATCTTTGCCTAGCCATTTCATCTCTGGTTTGAGAAGCATTTTCACTCTGGATTTCTGGAAAATTGAAAGAGGGTTGGTGTGCTTGGTAGCATCCTAGGTGGTAGTGGTCTAAAAGACTATCCACCCTTGAACTGACAATGGAGAATTTCCCCTTCCAAACCCTCATTTGTGTGCTTTAAAATTTTAAAGAGAACCCTCGAGTGTTGTGAGTTTTGTGAGGCTGAATTGGCCTGTTTCTTGGCAATTTGTAAGAGAGATTTCATCATCATTTAACTGTGCTGATAACTTTTCAATTGTGCAGGATAACGAGTTTAAAAGCATAAGATTGGATCAGTTGTGATTGTTTGAGAAGCTACTGCATTAATATGTTTGGTTAAACACTATTTGCTGCATTCATTGACATGTTAACTGATTTGAACGAGTTTGTTGAATTCTGCATTGCATCCTGATTATAAGCATTATTTTCTTTGATGAATAACTGGTTCATAATTGTTTGAAAATTATGGCTGATTTCACGGTTTAACTGAGCATGGTGAATGCTGATTTTTGAGTTAGTGAATTCTGCATTGAGGTGTGCGTGAGCTGATGTGTGCATGACCTGATGTGTTGGGAAGTCCTAAGCAGATTGGTGCAGTACTGCAGAGAAATAACATTAACCAGGTAAGTTGTTTAACTATCTTGCTTTTGATTGTTTAAAATATTTCTGTTATAGCTTGCAATTTATTGGAGGTTGTGATTTGCATGACTTGGATGTTGTACTTGTTGTTTGAAAGCTGCAATGGTCCTTTAAAGGTTCAGAAACACCAATGCAGGGAGAAAGTTTAGATTAGGACTGGGATTCGTTTGTTGTGTGATAATAATTCACTCTGAATTGTGTTGTTATTCATACTGATTCTTTTGTTTTCTCTGGGATTTTGTTGTATAGATATACTACAACATTAATTGGGATAAGGGCTCTTTCCTGAACAACATTTAGAAGCAACACAAGCGAGTTATCTAGTCTAATTACTTTTTGACTGTTTAAATTGTTTTGGATTTAAATTGTTCATTGTTGGATTGCATTCCCTGCTGAGTTGATTTGATTTATTTGTGCAGTATCAGTTTGAGACCATTCATTGAGAGCAAAAGCAATTCTTTTAGTTGCATCAAGGCACAAGACCGAGAAAGGGAAGTGTATTGCCATATATATATACATATCATCTTGTGTAAATCTGTTTTAGCTAAGGAAATTTTAATTGAAGATCTGTGCACTTGCCTTTGTAGGACACTGATAAGGAAAAATAAAGAAAATTGATCCAAGAAGCACCAAGTTGAGCACGAGACTCCTGAAGGTTAGGACAACATCTTTGAACACGTGATTCTTTATGAGCTGGACTGTACAGCAGTGTAGCAGCATTGGGCCGTAGTAGCTTTGTGGGCACGTGAATATTTGGACACTTAAAGATTTCATGCAAGATGAAGCAAAGTGGACCAAGACCATAGTAGCTTAGCATAGCTTTCAATTTTTATTTTCTTTGTATTTGATGGTGATGGAAGCAGCTCCATGACACACAAGGAAGTGCTCCACGACGCAGAGATGAGTAGCGGATTGATGAAGAAGATGAAGTTCGAATTGCACTGAAGGTGTTTGTGGAAATGTTTTGTGGTGTTTGGATGAATGATTTGGTAGATTTCTAGCTCAAACAGCCTTCCAAAAGGGAAAGGAGCTAGAGGAGGTGCTAGATAACAAAGCACAGAGGTGAACTTGAGAGTAACAGTTGAAAATTGGCAGCATTTCTTTACTTAAAATCAAGTTACCATTACAAGTGATGAACCTATCTATTTATAAAAGAAAGGAGAGCTTCTAAGCGTGTGGTGCAAGCTACTCTAATGTGCACATGCTGTAAAACAAGTGGAGGAAGCTTGTAGAGGAAATTGTCCAGCTGGTCATGAGTTCCATGTGGAGCACGTGTTGCAATGAAGAAAAAGGTTGTCTTGAATGACTAAGCGCTAATAAGTTTTGGCTGGGCGCACCTTCATGTGTAAGTTCCTTTCTACTTTGCTTTCTTATCTTGATGAACTTTCTATGATGCCTTGCACATGGTTTCCATCTTTATTAACAACCTACAAAGTAATGAGAAAATATTTAGTTTTTAAAAGAACATGCTAAGACTTTAGAAAGAAAAGATTAAGCTTGTATTCAACTTCCCTTTCTTGGTCTTAGTGTGAAGTTGGTGCTTCTTTGGATGGAAAGTCCCTAAAGGGGTTGCCATCATTCCCTCCCTCTTTAAAAACGATTTGTCCTCAAATTGGGAAGAAAGGAGAAGTACAACTTTGGTGCTTATCTGCCACTTGGGTCAAAGATATATCTACAAAAAATAGCAAAAATGAGTATGATGAATGAAATATATACAAAGAGAAGAATATGAATGAAGGCCTTTTTGACAAAAGTTTTGAGAGAAGAAAGCTTGGCCTTTTTGTTGTCACTTTGTTTGGAACATTCCCCATGATGAAATGTAGAAACAAAGTGATGTTTTTCAGAAGAAGAATAGTCAAGGTATTTACCTGCTAATGAAGGGATCAAAAAAAATCAAACACTGGTTTTTATACTGGTTCGGCCAACAATGCCTACATCCAGTGTCCTTCCAACCCAAGAAGCAAATGCACTATATAGGTTGCGGTTTTTACAACAAGGAATTTATAGAAGCCTTACGCAAAAATATAAATCTCCTCTCTAACCCAAAACCAAAATATAGCTGCACAACAAAACCAAACTTGCAGCAAGAATCCCCTCTTCTGCAATATGAACCCACATCGAACAATCATCAACGTGTAACCCCTGTATCACAACAGGTCAATTCCAGCACTCTTCACAAGATGTCAAGCCTTCAATCAACGCAACAGTCTTCAGAGGATCCCAAGCCTTCAATGATCAATCAACAAGCACCTTCTTTGTGCAGGTAATGATCACACAGTCAGTGCATAAGCCTTCTCCCTTTGAATTTCTCTCAAGAAAGATCATCATCGTCTTCTTGGAGAATTCTTGGAGCTATTAACACAGAGAATTCAATCTGAAACAAAACTGAAAATGTCAGAGCGTCAAAAGTCTCTTAACACATCGTGTTCAACCAATTTATAGATTTCTGTCAGTCAGATTGTTTCTCGGTCGAATAGCCTACTAATACAGTCGACTGTATTATTACAGTTATAACAGACAGTCAACATAAAGGCTCTCATTCAACCAAAACCAACACACATTCAATACAGTTGACCAAGTCATCAATGCTTAACTAATTTTTAAAAATATAGCCGTTGGAGCATGTAAGCATAATAGAATTCCAAAAACTGATCAAAGATACAAATGCACACTGGGCAAAGTCGACTGACACATGTAAAAACATTTTGAAATTCTTTTCCATCCAAAACATTACAAAACACTAATTCTCAAAATCTGTACAGAGGTTTTAGAATAGTCGAATCCATTATAGATGTATTCGACTGGACTAGAACTTTGTCACACAATTATAAGTTCATAAACGTGCTTATGATTTTTCACTTCCAAAAATGTGCCATAAAATGTGTACTGTTATCAAAGTTATTTTACTGCACATTATCATACAAGCATGTTCCACAAATATATCACACAATTAATCATAGGAACATACATCACAGTACATCAAACATGTTTAGCAGATATGACAATCAGTTCATAATAAGAACATGTAATATAGCAACATGTGTACTGTTATTAAGCATTATGTTGTCATCATCAAAAACTAGATTGATATAGAGTTTGTGTTGTCAACAATCTCAACATTTTTCACCATAACGATGTTGACAAGCCACATGGTGTAGGTGATTTCTCCTATGAAATCGGACTCAATGAGAGATGTTACTTCCTTATTAACAGGTGTTCAACGCTTTTCTCCGAGTTCCTATGGGCCACAGGTCTGGCATGTGGGAGAATGGACGGATGGTGGCATAAGAAACTAATATCAATACCTCACATGTCGATTGAGCACTAAGCGAATGTATTCACATTCTGTCTAAGAATTTCCACTATCTGTCTGCGAACTTATTCATCCATGTTAATGCCGACATCTATAACCTGGGAGACCTTAGTCCCTTAGGTGTAGCTTTGCATTGGTTTATCAAATGAAGGTCGACTATCATCTACGAACTCAACCTACGATCAAGGTCAAGAGTGTTGTTGTCTAAGCTTCCTTGTTAATGATTTATAATCATTGACTGACATGATTGCATTTTTTGCCATAATGTGATAGCTCTTTCTTTAGATAGGTGAACTACTATATTGTTGTCGCTTGGGGTGAAATGTTGGCGCCTATTGAGCTAGCATATTATTGTCTATTTCAAGTCCACTTTGATAATGATGATTAAGTGATCCTCTACTGGGCACTTCACCACCACGTACAAAGTAGACATGACCACACCAAGCTTATTCAAATGTTTTCTGCTCGACCAAGATGTTGTAGGAAGTGTCAGCCTTCACTATGAGGTATTGTACCATTACGATGTTTTGGGTCTTTGGTGTCCTAAAGGTCTTCAACAACTCAATATAACCTTTAAGGTGCACTCATTTTTGGGAAAATTGAGCAGGGGTTCTAGATAGGGTTGGATTAGGTTCGTTGGGATGTCTAATTTCTTAAAGGTGTGCTAAAATACGACGTTGGCTAAGGTTCCCTGGTTGATGAGGATTTTGAGAACTCACCAATTGGCGATGGTTATTGTGATGACTACTGTGTTGGCTTGATCTGGTCGTCTATAAAGAAATCTTTGTCTATGAAGGTTATAGAAGGCAAGCGCCATGGTAGGAATTAGCTCATCAAGTTGATACTCCTTTGATATCTTTTTTGTGTTGCCCAAAAGCTTCCCCATCCGGTCAAACCTCCTACAATGGTATGAACGCTTCCTCTCGCATGAGCCGAGTCAGGTTGCACCTGGATAATCTGGCTTTGGATAATAGGTTGTGTAGGAGGTGAAGCATTGAACTTGGACAGGCTATTCAAAGCCAGGTCTTGGGATCTGGAGCACCATGTTAGGTTGGTCCAACCATCCTTGACTTAGTCCTGTGAAACCTCTGTGTCATAAACTTCGATCACATCATCCTCATCCTTTGCCTCGGTCGTTATTTCCCTACTGAACGAATGGAGCTAAGGCGCTAAAGCGGATCAATACTTCCATGAGATCATTCATATATTACTATTCTTTTATGTTGTCCAATGCTTTAATGATAGGAACACAAATAATAAGAAATATGATGTTTTAAAATAATAAGATAGACATGAATAATTATACATTATCTCAATTCAATATATAAAACTTGTAATAATTTTCTTCTAATGAAATATTTACATTATTGATAACGGTTGAAAAACCCTTATTTTCATATGGTATTTTAGACCAAAATTACTCCCTTTACTGCTTAAAATGAGCTTAGAATCAAGCAAAACTCAATAAATGAGTCAGTAGAGAGTCAAAAGCTGTTTTTAGCGATATTATGCTTGTTTTACATTGTTTTGTAGCAATTTTGATGGAAGTGAAGAATGGAGGTGAAGATGAAGGCCTTAGACTCAAGACAGAGGAAGAAAATCAAGAAAAGAAGAGTCTAGGAACCGCCCAGCGGTGTATTTCTGCCGCTGGGCGGCCAAATGCGAGGAGATGGCACCATGGCAGGGACACCTGGTGGTTTTGCGATAAGAGGCAAACCGCCGGGCGGCATAAGTGTGACGTTGGGTGGTTGCCTGTTGGGCTTAGGCCTGTTTTCTATGACGCTCCTCAGCTATAAATAGCCCTGTTGCGATTTCATTCTCATTCTTTTGACAGAGGAGGACGACTAGACCTAATTCTCACTCTCTGGAGAAGATTTCTTGGATGCTTAGGCTCCTTTTCATCCTATCTAGGGTTTGCTCTTCCATTCTTCCATTGTTTTCATCTTAGTTGACCATGACAATGGTGAACTAAACCCTTTTGTTGTTGGGGGAAACAATGTAATCTTTTGAAACTCTCTTTTATTGAAACTCTTGTTTATTTATATGATTTTCATATGCTTTGATTATCAATTGTTGGGTTCTCATCTGCGCTTAAAGCTTTTATCGTTCAACTCATTCGATAACTATTGTTTGTCTTTACTGATACGGGAACGTACAGTAATGTCATGAACTGGTGAGTAATTCCTTGGTTAAGAAATACCACCTAGGGATAGGGAGGTAGGACGATCAATTGTTTTTGCTTCTGTTAGGTAATGCATTGCTAATTGCTAGGAGAGGCTAGGGATAACAAGCCGGTAATTAGTAATAGGCTCTTTTCGCCGAGGGATCGGGCTAAGGGTATGCCAAGAAAGTTTGCATAACAATGAGATAACAAAGCAATTTAAATAAGAGGAGTAAATAAGAGAGGGCGAATAAGATGAATTTGTAAACCCCCAACAACTCCATTCATCCACAGTCTTTTTCGTCAATGAATCAACACATTGCATGTTTATTTTCTGTCTTTGCATTCCACAAAATTAATTTTTCTCTCTACAAGTCTTACGATTTTGATTCACACGAAAGATAAGGCCTTTCGAGTCTCTAGGGAAGAACGATATCCGACTTTACCGATTATATTACTTGGAACGATCTGGTACACTTGCCAGGGAGTCAACAAGTTTTTGGCGCCGTTGCTGAGGACTCGAGGTTTAACTTTTCCAAGTAGTGTGGATTGATTGAAGTTTGACTTGATTTTTATGTTTATTTTTTATTTTTATTTTTTTTTGTTCTAATAAATGTTTTCTAGGGTTTTGTGCCTAATGTTTGCAGAATGCAGTTTAGACAAGAATTCGATTATATGGGCACTCAATTCTATCAAAATAATTTCAATCACTGGTGGGAACCTCACTCATATATGGATCAAAGTCAATTTGGGCAAGCTGCTGAGCCACAAATTAGACCAATCAAGAAAAATACAGAGTCTGATGATCTTCTTCAGAGGATTATGAATTTGGAAGTATACCATGTCAAGGGCATAGAGGAGAATATAAAGAATGACGAATTCTTTCCACAAGACATGTATACAAGATTTTCTTCTCATAGAAGCATGGAAGAAAGGCAACAATATCAGTGGCAGCAACAATACTCTTCACCAATAGAAACGTGGGAGTATGATCAACAACTATGCCAACAGATAGCTGATGTGACGGAACAAGTCAAAAGCCTTAATGAAAAGTTCGACAAATTTCTGGAGAAGTGTGATTCCAAGAGCTATGAAGTTACCTTCAGGAATTTGGAGACACAAATTGATGAGGTTGTTGATGAGGACAAGATAAAGAAAGAGGTGAAAAAGATAGAAGAGATAGAAACAGAAAAGATTGTTGCTGAGGAGAAGATAGATGAAGAAAAGATAGAAGAAGAGGTTGTACAATTGAAAGAGAGGGAGTATGAAAAACCCTTGCCCTATCCAAAGACATATTCTAGGAGGGAAAAAGAAAAGCAGTTGAAGCGTTTTATGGAGATTCACAAGAAATTGGAAATAACCATACCATTCTCTGAGACACTTCAGGAAATACCATCAGATGCGAAATTTTTGAAAGAACTTCTCATGAAAGAAAGGAAGTATATTGAGAAGGAAACTATTGAGGTGCAAGGAAATTGCATCGCAGTCATACAGAGGAAATTACCTCCTAAATTACAAGATCCAGGGAGCTTTATCATTCAAGTGGTTGAAAGAAAAAAGAAAAATAGAAAATGTGAAAAAATAAAGAAGAAAGAAAAAAAAGAAAAAGAGAAAGTTGAGGGAGAAGCGTGAGAAAAAGAGGAAGAGAAGAAAGAAGAAAAGATCATATGAAAAGCCCCTTCCTCATCAAAAGAAAAATCATAGGAAGGAAAAGAAGTTCAAGTACTTTATGGAGATCTTCAAGAAATTGGAGATTAAAGTTCCTATGGTTGAAACATGGAAACATGTGCTTGGTGTTCTCAACTTTATGAACGAATTTAGCAGGAAGAAGAAAAAGAAAAGAATATCAAGCGAGAAGAAATTCAACACCTACTGATGGGTGTTTGTTGGGGTCATCCCAATTGTTGTAGCATATTTTTTTATTTTATTTTTAATTTTTAGCTTAGGTTTATTTCATTTTTTTTAACTTGTAATTTTGTGGACATTTGAACAATTTTTGGGTACCATCTACTGAGGGATGCTAACTTTTGGAATCCACTGAAGGATACCCGAAAGGTACACCTACTGATGGGTGTTGGAAGGATTTGCACTTACTGACAAGTGTTAAACAGGTTTGGGTCAGACTCGTGACGTTAAACAAGCGCTACTAGGAGGCAACCTAGATTCTCTCTTTCACTTTTGCATTTTAATTTCTTAGAATAGGTTGAATTTTATTTTTCAGTGTGTAAGCTTGGCTTGAATACTTTTCTGAAGATGTTTGACTGAATAATTTGCATGATGAGCCTGTTTGATGATGATTTGATGCGGATGTATCAAGTTATGTTGCATGTTGATATCCTGTGAAATAGATGTATGATGAATTATGATTGTGGTTATGATGCTGAGCAGAGTGTATGAATGAATGTGTGTGAGAAAGCATGTTGTGTGAGATATTGAGCTCCAGAGTTTTATTATTGTATGAAATTATTCACAGGAAAGCATCAATGATATTGCCTAAGTCTTGATGATTGATTGAATTGCATGTATATGTCATATGATCAAGGCCATTTTTGGAAGCCCGTACTTAGCCAAATTTTCACCCAAATTGCTTGAAATTTTATACCCTTTTTGAACCTTGGCTCTAAACAGAATGAAAACCCTTGTGCTGAATCTATTTACTTTGAATTGGGTTAATGACTGTAAGTATATTCAAGGTTCAAGTTTGGGGTTGTGGGGAAAGTTTGAATGGCAAAAAGAAAGGCATTGGGCTCAAGTGTTGAAAATGAAAAATACATGAGAAAAAGAAAAATCATGAAAGATGAGCTCAATGTAAAAATAAAAGAAAAAGGGAAGAAGTTGGGGACAAGTGAGATTGGTTAAGAAAGAGAGTTGAACTTGAACCTTGAATGATAAATGAGCTCTCTTGATTCAAAGATTTTGTGATCCAGAAAAACCAATTTTTCTTAATAGCCCAACCTCATTACAAGCCTTGGAAAAGTCCTTTTGATGGCATTTGCATGTAATGATTTTGATTGTTTGAGATGAACGACAATTTTATTTCATGTGACTTGTGAATGATGAAGAGTTGGAGTGCCACCCTAAACACTCGAGTGATTGATTGAAACACTTACTTGGTGAGAATTTCTAAACTTCATGATTGCATCTTTGCTTAGTGAATTGGTCATTCATAATATGAAACATCTATTGAGGACTGTTTGAAATAACTGAATTGAAAGCATGCATGCATCTTGATTTGATTACCACTAATGATCTGAAATTGAGTAGTTCTCATAATGCACTTTAGGATTGTTGAACCATCGGATGAAATTGTAGAAAGCCAAGTTTTGTTTGTTTATAGTTTTGTTTTGTTTGCTTGAGGACAAGCAAAGTTCTAAGTTTGGGGTTGTGATAACGGTTGAAAAACCGTTATTTTCATATGGTATTTTAGACCAAATTACTTCCTTTACTGCTTAGAATGAGCTTAGAATCAAGCAAAACTTAATAAATGAGTCAATAGAGAGTTAAAAGCTGTTTTTAGCGATATTATGCTTGTTTTGCATTGTTTTGTAGCAATTTTGATGGAAGTGAAGAATGGAGGTGAAGATGAAGGCCTTAGACTCAAGACAGAGGAAGAAAATCAAGAAAAGAAGAGTCTAGGAACCGCCTAGCGGCAGAAATCCACCGCTGGGCGGCCAAATGCGAGGAGATGGCACCATGGCAGGGACGCCTGGCGGTTTTGCGATAAGAGGCAAACCGTCGGGCGGCATAAGTGTGATGCCGGGTGGTTACCTGTTGGGCTTAGGCCTGTTTTCTGTGACACTCCTCAGCTATAAATAGCCCTGTTGCGATTTCATTCTCATTCTTTTCACAGAGGAGGACGGAAAGACCTAATTCTCACTCTCTGGAGAAGATTTCTTGGATGCTTAGGCTCCTTTTAATCTTATCTAGGGTTTGCTCTTCCATTCTTCCATTGTTTTCATCTTGGTTCACCATGACAATGGTGAACTAAACCCTTTTGTTGTTGGGGGAAACAATGTAATCTTTTGAAACTCTCTTTTATTGAAACTCTTGTTTATTTATATGATTTTCATATGCTTTGATTATCAATTGTTGGGTTCTCATCTGCGCTTAAAGCTTTTATCGTTCAACTCATTCGATAATTGTTGTTTGTCTCTACTGATACGGGAACGTACAGTAATGTCATGAACTGGTGAGTAATTCCTTGGTTAAGCAATACCACCTAGGGATAGGGAGGTAGGACGATCAATTATTTTTTCTTCTGCTCGTTAATGAATTGCTAATTGCTAGGGGAGGCTAGGGATAACAAGCCGGTAATTAGTAATAGGCTCTTTTCGCCGAGGGATCGAGCTAAGGGTAGGCCAAGAAAGTTTGCATAACAATGAGATAACAAAGCAATTTAAACAAGAGGAGTAAATAAGAGAGACATATAAGATGAATTTGTAAACCCCAAAAAACTCTATTCATTCACAGTCTTTTTCGTCAATTAAATCAACACATTGCATGTTTATTTTCTGTCTTTGCATTCCACAAGTAAAATAGTATAAAAATTTTAAGTGTTGCACTACCTTATTTTTTTTACTTATTGATTACATTACACGAGAAAACAATTATAAAATTTTATTAGTGTTACACTCTTGTTAAAATATTCTAAATGGTCATGTAATAATTACCTTATGATTAAAGTAACAAAATGAAATAAGATGGGTTAAAAATCTTGGTCCTCTTTGTTGCCAACTCATTAGTTTTTTTCCTTTTTAGTTTTGTCATATATATATATATATATGACTTTAATTGGTTATTTAATATTTTTAATTAAATAATGTTATTTTCAAATATAATTTTTTATATTATAATTAATAATTAAATATTATTTTGTAATTGATTTAGATTATCAAATTATTGTATATTTATATCTTTCAAATAATATAATATGAAAGTAATCTCTTAAAGTATTATTTATTTTAATTTTTAAGGTTAGGTAATCATTTTGTACAGGCTAAAAACACCAATTTAACTTGTTAAATTTAGATGAATCAGAAGGTTGACATATGATTAAGGATGACAACAGGTCGGGTCGAACACGGGTAGTGTCTACATGCAACCCGACCCGTCGGATAAAAATTTACCCGTCATCCGACTCGTTACCAGCCGGGTATCCGTTTAGAAAATACTTGCGGGTATTTTAAAATCTGCGAGTATCCACGGATACCCGTAAAAAAATATATATTTTATACATTTTAAAATAAAATTTAAATAAAATTACAATATATATATATATATATATATATATATATGTATAATATAAATTAAATTAAATATAAAGTAAATTAAATTTTAATTAAATTTAACCTAATGAAATATAATTTAATTTGATTTTTAATTAAATTTAATTAAAAATATAAATTAATTTTTTTTATTATTTTTTGCGGGTAACGAGTATACGCGGATTGGATAGTATACTACCTGTACCCGACCCGTTTAGAAACGAATATTAAAATACCTACTACCCATTACCCGCAGATAATAAATATTTGCATATAGTAACTACTCTCCACGAGTTTTACCCATCAATTTTTTTTTCATCCCTATATATGATAAGATCAAGACTCTCTCTGATGTCGCCTTTAATATCTTATCATGATTCTACTAAAAGAATCAAAAATACTTTTATAACATCTATTTCAACTACAAATATATCATTTCGGAATACTGAAAGAAACATAGCGTATGCATTTGTGTGAAAACTTCTACCAACATAGATGCATGATTCTAGGAATAATCTTCGAACTTCCATTCTATACCATATATTTGAGAGCAATTTCTCTCTCAAAAGAAACATCTCACATCTACGGATCCAATTATGTTATGAAGTCAATGAAAAACAAATACTTACGTTGCCTCGTTGACCTAAATTTACTTTATATTTATTTGACATCATATGAAAGAAAAAGGTCAAATAGTATAATAGAAAAGGTAAAAGTGAGAAAGTTACTGAAAAAGAAGTAAAGGCAGATAAAAAAATCTCTGCCCTTTTAAAGAATGCAACAAAACAAAGTCCTTTCCTATGTTTTTTGCTATTAGTTGAGAACGTGAATCAAGATTGAAGTTTATTAATAAAAATGTTTTATGAAGTAAGACATTACTTATAAAAACACGTAATCTATTGTAAACTATGACTTATATACACACAGTTATTTTTTATTAAAATAAGTTCTGTTTACATAATTAGTGTACAAGTTTATAGATTAGAAAAACAACATTCAATTGTTTATTACAAATCAGAGAAACAATATTGAATTTGAGTGTTTATTACACAATACTTACCTGTAATGACTTGTGAAAATATCTTTTAAGAGGTGCACACGTGACAGCTAGTCATTGGGTCAATTTTAATAGCAAAAGTAAATTTTAATAAAACTTACCTTGAAAAGTATCAGTCCATTTCTCTCTCCCGTGAGTTCACCAAAACACAACTCCACCTTCTTCTCTTTTTCTTCATTTTCCCTATCTTTCAATCCACCATATCTCAAAGGTTGTTCACCCTTTTGTTAAATAGGAAGCTCATGAGCGTTCTTGAGGCTGCAAGCAACGTTTTAACCGATTGAATCTCCATTTCACCCAACCGGTAAGAAATCCCTTTTTTCTCAATTGCCTAGGGTTTTAAGCATGTGATTTCTTGTTACATGCAACCCATTTCATTTTCTTCCACAATCTAGCTTCAATTTGATTCTAAGACTCATTTTCCATCATCAATTGATGATTTATAGGTGATTCTCACATTTTGGGGTTTCACGCAAGTGGTCTAGGGTTCTTCCTTGAGTTGGTCGTCCACACTAGAGGTAAGGGGAGCTAGTTCTTCTTTTTATTTTACTTGTATGATGTGAATGCATGATGATTTTCGAATTGGTATGTTGCTGGAAGCATGTTTCTGATTTTGGTTAACTTGAAATATATGTATGAAAGTGTGGGTGTTATGTGAATGTAGTGATTGATGGATATGAATTGTTGAGATGCTTTTGAGTGATGAATTATGTATGATTGGAACTGTTTTGGTGTGGAAAAATCTGTCTTGGTGTTGATAGGAAGGAAAATCAAGTGCTTTAGAGTCACTTGTTGGCCATTTTAGAGGAAGTGAGGTAGTGATTTTGAGTAAATGGGGTTTGTCACGTTTTTGGGCTGTTAGGACAGTTTCACTCAGTGTATTGTGACTTGTTTGAGTCACTAAATTGGCCAAAATAGGTGCAAAATGGTGAGATTGGGTTTTGGGTTCCTAAGTTGAGGAAATTGACGTTTTAGAGTGGAAAAGAAGCTTTAATCACTTTAGAGATGCAATGGGGATGCTTAGAATCACTTAGATAAGTTTAATTATGCCTAAAACAAAGATTAGAGGTGTTAGAAGTTGGTAAAAATGGTTGGAAATGGTCCTAACAGGTTCTGTTCAAATTCTGCAAAATTCTGCAGAGTTTTGACTGTCCGGTCTTAGGGGTCTCGATCAGAGAAGGAGGGTCCTTCTCATGACCGTCCAATCTTATGTGTAATCCTCGGTCACAAGTGGTTGCCTTACTTAGGACTTACCATTTAGGAACCGTTCGGCCTAGCTCTCTCTCGGCCTTGCATTGCTCTCGGCCAGGCATAGTTTCCGGTCTAGATGTTCTCAGCCATGTCTGGTTCTCAGTCTAATATCGTCCTCACCCCTGAACTGTTCTCGGTCATACCGGTCTCCGTCATTGAAGGATTGGTCCTTCTTAGGACCGTTCGTCAGGTGGGTTTCGGTCATAGGAGAGTTGATTCTTCTCATGGTCGTTCGGTCTGGTACTGTTGGCTAGAGAAGAGTTGATTCTCCTCATGGCTGTTCGGTCTGGTACTGTTGGTCAGAGAAAAGTCGGTTCTTCTCTTGACCGTTCGGTCTAGCGTTACTCCTGGTCATACATGGGTTGCCCACTTGAGTCTTACCAGTTAACATCGTTCGGTCTAGATCTCTCTCGGCCATCTATAGTCCTCAGCCTTAGATACTATCGGTTCTAGATAGGGTTCTCAGCCTTGTGTTGTTTCCGGTCGGGTATTGTCCTCAGTCCAGTATGACTCTTGGTCTTGTGAGACTCGGTCAGAGAAGGATGGTTCCTTCTCATGACCGTTCGGTCTGGTGAGTCATGGTCAGAGAAGGATGGTTCCTTCTCACGACCATTCAGTCTGGTGAGTCATGGTCAGAGAAGTATGGTTCCTTCTCACGACCGTTCGGTCTGGTGAGTCATGGTCAGAGAAGGATGGTTCCTTCTCACGACTGTTCGGTCTGGTGAGTCATGGTCAGAGAAGGATGGTTCCTTCTCACGACCGTTCAGTCTGGTGAGTCATGGTCAGAGAAGGATGGTTCCTTCTCACAACTGTTCGGTCTGATGAGTCATGGTCAGAGAAGGATGGATCCTTCTCATGGCCGTTCGGCCTATCAAAGAGTGGTCGGCCCTAACACTTAGTTCACTCCCAGTGGTCGGCCAATGCATTAAGTGCTTGGCACAGGCTTGAAGTGTTCGGCCCATACGGTCCAGTAAATTGTTTTTGGTAAAATAAGGGTGCATGTGATTATTATTGCAACATAAGAATGGTTGAAGTTATATGATGTGTGTATGATTAATATGACATTGAAGGCATATCATGTGATTGAAATAGTTGGATTGGTTATGAAATTATGATCTCTCGGTGAGATCGATTAGTGTATTGAACGAATGATAGAGGCTTCCATATGGGGGGTTATCCCTAACACTCCAACGGTCTTTCATTCTCACTTAGAGAGGATCGACGCGTGTGGTGGGAGTAGTGGGAGGTCCTAGGGTAGACGCTACCACTGGAGGTCTATACTGCGGTAACGTACTAGCCTTGTGTATGGTCGTGTGAAACCCCTCGGCAACGGCTTTGCAAAGCAGTAGGGGCCATCACCAGTGCACAACCCGCCCCAGCTCTACATTCATTCTATGTCCGGACATGTCTAGAGTCTTAACATGATATGATGCTTGTTTTAATAAGCCTTGTGAAGTGAATGTTTATATTTTTGATGATCTACATGCTTGTATGTAAAGGGATGTTATTAGTATTGTTAGATTAAATTGCCATGATTTATGTGTTCGCTTGAGACCTAGCTCACCCTTGCACTTGTATGTTTGTATGTGCTTGCTTTCCCTCTTGCGATGATCATCCAATCCTTTGGATGTGAGCAGTAGGTGATGATGTACCACTGGAGCAGGCGTTGGAGACTGAGGAAGATCCAGCCCCTAGTACTTAGGATGTTTATTAGTTCTTATTTCAATAGCTTGTTATTTTGGAAAGCACTATTTAGGTCTTCTTAATGTTTAGTAATTTTACATTTTGAGAAACTTTAGAAACTTATACTTAAACTTTATTTTGTTTTAATTCCCTCTACATTTTGGATGACTGTATACATATTTAAATACTGTTATCTCTATCTCTCAACTGCTTTCACATATTATAATAGCTGAATCATATTATACTATATGTGTATATGATATTTTGGGATGTCACATTAACTAATATTTTTTGTGGGAATGTAACAATCCGTATTACTTTATTTAGTTTCCTTTTTAACTCTCATATTTTTTAAAAGTTATTTTTATTATTTATTATTTTAAAAATAAAAAATAACTGTAATTAATGTTTCTTTCGCTAGCCACTATATATTATTGATTGAATAAAAATAAAATAAATTATAATAATTAATAAAAAAATTATCTCATTTCGTGTAGATTTTTTTAATTACTCTCAATATATAATTATTTAATTTTTTTCTCACACGAATGCTATACTATTTATAAAAATCAAATTATTTTTATTTACTTCTTGTAACTTATAATGCAGTCTTAATTAAACTTATATTTAAAATAAAACATTTAATATTTCGACAGTTATTCTCTAACAAATATATCTCTGACTTAGAATACCTTTTTATTTCAATTTACACTCACAGAAAAATTAATAATGTAAAACATTAAATTTTTATTTCAATAAAACAGATAACATAATTAAAACGGGTACTTTTGCAGTATAAAATAAATAATTTCTAAATAATAATAGAAGTATTAAATGTGTGTAAACAATAAAGATTCTAAATGTGTTCCATTAATGTTGTTTAGTGGGTAAGGTTAGGAGGACCAATCTCAATCCGAGTCCACATTTCGTGTTGACTCTGAGAAATGTTGCTTCCCTTGCAAACTTTCACAACTTCAAAACTACCATTCATCGCCTGACACGTGTCCAAGAAAACCCCACTACTTTCTCACCACGCAGTGTCATGTCTGCACCACGCGTTCACCTCAGTGCTTCGCACTTGGTTTCTTCACCTTCAAAAATGGGACCACATCTCGTCCACCCTAAGCACATCATTCTAAGAATAACGATAGACTTCACATTTTATTTTCTTAATTATTATCGCAATTTTTCAAATAAATTTAATTGGTGACTGTAACATTCCAAAATATATAGTAATGTATATAGATATAGAATGCAACATTCATAATTAAAGAAAACAATGAGAGTAGTAGATAATTGTATAGATATAAATTACAGTCGTCCAAAATAGAGAGGGAATTAAAACTAAAAGGAAATAAAATACAAGAGTCTAAGGTTTCCAAAATGATAGGCTAAAAAGAAATAAAACAAGATAAACGCCTAAGTACTAGGTGCTGGATCTTCCTCGGTCTCCAACGCCTGCTCCAGAGGTACATCATCACCTACTGCTCACGTCCAAAGGATTGGATGATCATCGCAAGGGAGGAAGGCAAACACACACAACATACAAGTGCAAGGGTGAGCTAGGTCTCAAACAAACATACAATTCATGGCACATTAATCTAACATTACCGAGAGCATTCGTTTACATACAAGCATGTAAGTCATTATAAACACAAGCGCTTATTTCATAAACTCAACTAAAACAATCATCCTATCATATAAAGACCTCTAGACTCGTCCGGAGTAAGAATGTATATAGAGCTGGGGCGGGTTGTGCACTTGTGGTGGCCTCTACTGCTTTGCAAAGCCATTGCCGAGGGGTTTCACCCGACCACACACAAGGCTGGTCCGTTACCGCGGAATAGACCTCCAGTGATAGCGTCTACCCTAGGACCTCCCATTACTCTCACCACGCGTGTCAATCCTCTCTAAGTGAGAATGAAGACCGTTAGAGTGTTAGGGATAACCCCCCATAGTGGAAGCCTCTTACATACATTCAATACACTAATTGATCTCACCGAGAGATCTTAATTTCGTATTCAATCCGACCACTTTAAATCATATGATATTCCTCTTGAATAAATAATGTACCTCATAAACCACTTTGATTCATCAAACATAAAATTTCGTAGTCATTCAAGTGCATCCTTACTATATTGTCTCATACCAAACCCATACACCATCATACAACATCAACCATGTCATAAAAACAACTCATACATTACGTACTTCCACAAAACCAACACTTATTAACACAAATTTCTTTAGGACTTTCAATTATCAATACTTAAGTAATTCAAACAGCCTTTAGACCCTCACCAATGGCTCCGGAAGGGTAAAAAACCCCCCAGAACGACCTAAAGAACGTCCAAAACGGACATCCGGAACCCCCCAAACTATCAAAAATAAAAGCAAGAGTAGAAAGTGGCGCCCCAGCGCCCTTTAGGGGCGCCCGGGCGTGAAAATAAGCTGAAACAGCGAGTTGAAGGGCGCCCAGGCGTGAATTCTGCAGAATTTTCAAACTCACACCCCTAAGTTTCGTTTTAGGCCTTTTGGTGGATTTCTAGCACTCCTAACTTGATCTATATGATGAGTATAACTTGCCTAATCAACTTTAACACTTCCTAAACCAATTCTCTAATGATTTCACATCAATCTACATTCAAATTACTCAATTTCATCAACACATGTGCCCAATTCTAATTCTACCAGTTAAGCAATGTTTTTACCACTTTTAAAACTTCTAACAAGTCATAATTAACTTAATCAAACTGTCCCCACTGCCCACTTACACCCTAGGCCTCAATTACTCAAAACCACCCTCTCACTTCCTCTAAACTCACTCAGAACACTAGTTTTCCTCAATCTAAGAACTCAACTTCACTTCTACCATTTAGAACCTCATTTAAACCAATTTTATAGTTCTAACAAGTTATAATTAGCTTGCCTAAGTTGCCTCAACAGTCCAAAAAGGTGACAAACCTCGTTTGCTCAAAATCACTACCCCACTTTCTCTAAAATGACCAAAAAGTGACCCTAAGACACTTGATTTCATTCCCAATAGTATCACAACATAATTTTCATACTAAAACAGTCCCAACATACATAATTAATCAATCTAAACCATTCCAAAACAGCACACTATCATCACACACCAAATTCACATATCAAGCACATCCTTACATGCATTTCAAGTCACTAAAACTCATTTCATGCCTCCAACAACATACCATTCCAAAATTATCATGCATTCACATCACACAACTAAAATCAAAAATAGAACTAGCTCCCCTTACCTCTAGTGTGGACGATCAACTCAAGAAAGAACCCTAGATCACTTGCTTGAAACCCCAAAATGTGAGAATCACCTATAAATCATCAATTGATGATGGAAAATGAGTCTTAGAACAAAATTGAAGCTAGATTATGGAAGAAAACGAAATGGGTTGCATGCAACAAGTTCAATTGCATGCTTACAACCTAAAGATGAAAGGAAAAATGGAAAAAACCACTTACCAGTCCAATTGGAGAAATTGATCGGTTGGAAACAAGACCCTCTACTCTACAATTGTTAGGACACCACCTAATTCAAGATTAAATGGTCAATTTATGGAGAAAGATAGGAGAGAAGGTAGAGAAAGAAGGAAGAAACATTTAAGGAGATGTCGGTGTTTCAGGAAAGTGAGAAACTTGGAGATTTTGGAGTTTTATATATATTCATTTATTTATTTATTTATTCATTTTTATTTTTTTTTTCTAAGCCTTTACCGTGACTCAATGTTAATATTTAAATTACGTTAATTATTTTTATTAGCTATAAAACCTTATGATATTATATTTAGTAGTGTTCTAAAAATGAGTCAGAATTTCAAATCAATTTAATTTATTATGGGTTCAAATTGGATTGGATTGAGTATAATTTTATACAGGTGAATTTTCAGTTTTATTTAGTGTCAAGTTTATTTAAATTTAAATTACAAAATTTGTAATTTTTTTTACTTAAAAATAAAACTTGTAATTAAATAACGAGTGAATCCGTTTTAATCCACTAATATATAATTGATTGTATCAAATTCAAATTTTTTCGATTAATTAATAAATAAGTTCGTTGACTCGGATCCAAGCATGTTACCTAATTTTTTTATAATTCTTTTACATGTTTTTATAACAAAATAAGAAACATATACATTTTTACACCGTTCATATATCTATGTAATAATATAATTTTAGTTTCTGTATTATATATGAATTTTATTTTTACTGATGTAAGATGTTTATTATTTTTTCTCTTTTTAAACATTGAAAATGATTATTTCCCGTACCTGGTATTATATTTCATTGCTCAAATATTAAACAAACAGTAAAACAAACATTTCAAATAGAGTTTATTAGTATCTATAATATAATGGCACAAACATGTGATACTTCTTATAATTTTTAAAACATATACAGTATATTTTTAACAAAAGAACAATAAGGATTTAAATAGAATTTAAAATTTTAAAAATATGAAATAATAAGTTATTCATTATTTATGAAAAGACTGAAATAAAAAAAATAATCGGACACGTAATTTCAGTTTTTTATGATAAAAAATTTCTTATTTTACAAACACTTAAACCCATATATAAATATAATCTGTATAAAACATAAATTAACTACTCAATTTAAAATTTTGAAAATATGACGATGCTATTTTCTTTTGAAAAGGTAAATCTTAATATTTTATATAGAGAAGTATCCTGGCCAACGAAAATAAATTATTTATTGAAAAAATGTGTGAAAGTGATAGAGATGGTGTAAAGGCTTAGAAAATTAAAAATTCAAAAATCTTCAAGTTTCTCATGTTGCCTGAAACACCACCATCTCCTCCAACGTTTCTTCCTTCTTTCTCTACTTTCTCTCCTATTTTTCTCCATAAATTGACCATTTGATCTTGAATTAGGTGGTGTCCTAACGATCGTAGAGTAGAGAGCCTTGTTTTCAATCGATCATTTCTCCAATTGGACCGGTAAATGGTTTTTCCCATTTTCCCTTCATCTTTGGGTTGTAAACATATAATTGATCTTGCTACATGTAACCCATAGTGTTCTTCCTTCCCGATTCTAGTCTCAACTTAGCTCTAACAATTGTTTTCCATCATCAATTGATGATTCATAGGTAATCTAGCATTTTGAAAGTAAAGAGAGGGCGTTGGAGTCTCTTAGAGCTCGGCTGTGCTACCAATTGAAGGTAAGGGAAGTTAGGTCTTTGATCTGTTGATTTATTAATTTGGATTGCATGAGTTAGGTTCTGTTGAATTTATGAAGTAAAATGCATGAGAAATTGATATGTGTTTTTGGGTATGTGTTGTACTCAAAATGTGGAATTACTTGTGACTTTTTATGCTTGGGTGAATTCTACTAAATGTGATTGATAATGGTATGAACAATATGATTGATGTTGGATTGAGTGGTTAAGGGCTGTGAATTGTCTTGTGCATGTTACTAGCTGCAAAATCTAAGTTGGGTATAATGTTTTAGACTAGATTAAAGGAAGTGAGGTGGTGGTTTTGAGTTCTAGGAGTTATAGCTTGAATTAAGCAATTGGGACAACCTAAGTAAGTCCAAAGTGACTTGTTAGAAATGTCAAAATGACCAAAAAAATCCTCAAGTGGTAAATCTAAGTTTGAACCCATAGGTTGAGGGAATTGAGGTTTTTGAGTGTAAATCTATGCATAGTTGCTAGAGATTGAGGTTAGGAATGTTTATAAGCCTTTAGACAAGTTTAAATACACCTAAATTTCGAATTAGGATCATTAGAAATCCATTAAAAGGCCTAAAACGAAAGTTAGCGGTGTGAGTTCTTCCAAATCTGCAAAATCTGTAGAAAATTCTGCAGAATCCATGCCTGGGCGCCCTTTGATTCGACGTTTGCCAGAAATATGGCGCCCGGGTGCCCCTAAAGGGCATTAGGCGCCCTTTTCTGTTGTTGCTTTTGTTTTTGACGTTTTGGGAGTTTTAGACGTCCGTTTTGAACGTTCTTTAGGTCGTTCTGGGGGTTTTGGACCCTTCCGGAACTGTTGGTGATGGTTTCAAAGCCATTTTCTTTGTCTAAGTATGAATTACGGGGTTTTGGGTTGTTTAGTGATTCTTCTTGGACTATTATGATATGCTAATGTATATTGAATGGTTTTTATATGGATTTCAATGTGATAACTTTATGGTATTCACTTGTTCACGTCTTGAGTTAAGTTCTAAAGTGAAAGTATGGTTGATGGACGTAATTCCATGATCCTCAAGGGAGGTTACATGGTGGTGCCCTTTAATTATTGTGATTGACCGTATGAATGGCTGGAGTTCAGGATGGGGATTATCCTGACATTCTAATGACCATCCATGCTCAATTAGAGAGTGATTAGTCATGTGGTGAGAATAGCAGGAGGTCCTAGGATAGACACTTCTTGGAAGGCCTATACCGCTTTAAAGGGCTTACACTTGTGTGTGGTCGGGTGAAACCCCTCGGCAATGGCTTTGCAAAGCAGTAGGGCCACAACAAGTGCACAAACTCTTGGAACTCGACATTTCATACTAGTCCGGATAGTCAAATCACGTGGTCTGTCATTCGTATCAATAAAATGCATTCAGTTATCTTTTGTGTTGTATTATTGTCATTACATGCTTGAAATACTTGATTGATAACATGTTTTTTATACCTAGCTTACCCTTACATTTGTTTGTTGTATATGCTTGTCTTCCCCTACTTGCGATGATCATCCAATCCTTTGGATGTGAGCAATAGGTGATGATGTATCATTAGAGCAAGCGCTGGAGAATGAAGAAGATACAACCCCTAATTCTTAGGTTTTCTATTAGCCATCTTCTTCATTTTGATATACTTTATAGTTTGTAAAATTTTAAATTTATTGTCTCTTTTAGATGATTGTAAACTTATAATCTTATTTTATTCTTAAACTGTTCTATCATATTATAATGTTTAATCATTCAAAAAAATTTGATATAATTTTTGGGATGTAAGTTTAGGAATAAAAGAAGGCAATAATAACTGGTAAGATGGATAATCATACTATCCAAAGAATTATTAATCCATTGTATTCACCATTAATGTCATAGCAACTATATTTATATCTTCTTCTCAGCCACTCTGTTATTCTTCACTTACTATTTTATTTTCTCCCAAAACACCAACTTGCAGTGCAGGTTTATACATCAACAAAATCCAGAGAAAAACAACAAAAAACTTACCTCAATAATGATTCCTTCTTCTGTTTCCTTTCTGCTTCTCTTCCTTTCTGTCTTCGCACCTTCTGCTCTTTCCGATCCAAGAGCGCAGAAAGCCGCTCTGCTATGCACCAACCGCACAGTTTCCTCCCTTTCTCTGCGCCAAGTTTTCGTCGCAAACTTTGTGGCCGCGATGGACGCGTTGACTCCTCTGACGACGACTCGGCAGCACGGCGCCGTGGTTAAGGGGTCAGGAAACTTCACCGTTTACGCCATGGCTGAGTGCATGAAAGACCTCTCGCAGTCGGACTGCAATGTGTGCCTGGCGCAGTGCAAGACGCAGCTCCTCTCGTGCCTCCCTTTCCAGAAAGGGACTCGGGGTGGTAGGTTGTTCTTCGACGGCTGCTACCTCCGCTACGACGACTACAACTTCTTCGCCGAGAGCTTCGGCGACCAAGACACCACTGTGTGCGGCACCAGTGGGAGTATTAACGGTAATAGTAATAATAGTGTTGGTGCTAGAAGTAGCCGTATTTATAAGGCCAACGCTTTGGAGCTAGTTACGAACCTGAGCGAAGTGGCGCCCCAAAACGATGGGTTTTTGGTGGGGTCGGTGGAGAGAAAAAACGTGAGTGTTTACGGGTTGGCTCAGTGCTGGGAGTTTGTGAACGGAAGAGCCTGCAAGAAATGTTTGGCGGATGCTGCTACGATGATTTCTTCGTGTGCAACACAAGAAGGGAGGGCGCTGAATGCTGGTTGTTACTTAAGGTACTCTGCGCAGAAGTTTTATAACAATTCAACTGATGTTACAATTTCTGGAAATCATGGTCAGTTATGCTTTCTCTGTCTTTGCCACATCGTTTTTCTTTGATTTTATTGATGGTGTTGGATTTTAGTTAGCTTATTATGGTTGATTCTCCCATCCTAGTTAGCGTTCCTCTGATTTTGATGTGGATTAGAATGCATTTTCGGTGCCATGTATGACAATATAAATAAGGAATTAAATTGAGGTTGAAGTCACACTTCTGTCACCGTCCTTGATATTTGCGACAAATTTGGTCATGTTTTGAGTCTGAGACCTTAAAACCTTGATGTTGCTCAAATTTAGGTTATATACCATTTTGTAAACCCTTGATTGTGAAAAATTGCAGAACATGTCGTTGAATTGATCACGGACCATTTTTGCCGAAACCTGGAAGACTCCAACATGCCATATATGCAGAATTTTATGTAGATATATTTGCTTATTTTGTTCCATTGAGTGGTTTTCAAAGGAGGGATTTATTGTTTAGAGTAATTTTGGGTGGATCTTTTGTCCTTGATGTGTGTTTTCTTATGGAATTTAACTATCTTGTTAATTTTAAAATAGGCATTATTGTGAAGAAATAAAAAACCTACAGAAATTACCTTTCTGATAAAATATGTCACTAAAGCTGTAAAGCTGTGTTGCTGGCATTTAATGTTAGGACGACGGAGTCTATTTAAAATTCTGGCCGCGTCCGCTGCTGCCGTGGCTCTTCTGCTGGTTGTTGCAACGGTTGTTTTCTTTACAAGGAAGAAAATTGTGACAAGGAGAAGAGGTATCAATATTTGATATTTAGGACTGAGATTATTAGAACTGTTAATACTGAAAGTTGTTGAATTGTTCTTACCTCAGAAAGAAGACAGTTCGGTGGCTTTCTCGACAGAGTGAATAAGTCCAGGCTAAATATGCCATATGAGATTCTTGAAAAGGCAACAGATTACTTCAATGATGCAAATAAGCTAGGACAAGGGGGGTCAGGTTCTGTTTATAAAGTATGTATTTTCTGAGCTTATGTTTTATTATCATTTTGTACAAACTAATTGTTGCTAACATTTTGCTGCAAATTAGGGAGTTATGCCAGATGGGATTACTGTTGCCATTAAAAGGCTAAGATTTAACACAACACAATGGGTGGATCATTTCTTCAATGAGGTCAATTTGATAAGTGACATTCAACACAAAAATCTTGTAAAACTTTTAGGATGCAGTATTACAGGACCTGAAAGCCTTCTTGTTTATGAATATGTGCCTAATCAGAGCCTCCATGATCACCTTTCTGGTTGTAACTTTATCTCTGATGTCCAGTCATAAACAAAGTTCCTTTCTTTAAAAGAAAATTTTCTTATCATATCTCCTATGAATTTCTCCAGTTAGAAGAATTTCTCATCCGCTGAGTTGGGAATTCAGGCATAAGATTATATTAGGAATTGCAGAGGGCTTGGCCTACCTTCACGAGGAATCACATGTGAGAATCATTCATAGAGACATAAAATTGAGCAACATTCTACTTGAGGAGGACTTCACACCAAAGATTGCTGATTTTGGACTTGCTAGATTGTTTCCGGAAGATAAGTCTCACATTAGCACAGCCATTGCTGGTACGCTGTAAGTGCATGACCCTTTTCTGCATCTTATGTTGTTCTGTGTGTGCCATCAATGAGCGAAATATCTTGCATAGACCATAGATAAGTAGAAGGTGAATTTTCGTTATACTGGATGCCTTCTGTTAATTACTTCTTTATAAGCTTTGTGAAAGACCAACTGATTGCTATGTCGCATTCTATGATGACGTTTTTTTATCTATTAAGCATTGTATTCCAATAATTCCTCAGTCTACATAAATGGTTGATTCTTTTCTATGCACTCTCAATAATCTTTGCGTCGATGTGTGGGGTTTGTATTAACAATCATATTTTACACTCCAAAACTTCATGGTTGACGAGCACTTCTACATCTTATGTTACAAAGGATACATAATTGAATCCTTTAGCTGACTTCTGGATCCTAAAAATTTGAAACATGATTCATATATTGTTCCTGCATGATTCACTTAACATTTGATCATGTGTTCGTATTAGGGGGTATATGGCTCCAGAGTATGTAACTCGTGGGAAGTTGTCTGAGAAAGCAGATGTTTACAGTTTTGGAGTTCTAGTTATTGAAATTGTATCTGGCAAAAGAAACAGTTCCTTTATTATGAATTCATCCTCTCTCCTACAAACGGTAATTGTTTTCATCTGGCATGTTGCTACGGCATACTACTTAATTTAATGTTTTTTAACAAGACAAACATTCTCATAAGTAGCATCCCATGGTTGATGATCATTGTACAAGGTTTGGAGCCTCTATGGATCAAATAGACTATCTGAAGTTGTTGATCCGACCTTTGAGGGTCCTTTTCCAGCAGAGGAAGCATGCCGACTACTTCAGATAGGACTGCTTTGTGCACAAGCTTCTGCGGAGTTGAGACCATCGATGTCAGTAGTAGTTAAAATGGTTAATCACAATCACAAAATTCCTCAGCCAACCCAACCGCCATTTATTCATTCTGGTAGTTCAGAACTCAGCAGATCTGGTTTACCTGGATATAATTTTCAGCCTGGATCGAACACTCAGTCTTCAGCAAACACCATGACTGAAAGTCTGGTTGAACCAAGATGAATTACATTTCACAACCTTTCTCCGATACTACATTTGTGCTCACAGTCACAATCCCCAAGTACTCTTATAGAAGTTGTGGCATGCTTGCTTTCATCAAAAAGCAAGGCAATGTTATTCTGCATGTCTAAGTGAATTAAATCGAGAGTGACAAAACCCCTCATATGAATCATATGCCAACGGTTAAGACCGATTGCTATGTATACAGAAAACAGTTTCACAAATGACTGCAAGGTAAAAAAGTTAAATTTTGCCGAAACTTGTACATTTCATATCACACAGGTCACTTAAAAAAGTAGGCTGATCTCAGCTAAATTTATACTACATGCTTTTTAATCTTTGAGTTCTCTACTAACACCTGCATGGAGTTATCTACTACCAAGAATTTTACATGTAACAACTAGAAATTATTATTTATTTACATTTTATTCTTTTTTGTAATAGAAAATTATTTTAAGTTCCTTATACTATTGTTATTTACTATTATTTGTTTGAATATGGGAGGCATTTAACAAAATAAGAAAATTATCTATTAAATGCATACCGATAAACCTTTGGTTCAGTAATAAAAATGCTATTTTGTTTCATTACCAGTGTCTTTGACTATTGAAGAAACACCTTCCCCGTGCTAAATGCATAGCTTTTGTATATTTTTATGGTTGCTTTGAAAAAAAAAATCGAAAAAGGCAGTTTCGTCAACGTGAAATTAAGCAAGTGTTAAAAATTAGAAAGTATCGTTTTTTTTTTTCAGTTAACAATTTCAACTCTACAGGGTAAGTTATGGGCAATGGAAATAAATGCAGAGGGGACCACGCAAATTATTTTATCTAGATAAACCCGCATGATGTGCCGCTACATTATATTCTAGAAGAATATCACAATCTATAAGCTACATTAATTTAATCTTTCTATTTACTATTTTTCAAATTTGTATTTTCTATTTGTTTCATACATGTTCATAATAGGTTTGATAGATCATTCTCTCATTTTTTGTTATCGAGTTTCTAAATTTCATTCTATTATTTACTTAAGAAACAATTTATCGTCTGCCTTTTCGTGATGGAAGTGTAACGTCTTGTTTGCGTCAAAGGATAGAAAGCTTGTTAATAATGGTAAAAAGTCAACAGCAAAAAACGACAAATTAAAAGGTACAAAATAGTAAAAGATAAGTTCAGCGTTAAAACATCGACGTTAGGAAAAGGTTTACTTAAAAAAACAGCGAATTAGACTAACATACTAAGATGCATAGTCTATTATATTGTAAGTCTATAATAATATAAAAAAATATTCTTACTTATTTGAGGCACATTTAATATATTTTTTAATATCATTATATTTTAAAAAATAGAAAAGAAAAAAATTATATTTGATTTTTGATATATATATATATATATATATAGTTTAGTAATATAAAACTACTAAAATGAACATTACATGGATAATGATATAATCAGAACTATAGATTTACTATGAAAAAAAATTCTTCACCTGAAGAATAAAAGTTCAACCTAAACTACAAGCTTACTCTCATCCTCTCGCAGCGTCAACTAAAAGATTGTATCCCTAAGCTCACACCATTAAGGTGATTATTACAAAAGAGAAAACAACATACAAAGATATCCCACAGAAAACAAGGGTAAGCTAGTGTAATTTAATATTCGTGTGTGGGAATAAATTTCAAACAAGCAACTAAGATACTCATACAACATGTGTAAAACATATAAACATATATGATCGACCACTTTGACTTGACCATCCGGATAAATATGAATATGTAGCTATGGTCATTCGTGCACTCGTGGGTGAAGTAACTAGAAACCTATCAGCTGCCACACGAGGTTAGCACGTTATCACTCACCTTATGTCAAGGTAAAACCCCTAGGCTAGGGCCTCCTTCTATTCTCACGACATGCCTCACCATTCTCTACTTGAGAATTGGTAACCATTAGAATGTCAGGATGAACGCCAAGACTAAGCTTCCCATATTCATACTTTTACCACGTTGAAATCCACCAATGAGATATTCCTCCTTGGAATTCTCTTCCATACCAACTTTGAAACATCATGCATGATTTAAATACTAACACAATTTCTCATACATAGTAAATTAACGTAACCGAAATAAATAATATGAGAAAAGCAATGAAAACAACGTTTGGGAGACCGAACTACCTTTAGTAGTTTACGACCGAACGTTAACCATCAACATCCACTAACAAGACCGAACAATCAATGTTAGGTAAGGCTTAAGAAGTGACCGAACATAATTAAGGACCGAATAGAAATTCGTAGTTGAAGAGCGAACGACAACAACACAATCCCTGAGTACGGCCGAACAGTCAATGACCGGTCAGGCCTAAGCATAGGCCGAACACAGTTAAGGACCGAACACTAAAGTAAACCGAACACTAAAAATATACCAAATTCTAGAACTAGACCACTCACTAACGCATAACCAAATACTAGACATGACCAAATACTAGAGATATACCGAACACCAAAACAAGGATGATTACTAAAACTACACCGAATACTATAGATAGACCAAAAACTATATTTAAACCTAATACTAGGTAATACTGAATACTAGTGTAAGACTGAACACTAGTCTGAGACCGAACAGTAGTGAAAGACCAAACACTAGTGTAAGACCGAACGTTAGTGTAAAACCGAACACTTAGAGCTTAGACAGAACACTGACAACTTAGATTGAACACTTAAAGCTTAGACCGAATACTAAGAATTTAGACAAGACACTTATAGCTTAGACCGAACACTTTAGAGCTTAGACCAAATACTAAGAACTTAGACCGAATACTAAGAGCTTTGACTAAAAACTATAGGTAGATTGGATATTATAGCTAGACCGAACACTCGTACAAGACCAAACAATGGTGCAAGACCGTATATTAATGTATGACCGATCACTAAAGCATGACCGAACGATCATTAACAGGTAAGGCCCATATGAGATCGAACGTAGTTAAGACCGAACACAAGAGCAAGGCCGAGCGGTTGATAATGATTTAAAACACCGTTATTTGTGATGTGATTTTGATACTAAAAGCATCCTTTTTCACCTAGAAACTTGCTTGGATCATGTTTTTTTATTAAGTTGTGTGAATAAGAGAGTTGAGGTTGATTTCGATGATTTTATGACTAATTCCCTTTGTTTTGACAGAGATTGAGGTAATACTAGAAGAAGATATGAAAAGCCAAGAAGATGGAGCTTAAAAGGGGTAAAAAGGCACCTGAAGGAGGGAAAACACGAAGCCCGAGCGACTAGAGCTGAAGCTTGGGCAATCAAAATCAACGTCCACCGCTCGGGCGGTGGCCTTCGCAGCCTGAGCGGTGGGGCCTCGAAGCTTGGGTGACCAATTTCAACGCCTGGGCCTTACATGAGCTGTTCTGACCGCTTGGGCCTCCTCCTAGACCGCCTGGGCATCAACTTTCGCAGGTCGGGACCTGTTTCTACTCTGTTTTGATTCTTTTGGACCAGACCCTGTTTTGGCACGCCTCTAACACTATTTAAAGGACCCTGGGGCTCTAGGTTTAGCATCCCTGGCAAAGAAGAGCATAGCAATACACTCTTTTCCTAATTCTTAGGCTTTCATTCTCATTCTTTCTTCCATTATTCATCAGAGTTCCCTCATATCTATGGGGTACTAATTTCTATTTGTTGTTGGGGAGTAATGTAACCTTGTAAACTCTCATGTATTTGAATTGATTCTTAATTCCATATGCTTTTCCATTAATTGATAAAGTAATTCATTTGTTTCTATGCGTGCTTTTTTTTAACTCATTCATTAGCATGATTTATGAATTGCATGAGTGTCGGGAGGTTCCTTACAATTCAGGTTCTTGTTCAATTACTCCTAAGGGTTATATTTTGGGTATGAGTCTTGGTCGTCTTAATATCTTGTTCTTCACATCTTTTTACCAGGAATGCTAGGAATTGTATGAACTGATAATTAGGGACAAACTTATTCACCGAGGGACCGGGGTAGGTAATTTAGTGAGAGACGTTGACATTAATGCATAAAGAAGAATTCTTATATACATGAGAGGGAACTTGGTGAAATCTATCCCCAACAACATATCCATCTCATATAAATAAACCTCTGTTCATCTTTGTGCTCCTTTACCATTGATCAATTGCATTTTTATTTTACTTATTATTTTTGCCCAAACCCAATGATCTCTTTTTATTTTTAAGTCTTAATTAATCTTGTTATCACACAATTGTTCAGTGACGAGAGTCCTCTGGGATACGATACTTGGTTTTACCATTTTATATTACTTGTGCGACTCGGTACACTTACCGATTCAACCCAACAGCGGTTAAAGACTAACGCTCAGCGAACTGCATAATTCTGCAATAAAACTGCATAATTATGAACTACAGCTAATGATGGCATACCCCTTGCCATGACCTAGCACATTCATGAAAAGTTGGAGACATCTATGAAATATGGGCCTAGACTCTTTCTCTTGGGCCATCTTAAGTCATCATGAAGATTTAGTAGAGTAAGAATAATTTTGGGCCTTGTATTTTGGGCCAAGTAGTCTAGATTTTATTCGGGCTTTGTATTTTGGGCCAAGTAGTCTAGATTTTATTTGGGCTTGGTATTATGGGCCTAGTAGTGTAGGATTTCAATTGGGCCTTGTATTTTGGGCCAAGTAGAATAGGATTTTGACCAAACAAGTCAACAAAGGGTCAAGGCCCAAAGTTGACTATGCTTGGACCTCCACAATGGGTGTGTTGACCAAGCGGTCAACATTTTGGCTAAACTTGGAGAACAAGGGAGAATAATTTCGTCCTAGACATGTGGAAGCTTCCCATTGGAGAGTTTTCCTCCTAGTTAGTGGCCATGTGTTACTCTAGGAATGGAGAGTTTTTCCATAAGTAGTGGCCACATGTCACTCTTTCATTTGAGAGGATTTTTGCCACTTGTCTCCCTCCTATTGGAGAGGATTTCTTCTTGCTCTCCAAGACAACCACTGTGGCTCTTTTAGGTTAAAGTTTCAGCCCATTTTAAGACACCTTAGCCTATAAATAGAGGTGTTCTCCATCATGTAATCACCTTTAATTAGAGTAAAGTTATGCTGCCATTTTTGTGCTATACTACTCTTTTAAGGTCACCCTAGGCTAGAACAACCCAAGTGGCCTCCTCTAGCCACATTCCTCCAAGAGTTGGCCCAACCTCTCTTAGAGAACCACCAAACACACCTTCCATCACCATACAACTCACCAAAACCATGAGCCTTCCATCTTCATCCACCACCATTCCGCAAACCATAATCAAAACCATGAGCATCTTGAGTACATGGCTTGATTGCTTCTAAATTTGGCTTGTCCTAACTAGAGCATTGCCATCACCTAACTTTACCCATTCACAACATTTTTCCCAATTTTTAATGCTCCATATTTGTATCATATACCTATTTAAACTTAACTAAGGATATATAAATCTTTCTAACATCATTCAAAAGAGTCTCATCTCAGATTCATGCTTCAATTTTGCAGAATCATCAACTCAACTCAATGACCCAAAATCAATTCTCCAACTTTTGGTACAGTTTGAGTGACTTAGAGGTTCTAACAAATCCTAGATAACTTACTCATACTCCCCTCACATGCCGATTGCACATTAACATATATATTATTAACAATATATAATTTTATAATTAATTTTTAATGATTCATTTATTATTATTATTATTATATAAATGAATTCTTCACTTTAATATACATTTTATATTTTTATTTTGTCCTTAATGATATTTAAGAAAAAGTAGAAATAAATTATCAATACATACATTCTTAATAATTCTGTAACATAACACATTAGAAATCATTTCAATTACTGGGTTAACAAAGCATTTTAGTATGTTAGATGAGATGAAACAAAACTAAAAATTCTAACTCATTCCGTCAAATTTTAATTAACGAACCAATCTGCAAGTCAAAGCCTAGTTTGATAGTCCTAGACTTTTTTTCTCAATTATTATTATTATTAGAAACAATTATATTATCTTAATATTTAAAAGAATTAACAAATAAAAATTGTACTAGGGACCATCGGACAGTTAGGACGGTCGGTCACCACGGACAATAACTAAGGTATGAAGGAACCAACAGGTGGAACGATCGGTCATCTCAGACAGAAATACCAAGCGGTTAGGAACAGGCAGTCTAGAAGGATAAGGTAGAGCGAGTTTAGTTAAGCTAATTACACATTTAGGGTTTAATACGGTGCTCCAGAAGAAGACGTGAATCTGTGGATGAAACAGGACTGAGACGTAGCTAACAGTAGCAGAGTTGAAGTTCAGATTTGCAGCAAAGATGGAAAATGAGTTGGAACGGTGAAGGTTGATTGATGGAGGTTGAGCCTTTGGTGAGGTGGTACTAGCTCTGATGGTCTTCTAGAGGAAGAACGCTAGATGGAGATTTGGAAAGGCAATGGAAATGACTTTGGACAGAGTTCCCGTGCTGGACAAAGATCAACAGCAGAAGAAGTGATTTCTCATATATTTCCAAAGTAAGTTTACAATAAGGGCTGCCATGAATTTATAGAATGTTCATGGGCAGTGGCGTGGCACATGCTGGTCCTGAATTTGTGGATCTAGTGCCACATATGAAAGCAAAAGAAATGTGCTGAGTATCTAGAAGATAAAGCACGACATACATGTGCTAAAAATCAAAAAAAATGGCTATGGTGTGCATAGTAAAATAGGGGGTGCTCCCAATATGGTTCTTCATTTGGACATTTCTACCCCTCCCTTTGGCTTATTTATTCCACAAGTGATGGATCCAATGATGGTCTTGGACCCCGCATATCAGGGTTATTGGGCTGTGATTGGGCCTTGATTAGGGCCACCCTAATACCAAGCCCATAGCCAACACTACAAATAGAGGTCAAAGGCACCAGGTAAGTAAGTTCATTTTATTGCGCATTTAAGATTGAGCTCTGATAACCGATCGGACATTTAACTGACTTAAGCATCGGAGTGCCTTTAGCAGGTATCCCTGGGCGGATCTGGAAAGAGACAGACGGATTGACGAGAGGAAACAAAGAAGCAAACGGCCAGTAGAAGGATCAAATTGTGAAGGGTTTTGGTTACTTGACCCCACACTGAAACATTTTGGCGCCCACCGTGGGGCCGAGTATCCAAACCCAATGGTAGTCACGAGGAACATAACTGCCGAGGATCCGATGGAGGCCATAAGAATGTTGCAGCAGCAGATGGAGGACATGCGACGTCAGCATGAGGACGAATTGTCGGTCGTAAAGGCAGGGTGCGCGGCTCGTATTGCCCAAGAAAGGGCAGTGTGGGGTAAAGGAAAGGAGAAGAAGGTTGATGAGAGAGATGCGGAGAGAGAGGAGACCCAGGCCCGAACCCGTCGAGAGGGCACGGGCGAGTATAGCAGTGCTTCGGACCGAACCTGGAAATTGGGGGAAACAGGAACTGACGGAAGTGGAGATAAAACCGATCGAGTGGAAAACACCCTCGTTAGCAAGCCACCGGTAGTGAAGGAGGAAGACACCTCTGTCCAATTGTCGTTCGCCCAGGCAATCATCGATGTCCACATAATCGAACACTTCGTACTGCCCCAACTTAGAATCTATGACGGAACTACTGATCCGGACGATCATATACAAGCATTCTCTACGCGAATGGCTTTTCGGACCGGAAACCGAGCTATATGGTGTCGAGCCTTCTCCCTATCGTTAGAAGGAGAGGCTTTAGAGTGGTTTAACTCGTTGCCGCCCAATTCCATACAAAGTTTCGAGGGACTGAAGGTGATGTTTGGCAAGCAGTTTGCCAGAAGCCGCGCCGAAGACCCTACAGTCTTTAAGCTCTTAAACCTCAAACATGGTAAGGACGAGGCTTTAAAAACATTTATGGACCGATACAGAAAATGGTCCGGAGGGTGAAGGGAAGCAGTGAGCTGGCCCTACAATATGTAATGTCTGCACTAAGGCCTGGACCTTTCAAGGACAGTATATGTCGGAAACACCCGAAGACTATGGAGGAATTGAGGGAGCGGGCAACTGACGACGTGAGGGTGGAGGAGATGAAACAAGCATATAAGAAGGAGACGCAGGAGGCGAGGGAGAAGATAGAGGCTAAAAGGCCAGAAGGCCAAGCTGGAAGGCCGGGGGGATTTAAGCAAAGAGAGCCCCCTAGAGGGCCTCTTTTCCAGCAGTACCCCCCTTTAAACGCACCCACCGCACAAATATTGCAAGAGGCGCTTAGCGCCAGCCTTATACCACCTTTGAAGAAACGGCCTACGCCGCCCGGGGTCGACGACAATAAGCATTGCCTGTACCACCAGAACTTTGGACACACCACTAAGGAGTCTGTCACCTTGAGAGACAAGATTGAAGAATTGATCAGGGCAGGCCAGTTGAAACACTATGTGAAAACCACTCGAAATGCCCCGCCGCCTGAGCGGCAAAAATGTCCGGCAAGAAGATATGACCGCAACCGAAGCAGTAGTCGTCGACCGCACTACAGGGAAGAGTGACCGAGGTATAAAAAACACCGTAGCAGAAGCCGCAGTAGGAGCAACGATCGGCCTATTAGAGGACGCATCAACACTATATCGGGCGGCTTCGCAGGTGGCGGACCATCAGCGTCAGCCAGAAAGCACCATGTTCGGGCATTACGGTCGGTGAATAATGTGCAAACGATCAGAAAATCCATGCCGCCCATAACTTTCAACGACGAAGACTTTCATGCACCAGATCTGGAGCAAGACGATCCCATGGTGATCACGGCCGAGATCGCTCGGTATGAAGTTAACAAGGTCTTGATAGACCAAGGGAGCTCTGCCAACATCCTCTATTGGAAAACTTTCCAACAGATGGACCTATCTGACGATTTGATTATACCATTCCATGACCAGATCATGGGATTCGCTGGGGAGAGAGTAGACACGCGCGGATATGTCGACCTGTGCACTCGATTAGGCACTGACCGGGACGAAGAGGAGAAGAAGGTCTGACACCTACTGGTGGATGCCAATACGTCGTATAATGTACTCATAGACCGCCCCTGCTTGAACGCGTTTGGCATTATAGTGTCCACCCCCCATCTGACTTTGAAGTACCTACCCAGGGAGGACGCGTGATCACCATCCGCGCAGACCAAAAATTAGCCAGAGAGTGCTATGCAGCAGGACTAAAAATGTTCCCTCGGACGTGCCGAGCAAAGATTGCTAGGTTCGAGGTCGTGATGGCGGACTTAGATCCACGAACAAATACCGAGGTCTGGATAGAGCCGCATGGACAGTTACGACCGGTGAAGATAGGATCAAGAAATGATCAGACGACCACGATCGCCCGGGGCTTAGACCCGACCATGGAGAAAGAATTGGAAGCAGTCTTATGGAGGAACAAAGACCTGTTTGCATGGACAACGGCCGATATGCCCGACATCCACCCTTCCATAATGACCCATCGACTGGCACTCTTCAAAGAAGCGAGGCCGGTGGTGCAGAAGAAACGCAAGCTAGGCCGGAGAAAGCGGCTGCCGTTGAAGAAGAGATTAAAAAGTTGAGAGAGGCGAGATTTATTCGCGAAATAACGTATATCACATGGCTAGCAAATGTCGTGATTGTCAGAAAACCTAGTGGTAAATGGCGGATGTGCACTGATTACACCGACCTGAACAAGGCATGCCCGAAGGATTCACACCCCCTCCCCAACATCGACGCCTTAGTTGACGGGGCGTCTGGCCACAAAATGATGAGCTTCCTTGACGCGTATTTCGGGTACAACCAGATACCCATGCACTTGCCGGACCGAGAAAAAACCGCTTTTATAACCAACAAGGGAAGTTACTATTACGATGTAATGTCGTTCAGGCTAAAAAACATAGGGGCTACATACCAAAGGTTGATGGACAAGATATTTGCCAATCAAATTGGGCAATGTATGGATGTATATGTTGATGACATGGTCGTCCGATCAGCTACACCGGACGCCCATCTCAAAGTCTTAGAAGAAGTGTTCCGACAAATACGGCGCTATAACATAAGGCTTAACCCTGCCAAATGTACTTTCGGTGTAGCTGCAGGAAAGTTTCCGGGCTTCATGCTAACCGAGCGAGGTATAGAGGCAAAGCCCGACAAATGTACCGCCAATCTTAGCATGAAGAGCCCCGACAACTTAAAGGAGATTCAGCGGTTAGTCGGCCGGCTCATGTCGCTTGCCCGCTTTATCCCGAAATTAGCAGAAAGAATCTGACCCATCGTGAAGCGAATGCAAAGGGGAACGAGAGTCGGAATGTGGGATGTTGAATTCGAACAAGCTCTCACCGAGGTTAAGACTATACTGATCAACCCACCGGTCATGAACCGACCGCTCCCTGATGTCGAGTTGCAAATATACCTGGGAGTTTCCGACGGGGCCATCAGTGCTGCTTTGGTGCAAGGCTTGCCAGAACCTCGGTTTGTCTACTTTGTCATCCAGTTGTTGCAGCCAGCCGAAATGCGATATCAATAAGTAGAAAAAGTGGCAATGGCCCTTCTCCACGTTGCTCGAAGGCTTCGTCCATATTTTCAGAGCCATCCAATTGTCGTGCGGACGGATTATCCGATTTCCAAAATTTTGAGGAAGTCGGACATTGCCGGGCGTATGGTCGGGTGGGCCGTGGAGTTCTCTGAATTTGGGTTGCGATACGAACCGCGCGGATCAGTTAAGGGCCAACACTTGGCGGACTTTGTGTTGGAATTGTCGTAGGCTTCATCGACGAACAGTGGAGCTTGCACGTCGATGGCGCAGCAGGCCAGACCAGAGCCGGTGTAGGGATTGTATTGGAAGGGCCGAGCGGATTTCTTCTTGAGCAATCTCTTATCTTCAAGTTTAAGGTATCCAATAATCAGGCTGAGTATGAAGCCTTAATCGACAGATTACAGCTAGTCTTGGACATGGGGACACGATCCCTCATCTGTAATACAAACTCTCAACTGGTAGTAGGAAAGATGAAAGGAGATTTTAAGGTTAAAGACGATCGGCTGCTAAGGTATTTTCACAAAGCCAGCGCCTTTGCTAAAGAGTCCAACTATTCACTCTTAAGCACATACCCAGAGGGGAAAACGCTCGGGCAGACATGCTATCCAAGCTTAGTAGTGGCAAGGAAAAAGGGCAACTATCGACCATCATCTAACAGATCTTGGCAGAATCGTCCGTCCAATGCCTAGCGATAGATGAGCCAATACAGCCAGACTGGCGAACCAAAATCCGGAAGTTAATGGCAGATCAAGATGTCGGCCAGCTGATGAAACCGGCGGACGCTAGAAAATAGCTCGGTACATCGTTATAGGGGACGACTTATATCGGAGAGGCTTTGCTACCCCTCTGCTCAAGTGTGTCAGCCCACAACAGGCCGCCTACATTTTGAACGAGCTCCACAACGGAATATGTGGATTTCACACTCGTGGACGAGCTTTGAAGGCGCGAGCCCTCAGAGTCGGGTATTACTGGCCGACCATGGAGGAAGAAGCAAAAACGTTTGTATTGAAATGAGAGAAATGTCAAGCCCATGCCAACGTTCCTCATACTCCCCTAACTGAATTACGAACTCTGGTTTCCCCATGGCCATTCGCCAAGTGGGGAATGGACATCGTGGGACCTTTCCCCGCGGGACGTGCCCAAAAGAGATTCATCCTGGTTGTAGTTGACTATTTCACGTAGTGGGTGGAGGCTGAGCCTCTTGCTACCAACACCGCCCGACAGGTCCAAAATTTCTTTTGGAATATAATATGCAGGTTCAGACTCCCACGAACAGTTGTCACCGACAATGGCCGCCAGTTCATCGACAAGAAACTACGTGCATTCTACCAGCGCTTGGGCATCAAGCATGTCACAAGCTCGGTTGAACATCCTCAGACGAACGGTCAAGCAGAGGCGGCTAATAAAATGATAGTCGCTGAACTCAAAAGGAGACTTGGAGAGAAGAAAGGTGCGTAGGTAGATGAGCTACCCGAGGTCTTATGGGCCTACAGTTGTACCCCGCACGACATTATGGGAGAGTCTCCGTTCAATATGACGTACGGCACTAACGCCATGCTACCAGTCGAGTTGGGAGAACCGTCGTTGAGACGGTAGGTACAGGATTTGCAGATCAATGATGAAGAGTTAAGAGTCGAGTTGGACACCCTGGAAGAAAGGCGGGATCGAGCTATTCTACACGCGGAAGCCTGCAGACGAATGGTGGAAAGAAACTACAACACTAAGAGGTGGTCTGGTCTGGAGAAAAACAGGTGACGCTCGGAGGGAGCCGGCCCACGGAAAGTTGGCAACAAAGTGGGATGACCCTTTCAAAGTAATTGAAAACTTGCAGAATGTGGCCTATCACCTATCATGGCCCAACGGGACACCTCTCTGAAACACTTGTAATGCATCCCACTTAAAATTTTAGTACAGTTAAATGTTTGTATTTTACATAACATGTTTTAGTTCAGTCAGGAATACAATGAGGAGGGATTGTCATTCATTCACCAAAAAAAATAACAAATCAACGCAACCGGGTGGTGAACGGCGAGTTCCAAAGGAACCACTGTCGCCCATTCAACTGACTCCCTGGGTGTTGAACAACGCATTCTAAGAGAATCACTGCCACCCATTCAATTATCGTACGGGCGGTGAACGACGTGTTCCGAAGGAACCACTGCCGCCCAATGAACTAACCCACTGGGTGGTGAATGGCGAATTCTCAAAAGAATCACTGTCACCCAGTCAATTAACGCACGGGCGGTGAACGACGAGTTCTAAAAAGAACCACTACCGCCCAATAAATGAGATCGATCCTAGTCAATTAATTAACCGTTCGAGTTACTCACCAATTGATTAACAAACCCCGAAAGTAATCAACTTAATGAGAAGCAAAGCACTCACCTCACACGCAGTAATGACCGGCAAAAAATGACATTACGACAGATAAATGAAAGCGCCATTTGTATTCATGTTAGTAAGCAGAGGACTATACAATGTGTCTATGGCTCAAAGGCCCCAAAAGAAAACAAAATAAAGACTGGACGATCCATCAAAATAAATAACACATCATATCCCCATCCCAAAAAGTTGTATAAATCAGAAACCGTTAACATCCTCATGCGCCATCATCGGCGCTAGCTTGAAAACCTGACCCTGCCTCGTCTGCCCCAGCGTCTTGCCCAACCGGCTCCCCTTCGCCGACCGGAGTGGGGATTGACATCATTATCACATTTTTTTTACATAATAAAGAACATTAAAAAGAAAAAGGACGAAGTAAGTTATCGTACCACAATAACTTAAAAGGAGGTTGATCTCAATTTAATCTCATTCACGGTAGCATATTAGATTGTAATTTTATAGTATGAGGAAGAACGTTACTCTCTCCACCACCAATGAGTACTTCCTGCACCTCCCTAATTTTTCATAATTCCAAAAGTAACCTTAGGTAAATATTATTTACTTTTACTTTACTTTTTCAAATCCTTAGGGCATATCATTTTCATCCCCTCTATCCAGCTAGCATTCTCATCCAACACACACAAATCTAATCGAAACAGAGAAACATTTCGAACAGAGAACGCACTAGGGAGGCAGTGTGGTTGCCAACTCCCGGTCTATTTCGAATGAAGAAAGAAGTGGTGGTCCCAGAAGCGAACAATAATGTGACCCAAAGATGAATAGGGAGTTCACGTCTTCGTCGCCGGTTCGGTCCAAGAGGAAGATGCGCAGTGACGGCATCGACATTACGAGCTCGATAGATGGGCACGTACAGTGATAGCCTGAAGCAGTTGGAGTTGTTGGAGAAAAAAGAAACCCATATTTTTTGGCAAAGGGAGATGAGGGGCACAACGTAAGAGTTTGCAGGAGTGCTGGTGATGGATAAAGGGTCACATTATATAATAAACAATTAATAATGCTTGAAACATCAAACGGATATCAACATGGAAAAAACGGACGTGCATGTCCGTTTACCTTTCAAGGGACGATAAAATCTGTTAACAGATATGGATATCCATTCAAGGTCCAACAGATTTTCTATTTTCGTTAATGTCTTCGACTATAACAATTTAATTTTGACTAAAAAGTATTTGTGGAATGGAGTGGTGAAGGAAGAAATATGTGATGGTATAGGAAGAAACTCTTCGAGGAAATATAACTTTAAATGTAAATATGGTTAATTTATATTATATAAATAGATATAAATTTTTCTTTATAAATTAATTTCATAAAATAAAAGATTTAAAATTTATTTTTTAATATAATATTAAAATCACAAATTATAATCTATTTTAACAAATTTAATATTGATTGAATTTATTACTTCACTTACAATCGGATCATTTCCATAATTACTAGAAATGAAGTTAATTATTATAAGTGGATTAGCATGCTCAAAATCCTGAACTGAAAGGCTGGTTTCTTATTCATAAAGAAATATTGTGTGCAGGTGAATGATTGGCCTGGAATCCGTTTATAAAACTTTCTAAATCTAAAGTTCCCTATACAATTTGGAATTTCTATAATTGTCATGAAATATGGAATCTGGGTCAAATGTTGTTTAAAAACAAAAGGTTTACCATGTTACGAAGAATCCATTTTAGAAGCTAAGAAAGTCAGCAAAAACTTCAAATCAAATAAGTTCCAATAGAAATTCATTATATATAATTGTTGAAACAAGTTTTCATTACTAATGTTCTAATTTCATTACCTTGATGTCCGATAGCTATTAGAATTATATTTCAGATACGAAGATCGAAAGGAAAATAGAACATGTACAGTTTGTAAATCCAAATAATACAAATATACCTGAGTTAATTTGATCATGTCCAATTCGATTGGATTTATATTATTACCTTGTAAATATATATGTCCGTGTAATTTGTATACGGATAGGTATAACACTAATTATATTGTGTACTTTAATACAATAAAAGGTGTATATATGATTTTGGGTTTTTATTAAAAAAAAATGAGCTATATGATAAAGTTGAACCCTTGTTTGGATGGTCAATGTCGGACCTAACCGCGAAGATGCATTATCTAGCTTTTGTGACTTAACATAATGTCACGTTGTGTTGCTTTTTTTCAACTCTTCTTTTCAAGTTTCAACCAACATTCAAACTACCACATTGTCTCTCCCATACCACTCTATATAATCATTGACTTTCTGATTTCCTCTGTAAAATGAAACCAATATGATGTGAGATCTGGTGGAGTCATCAACTGCATTCAAGCCTTCAACACACAAAACACAGGTAACAACTTCACTTCTATAATTGTAATGACTTGTAAAAATAAGGACTTAGTGGAATACACGTGGCATCAAAGGATTGGCTGTAGCATTTGGTAAAGTAAAAACACCCTAAAATACTAGAACTCAGTCATTTTCTAAAACAACCAACACCATCTTCTTCTTCTTCTACTCTTTTTCCTCCATTGCATAACCTTCCATTCACCATTGCTCACAATCTAACCATTCATTTTTCAAATTGAAGCTACCCAAGCTTTTGTGACTGCAAGAGGAGCATTTTTCACCGATTGAACCTTCTTTTCGTCCAACCGGTAAGAAAGCCCTCTTTTCCCTCTTTGCTCTAGGGTTCTAGCATGTAAATTCTTGTTGCTTGCAACCCATCTCGTTTTCTTTCTCAATTTAGATTAATTTTAGTCCTAAAATTCGTTTTCTATCATCAATTGATGATTTTAGGTGTTTCTCATACTTTGGGTTCAAAGTACTTGGGCTAGGATCATTCCTTGAGTTGGCCATGCACACTAGAGGTAAGGGGAGCTAGCTTTCTTTCCGTTTTTATAGTATGTTGTGAATGTATAATAAATTTTAAAGTTTGTATGTTGTTGGAAGCATGAAATTGGTTGAATTGGTTTGAAATTCATGTATGGAAATGGGTATGTTGTGTAGAATTGATGATTTATGATTTTGGACTGTTTGGAACCCCTTGGTATGTTGAATTATGCATGATTGGGACTTTGATGATGATTGAAATCTGTTGTGGTAGTGTTTGGAAGAAAACCAAGTGCTTTGGAGTCACTTTTTAGCCATTTTAAGGGAAGTGAGGTAGTGATTTTGAGTATTTGGGGTCTGTGGTGTTTGTGGACTGTTGGGACAGTTTCACTTAGTGTATTGTGACTTGTTTGGGTCACCAAATTAGCCAAAAAGGGTGTAGAATGGTAAGAATTAGTTTTGGGTCCTTAAGTTGGGAAAATGAGAGTTTTAGAATTGAAATGAAGCTTAAATCACTTTAGAAATGTGTTAGGAATGTTTAGAATCACTTAGGTAAGTTTAATTATGTTTAAAACAAAGATTAGAGGTGTTAGAAGTTGGTTAAAATGGTTAGAAATGGTCCAAATAGGTGAAATCGCGATTCTGCAGAATTCTGCAGAGTTTGGCTGTCCGGTTTGAGGCCTTGGTCAGAGAAGGCTCCCCCTTCTCCTGACCGTTCGGTTTTGTAGGCCTGGTCAGGGAAGACTGACTCCTCCCCTTGACCGTCCGGTTTGGTGTCCTTGGTCAGAGAAGGTTCTCCCTTCTCTTGACCGTCCAGTTTGGTGTCCTTGGTCAGAGAAGGTTCTCCCTTCTCTTGACCGTCCGGTTTGGTGCCTTGGTCAGAGAAGGTTCTCCCTTCTCTTGACCGTTCGGTCCGGGTGCCCTGGTCAGAGAAGGATGACTCCTCCTCTTGACCGTTCGATTTGGCACTGTAGGTCAGAGTGAGAAGGTTCTTTCTTCCCTTGATGTTCGGTCTGTGCAGGAGTGCTCGGTCCTTACACTCTGTTTGATTGTAGGGGACGGTCAAGACATTAGGTGCTCTTTGCCTGAATTCCTCTCGGCCTAGAAGCCTTCGACCTGTATGACTGTTCGGTTTACAGGGTCTCGGTCAGAGAAGAGCTAGCTCTTCTCTCGACCGTTCGGTTAGGCAAGGGTGCCTGGCAGTGGCACCCAATTCAGTTCCAGTGGTTCGGCCACTACTTCTAGTGTTCGGTTTATTGCTTAAAGCTTGTGGTTGGTTGGTTTATCTAATTGTTTGTGGCAAATTAAGGTGTGTATGATTTATATGACTTGGAGAATTATCAAGTAATTGGATTTGGTTGGATTCGGTTGTGAAATTATGATCTCTCGGTGAGATCTATTAGTGTATTGATTGAATGGTGAGAGGCTTCCATATGGGGGGTTATCCCTAACGCTCCAACGGTCTTTCATTCTCACTTAGAGAGGATTGACGCGTGTGGTGGGAGTAGTGGGAGGTCCTAGGGTAGGCGCTTTCACTATAGGCCTATACCGCGGTAACGGATTAGCCTTGTGTATGGTCGGGTGGAACCCCTCGGCAATGGCTTTGCAAAGCAGTAGAGGCCATCACAAGTGCACAACCCGCCCCAGCTCTACATTCATTCTATGTCCGGACGTGTCTAGGAGTCTTTGCATGTTAATATGATTTATTTTGGTTAAGTTATGAACTATGTGCTCATGAACATGATAACTTGTATGCTTGTATGTAAATTTATGCTTCCTGCCATGCTAGATTACTTTGCTACGAATTGTATGTTGATTTGAAAACTAGCTCACCCTTGCATTTGTATGTTGTGTGTGTTTGCTTCCTCCCTTGCGATGATCATCCAATCCTTTGGATGTGAGCAGTAGGTGATGATGTACCTCTGGAGCAGGCATTGGAGACCGAGGAAGATCCAGCACCTAGTGCTTAGACGATTATATCGTTTTATTTCTTTTTGGCTTATTATGTTTTGCAAAACCTTAGACCTTTGTACTTTAAACTACTTGTCGTTTTAATTTTCCCCCTCTATTTTGGATGACTGTAATGTATACTTATATAGTATCTTCTACTCCTAACTGTTTTCTATTATTACAATACGTTGCATTCCACTTGATATGAATTATACACATATTTTGGGATGTTACAATAATGCTTCACAAACTTCAACAGGAAGAAGATGTTAAGCATGTGATTAAACATTATCGTTTTTAATTCACTTTACTTGGTTAGTTGCCTTCGCTGTCTTTGATGACATTTTTTATCCAGCTACTATGATGATGATGTGTACTTATTTTCTTTTTCCCTGACAACCCCTTCTAGTTTCTAGATAAAGCTTTCAGTGTCCACACCAACCGCGTTTTTTCTGAATTTTGGTAATTGACCACCAGTAACTGAACAGTTTTAAAAGTAAAAAGAAATGTTTTTTCATATTGATTGTTTTGTTTGCCATTAGCAGAGTGTTGGTTGGCTTCCACAGCACAAAGTATACGTTTCTTTCACCAAGTTATTCTCTGTGCAAGTGTGAAACTAAACTGTCCCCCAAGATCTGCTTTTTCAATACTGGTTGGCTGCCAAAGACACAAGAAAGTATTATATTCTTCTCTCTATCAATCTTTACGTGAAATGATCAATACTTCTACTTTAAAAGAAGTGAGTTAGCTATCATGTCCGGATTGGTTAGTGGTCCTGAATTTCTCCATTTCACTTGTTTTGGAAGTTCAGGTAAGGACCAAAAAAGTTGTCAGCCGACTTTGGTTTCTGCCTTTTCACACAACTTAAAATGAGGAACATAGAACTTATGGATTCTCATTACTAGGAATAACTAATGATGTTTAACTAAAATGTGTTATTACGTGCAACATTTATTTTTGTAAAATGTTCTTCCTTAGTAAACGATGTAATCATATAGGGTTTGCTTGATAAATTCTTGGTAATTATTTGAGAGAAGAAAATGAGGAAAGCAAACTGTAGGACAATTTTTTTTCTTTTTTTCATTTTTCTTCTACAAGTACCACTTGTTTTCTGCAGATCGAAGTTCAGAAGGCCTAGTTTCATCAGTACCAGAGAAAGTGATTAGATCCTATCATCACAGAATATGGAAAGAACAACCCGTGTTGTCTATTTCCAATGCTTTATTTTCTTTCTCACGAAGGTTGTGTTGTTATCGAAAACAGTGATAGCAGAACCAAGGGCCAAGACTGTCAATATAACATGTGGCCACAAGTTAGAGCACAACTCCACTATCTTTGTTCCAAATTTTGTTGCAACGATGGAGAAGATTAGTGAACAGATGAGAATCACTGGTTATGGCACAGCAGTTGTAGGGACAGGAGGACCTGACACTAACTACGGGTTGGCTCAGTGCTATGGTGATCTCTCATTACTTGACTGTGTTTTATGTTATGCCGAGGCACGTACGGTTCTTCCCCAATGCTTCCCTTACAATGGTGGTCGCATATACCTTGATGGTTGCTTCATGAGGGCTGAAAACTACAGCTTCTTTGATGAGTACACAGGGCCAGGAAACAAGGCTGTTTGTGGAAATACAACAAGGAAGAACACAAGTTTTCAAGCAGCAGCGAAGAAGGCTGTTGTGACTGCAGTTCAAGCGGCACCAAAAAATAAAGGGTATGCTAGGACGGAGGTTGCTGTAGCAGAAACAGCAAATGACTCAGCTTATGTTCTGGCTAATTGTTGGAGGAGCTTGGACGCAAAGTCTTGCAGAGCTTGTCTTGAGAATGCATCTTCTTCAATATTGGGGTGCCTTCCCTGGTCAGGAGGGCGAGCACTTAACACTGGATGCTTCATGAGGTACTCAGACACAGATTTTCTTAACAAGGAAGAGGAAAATGGGAGTTCAGGAGGTAAATAGATTGCAACTTTCTTCACTGTAATTGAGTATTATGGTTATTTGTGAGGATCATGCTTTTAGAGTTATGAAAATTTACACGTAACAGTATGTGTTCATTTTTCTGGCTTGTGCAGATAATGTATTAGTGATAGTGATTGCAGTAGTCAGTTCAACTATTATTTTGGTGGTTGGAGTATCCCTTCTGGTTTATATCCGCAAACACATATACATTCAAATGAAACGAAGAGGTAACTGATTTAAATTTTATACATTTGCTTATTACATAGTGTTGATTGTGTGCTTATTACTCGTGTGTGTGTGTATATATATATATATATATATATATATATATATATATATATATATATCATAGTCCCCATCTCATATTCATCTCAGACCTATTTAATAAAATTTGGAATTACCATTGTATTATAGCACAAATATTTTCTAGAGTTTCCTTATGCCCATTGTCATTCTGCTTTTCAGGTTCAAATGATGCAGAAAAGTTAGTCAAAAGCCTTCACCGCAACAGCTTGAACTTCAAATACTCTACACTGGAGAAGGCTACTAATTCTTTTGATGAAGCTAACAAGCTTGGTCAAGGAGGATTTGGAGCGGTTTATAGAGTAAATTTTTTCCTCTACAGACTTACATCCCCACCATATTTTACATTTCAAAGCCATTCTTAACATTTTGTTAATTACAGGGAGTTCTGCCTGATGGAAGAGAGATTGCTATCAAGAGATTATATTTCAACAACAGGCATAGAGCAGCTGATTTCTACAATGAAGTCAACATAATTAGTAGTGTGGAACACAAAAATCTTGTCAGACTCTTAGGATGCAGATGTTCAGGACCTGAAAGTTTTCTTATATATGAATTTCTACCTAACAGGAGTCTTGATCGCTTCATATTTGGTAACAAGCTTTTTCCTTTCACATCTGAAAATCTCCCCATTTGATTTTTAGTCATAAAACTTCAACTTAATACATCTTTTTCTACACTTGCTAGATCAAAACAAGGGTAGAGAACTAAACTGGGAGAAGAGATATGACATAATCATCGGGACAGCTGAAGGATTGGTTTACCTGCATGAGAACTCCAATATTAGAATAATCCACAGAGATATAAAAGCCAGCAACATCTTATTGGATGCAAAGCTTCGCGCTAAAATTGCTGATTTTGGTTTGGCTAGGTCCTTTGAAGATGACAAGAGCAACATTAGCACAGCTATTGCTGGAACTTTGTAAGTATTTTCAGCCAATAAAACATTTTTTGACAACAATACGAGCATTAGACTAATTTTTTTTAGAAAGCAGGAGCCAGTGTAGAAAGACAGTAACCACTGTGTATTATATCTCAGTAGCGCTATTCGATTTTTTTTATTTTTTTGTGGACCTGCAGGGGTTATATGGCTCCAGAGTACCTAGCACACGGTCTGTTAACAGAGAAAGCAGACGTATATAGCTTTGGGGTGTTACTGTTAGAAATAATTACTGGGAGACAGAATAACAGGAGCAAAGCATCAGAATATTCAGACAGCCTAGTAATAATGGTAAGTTGCACAATATGAGTTTGTTTGTTGCATTGTTTGTAAAGTAGGTAAGACAAGATTCGATGGTGACCTGAGTTGTCCTTCTGACGAAATCAGACATGGAAGCATTTTCAATCAGGGAGTGCAGAAGAATTAATTGATCCATATCTGTTGTTGGATGAGAAGCATAGAAGCACTGTTAAGAATGAAATTTTAAGAGTGGTGCAGATAGGACTTCTATGCACCCAAGAAATGTGTTCCTTGCGACCATGTATGTCAAAGGTACTAAAGATGCTAACAAAGAAGGAGGAGCATGTGGAAGCACCCTCCAATCCACCCTTCATAGATGAAAGTACCATGGAACTCTATCACCAAAATGATGACCCATATTATCCTCTCAATGTAGCAGATTCATTGGCCACTATTTCCCACAGCTCATTTTATCCGAGGTAACTAATGGAATAGAGAGAAAAACACACTACATATATGCCTGCTGACAACATTCATTTCTCCATGCCAAATAGCTTAGCCAAGCTGAAGCTTATGCCATGGAGCTTTCTACCAATGTATTTGAAATTTTGAATAGTTACTATTTGAAGTTCATGCCTGCACACAAGATGAACAATGCATTTTTTCCGGCTTTGTTCATGAATAATCTTTGCCGGGATTAAATGACATATCTAGGTATGATTTTGAGATTGTAGAAAAATGTATTATACTAAAATTCATTACAAGGTACAATTTATCTGTGTCAGCTTTTCAAAATGTGATTTTATGTTACTCGCCGCTGTAACTCGGTAGATAAATCATATCAAGTTTAGCTTATTTGTATGAATAGATTAGTAATTTCTTTCTGATAGAAATGAGCGTGAGATCTCAAATATAACCCCTAAGGTAGATATTGATGAATACTTGAGTAGAAGTCCGATAATATGTAATAGAGTAGTAACAACTAATCTTCTTAAGATAGATTGTGAAAAGACACTATTATCATCTTTGATAGAAGACGCTTTGAGGAGCTGACCGATTGGTGTGTTGCAATAGCAAGTAAAGCTCCTCCAAGCTTCTCCGACGAGAGATATGCAGCGGAATTGAGAAGGACAGTCCAGATCGAAGGAGAAATTGAAGAGAATAGGTTGAAAACCCTAATCGGACAACGGGAAACCCTAGAAATGGTAAGATTCGCAAAATGAACCGTTTAATCGGTTCGAACTCGAGATTGAACGGTGGAAAGTGAAGATCAAGGGATGGAGAAGTGTTTAATCGGTGGAAAATGATTAAAACAAAGTTTTAATCGGTCAAATCGATAAAAAATGGTGGAAGATGAAGAAACCCTAGCGGAAGGAGGAGATGTTCGGTGGAAATGAAAGAGAAGGGACCGGAGGTGATGAGTCTGTGAAGAAAGTGGAAAATCTGTGGAGAATGTGATGGATCTGAGTTGGCCGATGGTTGGAGACAAAGACGAGCTCAAGAGAGAAAATGGAGCTCTCGAGGAATGGCTGAGGCGTGAAACTGAGAAATGAAATGGCGAAGTGATGCGTCTGCGAGATTGAAGAGGACGTGGTGTGACGCGAATCAGGCACTGACGCGTGTGCGTGATGTGGCTATGGAAGAATGGATCTGTGCGGAGGAAAGAGAAGCACGGTGAGATATTGGAAAATGAAATAATGAAGTGTGCTTTGGAAGGAGGCTATAGCTCTTTGGACTCTCTAGTCAATGACTTTCAAGGGAGAATTATTTTCTGATTTAGAAAACCAAATTCTCATTAATCTCAAAAGTATTTTACAATAAGGTAGGCATGGCTATTTATAGGACTAGAGGTCCTACATGCCTAACACAATACAACATACATCAAAGAAATACTAAACTAAAGAAATTGGGCTTGAGCCCCGCGTATCATCCCCTCCCCCTTGGAAAGGATTTGTCCTCAAATCTTGATGGTTCTCTTGAGGACTTATTTTTAGTTGGCTCTTGACAAACTCCTCCTGGGTCAAAGATAAATCTACAATAAACATTAAACATAACACTAATTAGTTTTCCATGACCCAAAGTATATAAAAGAAAATTTTGAGAAGATAGTTTCTTAATTTTAAAATTTTCAATATGATGATTATAAAGAAACCATGCTTCATTTGAAAATTTATTTTTGTCTTGAGTTAAAATTAATGGTAACTCTAACTCAAGTTTTTTATTGCCATATTGAAACTTTTGAAAAGATATAATGGCAATGTTTTGGAAAGAAAAGATGAATTTGGAACATTTAATTTCAATTGAAGGAAAGTTAAAGAATAGAAAACCTCCCCTTTTGGGTTATAGATTAGGATATGTTGTCATCAATTTCTTTTCTTCCCTTTCCTTCCTTTCAATTTCTTCTTTCTCTTTCTTTTGTAGTCTCTCATCCTGCTCTCTCTTTTCTTCCTCTATCTTTTTCTCTCTTTCTTCTTCTTCTCTTCTTACTAGTTCTCTTCGCACTCTTTCTTCCTCTACTTTTCTCTCTTGTTCTCTCTTTCTCTCTCTTTGTCTTTGTCTTTTTTCTTCTCGTTTGCTCTCTTTTCTTCTCTCTTGTCTCTCTAATCTTTCTTGTAATTGCCTATGTTCTCTCTCAAATCTCCTTTTACTTCCCTCATTCAAGAACTTCATAAGTTTTTCTCTAAACTCTATGTCCCTACGATTAAATCCACTTAATTTTGCAATGAATGACTTGTCGCCTCTAATAAACTCTCTCATAAGTTGTAAATTTCGTTGAATCTCTGGAGGTAAATTTCGTTCAAAAAAAAATTAGTATAGAAAACGGTATTAATTAAAAACTTTGACATTTAAAACACGTGGAATTAAAAAAATCCTAACTTTATCAAAAATATTATCCAATTACATAATATTAAAATTAATAAAATAAACAAAGAAATAAAATAAATCCAAAGTTTCTAAAATTTATAGCACAAAAATTTTAAATAAAGTGTTTTCCTCATTCTCGCATCTCTATTATTTATTTGGAGCATCTGCAACACCTTCTATTCCCGTATAACTAAAGGTCATATGATTATCGCAAGATACACACAAAAACAAGTATGTGTAAGTTACATTTAACATAATCATTAACAATATAATATATACGTAGCAAATAAGCACAATTTAATAACAAACATTCATCTAAAACATTATCCTTACTAAAATAATCATTTTTACACCATGTTCATCATTAACATTCTATCAATCATATCATGACCATACCATCAATGTCATCCTTATCAATATAGTCTCCAAATACCTTATCATTATGAATCCCCAGCAACATCATCAAGGACCTTGGTCTCTATCTCCTATACCCAACCTCACACCTGTTATACCAAACAAGCTCACTTAAGTCATCTTGTCCTCGTGGCTAAAGGACTTATTTCTCTACTTTTCAAGAACTTACAAGTAAAAACTGCAGCACATCATGCACTAAGTTTATGCGCATTTGGTGAGTTTAATATTCAGGACAACCTTGTTTTCCAATGGATAAATGAATGAGCTTCGGCTGATCAAGTTGTTCATTCGCCAAGTGAGTATACTTGCACATGATACTCGTTGAGCAAATTAGATGGCTTCAATGGGCGCGAGACCTGGCATTGTGCGCCTTCAATTTAAACTCTCTTTTAATGTTTTTTATGTTCTGTTTTGTTTTGTTTGAATCAAATTACAGTGTACTTAAATTTACAATTATTGATGTTTTATGGATGGTGTAAATAAGGTTGTGAGTATGGATGATAAGATGTAAGAGAAGAATCTTAAGGGGAGATTATGTGAGTTTAGAAAGTGCTATCATTCAACTCATGCAAAGATAAATGGGTTATGGAAGAAAATGGCAAGAGGTCTTTTTACCTTAAACTTTTGAGTCTTAGGAATGAAAGATTAAGCTCATGAATAATATTGATAGACCCATAGTCATGTTTTTACAGAGCATAAATGTTATTACAAGTACACACATTTATTAATGTTTATATCAAAACATGTATGTGATAACGGAGTCTAGAGTCAAATAATCATATATTTACATGAATTATAAAATATTTTAATGTCGAACTAATATATGATATATTAAATTATTTATGAAATTGTTTCTTTGATTATCTTGTTTATTTCCTTTTACAATAATTACTTCATTAGTATCAATATATAAGATTTAGATACTGAAACATCTTTAATAAAAGTCAACAATGCTACAAAATTCTTGATGGTTTAGTAATTACTTTTAATTCTATTAAATATATTTATTATTATAATTATTTTATTCTAAAATACTAATACCATATTTATAAATGATGACAAATTTATTGTTTTATTAATTTTATAACTACTTATTTTATCAGTGATAACATGCTAAAAAATTGAGACATTACATTAGAATTGGTTTAAAAATAAAATTTTATAAATTCAAATATAGAATTTTAAAACAATTTTATAACAATATAAAATAAATATATTTAATATTTTTAAAAAATTAAATAATAAAATTTAATTTAAAACAAAAATTTAAATAAACTTAATATTAATAAAAATATTATAAAATTTATATGAAAATTAAATTTAATCTTATTTAGAAAAAATTACTCAAATTTAAAAAAAAATTAAAATTAAAATTAAATTTAATCAAAATAAGAAATATAAAATTTAAATTGAAATTCTTCGGGATCACTTGTCACAATAATAACACGTGAAACTTTCACTGTTACATGATAACCTTTATCCAACACGTGACAATATTTTATAATTTTAAAAAAATTAAAAAATAAGAAACTAAAAAAATGGAAAAAAAAAATAACTACATATGACATATAAGTTGAGAACTTTAATACAACATAAATAACTAAATTACATCACACTTTCAAAAATAGAAACTTAATTAAAACCAATCAAAATATGAAAAAGTAATATTTTCAAACAAATACAAAACTAACAAAATATGTTAACAAAAAATAATGGTTTATCAAAAGGAAACGAAAGGAAAAAGGTTGATAATAATATATTCTGAACCAAAACAACAACATTCTTTTCCAAATGTCAGGAGTGGTTATTTATGAAGAATACAAATGAAGCTAATAAATTATTATTCCCTAACTTTTGCAGGGAAGTAAGTACATTTCAACGTCAAATCCATTCCGCCTTGAGGATTTACAAAGGAAAGCACAAGAAATAATTAATGAGGATATACATTTGAGTGGAAGAACCATGCTCACTCATCCGTAAGGAATCGACCGGTAAGACCATCCACCATAGAAAACGGCATATTCTCCGATGGCTTCCAGTGACGCTTTCTTTGATTAATGAACCAATTGTTAATTTGCTTTTGGTCTAACCCAGTTGATTTAGCCAGTGCAATCTTATCACCTTCCTGGAAGATCAATCAGAAACAAGGTTTTGTTTGACATCTAAACCAACGTTTTCCATATACGTACTATTTTAGATGGGGTATACATGCGAACATCAAACAAATCTAAACACCTTTTACTCCAAAGATTTATACCATGAAAATGTAGCTTGAGTGGTGAATAATTACCGTAGGATAAGGCCATTTGTAGTGAATATTCCACCACTGAAGTAGCACTTGTCTAGCATCTTTTGGAAGTTTATCTCTCTTTTTTTTCTTGGAAAATTCTAATTTTAGTGAACCAATATGACTTCCAAACTTACGTAAGAGTTTATCCTTCAACTTTCTATCTTCATTATGCACTTGTTCATCTTGAAAATCTCCATCTCCAGCACTAAATCCTTCTTCAGAAGATACACCTCCATCATCTGGGCAAAATAATAACAAAACCAAAGCTATATAACTAACAACTCTTTTATAGATATCTTCTTGTAAAAGAACCAATAATTTCATCATTTTAAGAAATGAATCATAATACAAAAAACTGTTTTAATCAAATTGATAACAAAAAATAGACCATTATTAAAGAGTATATTAAAATACAACATGCCAAATATTGCACCAACCCAAGTTTGTTAACTTAAACATCCAATAATGACAACATAACGAGTGGGCAATAGCTTGAACGTAAGTTAATAATACTTTGCAAAGTGCACATTCCTCAACACGAGACGTTCGACTCGCAAAATATTCATTTATTACAGCAGACATTTCAAAAAAATTAATATTCAAAAGATCCATAACATGGTCAGTGAAGTTATCATTGAAATGAAAACACTACTCCTAGGCTCCAAAATTCTTCCTTCTAAATAAACTTTTAACACTCAATTCGATCACTAACAATTTTTTAAATTTGTTTTTTCAAAATAAAATAATTATTTGGGCAACCTCCAACCTAATCAAATAATTGAAAAAAAATATGAAATCACATTTCCTTTCGCACTATTTTTCACGATTAATATTTTGAACTTCTTATAATCGTATCCTTAATCATGAGAAAATAATTTTTTCAGTATGAAAAGTTATCCTCTTTACTTAGTTATGAAAAACCACTTTCACAGATAATTGAAAGAAAACAACAAAAAGCATTAACTATATTTTTTAAACACGTAATGAGAAAATGACTAAAATTGAATTTCAGTATTAAAATTTCCAAAATACTTTCCTCGTTTTCTAGCCCTTTGTCCATAGGCAAGAAAACAGATTATTAAAACCATACATGTTTAAAAATAAAGATCCGAATGTTATAAACAAAAAAAAAAATTGAGGAAAGAGGCTAAATAAATTAACGTAGGATTCACAAGATATTTTAAATTTAACACGTTTTTATTTGACCGTTTACCATTCTAAAAATTTTGCTCTTTTCGTCTATTTTTGTTTGATTTAGAAAAAAAATGTCTTTATTTACATTTACGTCCTCTTTTCCCTCAATTAAATCATCAAAAGTAACTAAATCCATCCTTCACCTCCTTTCCACCAAATCAGCCCTGAAAATGAGTTTGAATGGGTTGGTGTTGGTTTGAATGAGAAAAATGGAGTGATTTGATATGAAAGAAAGAAGGACGTGGACCATTGCTATTGTCGGGAGAGATTTTGATAAGGGAAGAAGAAAGCTTACAACATGGAGAAGACAAGATTGCCCACGCTTTCTGGTACATGTCATTTGTAACTTCTCTGCCGAAAAACATTTTTGCGGCCATTAACGGTAGATTGTCATCTCTTCAGGCATTGTCATTCAATATACTACATTACTTGACTAATTTTGTTTCTTTAAACAAATGAGGAAAAACTAAAAAAACAATACCAGGGGCTATCTGTCTTTCTTGAAAATTACCATTTTCTTTTCTCTTTTTTTACATCAAAATACCTCATATTTTACATTCACCTATCCTCTTTTAACTTAATTTTCATTTATTCGTTACCTAATTACCCCTTTTCTCTTAACTCAGTGGCACAATTTTTCATTCGAGCAAATAACAATAGGGTGACGGTATGATTTGATTCCTTTTGAAGAAAGTAGAAAGAATGAAATATTTAATTGTGTAGTAAATATAAATATGTAAGAAATAGAAAGTAAATTTTGAAAATGTTTTAATTAAAGTGATTTTAGAAGAAATAAAAATATTTTAAAATGATTTAAAAATGTAAAATGAATAAAATTATTTTTCAAAATTAATTATCCTCCATTTATTCTCCAACAAAATTTATAAAATTAGTTGTCTTCCTCCACTTCTTCTCTGTTGGAAATGGCAAAAGATGGTTTAGTGGGCATAGACACAGGTGGAGGTTGATGATAGTCACTTAATCCGACAAGGATTTGACCAGCACATAAGAGTACACTGTACACACCTGACCTAGATAGGAAAGAAGAAATAAACGAAAATCAAAAAGGAAATCAGTGTTCAGAGGCAAGTTCCATCGGTTGTCAGTCATCAGTGCCAAAGGAGAGTGCCTCAAAAGGATACAATGATGCATCCCAAGCACGGGTACACCACCTTTCTTAATTTTATGTTCACTGGAAATGGGAATGGGAGAAAACAAATAGAAGACAGAAACACGAATAATTATGTATTTTTTTTTATTGAGAAAGATAAAAGAAAAAAAAACAAAGACTAAACTTCAAGAAAATTTCTTTTACTTTTTTTTTTTATCTAAATTAAAAAAAACCCCATCTTCATCCCTCCAAACCCTGGGAAAACTACAGTTTAATATCGCATTATTATTGATCCTAATTTAGGAGTGAAGACAAACTAGGGTATCACTACAAAATAAATCAGCACGAGTACGCCTACATCAATAGACCGCAGATACATGAGGGGCCAAACAACCAATTTTTTTCTCTTTTGTCCTCTATGATCACCAGACAAAATTGGACAACTGTTTTCGATATTTCATTAGATATTATACTTTTATATTTAATGTTACTTTTTATGGTGAATCTGTTTTGTACCCGATGGATTAACTATTGTTCATAATAAATTTATATATATATATATATATATATATATATATATATATATATAATAAATCAACTTTTCATGCTGTAATCTGCTTATAAAAATAAAAATTTCACAGTCGAAACAATTCTTGAGATAAAGTTATATTTAATGTCCCATATCAATATTATTTCAAAATTAACAGGTAAAGTGATTATAACTAAAGACACGTCTTACAGAAAAAATTTTAAAATACAAACACCTGTCCAAATATGGCATAATTATGCGTCGAATTAAAAGAGAAAATTGGTGTTGACAAGAGAGGCGAAAGTGTTAAAGAAACAACTATTTTGGGTAACGAAAAGACATATCCTTTAAATGAATTGCGGTAGATTTATTTTGTGGCATAAAGTTTAACCGAAGTGAAGACAATAGGGTTTTGTTCCTTGCAAGAGGGGGGCCTGTTTCCCAAAATGAAAGATGATTTGGAGATGGACAAATGTGATGAGTAGTTGAAGATTCAGAAGGTAGATGAGAGGGGAGGCCCACAACCACAAGGAGGCAGAAGAGAACAAAATATCCAAGGGCAATGGCAGAAGTGAGCAGGGAGGGAATAGTGCGTGGGGAAGATCTAAATGGCATTGAACGTTCTATCAATATAAAAGCTGCTTTTCATCTCAGCGACAATTGCGCGAGTGCATGTGAAAGTTTTAACTCTAAAATCACCCGCTGCACACGGGAATTTCATTATTTGCACTTTAACTACCTCACATACCTGCTCGTCTTCTCCTATATCGTGCTTTTGCAGTAATTCCAAAACCCAACAAGCTTTGGGAAAGAACCATCACAACAAATATATGAAACAACCATGTCAATATATATATTAACGCTATCTGCATATTACTTTATTCAAGTTCTGACTTTTATCTAATTAATCCTACCCAATCAACAAATACCATGCAAGTACCATATATAAACACCGATTTCATAGCACTGCAATAACACGGCAAAGTTAGTATATAGCTAAATTCTATTTAGCAGAGGTGCCTATAATTAGGCAATTATTCTATAATTTCCTCGCATCCTATGCATTTACCATCTCTATAAAACAAATCATGCATTAGAAATTTAAACCCAAAAGATATGTGTCCAACGGTTAAAAGCACTAAACCAATGTTAACCCAGGGAAAGTCCCATACATGCCTAATAAAGCCTAAAAAACACACTATTAGTAAAGAGCTACTTGACATTTACTACATCCAAGATTCTAGTAGTAGCAATATTCAAATTAAGATAAACAAATGGATCTTCTGGGGATCACATTAGTTTTGCTTAGTAGTTTGCAAGACAAGCCCTTGATTAAAGTTAACTAACATAAAAACGTCTAATATAAATCTTATAATATCTTATTTTACTTCATAAAATATTGTTACTTCAAATTTACTTCCACAAATATTTTAGTAACACATCGGCCTCTATAAATTAAAAAAACTAACTTATTAATAATTAAATATATCTTATTCTTAATACTAAAAAGACTCACATTTTTAAATTTAAGATTATAGTCACCTCGCATCAGCGTGTTATGAAGAAAATTCTTTATAAAATCTAGATTTTGAATTCAAGAATCTGATAAGATAATTAAAAATTATCTAACATAAAAGCCAGCAAGGACAACATAGTAAAACTATATAATTTGAAAAAGGAGCTTCAAGAAAGCAATAAATTTAGTTTAACTTAACATAGTCCTACGAATAAAACATAAATTTAGCATTGGCAGCTTAACTTTAAATTCAAGCTAGCACAACTTTTGCTTCTATAAATGCAAGATCCAATTTGATGACTGCTGCTATTGCAGTACAAGGGCATATAAAAATAGGAAAAAGTTTCTTTAACAACTCTTTTTTTACAACTTTTTGACAACGCATGCGTGGTAACTTATGATTGGTTCGTTTCAAACATTTTTTTTAAAATAAATTCAAACTGACGAATAAAATGATGACACGTGTCCTGTTGTCAAAAAGTTGTAAAAAAGTGTTGTTAAAATATCACGATTCATAAAAATATCAAAAGAACAAAGGAGAAAGAAATCAAGGAATTTCAGGTCCTGTCAATTTCGCTTTTCAGACACACGTTCAAGAAAGATAAGTTTGCAAAAAGAATGATTAAGGAGAATCCATCCAAGCATGCAACACAAATCAATTTAATAGTTAAAACATCACTTAAAAGGTAGTCTGTACTTCCAAACATAAAATTATAAATTATGTTAGCTGCCAACCATAACCCACGTGATCATACTTTGCATTTGCAACGTTTCTGTTTCAAATAAAATATAATTAATCACCAAGACGCACAGTATGCCAGCTTAACATAATGAGCAATTTGGCCATAGCATAAAGGAAGGGCGAGGGCGAAAATCCTACACAAGTTGGTTACTTCCCATAGAAATCAGTGCAATCCATATCTACTAATGTTTGATAATATTTATCATTGTCTAGGATGAGAAACAAAGGATGGAAAAGCCATGATATTCCAACAGGCTTCAGTCGTTTAGTTAGGCAATGTCCAACCTTATTTAACATAATTTTAATCTCCATGAATTTAATGTTGAAAGTAATAAGGCCAAACAGAATAAGCCTAACAACAATTATACTGGGTTCACTCGTAATTTTTAACATAGCCTTTTAGTTCATAAAATTACAAGAATCTAAAATTACTTTAGATCCGGAGACAATATCGTTAGCTAATCCCAGGGCGTGGGGGATGTGGGGACTTCTTTAAATCTCACAACACAACCTTTATCACCCACGCTCAGCTGGAACTCGATACTCTTTTAAAGTATAAGATCAAACATCGTTAAATACTAATATAGTACACAAGTCATGTATGAACTCAAATTCAAAATGGACAGATTGAAAAGTCAGAATAATAGAAAAGACAATTAAAGCCAAAATTCCGTGTATACAGGAAGGATAGAGAGAAAATTCTCCATCCTTATTTCACACACCTAAAAGGAGGTGAGTAGTCACCAAACATCATTGCATCCTAATATATGCTCAAGTTATCTATGATTCTCAAATCCAAAATGGGCGAATTGAAAAGTTACAAGATTATTGAAAGACAGCTAGAGCCACAGATTTCGTGTATCTTCAAGGATAGAAAGAAGAAAATGTCTCATCTATATTCCACACTCTTTAAAAGAGATGAGATATCACCACATTTGCTGTGTGCCGTGGCATTAAGTCACAGTGTTGAGTCACACGTTCTGTTATATCATCTACAGAACATGACAGAAGTGAATTTCAGATATAAAAAGTGGGATTAACAAGACCCAAAAGTCATCATCCCTTAATCTCGTTTTTGGCATCGTGAGGAAAAAATCTCACCATGTTTAAAATACGAACCAACAACTAACAATGAATTACAGAAGTAGTATTGATGACATGCACAACTTTGCTTCAGAAAAGTCAACTTCCAAAACGTGATCATAGATGGATTTCATAACAGAAGCAAAAGATAACAACGTCGTAGTCACAAGAAGAAAAATGTTCCCAAGAATGGACACGGACACGTTTAAATAGCAGTCACGAGTCATTATCATAACTGATAACCAGAAACGAAGTATTTTTAGGCTACGATCCATACTAACTTGTGTCGAAGATTTGTAAACAGACTCAGTCTATAGGCTGGAAGACACAAAAAAGGAAGACTAAAATAATACAAGAGACCATATGAAGAGATGCGCCAGTTGGGGGGACGAAAAATGCCCCTTTAAACCACTGGGTGTTCGCAAATAACACCTATCTTTTCTTTGGTCAGTGTAAAGCATCCAAAAAACATGTCTGCAACAACAAAATTGGAAAGCCAGATGCAAAGTCCGATGTTCGTCTAACCAGAAATTCACGGCCAGTACAGATACATAAAGAAATAAATTGTAAACAAAGAGGGAATTAAAACAAGTCCAAGCAAGGCTGGTTCCAAGATCCTGTCACTTAATCAACGATGCAAGACAATAAAGATGAGGTTTGTTAAGACAGAAAAACAAGGTCATATATACAAACACATGGCAACCCATGAATGAACAAAACAATTTAAACTTCGTCATCCAACAACGAAAGAAGCGCGGTCACGGTTTCGCATTGAAAGCGCATACAAACAAGGGTTTTTTAAAGTTACACCGCATTAACCGCAGAAAGCAGTGCAACAGTTATGCATAAACCAGTGGAAGAGAGGGAGAGAGAGAAGTCCGTCCAATAGGTTTTAGGGTTTTCTTTTATTTTTCTTTATCTAATTTCAAAAGCTGCGTGTCATGTAGTATTATTAGAAATAGTAGTATTTGCAAGGATATATAACATTACGATTGTTATACGAGCAGTATTCAAGTTTTCAACCAAATCAACGAATACTGGGTCAAGCAAAACCTCTATTCTAGTCTGGTTTCTGCACAAATTAATGCTAAAGCGCAATAAACGTGAAAAAGGAGAGAGAGAGACAGAGAGAGAGAGAGAGAGTACACAGCAGCGAGCTAGAGCAGATATCAACAAACACCGAGTAAAAACAAGAAAGATTAAAAAAGAATACCACTAACCGGAAAGGGTTGGAAGAGAAAAACCAGTGCAGAGATCCGTAAGCTGCGTTTCGATCTTGTTGAGGAAGGTGGTAGCTTCGTCAAAAGGCCGCGTCAGATCGGATTTGTATTTCACCAGCATGTCACAGTAGGTTTCCTGAAACATAAGACACACACATACAAGTAAATAAATAAATAAATATCTATATAATAAAACAACGACGAAGTCTTCGCAATACTGTTATTTGGCTTCTTCGGTTAATTAATGTGTTTTAGCATGTTTATGTGATGCAAATGTTAAAATATCTGTGTATATACGTGCGTGAGCAGGAAAGAGAGAGAAGGAGAAAGGGAAGGAGGAGGGGACCATGAACTCGTCGAGTTCGGGATCGGCTCCAACGCACGTGTAAACAACGTCCCTCTTGCAAACGTCGTTTTCTCGTCGGATTTCCTCTAACAAACACGCGATTTCTGGAGGCGCTCCCACCTGAACAAAACGGTTTGTTATAGCCGCATTTGTTTCACACAGTTATCAATTGCAACAACGAAAGAAAACCAAACCAAAATAGTAAAAATAATGTGATAACAAATAAATAAACCAGTGAAAAAATATGGTGAGGATGGAAGAGGTTAACTACCTTCTGGCAATCGATGTAGGCTTGGAGGAGACGAGGGTAGTGAGGGTGAGAGGCGATTTTGGCTTTGATGAGGGAAGAGCTGTCGTGGTGGCGCTGAATTTCAGGTACGACAACGACGTTCGGGTAGGGTTCAGCTCCGCTGGCGGCGGTGATGGCCACTGCGGCGGAGAGCAACTCATCAGATCCGAACATCGGAATCCGGCTACCGGAGGACATTAAGAACCCGTGGTACTCAGCCGGAAATATGGTCTCTGGCGTCATCAAGGCTTTCTCCGAGTACTCCGCCGTCGGTGTCATGCCGTACATTTCGTCTTCCATGACGGTGCGTGGTTTAGCTTCTGTGCCTTTCCGTGGCGTCTTCGTAGTGTCGCAGAGGCAGTGTTCTAGAAGAACAAATTACAAAGCAAACAGCAAAGCATCACGATATTATTGTACTGTTACGAACGATCCAGTGGAGCGTGGGTTTTATATTCATGATTATGATTAACGCTAAGTAGCTTTGTTTTTATTTTAGAAAAACTGAGGAGATTGGAATTACATAGACGAAGAAAAAAAATTGAAATCGGCAGACTTACGTTCGCTGGTGATGAGGACAGTGGTACAGTTATCGATGAAGACGAAGATTATCTGAATTTTATAATAAATTAATCTCAGAAGATTAAATTAATATTAGTGGCACTCGAGTTTAGGATTCGGGCGAGTAACGGAAAGGAGAAAAGGTGTATCGAGAAGCGTGATTTGTTTTAGTGAGGAACTGCAACGACAACAGGGAGAAGCAGCCACGAACAGGCAGTGATGTAAACCAAAACCAAAACTTAAATTAAGAAAATAAAAAGGACTTCTGAGGATCATTTTCTTTGCTTTTCTTTTTAATTTAATATCTCTCCACACTTTGGTCACCTTTCTTCTGTTTGATTTAATTTTAAAATAGTTGGATAAATGAAAAAAATAGTTTTAGTTGTGTAGGCCAATCGAAGGGCCAGGTGGTAGTGGTAATCTATATGTCTTCGAAAGGAAACACTCACCTTCACATTCTTAGTCCATTTGGATTCATCTTAGTTATGTCATTTATTTTCTATCACTTCTGTTTGCCTCCTTCACTCACCCAATATCATCTTAAACCTAAACTTTCTTATGACTTCCCAATTTCAAAATTATACACCTTTTAGGACCTACATTCACATACAGCTTTATTTAAGCATCTATTATTTTAAAAAACTACGTTAAATATCTATTGTAAGTATGTTTTTGTTTTTTAATTTTTAGAAAAAATTAGAATTAGTCTTTTTTTAAATTTTACTCTAATTTATTTTTTCAACTTTAAAAATATGTCAATTTAATCATTTTAATCAAATTTTCTTAAATTTATTTCACATTTCAATATATTTCAAAATAACATTTTAATTATTTATATTATTTAACACATTTTTTTTAATATTAATCATAAAACACGTTTAAAATTTTAAATAAACTTAACAAAATTTAATTAAAAATAATAAATTATACATATTCAAAAATAAGAAACCAAATTAGTTCAAAATTAAAAAAAAAACTAATTTTTATTTTTATTATAAAAATTAAATAAAAATATATATTTAACCTAAAAAAAATTCTCAAATTTTATTAAATTTTGTTATTATCCTCAAGTTATTTATAAGATATATTACTAATAAGATATTGGTTTAATTTATATAAAGAATTAAAATCATTTCTAATTTCAAAATATATGATAATAAATTATAATTTTTTTATATAGTGTTTAATTATAATTTTTGCATGATGTTAGACTACAATTATAAAGTTAACTTAAGAGCACAGAATGGAAGGAAAAATAATTCTGAGTTAAACTTTTTCAACTAATAAACAATCATAGATAAGAAAAAAACTTCATATTAAACTTAAACTCATATTTCAATTTCTCTGCATATATATCTTTGAAAGTAATTCTCACTTCATATTTCCCTTTTATGTCAATCTATATCAGATCTTGCCTTTCCTTTAAATCGGTCGTATATTTCAGTGTCATTTTTCTTTTTCATTTGATGACTTTTGTATAGTCACAAAGTTCAGTTGTGAGAACAAGCTTTAGCTACTTTAAATTTCCTTTTTATGTTGTTACAATTGTCCTATTGGACGAATTATGAACAAACTTTGGTCATATTCAAGACTTGTTTGTGTCTCTTAGAACATGTCTTTGTTCTTTCCAAAATATCTTCCATAACAGATGTCAAAACATATTTCAAAAAAGAAAAATGAAACTCATATTTGATAACAATGATATAGGCATGAACAAAAGCAAGAAAACTTAGATTTGATAACAATTATAATTTTTGCTTGATGTTAGACTAGAATTATAAAGTTAACTTAAGAGCAGAGAATGGAAGGAAAAATAATTCTGAGTTAAACTTCTTCAACTAATAAACAATCATAGATAAGAAAAACACTTCATATTAAACTTAGACTTATATTTCAATTTTTCCGCACATATATCTTTGAAAGTAATTTTCACTTCATATTTCTCTTCTCTGTCAATCTATATCAGATCTTTCCTTTCCTTTAAATTGGTCGTGGATTTCACTGTCGTTTTTCTTTTTCATTTGATGACTTTTGTATAATCACAAAGTTCAGTTGTGAGAACAAGCTTCAACTACTTTAAATTTCCTTTTTATGTTGTTACAATTGTCCTATTGGACGAATTGTGAGCAAACTTTGGTCATATTCAAGACTCGTTTGTGTCTCTTAGAACATGTCTTTGTTCTTTCCAAAAAATCTTCCATAACAAAAGTCAAGACATATTTCAAAAAAGAAAAATGAATCTCAAATTTGATAACAATGATATAGGCATGAACAAAAACAAGAAAACTTAGATTTGATAACAATTATAATTTTTGTTTGATGTTAGACTAGAATTATAAAGTTAACTTAAGAGCAGATAATGGAAGGAAAAATAATTCTGAGTTAATTAGATCTAATTAAAGAGCTTAGAGTGATACGCATAAGGATTTTAATTTGTCAAAAATGGAAAAATAGTTTTCAAGACAAGAGGTATGGGTGAAACTGAATAAGTCATATCTTTTAAGCTACCAAAATATAGGGTAGAAAGTATTAGAGATGTTATTAGATAAAGTTGTACAACATAAGTTATGATAGAATAATGGGTCTTAATTTGGCTGTTTGAGAAAGCGTACCTTGACCAGAGCATCAATATTTATGTGGAATATGTGAAAGGAGCCTTATTTGTTCATCACAATGATTCCATTCCACTCATATATTCAAATTCTGCACTCAAATAAACAAGGTTGATGTTACAAAATAGCTTCTACTCTCCTATCGCATAGTCTTTTCCTTATTCAACAGATCATATCTCCAGATTTTTTACAAATAAATTACAGTTAAAATGATAATTTGCAAAGACATCAGAATTGGGAGGGATTTTTTATTTTTTATTTTTTATTTTTATTGTATAGCTTAGAGTTGTTCCAAAGTATTCCAACTAAACCAAATCCATATTAAACTGAATTGAATTATTCAAAATAAAAGCTAGACTGAATTATTTTGTTAATTTGGTTTATAAATTGAATTCCTCTTATTAGAATTGCTTTAAGTAAAATTTACATATTGAAAAGTATATAATAAAATGTCTGTGGGTAATAATTTAAACAATACAAATCAATTCAGTTCTCTCATATGACTTTAGAAATTTGGTTTAGCTTTACAATAGTTCAGGTCAATTCGTAAATTTTTCTCACACCTAAATCTATAGTTTGAAAGCAAGATATTTCCAAACTTAGCTGTAATTAATTAATTGAAAGAATTTGTTTGAAGAAACTAAATTTTTAAGATAAATATTATTGTTTTTTTATCTCAACAGATTTGATTATAAAAAAACTATTTGTTTAGAGAAAAAAATATATAACTTTTAAGTACATATAAATAAATTTATAAGTAAAATTATTTTAACACGTGGTTAAGTTAAAAAAATTATAAAAATGTATTTTTTTTATTAAAAAATTTCTAGAAACAAAACTGAAAAAACACACACACACACACACATATATATATATATATATATATATATATATATATATATATATATATATATTTATGAAAACCTATTATGAAGACCACAAAATTTTTTGCGTAAACAAAAATTATTAATTTAGGAAACTCTAACAATTGGAAATCTTCTTAATTAATAAAAACATGGTAATTAAAGTGCATCTATCAATATTTAATTAATATATTCATTAGACAAATGTGAATATAATAGATTTATGTGATAAATAGATATTTAAAGTGTTTATTTTACAGGAAATTCTTATGTATGCAGAAATTTATCAGATAATAATACCATAAACATGTTTATCCTTTAGTTATAAACACTTAAGAAAAATTAGGGCAAGAAAAAAAGAGATTCTTATGCGCGTATAATAGATTTTGGTACTATTGAAACATATGTGCTTTCTTATATTTAATTTTGAATTAGCATTCATAGGTCTCCACAATAGGTTTGATGATAGAAATCTGATATTTTAAGATGCTGTTACGATAAGGTCTATGACTTGACTCGGGTGCTTTTTGTACATTTCTATAGTTATATTTATTTTTTAAAATGACCTCTTTTTTAACGATATTATAAATTACAATTTCAACTGAGAAAGTGTATTTTGTGAAATGTTCAAAGTGATCAAAAATCAGATACAAGTTGGAGAAAGATATAAAATAATACTTATAATGTAAAAGAAATACCATAAATTAATTATAAATGGTTATATATGATCAAATTAATGATTTTATGATTAATTTTGTACAAGTATCGATATTTTATATATATATATATATATATATATATATATATATATATATATATATATATATATATATGTATGTATGTATGTATGTATTGAATCCTTGTACAGTTTTCACCAAATTATTTAATATTATATATATATATATATATATATATATATATATATATATATATATATATATATATATATATATCAATGTGGGATTACTTTATGAATTATTAATTTGATATTCGCATCATTAATCTCTAAGTATTATCACAATCATTTGAGTTCGTTAATTATATGTATATACAAAACTTGTGTTTGGGCATTAATAATTTAAGTGTATAATTCATCTACATTCGATTGTTTTTATTACTCTTTTCAAATTTCTAAAAACTAAAAAAATAAGTATACTTTTGTAAATTAAAATCATTTCACACCTTTGATTTTTATAGAAATATAAAAATTATTTTTAATTCATATAACTTGGATTAATTTTGACATTTTTATTTTATTTTCATATAAATTATTGAAAAGGAAAAATCTAAAGGTAATAAAAATATATTTTTATTATCTCACGGCCTTCATGAAATGGTGTACCATGTGAATGCATTATACACATGTTTCACAGAAAATGTTTTTTGTACCCTATTTGTACAAGTTGGTTATCACTTTTAAAAATATTTTGATCATTAAAAAAATTAACTTTTATATTTTTGAAAAATACTAAAAGATAAAATAATAAATATAAAATATGTGTAATGTTTACATTATTCATGCTTCTCGTGGTCATTATGGTTACATAAGAGTATATTCATTTTCAAAAAAGATGTATTTAATTACTATGTGCTCTTAATCTTAGACATGGATTACAATAAATCTATAGTCTCTTTGTTTTTTTCAATAAAGAATTTTAATCCTATCACATGCAATACAATTACAATGTAATAGAAAAAAAAATACCTCTTATAAAGAATTTGAATAAAACAGATTAAAATTAAAACATAAACCTAAATTGATTTCTTTAAATTATAATTTTTGTACCAATTTATATATTATAATTTAATTATACTTTTAATCAGTATTTAATATATTTGTTATTTTAAAAAGTTGAACATGAAATTAAATATATGAAAAATCAAACAACTATTTGATATATAAATAATAAAACATATATAATAAATCCTATTAAAATAGAGTTTGATATCATATATATTAGGAAGTGAGAAGTTTTAATAAGTATCGATAGAATTATCTTCATTTATATATTATAAATGATATGTGGATCTTTAATATATCTTTATTACATAAATATGTATGTAAAATTAGATATTTGTTGGTAAGTGAATGACAAAAATATGTCTAACAAAATTTGATAGAAAGGATGTGATTCTATAATAGGAAGTGATTTTAAACTTACATGATTCTTACAAAATTAACTTATTAAACAAAAATAATCTATATATTATAAATTAATTTGATTTGTAATATATGATTATTAATAAAATAGTATTTGAAAGTTATATAAATTTGATAGGCATTTGCATATTGAAGATGAATGTTATGTAGTGTAGAAAACGGGAAGTAAAGCGTTTGCATGATGAGTTATTATTGAATTTAATAAGTGAGAAGGAAAAAAGAGGGTTGAGTGGAAAATATTCGAAGGGAGAAAGAGTGTTGAAAACACATACAACTTTTCAAAGTGTGGCCGACACGATTCTGAATGCCAATGGGATCCGACACAAGTTGTTTCAGAAACTCGTTAATTAAACAAAACAGAATTACATACGCCGGTTTTTTCCTTCCTTTTCTCTCATCTTCAACAATACTTATATTTTAATATATGCTACTAATCAATCTTCAAGACCATCCAATGTTCTCATTCACCCCATCTACACACTTACTTAATGCACTAATCATTCCATGGTAAATTTTTTATTCACCCACTTCACTTCATCTACATACAAATATAACTAAGCATAACACAACTTTAATTCAATTTCATAAATACAATCTAAGTTTTTTTTTATTAAATAAAGTAAAATTTAACTCTGATCTCATATTTAGGATATCATTAAGTAAATCATTTTTTACATTTGTAATTTAAAACTTTAGTCTTGATCTTTTGTTGAGTTTTTGAGGGGAGTTTTTAAAATACATTCATATTGATATATTAACAAAAATAATACAGGCCTAATTTGTAAGGCAGAATAGGGTTAAATATGTTTTTGGTCCCTTGATTTTAAGTGAAAATTGGAATTAGTCATTTTTAAAAACTTTTACCTAATTTAATCCTTCAACTCTAGAAATGTATGAATTTAGTTCTTTTAACCAAATTTTGTTAACTTTATTTGATGTTTCAAACACGTTTCTCAGTTAACATTGAAGCAAAAATTGGTCAAACAGTGTAAACAACCTAAATATCATCATGAAATGTGCTTAAAATATCAAATAAACCTAACAAAATTTAGTTAAAATGATTAAATTTATATATTTCGAAAGTTGGAGTACTAAATTAGGCCAAAGTTTTGAAGAGAGGCAAATTCTAATTTTCACTGAAAGTTAAGGGACCAAAAACATATTTAACCCAAAAGAATATAAGGCTAGTGGGCCTTATGTTAAGGCAGCTAGGCCTATAACCTAAGGACAACATGGCCTTAGGGGGAAACTTCTCAGAAGTTTGAATCATTTTATTGGAAATCTCTCTTTCTGAAACTCTTTTGCCCTAAATTCTCTCTGCCTTCTCTCTAGCATTCTAATTCATTGAACCGATCAATCTTTGATTTGAAGGTGTTCAAGAATTCACAGCGTGAAGGACTTTCTTTCACACCAATTAATTTCTCTATTTTATCCTGGTAAGAAATTTCCCCTTTTCTTCCACTGTTCTTGAACTTAGGGCACGAAACTTTTCTGGTTGCATGTAGCTAGTGACCTTTCCCTTTGTGATTTCTACTCTTTCTAACTCTAAGAGCTATACTCAACACCAATGTGGTGGCTTATAGGTACTGTAGAGTTCTTGTGCTGTGAAGGGCACTGTTAGGGCGTTTTCTAGGAGTTGTACTGTGTGGGCTAACAGGTAAGGGGAGCTAATTATTTTTTGTTGAAGCTATTTCAGTGTTGCATGTATGATTAAATTCAAAATATGATGTTCTGTTGACTATTTTGTTACTGTCTTATGTATTTGGTTTGGTATGAACTTGATTACGTAAAGGAGGAACCTGTGATTGATTTCCTGTGCATTGTTTGATGAATATAATCTGTTTCTGAACGAGTTATTGATTGTGATTGATTATGTCTTGGAAAGGTCGTGGGTGAGATTTTAATTAACATTGTTTGGGGAGTAATTGGATGCACATGTACTGTTTCAGGTCATTGTGAGAGGAAGTGAAATATTAAAATTAGGCATTTGAGGTCTAGAGTACAGTAGACCAGTTTGGATAACTTAAATTAATCAATTGTAACTTGTTGAGAGCCTTCTTTGTTGGTAGGATAGAGGAACCTTAAAAACCTGAGTTGGCACATCCCTGATCATAGAGCAACCCTGGTCTGATCCAGTCAGTTGTGACTAGTCATATGTGCTGGTGTCGACGGTGAGTCTGATGTCTTCAGACATTTGATTCCTCTCCGATGACCAATTGGGATGTAAGGAGGGTTGGGAAAAGGTAAGATCTCTACTATAATAACAATTAGATAAACAGTTTAGTAATTGGGAAATATTTTAGGTTGGTTAAGGGGAAGTGAGGAAGTGATTTTGGACAGTTGGAGTATTGGGTGCATGGGGATTTGTTTGGGTAGTCTAGACAAGTCAATTGTGACTTGTTAAAATCATAAAACTGGTAAAAAACTTAATAAGAAAGGGTAGAATTGAACTTGGAGCACTAAGTTATAGAATTGAGGTTTTTGAACTAAATTCATGCACAAACCACTTTAAAACCATTGTATAATTGTTAAAATCCATCGAGACAAGTTTAAATAGGTCCTTATCATGCATTTAGGGTGTTAGAAGTTAGGTTGGAGGCTTATCATGCAGACTCGCTATGCGAATGGTCTTGCATAGTGAGTCGCTCCAGGCAGGAGCTCTCTGTCCAGTCTCTCGCTATGCGGCCTGTGTGTGCTATGCGAGAGACTTGAAGTCTAGCACCAGGACGCAGTAATTCGCAAGGCGAATTTCCCCGTGTGCGTTGTGCGAATCTTGTTGGATTCGCTATGCGCCTCTGGTGCACTTTGCGAAAAGTGCTGTGGTTAGTTCAATCTCTTTTGTCTTGTTTGGTTGGATGTTTTGAGTGAATGTTGATTAGTTGTAAGGCATGTTCTGATGTTTACAGTACTATATTATAATGTCCAAACATGTATATTGATTGGAGTTAAAAGTGTTTGAGTACAAAGTGGATGGAGTGTCATTCAAGTTGGTGATTCAAATTTCAAAGTGTGGAATCTCTCGGTGACATTCTTAGTGTTTAGAATGAAAGTAGGAGCTCAGTCTTGGGGGTCTTCCTGACGCTTCAATGGTGTTTCTTCTCACGTAGAGAGGATCGAACCATGTGGTGAGGAGTAGCAGGAGGTCTTAGTCTTGGAGGCTTCCAGTATGCTCCAGGGCGCGAAACAGACTAACCTCGTGAGTGTGGCAGGGTGGGGGAGCCCAAGTATCACAAGCCACCACGGGTACATGGCCCGCCATAACTCGACTATTATTCTAAAGTCCGGACGAGTCAAGTCTAGAATATCACACGTTAGGATGTATGGTTTAAATTACTAATGGATGAAGTTTACTCTTGTATGTGTATGTTCTTATGATGTATACTTTTATATAATTAGCTCACCCTTGCTTGCTTGTGTTTGTGCCATGCTCGCGTATGTTTTTCTTTTGCAATGATCATCCACTTGGATGTGAGCAGAGGAGAATGAGGTTCCTTTAGAGACAGCTTTGGAAGAAGATGGATGCTGCAGTCTAGCCCACTAGGCTTCACTTTTCTTAGCCTATGTTATTTTGAAGAACTTTATTATGTTTAAAGTTTAAAATTCTTAGCTATTGAAATATAACTGCAATCCTAATACTCTACTGCCTTGTGGTACTTAGAGTTTCAAATCCTTAACGATTTTGGATGACTGTAAACTTGATACTTCATTACTTGTCTTAACTGCTTTCTAGTATTATATGTGATGACGTCTTAATTATATCATGTATCTTTATCATATACTTGGGATGTCACATAATTAGTAATATAATATCTATATTTAAGTTTTTAATGTATTTTGATTATATATTTAAAAAAACTCAATTAAATTCTTATTTTTGTAAAAAATAAAAAACATCAGCTTGATTCATTCTATTAAATTAACCTTAATATTATTTAACAGTATTATGTATCCAGATATAGATTTGTTAAGCGTTAAAATCTGAATATATCACATATTAAAATTTAGTTTTTTTTTTATTTTATTTTAAAGGTAACCTAAAATTTAACACGTAATATCCGAACTTTTAATACTTGGCATTTTTAAACAATATTATCATCAATTTTATATAAAGAATCACATTTAATATTTTTTAACAGAATTAAAAAATAATAATGTCAAAATAAAATATAAGATCAGGAAAACTTAAATATAAAAATTGAATTACTAAGCCTTTTAATATAAAACTGAAAAATTGGTTTTCGTCCGTATATTATAAAAATTCAATAGAAGAACAACACTAAAAACTAGAATTGGGAAAACAGGCAATTTGGCCTAACCCGGTCCGATCCATCACGGGTTGGTCACTTAGTGACTCAATCTAACCAGACTTATTTATTAGCGAGTCAGAAAAATTCAAAACTGGTCTGACCCACCACGGATTAGTGGGTAAACGGATTAGCTCGCTGGTCCACTTAATTACATTTTTTTAAATAAAAAAAATTATAAATTTTTTATAATTTAAATCTAAACAAATTTCATTCCTAAATTTCACTTTGATGTTTAATTAATTTTGAAAATAGGAAACTTAAATAATTTTTTCAAGCAAAAAAAAAATAAATATTTTTTTATAAAATTAAAAATTAAATTTTAATAAAATAAAATTAGGTAGGTGGGTGGTGGGTCAACCCGGCCCACCATGGGTTCAACCCACATGAATCAGGTTTAAATGAACCGAGTTGAAATCTGACTTGCATAAAAAAAAGTACATTTTTTTTTCAAACTCAATCCATGGTGGACTAGATTGACCCGCGGGTTATGACCCATTTTGAGAGCTCTACTAAAAACTAAATATAATTCAAATTCATTAAAACTCAACCAAATCTAGTCTATTTTTCAAGTTTTCTTCAAAATAACGAAAGCAGTCCATTTTCTTAAATCACAACGAAAGAATAAATCTTAATTTCAATTTAACTTTTTTAAAATAATTTTTTACTATAATTTTGTAAATGACATATTTTAATAAAAGAAACATTTTCTTTAATTATATCTCTAATAGACTTATTAACATTTTCCTTTTATATATATATATATATAGATAGATAGATAGATAATAGAATAGTCTTTCTACAAAGCATATGAGTATAATTAATGTTCTCCAAAGTTTTCTACAATTATATACAAGTACATTTTATATGCCATTAATATAATTTATCTATCAAATATATTTATAATTAATTTCTGCTTTAAATTACTTAATTAACCACTTTAATTAGATATTATTTTTATAATACTTAAACTAGTCACTTTATGAAAAGTGGAATATATACCACCCATATATTACAAGTGAAATTATTTGCCGACTCAATTTTTTAATAATAAGTATGTCTCTAGAAAGAAACTAGTAATGCTAACTTGTTATTAGCTAATTAACGTTCAAGTCTTCTTTTTACTACAAGGAAATGATTCAAAATCATAATTATAATAAAGTGGTTGATATATTTGAATCTCTCAATTTGGAATAAGCACGAATGTTCATCACTGAATGACGGTGTACGAGCATATGAAATCTTTATATATAAGTTAAAGTACCAGAAATTAAGCTTAACTCGAACCTTAATAAATTTATTTAGTAATAAGATTTTTTTTTTGATTTATATATTATTAATCAGTTTAATTTTAGTTGATATAAAATTTTAATATGTCCTGTTAAATTAAGGTTATTAAATTTAAATATAATCTAATTTTACTAAACTTACTCAACAAGAACATATTTATCTTAGCTATATTATTATTTGACTTAATAATCTTTAGCTAATGTAAAATTCCAACTTATCCTGAAATCCTATTTATATCACATTAATTTAGAATTAAAAATCTTAATTCAATTCACCTTATTCAACAAATTTCATTAATCAAAAGAAAGAAAAACTTGTATAAACTACTCTTTTACATGTAAATAACCTTAAATTTTTTACTGAGGACGCAAAATATAAAACACAAATGGTCAACATATGACATCACAAAAAAAAACATTTATATTATAATTTAAAATAATAATATTTTATTCATTTTTTAGCTTAAAAATATATATTATTAAAGTGAGTGTAAAAATATATATTATTAAAGTGAGTGTAAATATATTTTTGGAAGATTGTGTAAGTATTATTTAAATTTTTGTTTTTAGGTATTTCCAAAGGGTATACAAGTGTTTGTTGTTATTGGGGTAAGCAAAGGCAGTGCAGTTCTGATGTGTTTTCAAAGGTGATTGATTGATTGCTGAATTACGCCACATCACTTTTCTTCCTTTATGGGCCACGCCAATTCGTTAAGTCAAGTCATTCAGATCCATCGCCTAAATGGGTTGGGTTTATTCTCTTTCCGGATAATACTTCTAAGATTACTACTAATAACTTAAAAACACACTAACTAAAATAATTTTCACTTAATTATATTTAATCATATAAATATCTCTTTTAAGATACATTTGATCTTCAAAATCCGTCCAAAACTTATTTTTCATTTGAAATGACAAGTCTAAAATATTTTGAACTTTACGTAGGAAAGACATTTTTGCAGTGGTAATAATTCGTTGTTGTTATGGTTGTCAAGTAAATTATTTTTCACATTACAAGTATATGTTAAGCGAAACCGAAGTAATTTTAAACCAATTTACTTCCTCTTAGTTGTGATTTGAGTCATACTTTGTTTTATAATGGATGAATACTAGACAATCATTTAAACAAGTTACACTTCTATATTGGTTAATAGAATTCCTACATCAAAATTTATGTTACAAAGAGATCAAAGCAAGGAGATCCTTTAATACCATTTTTTTTCATGGATGTAATAGAAGGCTTAAGTGGAATGATGAGAGAAGCCACTGTAATAAATATGCACAGGAGTTATAGGATAGGTGGTGTGGAAGTGCTAAGGTGAATCTACTCCAATTTTCCGATGATGTTATTTTCTTAGGATATACATTATCAAAAGTAACATGAGAAACTTTGAAGTTGTTTGAAGCCTTAAAAGTAGATTTATTTAAAGAGCAGCAGTGGCTAATCCTAAGCTACATGAAAGTCGATTATGAAGAAATCTGAAAACAAGTTGACATTATGAAAGAATAAATAGTTGTGACTAGAAAGGAGGGCGTACCTCATTAACTCTCTGCTATCAAGCTTACCCTTATACTTGTTATTCTTTTACAAAATACCGAGTAGGGTGGCAAAAGAGATAAATAGATAAATGATATTTGGACTATAGGTTCCTATAGGGAGGTAATTTGCTGCAAAGGAAGATTGATAGGGTCAATTAGAAGAATATCTGAAACTATGTATGTAGAAGAACCAAGTCATAAATGAGCATGGAGCCTATTACAATGGTGCAAGAGATGGTTTTTATGGGAAGTGGTAGCAATCAACAAGCTCATGTTCGAATTGGATAATGCTGAATTAAGAAGGAATGATAAGGAAGCATGGTGATGTAAATATACAAACAATAATGGTTGCATACGAAATTCTACAGGTATCGTGCGGGATCACAATTGCAATCAATATGGTCTGAATTATGGAGTATCGAAGTTCCCTCAAAACTTATACATCTCGCTTAGTCGTAACTTAAAAGAAAACTCCCAACCAAAGATAATATAAAGAAAAGGAATGTCTTGTAACAAGAGGACCTAAAGTGTCCTTTTTTATGAATCTTTGGTTCACATTTTATTCACTTCTAACAAGGTGAATATATGGAAAACATGTTATTTGTGGCTGAATAAGGCAACTTGTTTTCGATCATTCATTTTTGGCAACATGGGCAAGGGATGGATCACTGTTTAAAAAAGGAAAGATGGTATGTTGTGTGGGGAGTATGCAAAGGATAAACTTGAAAATGTAATGAACTACATGGACTACTCCTTGACCTTGCGATATAATATGTCTAAGTTTATTGGCCAATCATAGACTAAAAAGGGAAGATGGTATGTTGTGTGGGGGTATGCAAAGGATAAACTTGAAAATGTAATGGACTACATGGACTATTACATGAACTACTCCTTGACCTTGCGATATAATATGCCTAAGCTTATTGGCCAATCATAGACTAAAAAGAAAAGATGGTATGTTGTATGGGGGTATGCAAAGGATAAACTTGGAAATGTAATGGACTACTCCTTGACCTTGCGATATAATATGCCTAAGCTTATTGGCCAATCATAGGCTACAAAGGAGGCAAAGAAATATTATGGGAATTAGGATTTAGATTGTTGTATATTTCGAATCCACTAGATATCTGATTACAAATGTGAATTTAATCCCTGGTTTATAGGTTAAATCCAATTCACTTTTAAATAACATTCCATATTATATTGGTAAATAAAGGAGGGACTTCAAAAAAAATATTAGTCTCAAAATTAAATTTGATTTCATTAAAATATTTTAATTACTTATACATACAAAGGCTTCAGCATATGTCAGAGGTTAAGACGAGTTTGCTAGAATAAAAAATTGAGATGAATCGATGAAGACAAGTCAATATGAGTCAAAGGTTGAGTTGGTCTAGATTGAAAGGTCAAATCTGCGGCCTAGGATGACTTGACTTTATCTTTTAGATCGAGCCAAATTGTCTTGACCTTTGACACTAACAAGCTCAATTTTAACGTCAGCCTAGGCTAGTCCAAATCGACTCAGTTTGACCTTTAACTTAGAATGAACGGACTCGATTCTTTAGCCTGAATCAACCTGATTCTTTAATCCAAATCGATTTTATTCTTTATCCGACTAATCATGTCAACCTTTTGTCTTAACCGACTCGATTTAGCCTTTGACTTGAGCTGCCTCGACTTGACCCTGCAACATTGGCCAACTTAGATCCACCTTTGGCCCTAACCAACTTAACTCCACCTTCGATTCAGATTGACTAAGCTTAACCTTCTGCCTAGATGAACTCACATCGAACTTCGACTTGGGTTAACTTGTCTCGATTTTTGGTCAAAGTTGACTCAACTCAACCTTCAATCTAGGCCAACTCGCATTGACCTTTAGCCTGAGCCAACTCCATTTAACCTTCTGCCTGACTAACTCAACTCGACCTATCAACCTCCATCCCATATTGACTCGAATCAACCTTCGACGTGAGCTAACTTGGTTCAACCTTCGACTTGTACCAGCTTGTGTCAACCCTTAGTGCTAACTGATTTGACTAAACCTTAAGCTTAGGTTGGTTGGCCTGGGAAAACTTGGGTTGACTCAACTCGATTCTTCAATTTGAGCAGACTCGGGTCAACCTTCGTCTTGGACTAACTCAAATCGACCTTCATCCTAGGCTAACTCGACTCAGCTTGAACTTTTGTATAGGTTAACCTGCCTTAATAACCTACAAACCTTCAGCCTGAGCTGGGTTAGCTTGGTCTGCAGCTCAAATCGGGTCGACTTGTCCTTTGTCCTAGGCTAATTCGCCTTGACCTTCAACCCACATCGACTTGCCTTAACTTTCGACATGGACCAGCTCGCCCTGACCTTTGATCGAGGTTAACCAACGTCAAAATTTGGCCAATGTTGTCTTAACACAATTCTTCTCCCTAATTGATGCGACTCGACCTTCGATCCAAGCCGACTTATCTTGGCATGAGATGTGTTTGATTCGACTTAAACTATATCAATCTTGGTTTAACATAGGCATAACTCGACCTGGGTCCAACATGAATTATGTACTTAACTTGGTACTGACCCAACAACGTTTATCTTTCTTAAGATCAACATGCATGAATTGACCCATAAGAGTTTTTGTTGCTATTTTGGCTTGGCAACTATTCTTTTATGTGGGCTTTTTGGTTTTATGGGATTTTTTTACTTTTGATCCTTGTCTACCATGGCCAAACCTTGTGGATTAGGTCAAATCTACAACTCTAAATATAATTAAATTATAATATATATATATATATATATATATATATATATATATATATATATATATATTAGGTACAAACTTTAATTTACAAGTCAATTTTGTGAAATTAAATTAAATTTAAAGTTCACCTTCTAAAATAGTACACAAATTTATTAATGTACGATTTATTAATTACTTAAATATATATAATAAAACTATAATATATATATATATATATATATATATATATATATATATATATATATATATATATATATATAACAATATACAAATTTTAAACTCTACTTTATTATAAAATGATATATAAGTCTTTATCCATATTACATACTAACGAACTAAACCCCCATTATCAAATATACTTTTATTTATAAAATGCAAAGCTCATTTTAAATTATAATCTCATTGGTTTGCCTTATTGTCGTGAAACCAAGTTTACATGTTTTAATTTGTAGCTAATGAAAACAAGAGCATTGTATGCATGGTAAGGAAAGGATATTATGAAGTGGACCTTAACCCTAAGTCAACTTCACAAAATGACTTATAAGTGAGATTTGTATCTACTTATATACTAAGAAATAACACATCCTCTCTCGTGTCAAGACATATACATCTCGTCCATGAGACTAGACATTAATGGACAATCTAATAGCAGCTCGATAGTAGGTGGAACATAAACTCAACAAACATTAAATTTTGCCAGGGTGGGCATAACCCTTGTCTTTGATATCATGTTAAGAAGTGGATTTTAAGCTTAACTCAACCTTATAAAACTGGCTTGTAAAGTGAGGTTTGCACTCACTTATATATTCTGAATTGATCTTATCTCTAGTCGATATGGGATATCTAACAAATTCTCCTTCACATTGAGGCATATACATATCTAGCATAGGACTACACATTAATATCTAGTCCCATGCATGAGATGTATATGCCTCACTATGAGAAGATATGTTTGAAGTCCTACATTAACTAGAGATAAGACAATTTCATAATATATAAGTAGGTGAAAACCTTACCTTACAAGTCGGTTTTATGGGGTCGAGTTAAGCTTAAAGTCTACTTTTTAATATGGTATCAGAGTCATGCGTTAGGAATATCATAACCAAATTTATTGTTTATTGGGTCAATTGTTCCATCTGTTATCAGGCTGTATCAGACTACCAATTAATATTAATCCTATGTTTGAGATGTATATACCTCAATATGAGAGAGGGTGTTGAATGTGTCACAACAATTAAAAATAAAACTAATTTAAAATATATAAATAGGTGCAAACCTCACTTTATAAGTTTGTTTTATATGATTGAGTTATACTTAAAATCTATTTCTTAATAAATGAAATATGAAAACTGTGTTAAAAGAGAAATTTGATAAGTTTCCTATTGTCAAAATTCTCCTAAAGTGGCCGGATTCTTGAGGATAATTACCTCAAATCTCACCGACAAAAAGGTGTTAATGTCAAGAGACTATATGGCTCAAGTTGGGTTTGGGAACGGTTATAGTCATAAACAAACGAGGAATGACTAAGGTGGAATTCCGTAAAGCTATTAGTGTAGTTTGTGTTGTGGTGCACACACTAGTTCTACATGCACAAACTGCAGCATTTTAAGGAATTATGGAAGCTTAGTAGACAAGCATTTAGTACCGGCTTATTCCGGTTTGAGGCAAAGTGAAGAAGAATCAAACATTTTTGTCTAAAAACATGCTTGAGGTAGCTGTTTCAGTGGTTTGTTTGAACTATATCAACATAGTTTTGCTTTGTAATATGTCTCTCTGGTATACTTGTACCTCCTCAATGATAACATTTTTTTTCTTTATAAAAAAAATATGGGACCATGAACGGAAGTGACTAAATCTTTTTATTTTTTATTTTTATAAAAAAAAGTCTTATTTGAATTGAGTAAAAAAATTGTATACAATAAAACCTGTTTTAGAATCATCATTATTATATCAGAGACAACTTTTTTCGATTATTAAGTTATGCAAACTTCAACCCAAAATTTTGTTAAAAGTTTTAACATCAATGACAAAACTCCTCACTTAAGTTAATCTTTTAACTTTTAGAAAAAATTGTAATCAAGTATTTATGGTACACCTCTTTCAATGGGTGTGTATCCACACACTATTAATATTTGATTGTTGTATTAGACGTTATATATATATATATATATATATATATATATATATATATATATATATATATATATATATATATATATATATAAAAGTTTGAATGATAAAATTAGAAATCACCATTCTCCCTCAGCCACCCCATATACATATCTTGATATAATTAGAAAGTGATAAAAAAAAGAGTAGTCTCACACTGTATGTAAATCAGCATTTATTCCGCTGAGATCTTTTCCTTAGACCTCTTTTATTAGTATTTCAAAATTACATTTAGCTTACCGTTGTACAAATTAAAATTTGTAAGGAATATGCCACCACTAGTGCAAAAACGCTGTTTAACGTCGGTTAATTTGGGTTTTTAACGTCATTTTCACAACTGACGTCTAAACGGGTGACGTCTAGGAGACGTCGGAAATACTCTCAACCGACGTCCATATAAACGTCGGTTCACTATACCCACTGACGTCCATATAGACGTCTACTTATACCCACACCGACGTCTAATGTCTGTATATAGACGTCCACCTACGCAAAAAATCGACGTCTATGTTGAATATATTAAGAGGTTTAAAGTGACACTAACCAACGTCTATGTTGTTATAGACGTCGGACATGGCATTAACCGACGTCTAACAACGACTTTGTGTTTTAGTGCAGTTTTGATCCAGGCTTTCGGTAGCATTGTGTAACACTCTCTCTCGCTAGTTTCCCCACAAAAAAAGCTTGCGTCTTTTGAATCTTCTAGTCCTTTCAACCCAAAACCGAATCTGGGTCCATGGCTACTTCCAATTATTCAACTGCAACAGAAAAAAATTACGGTGTCAAAAAGTAGACAAGGACCCAAGTTCCATTTTGGGTCGGAAGAACTAGAAAACTCAAAAGATCGCCACTCTTTTAGTGAGGAAACTAGCAAAGGGAGAATGTTGCACTATGTTACCCAAAGAGTGAATCAAAACTGCACTAAAACACAACACAAAAAAAGCCAATTTGAATCAGTTGAACGACAAGATAATCGATAAAAAAACTAAAGAAAATTTAAACGGTAAGCATAAGAAAAACCACGCATCGGGGATAAAGAGAGAAAAAGGAGAGGACGAAGACAATGACGTTATGAAAAAATACAATGCAATGTCGGAAGAGATAAAAAGAAGAGGTGCGCAAGGGAGTAAAAGAAGAGGAGAAGCAGAGAAAAAGGAGAAGAGATGAAGACGCGATCAAAAACTTAGAGGTTAGAAGGGTTTGCGGTGTATTTAAAATGAAATTGGGCGTCGGTTGCTCCAGAAACTGACGCCTATAAACGTCACTGTTTCAGGGGGTCCGACATCTAGGAAGCTGAAAAGATTGACGTTTTGGTTTCCTGTCAGAGTACTTCATGTTGGTGCCCCTCACATCCGACGTCTATAACCCTCGAATTTGGTGAAAATACAGGAACCTTGACGTCGGTGCCCCTCAGGACCGACGTCTACATTGAAGAATTTGCCTTCCCGCCTTCCAGCCAGGCCTTAGACGTTGGCCTTTGGCTACCTGACTTCTAATTGCCTGGGGAATTAGGTGAACAACATTAATTGTAGCCTAGTCGACGTCGCTTTTTCACGGGATCCGACGTCTATCCGACATCTCGGATGACGTTTGATTTCTTGTCAGTGACTTAGACGTCTGAGCCCTTTCTATCCGACGTCTAAGCTCCTGGGAATTTGATGGGAGCATTAATTGCAGTCTCGTAGACGTCGGTCCCCTGAAAATCCGACGTCAATGAACTGGCTTTTCACATACCTCAGGCAATTGGACGTCAGGTTTCGGCAGGTTTGACGTCTATGATGTCATAGACGTCGCCTGACATCGAAATAGACGTCGAGTTTTCCAATTTATTTACGATAATGCCACCGTGCAGCACTAGACGTCGGATTTTCGCGGAACGGACGTCTAAAGAGTGACGTTAAACACCGTTTTTGCACTAGTGCACCTTATATGTTAACTTGAAAGTGAGAAAAACAATTCTACTATTTTTCCTTTTTAACTACAATCATAACTATATTTGGAAGATTTTGGAATCTATAGTTGAATACTTATCTACAGTAGTACACACCACTTTTGAAATGGTAGAGTACAAGAAGAACGACATTAATAAATAATAATCCCTTTTAGTAATTTATTACAATAATTATTTTTAGTTAATAAATAATTTACAGAAAGAATATATCCAACGACATAGGAATAATATAAGACATAAAAAGTGTACCTCATAAACTTCCGTAGGTTCATGACACTTCAACGTCGACGTTAGGATACACATCTGAACCTCAAACTCCTGTTTATTCACATCATTCATTTTACTTTCAAAAGATACGTAAAATTAAAACAAAAACTTAAATATTTTTAATAATTATTTGAAACTTATTTTAACTGAAACTAATTTATCAAATAAATTATTTAAAATCAAAATTTCCGACCTCTTTAGAAATTAGCTATAGTTTGTTAAAAAAAAAGACAACTTTTAAACTAGTCAAAGAATATGTCACTCGTTCATTTTAGCATCAATAATTAAAAATATCAATTCATTATGCGACATTAACATTTTCCATTTAAGCATAATTAATGTCATCTCAATACTTTCAGAATTGTTAATCAATATCTCAAAGAAACTTTGGTTGTGAAATGAAGCATACGTACCAATATTAAAGTTCAATGAATGTGGCAGCTAGCTGATGAGAGTTTCAGCTTTTCTTGCTTATGTAATTAAGTTCATGCCTGAAGCAAACACTCCACCAAGTGTTTAAAATCATGGTTTCCTAGAGTTTATTGTGGTAAGAGGGAGGTATTATATGAAGATTTGTGGATGCATAATTGAGAGAAATAAGAGTTTTTGGTTGAGGAAGATGGGAGTTGGTTCCTTTATATGGTGGGTCGCAGTTGAAGATGAATTGAAATGGAAAGTTAAAGCATGAAAGTATTAAGTGAGGGTTTTGAAAAGAATTCTGGGGGCGGTGGAATATAGCTTTGCTTTAGACATGAAATGCTAAAAAGCTAAGGAGCCATTTAAATAACTTATCGTATGGTCATTGGGGAATCAAAATCAACGTTGTCAATAACTCACTTGTCCAACTTTTCCAATGCTCTTCGACATGAATCATGATTTCCATCTCAATTTTTTAAAAAAATTATACACTTAATAATCAATTTCCTTTAACACATTCTTCGAATACTACTTTTTACTCGGTAAAATTTATATAGGATGTGTATCTCATAGCTCATATTACGAACAATAAGGGATGGATGATAATAATAAGGTTTAATCATTTTTTGAGGTCTTAGTTATGTAGAATCGTCTAAAGGTCTTTGTATTTTTTTTTCTATCTCAATTAAGTCTTTATTTCTATAAAATTGAATCAATTGGATCCTTGCCGTCAATTTTAGTAAGCGGCGTTAAGAGGTCCATCACGTGGCATGCTGACTATGCATTACTTGGCACACTCAGGATATTAATGACATGAGTTTTGTAATTTTTAAATGAAAGAAATTTGGGATTTGATTAAATCCCTAATTTGGAAAAATCCCTTTTAAAAAGGGTGCGTAAGGTCTGGGAAGTTGTTCTTCTTCGATGCAGGTGGGTGCCTAGGTGGTGAATCTACTTCTACTTCTCTGAATGCTAGAATTTTGATATCCAAGAGGTATATAGTTGAAACTGATAATATTAAGGTCACAAAGCATCTGTATCTGGTTTAAGATACTCTTGATCCTTTAAAAAAGACTAAACCCAAAAAAATATGAAAGAAACGTGTTAGGAAGCATTTGATTCAAAGTAAAACCATAAAACTTCCTCGTACATCATCACAAACCACCTGACTGTAATGCCATATATGACCAAATAAATATTTATCATTTTATCTTGGTTACCATTTCATAAGTCAGTTGTTAATGAATCAGTCATTCAACTAAAAAAATGTACAATGGCCAACTTAAAGGGCAGACCGACATTCAAATGAAAAAACCCAAAATTACAAGAAAAATGAGTAGAACATGATGATAGATCACCCTAAACCTCTAATACAACTGTAAAACCCTAAATGCAATCATCAACAAGGCGCCAAAAGAATAATGGCTGGGAACAATGACTTGTGCAACAAAGCAAAAGAATCACATCCCCATTCACCAAGAGGTTGGCGTGCACTCTTGAAGTTGGGGTCGTAGTAGCAATTGAAGTTGTCGAGCTCGAGGACGTCGTCATTGCGGCGCTTGAGGGCAAAGGAGACGTGAAGGAGGTGGAGCGATGTGCGGATTTGGCAACGCCCTTGTCCTAGTTGGGAACCGCCCCAAGAGTCGCCAAGGGCGTGACGGGGGGAGGCAAAGGGAGACAACGGGGAGAGGATAAAGAGGAAGAGGATGAATGCGAGAAAGAAGGAGGACTAGAAAGTGAGCTTGGAGAGTGAAGAGTAGATGCGGAGGCGGTGGTGGATGTACAAGGATTTATTTGATGAAGATGAGGAAGACGACGATGAAGGATACAAAAGGGTTTTTCTAATGTCGAAGTTTTTTCCTCCTTTTAATATTATTTTTTTATTCATTTTGATCGTCCCCGCCACAAGAGATGATTGCCCTGGCTTGTTGCGTGATGCTGCAACACCTCCTGGCTATGCATTTGTTGGTTACATCTCTTTTTCGATGCCGGTTGCCCTTACCGATGTTCCTTTGCCTAGACGACATTACTAGTGAAATGCAATCAGGACAGGTCTATGGCATAGGATAATTTTTTAAAATTTAAAATAATTAAATTCCACGTAACTCTGCCACATGTTTCATATTTGCAAAGTCAGCATCCTCCCTCACTACAATCTTAACATTGTTATAACAAAATTGAGGGCAAGGGTCCAATTGATTCAATTTTATAGAAATAGGGACCCAATTGAGATAAAAAAATATAATGACCTATTTGAGACGATTATACATAAACAAGGATCTCGAAAATGATTAAACCTAATAATAAAAACAAAGTGTTTAAAGTTGTACACAAATAGAAACATAATTTAAAGGCTAAGAAATAAAACTAATACTAGTAACCTCCATCATAAAACCTATTTGATATTCCATGAGTAATGTTAGCTTTTTACCCATGCGAACAATATCCAAATTGCCTCTAATTTTTGGAACTTCAGGATTTATCTACATTGCTTAGATATATGCTACAACATATTTTCCATATCATCAACAACTTTCTTAATTTGTTACAGAGTCTAACATTCTTATCCTTGTGCTATGAAGACTTATAATTCCTTTACATTTGAAAAGGTAACCTAGGACTTATGACAAATGTTGGGTCATACAGGAAGAAAATTAAGCAATCATGAAATGTCATTGATGTATACTTGAAGTCCTTGATTGATGATTTGAAAATGTTGTGAAAAATATACATGGATGTGTTTTGGTTCATATTGTAAAGAATTTTTTTTTGTGCAAGTTTTTTGTACAATAAATTATTTTCCAACATATGGTAATAATTCGAGTGGTTATACTGCAAATGGTCATTTTGTGTATGCCATATGTGAAGAAAACATGAATTATACTCAATTGAAGCATAAATTCATGTATAATAGGCAATGAAAGGTTCTTTGCTATTGTCATCCTCACTATAGAATAAGGAAAACATTTAATGGAAGAAAAAATGATAAAGTTGCATTGAGACTCCACAGTGGTGAAGAACTATATGACCAAGTAAAAAGCACAAACATTCATCATAAGATGATCATTGATAAGAACATTTGGAAGAAATTATCAATATTTTATAATCTTCCGTATTCATGCAAACTTGATGTTAGACATTGTATAAATACATGTAGCTTTGACTTCTTTGAGATAGAGGTACCAATTGAGAGATATATAAAGATCTTAAAAAGATATGTAAAAAATTAGTATCATTTGAAAGCTTGAATTGTAGAATGGTACATTGCATAATAAGCCATTGAATTATACTAAAGGTTATATGCCAAGTTGTGAACCAATAGAAATTCCTAAGAGTTGACATGAACAAAAATGTGAAAGTAAGGTATTCGAATTGTAAAAATTAAAAGTGTAGGTCGAAAAAAAGTTGATCAAGCACATCCGTATATTTTGAACTACAAACGTTAATGACATTATTTTTTATATTTCACAATACATCAATGAAATTAAGTCATAACATCCACGAATGAATGATAAATGGACACTTAATGAACATAACAAAACTTTTTTAGTTTGGCTTAAGAAAAATGCACTAGTGCAAAAACAGCTTATAACGTCACGCGTTTAACGTCGAACCACTCAATAGCCAACGTTAAAAATGACCTGTGACATTTTTGTAAATAAATGCAATTATTAAACGTCGTTTAGAATTGTAATTCGACGTAAAAAAAATATAAAACGTCAAATGCCCCAACGTTAGACGTTAAAAGGTTAGAGAATTAAAAAAAAAAATTGAGCGGGAGATTGAAAATTCATTCACTTTATCTTAGCCCGCATGACCCTTTTCTTTGCTCAAACTTTTTTCGAACGAAGTTTGACGACCATCACATGTAATCTTTCTTTCATTTGATACAAATGCATGTTAATTAACTACTTTATATATGATTTTCGTTTGTTTTTACCGATTATTTTCGTGTTCTTGTCCTTCATAGGCGCATTCTGCTTTCTCTCTCACTGGTAGCAACACTTTATTCCGATAAACCGAGGTTAGTTTTCGTTTTCGTTTTCGTTTTCGTTTTGAAGAACATATTTGTTGATAACTTGTTTGTTATTTTTTTTGTTGAACTTGTTTGATGTTGTTGTTTGGTTGAACTTGTTTGTTATATTGTTTGATGTTTGATTGAACTTCTTTGTTATTTGTTATTGTTCTTTGATTGATCCTATATTACTGTTCATAGTTCATGCTTTATAAAATACCAAAAATTGAAAATTGTTGTTTTTTCTACTTTTCAGGTCTCGTAGAGCTGTAAAAGAAGATCACAATTATTTAAAAAAGATAAAAAGGATTGATTAATGTTGTATATTGACAAAATTCGACGTTAAATTAACGTTGAATTTTTTAAATTCAACGTCAATTTAATGTCTCCTGATATAACGTCATTATCCAATTCGACGTGAAAGGCCAAAAATATTCGACGTCATACGCTGTTTTTGTACTAGTGAAGGTTTACATCCAACCTAATACTCATGAAACTCTGTTGAGGCTAACTCATGAGCCTAACAATGATGTGATCACATATGATGCATACTACATAAAGAAAACCTCCGGTTCTATTAAAAGATAGAAGATGGAGAAATTATATTTCAAAATAGTGGAGTTACCATTGAAGTTCATGTTGTGCATTTTTCTAGTTCTAAAGACAAAAATCCAATTAAAACATCTATCAGTTACTTCAGAACTATACAAGGCATATGAGAAATTAACTATGCGACATTTAAAGTCTTATTTTTCAAGTGTAAGTGGGTGGGTGGATGACAATATTAGAGTTGTCAAAACGGGTAACCTGGCTCGACCCGGCCCGACCCACCACGGGTTGGTCACTTAGTGAGCCAACCCAACCTAACTCATTTATTAGCGAGCCAGAAAAATCTGAACCCGGCTCGACCTACTACGGGTTGGTGGGTAAACGAGTTGGCTCACTAGTCCATTTAATTAGAGTTTTTTTTAAAATAAATAAAAATTACAAACTTTCTATATTCAAATTTAAACACATTTCACTCCTAAAAAATGATGTTAAACTGAAGACAATTCAAAATAATAATAAAAAGTACAATATAATCCAAATGTCATCTAAAAACAAACACAAAAAACATACAAAAAACCTGCTCCTTGAAGAATTTCAGTAAAGAAGTGAGAGTGACAACACCGTAAATGAGAGCAAGTTCTGTGAGAGTGATTTGTGAGAACAGAGGTTACTTTTTTGGTATACACAGTGAGTGATGAGAGTATTTTATTTTGTAGCGTTTCATAAATAAAATAATAAACTAAAAAAATAAAATTAGGTAGGTGGGTTGGCAGGCCAACCCGGCCCACCACGGGTTCAACCCGCATGAGTCAGGTTTAAATGAGCCGGGTTGAAATCTGACCCGCATAAAAAAAAAATTAATTTTTTCAAACCCAACCCGACCCGAACCCGTGGTGAGCCGGGTTGGCTTGCGGATTATGACCCATTTTGACGGCTCTAGACAATATGGGTGTGAGAACATACGAGTTTCAGTTTACTCAAGTGAATCGTAATAAGGATGATTAATTTATTATGGCATATCATGCAAGATAAATATTCCATGTCACTAATTTATGTAAAAAAATGGCTATTCATGCATGAAAGTCAAGAAACTTTAATATACTTAAAATTATGTATTTTTCATAATAAACAATTCCAGTTGATGTCAATAAGGCAGTCGACGACATGCATGCTATTCAAAGTGATCATGATAAAGATATATGAGAAAACATATCATCATAGTAAATATTGATTTATTATTACTTATTATTTTTTCTTTCATTATTATAGTTAATTAAAACTTTTTTTAAAAATTATTTACTAACACCATTATCTTTAGGTATGTAGCGTTCTAGATTAGGCAACATAAAGATTGGGCTCTAGTAAGTATAATGTAGCTTATGTTATTTGTTGTTTAGTTTGTTTCTAGGTTAGATTAGCCTTTTTTTATTCAAAAGATAACTTTTAGGATTTATTTTGATGTTAAAGTGTTTTTAGGTTACATTACACATTTTATTTGAAAGTGTAGTAGAGATGTATATTCACTTTTAGGAATTTTCTGATTCATACATTTTGGTTACGTGTCAAAATCAATTTCATGTTTTTGAAAATGTCTCAAATATTTACATTAATCACGCATAATTTGATGTAAATTTATATTGGAAACATAAATTTATGTTGGACTATACATGATTTGAGATAAATCTTTAGTTTTTTGTTTAAATAGTAACTATTTTATGAACTGTTATCCATGTCACTGAATTTATCTCTAACATGTAGACAACAAATGTAAAAGATGCGCAATGAAATTTTTGTAAATTCATGTAAAGGCCTAATGTAAAAGATGTTTTTATGTCTGACGCTTATAGGTCAAATGTAAATTTCTGTTTAGTGCTTATATTTACATCTGACTTATAATGGTCAGACATAAAAAACCTCTTTTATGTCTGATATTTACATTAGACATAATTTTTTTTTTAAAAATACATGTAGCGTCATTTCTCCCTCACTTCTCTCCTTGTTCGAAAGGCTACTGTCTTCTCCGACGATGATAATGAGACTATTTTTTACGTGTTAGGGCTTTCATTAGTGACTAAAAGTTCCATTTTGTTTTGCATTTTTAGTGTGTGTTTGCTTGGGAAATATCTTTCTCCAATTATTCTTCCACATTAAGGTTAGTTTCATATACTTTTAGCTTTAATCTATGCGTAACTATTTTTGGGGTAGCACAGTCATGGTTATGGATGAATGTCCCATTTGTTTGTCTTGAATGTGAATTTTATAGTTTTGGGTTTGGAATTTGTTAAACTAGTTTTTATATTAGTTTCATTATTAATATGTTTATGATTAAACTTGAATATGTGTTTGCAAGATTCCTTAGTTGAGTAAATCACTCAAGGTTTTTTGGTTCCACATGATGACAATAATATGCTTACTATGATTATTGGAATACCTTAACTCCTAGGACGTGTACATGACTCCACTAGTACGTGGGGACTTCAAGATTAGTTTGATCGACCATAGTGAACAAGGGCTAAATCCTTAAGTTGGGATATCTTACTAAAGATGGCGATGCAGTTTGAAGAAAAAGTTTGAACAAAAACTTAATCAAATGAGGGCATCTCTAGAGTAGAAGTTTGAAGACAAGTTGTTGTCCTTGGTTGGGGATAAACAATCGACTCAAGGAGTAGGCAATGAAGCTTCTGATTGAGTTCGAGTCAACTTAAAAGGCTCTTATTATGTTCTAGATCATATTAAATGACCAAGTTAGTATGAGTTATATGTTAATGAAGATCCTCCATGTTTGGTTGTAATGAAACAACAAATGCAACCATCCATGGTATTCCTTTACAGTCGGAGTTGACACGTGTGGTGGTTGATTGATGAGTCAATATTTTACTGATTTCACTTAGTTTATTGTGCTATAATTAATCAGGAAATTATGCTTAATTGTCCGGTATTTTCCCGTTTTTCCTAATTGTACTTAATTTGATCGGAAATTCTTATTTTAGTTAATTTGAATATTCTGAGCTAATTATTTGCAATTTTAATTTCAGGGGAAAATTTTGGAAATAATATTGAGACATTCGTAGATTTATTTTGGATGTGCAACATATAATTTTATTTTTAAAGAATGCATTTGATTTTTCCTAGAGTGGCACACGTCTTTACACAAATTTTTGTTTGGCTTGAAAAAAATAAATAAATAAAAGGATGACTTTGGATGCTCTTTCACGTGTCATTTTAAATTGCTTTTGAAGAAGACACATGCATGGCCCATAACTCCAACAAAATCACATGCAAAAGGCAACAACACCACACACAATTTTGAGGAAGCAACATATGCCACGACTGTAGCATTTAATTTCGTTGCTAGATGTGGCCCATGAGCACTTTGATTAAAATATAGTTTAACTAAGTTGCAGCACAAATAAACCAAGACACCTCCACTTTGATTAAAATAATCTAAACCCATGCATATCTTCATGTTGCAGCCAATACATTCACGGCCCAAAGAAGAGGACAGCAGCTGATTTCTTCATCCAACCAAATGCATGCAGCAGCTCACACTTCCAACTTTGGAGACGCACACAGTCCAACAAGTGCAGCAACGCCTAACTGCAGCAGAAATCAACACGCTCCCATCCAACTTCAAACAACACATCTAGCCGCTACACTTGAAAAGAGCACACGGACTCCAACAGCTTGGAGAGAGTTTCACGGCTGGTCCAGCAAGTCCACCAACATCATGCAACAGGTGGACGTTCAAACATCTTCACGGCCCACCAGCTGGGAAATCACGTTCAACAGCAGCTTGGAATGGAAGGCTCTTTGCTTGATTCACCATGGCAACAACAGCTTGGGAAATATGATCCTGCATGTGAAGAATGAAGGTGCAACAAAAGAAGAGAACAACCTTCAACAAAATGGAGAGCACCTTCCTTGATTCAACTCACCTGCGGCTTGGATGCATCTTCGTTCATCCAACAAGCATCTCACGTTCCAGCAGCAGCTTTCACTCACGGGCTAGACTTCATGGTCACCTTGTTGCATTCTACACACTTTCACGTTCCAAAACTGATACAGCTGCATCAACACGCAAAAGTCACACACATAGCAGCACCCAACACGTGAAATTGGGTTGAAACCAGCTGCCACAAACCTTGGACCAGCCATGTCTTCATATTCACCAGCAGCTTCAACCTGCACCTGCACATGCACGTGAGGGCTCATCCATTCTTCAACTACACACGGTCCAGCTTGGGACGTGTGGCAACCTCAAAGCCCGTGAACAAATGCAAATCCAGCAGGTTGAAAAGCACACCAAATCAAAAGAATAAGGCTCTCTCTCGGCATTTTTTTTTGTGCAAGGGCTGCAGCAGAATTCTCTTAACTTAGAGCATTCTTCTTTTCTTTGAAGCATGTTTTTACTATTGGATTATGGATGATTTAGCTTTGCTTTAAACGCTGCAGCCCATGCAACACTCCATAATTTTGCATGCAGCCTACATACTACAAGTTGTTACGGGCCAACAACATCTTCAAGCAACTTGCAATCTGCAAACGGTCCAAACTGATTGAGCCACCACATGCACACGTGAAGTCTGGTGCAGCCCAAGCAGCATCCATGCAACGTTTTACAATTCACAAGCTTTGCATGCTAGAATCAAGTCCAGCAGCAACGCCTATGCAGCAGCCTGCACATCCAACACAAGTGATTTCACTTAAAAAAGAAGAAGAGAGGTGCACTCCATGGTTCAAGCAGCAAGCTAGATTTAAATTGTCAAAGAAATAAGAGGAAGCAACACGGCCCAGCAACAGTGTTAACGCATCCAGCAGGTGCAACAACTTGGAGCCCACACGTTCAGGAAAAGAGTGCGTCTAGCAAGCAGAAGCAACTCCACAATACACACATCTTCCATTCCATGAAGTGACGTCTTGAATGAGAGCAAGCATCCAGTCGACAAAGGAAATAAAAAATGGCAGCCGCCTTTGGAGTTTAGTGAAGCAACCACACAATTAAATTTTAAATTAAAGCACCATGGTCTACGCATATATTAGAAAAATATGTTGGTCATCTCATTTTCTTCTATAAAAGGAGACACAAGGTGCTTGAGTTTGCCAGAGGGAGAGGAGGGGAGAGCTCCCTCTCTCAGTTCGGTACTCAGAGAGCAACTGCAAATTTTTCTTTTTTTTTACTGTCCATTTTTATTTTGGTTCATGCGTTTAAAGTTATTTAATGTTTCTTGGTTTGAATGAAAGAAAGTTAATTTTTCAATGAGAAGCAAAACACGTTCTCTGCATTTTCTTGTTCACTGCTGCTGAAGTTACAAAAAGGATAAGCACGTCATTCTTCTTTTTATTTTTCTTGCCATTTAATTTTGCTGCAACTTTAATTTTTGTTATGTCTTTATTTTAGTGTTATTTTATTTTCATCACTTAAATTTTATTTTCTATATTCTGCTGCAATAATTCTGGGTATGTTTCTGTATTTTTAATTTACTGTTTCTGATTTTACTGTTTTTCTGTTTTACTGTTTTTCTGCATTTTATTTTTTTTACTATTTCTGTATTAATTAAATTTCTGTTCTGAATTCCTTTATTTTCTTTACTGTTGTTTTCATGCATTGATGTAATTTATTTTCTGTTATACTGTTTTTAATTTTTACTGTTTACTGTTTTCTGTATTTTCTGTTTTCTTTATTTTCGTATTTTACTGTAGCAATTTCGTTTTTACTGTTTTAATTTTATTTTTATGCATGGTAAAATGTTTTGTTGCATTTAATTTCGTTTTAATTAAATTAAATTTTTACATCTGCATTTTTAATTTCATCTGCATCCGTAATTTTAATTTTTCTGCACACAAAACAATTTCAAAACCCCCCCACTTTGTGTTAGACTCGATTCCGAACCGCAAAATTGGTCCTTGAGAGACGACCTAGGAGTCACTTCCTAGTACTATACTGCATTATTTATGCACATCTAATTTGTGTGGGTTGCGACACCCCATCATTGATGAAGTTAGAGATCCTAATTTGCGTCTACCAACTACAAAGGTTAAATTTATGTTGCATAGGTGAAGAGAAGAGGATGATCCTTTTTCACAAGTTCTAATCATATTGCATAGGTTGAAGTGAAGCTAGTAAAGTTATGATGCAACTTTAAAGTATTTAGACTTGAAGCTATTGTACCATTTTACATTTCCTTTCTTGATGCATTAGAGGTGATTGGTGGAGAACAAATGTGAAACATTTATGTCATCCAACTATGCACTACAAGAAAAGTCGCAATTATCTACAGTCAAAATCCGTATATAAAGCCTAAAATTCGTATATAATACTTGGTTATATACGGATTATATATGGCCAAAAATCCGTATATATAATACCATCGTAGGTAGGGTTATATACGGGTATATCCGTATATAAGTTATATATGGATATATCTTTTATATTTACCATAATAAAATTTTCACATTTAACTTATAACTCATTGTCTTTGGTATATGGAGAAAAGTAAATCACAAGTGTATGGATTTTTTGAGTCTCAAACCATTGAAAAATATAACAACACAAATGATCAAATACAATAATATATACAAAAATGGATGATTGACTCATAGAGATGTGTTTACCTGGCTCTATACATTGAAGCGTTAGTCTTAATGAGTATAACTTTTTTTTAAAGTTATGGTAATTATTCAATTAAAAATTTCTCCATCATTGTATGTCAAATTGATAATAATAGTAATCATTCTTGAAGATTGTCTAGTTGTCTAGTTATGTTATTTTTGTAGGAAGCCCAACAACGAACTAAAGAACTTACTACAAGGGAAGTGTTATAACTCTCATATGACTAGCGTGTCTTCAATTTAACCAAAGTTGTTGCTGGTACAAAGATTTTATGTCGAAAAAACAAACAAAAACAAGTTCAAATTTTATATCTTAAGGTTATATATCATTTAGTCCTTTAATTAATTATTTTGTGTAGAAGTTGTAGGATATTAATTTTTCCTTCATTTATTTTAGTGTAATAAGCATATTAGTTCATTTGAATGTGGGTACTACATCATGGATTGTATGAAAGCTATCATTTAGATAGGAATTCATGAAAATTAGACAAAGGTAAACACGTATAACTTGTGCGTGAATTCGATGGATTGAGGAACTCTACTACTTAAGAACATTGTATCATTGTTTTAGGTTTTAAATGATCCATCACCTATATCAAAGGAAGAGGACATGATCCAAATAAGACGAAAGTGGGCAAGCTATCTACTCCAACATGTATATTAGGTTTTCATTAACTTATTGTTTTAAGTTAAATTACCCATTTTATTCAATAGAACTTATATTTATTTTGACTTTGAAAATATTTATTATGTATTGGAAATGTTCTATTTGAAATGTATATTTTGTTTTGGATAATTTATGATTTACTGGTTTCGGTTTCATGCCAAAACCAATTGAACTTAAAAAAAACACAAATTTACGTCACTAACATAAATGTACGTATGACATATCACTAACAGACGTGAATTTATGTTTTACGTCTGATTTTGGATATATTTATTATGTACTAGAAATGTTCTATTTGAAGTGTATATTCTGTTTTAGGTAATTTCTAGTTTAGTTAATTTCTTGTTTAATGGTTTCGGTTTCATGCCAAAACCAATTAAATTTAAAAAAAAACACAAAAGTTTACATTCACAATAAGTGGTATTAATTTGAAGAAAGAAGTATGTTGTCGGTCTATAATGGAGATTTTAGAAAGGAATTACTGAATTATTGGTCTAAGAGAGGAATGGTGGTTTGGGACAGTTTAATGAGTCCTTAGTAATTTGTTTATGATGAAATTTAGCTTATATGTGGTGTTGAATGGAATGATAGTCATTATAATATGTTTGTAATGTTGTTTCAAAGGTATTTTAGAGGTTTTGATAGGTGAAAATCTAAGGAAGCAAGTTTGATGTAAAACTAAATGTTTAGGACTATCTTTCGATGATTTAAAACTATTTTGAACTTTGAGAATGAGTGAAATCTGATGCACGAGTGTTTGGTGGTTGATAGGTGGAGTTTAGTTTGGTTTTGAAACTAGTTTTAGGGGTTTTGACTAATGAGATTTCAAATTTGGAGGTATAGGGTAGAAAGGATGATTTAGGGTCTATCATAGAGTCATTTATGACTTAGTTGTACCTTTGGTTGACTGAAATTGGTGTTAAAAAGAGTATAAATGAATTTAGGTAGTTTAGGGAAGTTGATTTGGTTTGAAGTGTTCATTTTGAGTTAGAGTAGTGTTTTCTGAGGTTTCTCATGTTGAGATTGTTGACAACACAAACTCTATATCAAACTAGTTTTTGATGATGACAACACAATGCTTAATAACAGTACACATGTTACAGTATTACATGTTCTTGTTCTGAATTATTTGTCATATCTGCTGAACATGTTTTGATGTACTGTAATGTATGTTCCTATGATTGATTGTGTGATATATTTGTGGAACATGATTGTATAAATATGTGAAATATGAACTGGTTGAGTAAAAACATTTTATTTCACATTTCTGGAAGTAAAAGATCACGAGCACCTTTGTGAGCTTATATTTGTGTGACAAAGTTCTAGTCCAGTCGAATACACCTATAATGGATTCGACTATTCTAAAACCTTTGTACAACTTTTGAGAATCAGTGCTGTGTGATATTTTAAGTTGAAAAGAATTTCAAAGAATTTTTACATGTGCCAATCGACATTATATATTGCATATTCGACTATGTTATTGATCTGTTTTGGAATTCTGTTATGCTTACACGCTCCAACGACTATATTTTTAAAAGTTAGTTAAGCATTGATGACTTGGTCAACTGTAATGAATGTGTGTTGATTTTCGTTGACTAATAGCCTCTGTGTTGACTATTTGTTATAACTGTATTAATACAGTCGACTGAATTAGTAGGCTATTCGACTGAGAATCTATTTGACTGACAGAAAACTATAAATAGACAAAACACGAGCTATTCTGTGACTTTTGACACTTCGACACTTTCATTTCTTGTTTCATATTGAATTCTCTGAGTTAAGCTCCAAGAATTCTCCAAGAAGATGGTGGTGATCTTTCTTGAGAGAGATTCAGAGGGAGAAGGCTTATGCGCTGACTGTTTGGTCATTATCTGCACGAAGAAGGTGCTTCTTGTTTGATCTTTGAAGGCTTGGCATCCTGTAAAGACTGCTGCGTTGAATTGAAGACTTGGAATCCTGTGAAGTCTGCTGTGATAGGCTTGGCATCCTGTGAAGAGTGCTGGTTACACGTTGAGGATTGTTTGACGTGGGTTCAGATTGCAGAAGAGGGGATTCTTGCTGCAATTCTGGTTTTTGTTGTGCAGCTATGTATTGGTTTTGGGTTAGAGAGGAGATTTATATTTTTGCTTGAGGCTTCTAAATTCCTTGTTGTAAAAACCACAACCATTATAGTGCATTTGCTTCCTGGGTTGCAAGGACACTGGATGTAGGCATTGTTGGCCGAACCAGTATAAAAACCAGTGTTTGATTTTCTCTATCCCTGCACTCTTTATTTCAGTCGACTTTATCTGTTAGCAGTCAATTGTGTTTTTCCGCTGCATAGAAAATTTTCATTGCTTGCATTTCAAAAAAGATCAAAAGCTTTATACTTTTGTATAGAGATTGCAAAAAAATTTTGTTTTTGAACTAACACCAATTCACCCCCCCTCTTGGTGTAAAACGAAGCCTACCTGTTTCCTAACATCTCAGTGTCAAGAGAGTCCTAGGGATTAGTTGAAGTGGTGTAGGAAGTGCCCAGGGTCATAGAAATAAAGTTTTAAGTTTTAATATGGCGCTAAACGCCTCTGTCATAGTGCTTGAGCGCCACTTTCCAGTGTTGTTGGGGTTGAGTGCCAGGGTTCCAGTGGCTGTAGCGTTGAGCGCTAGTTTTTGGGGCTAAGCGCTACTTCTGTAAGTATGAGTTTAAAGGGATTTTTGTGTTGTTTAATGGTTCTTCTTGACTGTTTCTTGTGTATTGATATATATGGAATGGTTTCATGTGTTTCCTAATGACTTGTTGGGTTGTTTATAGTTCTTTTAAGTATGATCAATGATTTCATATGTTGGTATGAAATGTAAAAGTAAAGTGATACATATATGGTTTCAAAGTGGTGATATGAGTTTCAAAGGTGAAACTTCTTGGTATGGTTCCAAGTGTTATTAGAATGAATACATGGAGCTCAGTCTTGGGGGTTATTCTAATGGTCTTTAATTCTCAAGTAGAGAAGATTGACACATGTGGTGTGAGAGTAGCAGGAGGTCTTAGTCTTGGGTGCTTCCAGTATGATCTATGACATAGAACAGACTAACCTTGATGGAAAATCCCCTAGCCATGGTCAAACACTTTCAAGAGAATGGAAGCCATCCATGAAGATGACATCAACTCTACCTTGTGGACCACCTTTGGAGAAATCATGGAGCATGGATTGAAGAGTAGTGTAGGTTTATTTAAGCCTTGTATTTGGCCATGTAGTGTAGGTTTGATTAAGGCTTGTATTAAGGCCTAAGTAGCATATGATTTTCCTTAAAGTTAGACATCCAAACCAAGTGGATAGTGTGTGCCATGTGTCATGCTTCCGTTGGAGATGATTTACTTTTTAAAAGGTAGGCACATGACACCTTAGGAATGAAGAGTTTTTGCTTTTAGTAGTGGCCACATGGCACTCTAGGAATGGAGAAGATTGTGTTTTATGAGTGGCCACATGTCCTTCCATCATTGGAGAGGTTAGAAGGCCTCATTTTTGGCCAATAAGAGAAAATGTGGGAGATCATGCTTTTAGGGTTAGAAGGAGACACCCTTGGCCTATAAATAGAGGTGTCTCCACCCTTGTATTTCATCTTTGATGTTGAGTAATGTTATGCTGCCCATTTTTGGCCATACTACTAATCTTAGATCAAGACTAGAGCAACCCATGAGGCCCCTCTAGTCACGTTCCTCCTTGAGTTGGCCTAACCTCTCTTGGAGCTACCAAACACTACACCACCACCATATCTCCAAGATGTTTTGAGCTTCTACACCATTCATACATTAGCTCATCATCCTTGGACCATTTACGACCATATTTCCACACCATTCATCCAAGGAAACACCCCTCCATGCACATATCCTAACTTTGGCCCAACCTAGCCAAGGAGGTTTCCATCAAACCTTCTGAGTGTGGTAGGGTGAAACCCCGTTGGCAATGACCTCACAAAGCAGTAAAAGTCACCACAAGTGCACAACCCACTATAGCTCGACATTCATTCTAAGTCTGGACAGTCCAATCAAAGTATTATCATGTTTGGTTGATTGGTGTGATATGTGTATCGTATGTATAATGTTTAAAATGTTCAAATATATCACTAATTATTTGTATTCTAGTTTACCCTTGCTTTTGTTCTTGTTTGTCTGTGTTGTTTTTTCTTTTGCGATGATCACCTTAATGGTGTGAACTTAGGGAAACAATCTTTTTAGTGGTTCCAGTGAAAGGTGAGAGTGAAGCATATAGGTAAATTAAATGGTTCTACAGAAGTTGATATCTTGTCTTTTATAGGTTAGTTTTCATTTATTGATTTTATTATTATATATGTAACATAATATTTTAATAGTTTTATACTATTAAAATGAGATGTTACAACTCACAAAAAGTAAAATGTATAGGAAGCACACTGTTTTATCTATGTAGAAGAATTTATTACTTTATATCCATTTAAGTATTATGGAGATATGTTGGAAGAAACTTTTTCATAAGAATTTCAAGAAGATAAAAACAAAAAAAAAATACATAAACTTTTCTATAAATTGAAAATTAAATTGTGCTATTAAAATATAGTCATTGAAAAAAAAATAGTTTTTATAGATTAATTTACGTATAAATTAATTTAGTTAATAAAATAATATTTAATTTTTCTCTGAAAAGTTCTTTTGACAAAATTTTATCTTACAATTTATAAGTAATGAAAACGACATATACAAGATAAAAGCATAAATACTTTAAATAACATCGTCAATATACATTTGTATGAGCAACGTACATTTGAGTATAGAAGACCAAATTATATCAAAATTCTTATATATAAATTATCTTTGATTAATTATTATTACTTCAAAATTTAATTTTATTAGTCTAATATATCCAAATTTGTCTAGACAATATTTTTTAGATTTAACATTTTATCACAATATTTTATTAGTAACGTCTAATAGTATCTTAAGGCTTCATATTGAACTAATATTTCTTATTGAGGAAAGTAACCAAAATCTAGCTAGCCATTGTAATATTTATATTGCAATATATATTATTGAATAAAATACAGTTTATTTCTTTCTTTTGTTCTTTGTTTCTCTCTCGTTTTTATTTTTTTCGGAAGATGACTGAAATTATTGCACCATTTTTTTTTAATTTACGAACTACACTCTCATTTTTTTATAAAAAAAATGTTTTATATAAAAAGCAATTAATAATTAAAATATTTGCTAAGGGTCACATTTTCTTTTATATGTGACATGGTTTTTTGGAGAAGAAAGAAAAAAGTACACACACAACAACAATTTCTTCCTTTTTGGAATGAAAAAAAAAATGAGAGGAAATACAAAAAAAATATTGCAACATCTCTACTGATTAAATGATGTTTCAATTAGTCTTATATATAAAAATTTGAAAATTTTAAATTTTTGTTTCAGTTTCAAAACTCCAAAGTCTTGACTAATTTTTAATTTTTAATTGAACTCTTATTCTCAATCTGATTCTTCTATTTTGTAGGTAGTGTGTATGGAAGATATTTCATCTAATAACTTTTTATAAAATAATAAAAAATATAAGAAAATTTTACATTACTCCTTTTACATTGACCATGTATGACTGAAGACAATTATTTACATTAAAATAAAATAGAAATGAAACATTTTAAAAGTGTAGACTATATATAACTCTTTAAAACGATATAATCTAAACATTAATAGTAAACAGGATTTCATAAATATTTTTCTTTTTCAGATATGTTAAATTATTAATGATTGTGGAGGTCGCGTGATTATACCAATATATGCATGAGTACTGATTTAATGGAAAAAATAAAAAACTTGTATATGAGTATTTCACTCATATTAACACCATGCGGAAAAAACAAAACATGACCCACATCACACCAATTCATTGTAGATTAGTCAATTTCAATCAATGTCATTATAAAAAACAGTAAATAAAAATAGAAAATAAATAAATAACTAAAAGTATTTTGATTAAAAAATAAAAAAATAGTAATCAGCTTTAGCGTTTAAAAACAAATTTATCTTATTTTTAGTTTTTTAAACAGTTATAAATATTCTCGTTCGTTCTTCTCTTTAACTTTTCACAATGGTTTAGCATGTATAGAACTAATTTTTTCCTCTTATTTATAACTTTTTTCATTTCATTGGATGCTGCTACCTCTATATTTTTATTAAACACTAAAAAAGAAAAATGAAGAATTGAGTAAGACGTATATATTGTAGTAATTAAATTTTACATATCATATTTATAGGATTATATTTTATATTTCAAGTGGCAGTTCTTTTAAATGTTATATTCATTTGATTTTTCTTTATTATTTCCTCTTTTCTCATAATTTTTCGTATTGTTTAATTTTCCAAAGGCAACTTCCATATATAATTGCTTAAATATTTTTTTTTCTTAAGTAAAATTATGAAAAAGCTGTAATTTTGTTAATGTTGTAATCTAAGTAGTTTATATATTTCTTTCTTTTTATATTTTTTTTAAAGCCAAAATCATAATAGAGGTTTAGGTTTCAAAAGAGATAATACTTTATATTTATAATTATTGACTCTTGGGATCAAAATATGCACTAGTGGAAAAACGCTGATTAACGTCGGTTATTTTGGGCTTTTGACGTCAGTTTCGAACTCGACGTCTAATCCAGTGACGTTACTTTGCATCAGTCAGGTAATGACAGACGTCTATATAGACGTCGGTTTTGCACACAACCGACGTCCCAATAGACGTCAGACTATATAGGTCAGACGTCTATATAGACGTTAGACTCATAGATCAGACCTCTAAAATGTCACGTATTTGATAGGATCTATCTCCGCTTGAGGCCTCTCGAGTTGCTCCTAGGTCATGGTGATTCGAGTTTACAACTTTATATTTTAGTTGAAGAGAATGGATTGTATGTTCTTATTATGTATTGGACGGTTTTGATAATGTAATGGAGGGAATTGGAGGAGTGCAAAACGCAAGAAATCGCCGTCCAAGAACTCTGCCTAAGGACATGAACAAAACTGCACAAAAACTAAATGAAAACGCATTTTAATCGATTCAAATGAAAAATAATTCATCAAAGAGTAATGTAATCGGAGTAAAATTAATTTTAAACGGTGCAAAAGTGAGAAAACGAACCTGAAAAACGTAGCCTGTGCAGAGAAAATGCGAGGAAGTTGATGAACAATGAGTGTGTGTAACTACTGTCTCGCGTTCGTAGTGTTTTAATGCAGACATTTAGACGTCGGTTCCCTTTACAACAGACGTCTAAAGTGCTTTAGAAGTCGGAGTGGCGGGATCAGACGTCTAAATGGAGTCAAAAAGTGACTTTTTAAATTTCTGGATTCAGGGTTTAGACGTCGGTTCCCAGAGTAACAGACGTCTAAAGTGCTTTAGAAGTTAGAGTGGCGGGATCAGACGTCTAAAGGGAGTCAAAATGTGACTTTTTAAATTTCTGGATTCAGGGTTTAGACGTCGGTTCCCAGAGTAACAGACGTCTAAAGTGACTTTTTAAATTTCTGGATTGTCGGTTCCCAGAGTAACAGACATCTAAAGTGCTTTAGAAGTCGGTGCTCTCCCAACTGACGTCTATATGTCTGACAGGTAGGTGAATAAACATTAATTTCCGTCATATAGACGTTGGGGCCCTTCCTAACTGACGTCTATATGACTGAAATAAATGACTTTTCACCCACTTGTCAGACATATAGACGTCAGTTAGAAAGGGCTCCGACGTCTAAAATATTATAAACATCGAGACACCTTCTAACTGACGTCTATATGGCCAACTTATTTACGAAAATGCCACCGGTCATTAATATACGTTGTGGTTATCCTTAACCGACGTCTAAGGGGTGACGTTAAATAGCATTTTTGCACTAGTGATGGATGTTTACTGTAAATTTGATAATAAAACATTCAGTCTCTTATGTCTTTCGTTAAGAATGAATAACCTTGACAATATCAATTTCTGAAAAATATTATAAGAAAAAAATGACAGCAGAATTCTAAATTTTCAAAATGGATAATATCATATAATTATTATTGATCCTAACAACGTGAAACTATTAAGTGTAATAAAAACAATTACTTTAGAAATTTCTTACATATGATGGACAATATTGATGAATTAATTGAGAAAGATGTTAAACTGGATCACTTGCACCCACTTTGTCTGATGAAGGAGAATCTGAACTTAGAAAAGGAACAAAATGATATTTAGCGTGTTTTGAACAAGACCCCCAGTTAGTGGTCAAATAACACTCTCATTATCGTAAACTTTTTTCAGCACTATCCCCCTAATTAATTGTAATTAGAAAGGCACGAAAAGTTATATCAATCGGGAGAGTAGTTTCAGAAACGAAAACCTGAAATATCGCGATTCCACTTAACAAAGTTATCATGCAAAAGTCAAAACCCTGCTTTTAGGAACTGGGTATGAGCTGTAGAAATTTCTGTTGTATAAGCTAGTAGCAGAGCACAATTTACGTTCAAAAAGAGTTGGTTGTGGGTTATCGTGCAGTAAAAACGCAAATTACCGGCCGGCTTTTACCGAAGGCTTATCGGCCCTCGGTAATTTCAGTTTTCCGAAGGCTTTGTCGAGGGCCCGTAGAGTAGTGAAATACCGAAGGCTGTAGGCCGTCGATAAACGAAGTCTTATTTACCGAAGGCCTTTGCCCCTCAGTAAGTGTTTCGAATATATGAAATAGCAAATTGGGTTTTCGTTCCCCCACTTCGCAAAAACTGTTCTTCCCCTCTGCTATCCACCATCTCTCTGAAATTACCCTATATCCTAACTCCATTCGTTAACCCCATTTGTCATTGTTCCCTAATCCTCCATTACAATCACCGTTCCCCAATCTACGGTGTACGATTTCTCTGCAAACCCTCATTCTCCAATCCTCCATTGTGGTCGCTCCAGTCGCAGGTGTACGATTTCTCCTCCAGTCGTAGGTGTCCATTGTAGTGCCATTGCGGGCTCCTTAGGAATGTAGTGGTTGAAGTCAGCTATTGTGGCCAGACTGTTGGAGGAGGTTGCCTGTCGAGGGGGTTGTCGCCATTATCGCGAGGCAGGGCGGGTTGTTGTGTGACGAGGAATTCCATTGTCGCTGTGTGAACCCGCGACTGCTACTACGTCAGGAGGTGTTCCATCATCGCTAGGGAGGCTATTGGAGGGGGTGTTCGTGGAGGTAAGTTGTACATTGTGATTGTTGGAAGTTGCTTATTTTGTGTTTTCATACTGTCTCTGTAATCCAATTTATGTTTGATTTTGTTGAGTTGATGTTGATTGTGATTGTGCGTTTGAAGATCTGTGTAGTGAGTAATATTGACTAGTTTAGTGTTTTTGAATGGTTTTTGGTTTAGTTGTGGTTTTAGTTGGGAAGTTAAGTGTCTGTGGTAGTTGTATGTTGAGTGATTAGTTAAAAGGACGTGTGTGAGAGGGAGAGTTGCTTTGTGAGAGGGAGAAATGCTTTGTGAGAGTTGTTTTGTATGTTGAGTGATTAATTGTATTTTGAATCAATAAGATGAGAGATTAGTTGTATTTTGGGAGAGTTGCTTTATATGTTGTGTGAGAGTAGTTGTTCATTATTATTATTACGGCTACAAATTTTGGTGAAATATCTATAAGTGACTAACATTGATGGCTGGTATATACATGTTTGGAATCATTGATGGTTGTTCATGTTCACTAACTTCGGTTTTTGATACTGTGATTTTATATGTTCCAATATAAAGAACTCAACTCATGATCTTTGAAATAGTGATACTATACCAACTCCTATATTCGTTCGTACTTTGAATTTTGACAACTACCCAAAATAGAAACAAAACACTTACTTGCTCAATAGCTTTGTGACTAGGTTGATAGTTGAAGTATTTGTTTCGAAGAAAAATTAATAATGATGGATACCATCTCAATCCTACAAGTTATGCCTGCTACGGGTAATCACTCATTCTCTTGTCAGCTGCAAATCTCTACAGTGACAAGGAAACCCCATTTTATCAAGAAGACATCCAAATGAATAAATTACTAACTCAGTGCATTTGATAAACTGTCAAAAACCAAGTTTTGTAATGAGAGGATTAGGAACAATAATCAAAAGGTTCCAAAATCATGTTTCTTTTGGAACCTGTAACACTCAAACCATTCATGCTCTTAATTGGTGTTCCAATTCATCTTATCGATGTTGAATGAAATGACAACATCCAATTCTTTTGATTAGACACAGAGAAAGAGAAGATAATTTAGACAGGAAAAATAATCAAATATTCGCTATAAATGATCGTTATGAATACAATCACAAGAATAGGCAAATCCCAAGAAATATAAAAGGGCCATGACAAGACCCAACAAATTCTACAAGCAAACCGAAAAGGGGTTGAAGAAAAAGCTGCCAGCACTGGAAGCACTTTGGCACATGGACATTCACTTGATGTAAGAGAAAGCTGCACAGCATGAGCCTACCAGCAAGAAATCAATGGCCCTTTTGCTTCAAAGTCCTCCAAACCACTTTCCATGGCTTCAAAGTTGCAGCTGCCAGCACCTTATGATTCAAAATCCAACTGGCTTGCTTCTTGAAACCAACTTTTCTAAAACAGTAACACATGTAGCATAGACAAAATTTCTTGAGTTACAAGGATGGATGGCGTTTCATTTGTGTCAATGTAGTATGATGAACCAAACCAAGGAAGCATCTAGTGAATTAGGATCTTGTTAAGCTTTGTTTGTGCTGTCCAGATTGATTCTAGTGTTTATTCTAAATTCTGGTGCAATTGTGAGTGAAAATTCTGCATAGTTAGCAACTGCTACTGTCATTTGGAGCAGCCAGCTGTTTTTGTACATTGTGGCTGTTTGAACAATTTTATTTTACCATTTTAAACTTGTGTACAATGTTCAAATGGTTATTTGCAAGCCTATATGCAGAATTCCCTTTTAAACCACCAAATTTTGCTGCATTTTTTGTTACAGCTGCTGTGATTTGATGAATAAGATATTTTCAGTGTATTCTTATCATTTGTGCAAGTTTATTTTACCATTTCAAATTTGTATGCACTGTTCATTTGGTCAAATTTGAGCTCATATGCAAAATCACTTCTTAAACCATTAATTTTGCCTTATTTTGGAAGTGAACTAGTGATTTTTGAGTGCAGTGTGATTCTTTACTGTCTTAGTGTCTAAACACCTTCAAATTGATGATAAAAAGTTGCTCCAAACATCGAATTATGTTTCCAAACGTGTTTATGCAGAATCACCCATTAAACCACCAAATTTTGCTTAAATTTGGAAGTGATCTTGTGATTTTCTGCTGCATTGTGTTCCTTGGCTGTCTTAGTGCTTAAACACTTTCAATTTGATGATATAAAGTTGCTTGAAACATCATTTGAGCTTTTGAAACACCGCCACTCAATTTTCAGTTTGAAAGCACTATTTTAAGTGTCATTTTCTAGTGCGGTTTGCCATTTTAGTGCTGTTTGGTTTTGTGTATTCTGTAATTTTCAGTTCTAGGTTGCCAAGAGCTGGTTACATCTTTCCAAATGGAATTATATGATCCGAAAAGTGTAATCAATGATAAGAAGCAAAAGAAAACCATGCAATCCAGTTTTAAACCCCAAAACCCGAAAATCACTAAATCACTAAACAGTATGGAAGTGTCTCAAACTGTATGGAAGTGTCTCAAACTCACAAATAACAGTTCAACCAACTTTAATTCATGATTTTGAGTGTGTTTAAACTTTAAAATGACTCAAAATCTGTTGACAACTCAAAATCATCATTCCACTTCCATGTTCACCCAAAAATTGATGGTTTCAAATGCAAATATGCATATAGGCCATGTTTTGACCAAATGAGCAGTGCCAACAATTTTAAACCATCAATTTAAGCTTGCTCAAGCTATACAACAGCAAAGAAATAGCAGATTTCGAAATTAACCTCTGTTATACCAAATTATGCAGCAAAATGCACCAATAAAGAGCCTATAACCAGTTTTCCGAGGATTCAAAGTCATTTTTTGTTGTGCTGTGATTCTATGATGTTTGGTAGTTTAAACAAGTGCAAATTGATGTATTAAAACTATTAGAACCATTCATATGATGTTAGAATGACCTGTATGCAATTTAGTATGTCAAAACATCATATTTGAGCCATTTTTGGAACTTGCAAAGTGAATCTGAGTTGCATTTCTGTTTTGTGCCTAATTAGAGTTCAAAGAAGTGTGTTTTGATGAATTAAAATTGTTGAAATGATTACCAAAGTGTCAAAATGGCTTAGGCACAAAATCACTTCCAAAACCTCCAATTTTGAGTCAATTTTGGGAAGTAGAAAGGGGATTTTGAGTACCAATACGGTTTTGAGTAAAATTTCAGTTTCCAAATGTTTCAATTCATCAAAAAAAGTTCCTATAGTGGTTAGTTTTGATCTAGGGATGCTGTTGTGTAATTTTCAATCTCAAATCACCAACTTTTGGCTCTTTGTTTGCGTTCAATTTTTCCATTTCTTCTGTTTGGCATTTAGACCATAGCTAAACATGTTGCAATTTTATTTCCTTGTAGAAATTTGTTATCAAACCTGCAGCCCACCAAATAAAGTCTACTAAAGAGGTTAGTATTGAATTTGTTTTATAAATTTCATAGTTTGAGTAATTTCAGCAGGTATGAATTGTCTCTTTTGTTGGAACTTGGTGAAACTTGGTGTATGCTTTATCCTGGTGGTCATATTTTGCTGAAACTTGTATGTTGATGTATATATATATATGTATGATTTTGTATATTGTATGTTAATTTATTAGGCTACTTATTGATTAAGTTAAGTAGTCATTTAAAATCCTATAGACTACACACATTCTCAATGCAATGAGAATGGTAAAAATACTATAAACACTTAGAACCTACAAAATATTTGGAAGTTCTCTATAAAAGAGAACTTCAATAGTAAGAAGTTGTCTCCCCTAACTTTAAGTACCTAAAAAGTTAACTTTTAAGGTAAAAAATGGTCATTTAACCTAATGTAGACTTATTCTAATGTATGTAAACATCCTAACAAGTCTAACTTAGTGTAATAAAGGTGAGAAAGTGGTCAAAACCAAAGAATAAGGTCAAACTCGAAATTTGACTCCTAAGTACCTAAAAAGTGAACTTTTAAGGTCAAAAATGGTCATTTAACCTAATGTAGACTTATTCTAATGTAGGTAAACATCCTAACAAGTCTAACTTAGTCTAATAAAGGTGAGAAAGTGCTCAAAAGCAAAGAATAAGGTCAAACACAAAATTTGACTCCTAAAGTACCTAAAAAGTGAACTTTTAAGGTCAAAAATGGTCATTTAACCTAATGTAGACTTATTCTAATGTATGTAAACATCCTAACAAGTCTAACTTAGTGTAATAAAGGTGAGAAAGTGGTCAAAACCAAAGAATAAGGTCAAACTCGAAATTTGACTCCTAAGTACCTAAAAAGTTAACTTTTAAGGTCTAAAATGGTCATTTAACCTAATGTAAACTTATTCTAATGTATGTAAACATCCTAACAAGTCTAACTTAGTCTAATAAAGGTGAGAAAGTGGTCAAAACCAAAGAATAAGGTCAAACTCGAAATTTGACTCCTAAGTACCTAAAAAGTTAACTTTTAAGGTCTAAAATGGTCATTTAACCTAATGTAGACTTATTCTAATGTATGTAAACATCCTAACAAGTCTAATAAAGGTAGGAAAATGGTCAAAACTAAAGAATAAGGTCATTTTGCTGCTGCAGTGTGCATTTTCTTTGTGGTTTGATTATAATTCAACATTATTTGTAAGTAGTCATTTAAAATCCTATGGTACTACACACATTATTTGTTGAATTTTAGTATCATTTTGTTCTTGATCATAGTGATGTTAGTACATTTAGATGTTAGTACTAATATTATGATATTGATACATTTATTTTTGCTTAGAATTGGATGATATTGCTATTATGATATTGTTAGAACATAATGGATGTCAGTACATTATGATGATAATGTTAGTACTTTATGATTTTCCATCAATGAACGGAAGAATTTGGGATGGACAATATATATGCAGGTCTGTTTGTGGATTGAAACTGTTATGCAGGTCTGTGTCTGTTGTGAACATGATATGCAAGTATGTGTGGTAGACAAGAAAAACAAATACAACACATTTTTCCCTGCATCATACCGATGGCTTTACCGAGGGCCAGTAGCCCTGGGTAATTACCGAGGGCCAGAAGCCTTCGGTAATTACCCAGGGCTTTTGGCCCCCGGTAATTACCGAAGGCTTCTGGCCCTCGGTAATTACCGAAGGCTTTCACCCTTCGGTAATTACTGAGGGCTAAAAGCCCTCGGTAATAGTTAGCGACAAGGTATTTACCGAGGGACTTTCGGCCGTCGGCGGGCCCTCGGTAATGGGTCTTTACCGAGGGCTTTTGGCGCTTTCCGAGGGATTATGGCCTTCGGTAATGCCCTTCATTACTGTAGTATAGGCCAAAAGAAGCAGGTTGACCAGGTGCTTGATGCAGAACATGGTTGGTTAAACAAATTGATGTGTTATGCGGTGGTTGGCCATGCATATATTTATGTTAACCCACTAGCAATGGAATTGGAATGCTTAAGACAATAATTATGTTCAGTAATCCTATCTTTCGAACTTTATGGAAATTCTAAATTCACTAATTAGTAGTGCATGGCTTTTGGAAAACCATTTTTTAGGAGATGGAGATTTCTTCATGACATACTTTATGCTGTTTAAATTCGATATCATAGAATTTTGTCTAACTAAGCTCAACTGGGAGAAGATACATGTTGGTTTAGTGCACTTTTGTCATTATCCTCTTTATGTTTTGCAGTTGACCTTGAAACCCTTGGAGGGTTGTGGGGATTTAGGAATAAATATCGGAATGGAACAACATTGAATATGTTATGTAGTTTGACGGTGACTGCTCAGGTGCTGCTTAATTTTCCTTTTCAAACACTAACAAAAGAAAAAACATTATAGGATTTAGGAATAAATATCGGAATGGAACAACCTGGATACAAATAATGAGAATCAAACCGCAATCGAGGTCCTGGTCAAAAGGTTGTTCCTTTATATAAAATATAGGTTGAAAAGGTTACTTGATATTCTTTTTAAACAATTATGGCTTTGCTTTATTAACATTAGGAGATACTCTAACACATGCATGTCATTGAGAAAATATATTATATATATCGACTATGATATCTTAACAATTTTGTTAACAATTTTATATAATAGAATGTGTCACTATTTTATTGGTCCATATATTTGAAACAGACTAATTACAAACTATCACATTAGTTGTAAAAAAATTGTCAAAAAAACTTGTTAAAAAAACTTTTTACTATACATATTCACACATGTAATTAATGAAGAATAGAGAATATATACACCGAGCAAGAAAAGAGTCAATTAAATTTAAACCAGTTGTTAAGTTCCTAATAATAATGTTTGTTATTGTTATCTACTCTTCTTTGTGTGCCTTACTCTATATTTTTGCCTTATATCGATAATTTCCAATGTATTAACTATTGTTAAATAATAATTTATTACAAAAGAAACATTGAATTGGAATGTGGAGAATGTTCAAAATGCAAACTGTCAGTTTTTATTATTTATTATTGTTGGTAAAATGTTTTTTGGTGTGACATTCAATTTTTATTTATTTATTTATTATTCATTATTGTTAGCAACATACTTTGACCAAACTTTTCACCAAGAGGGCTACCTCACACTCTATAAGAGCATTTTCTAAAGTTTTAAACACACAACCTTTCGTCATGCATACCATCAAATTCATCCATCATAAACATACATATAAACATGTTTACAAACCATAAATATCCATTTTCGTATGAGATAAATGATTATCAAATCTAATAATCGATTATTCTAGAGAGTTTTAAGTAAAGACAACAATACCTACTAAAATAATCGATTATCAGATCTAATGATCGATTATCTTTTAGAATACCTATTGTAATAATCGATTACAAATTAATTATTCCAGAAATTTTTTCAACAAAGATGTAATTTCGACTTAAATTATTGATTACCAGATCTGATAATCAATTATTCATGTCAGTTTTTTACAGTAATATGACTTTCGGATTTGGTAGCATCTAAAATTCATCCCAATAACCATTTAGCATCCTTGACATTTGAATTAATTTGAAAACATGTTTATGACCACAATTGAATATCATTTTGTTCTTTTGGTCATGAATTAGGTGCACCAGATCAAACTGGCAATCTAAAACTCAGATTCAATTCTACATCTTATAAACCAGAATTCAACAAACTAAGTGTCTAAACAAGTCATAGTTAACTCATAATCAAACCCTAAACCTTCAGTTTAATCACAGACCAACTCTAGGTTTTCATCTATCAAAACCCTAAATTAGACTAAAAACTAGCAAAGAACTCTCACTTTTTACTACATTAACATTAAAATTACTCTCTCATAATTACCTAATAATGTCAATTCATGATTACCATCATTCCCTCTACTATAGAGAACCCATCTTGGAGGGCCTAAGATAGTGGCCACTCAAGGTAAAAAACTTCCTTTGCTCTCTATTGTAGGCATCACAAACAAAAACACATCCATATTCCCTTTGATTACCTAAATAAGATTTTTCACTTGAATAACAAAATAAGGAACTGGTTTACTTTTAGGAGCCAATTTTTGAGTAATCACTAATCATAAAATGGCCTTTAGTGAGCCAATAAGTGCATGTCTGAAATCATCAAATTGGAGGAAAGAAGCATGGTGTTGTATCACATGAATTGGAAATTTCAATCCATTTATTATTGGATGGGGCAATAATTTTCAATTTTTTTGGATTGATGTACGAATGATGTATAAGATTCAGCCCCATGCCTATGGAGTAGCATAAATATTACAAGTTAGAATTACAACAAATTCATGTAAACAAGAAGGAACCTACAGTAGTAAGAAAAGTTAGTATACAAATTCATGTTTCTTATTTAAAATAAAAGGTCTTCCTCATAGAAACTCTCAACATGCATATAGTTTCATTTGCACTACATCACCCTGCTTGGAAGGGAACTAAAAATCATAGAAATTGTCATCCTCTTTTAACCTATTGCACATCCTAGTCCATTTTTCCCCGAATTATCCTAATGAAATCTATTAGATACCTCTTTCAATCTCAGATTTTGTTTTCTGATAAGGGTAGAACATGACCCATGCATTGTTTCTGAAACCAAATTGTAAGAAATGTTTACGCCTTATTTCTCCTACCAAGAGAGGGGGGGGGGGGTTGAATTGGTTTTTAATGAAAATCCTTTCTTTTACCTGTTTTGGAAAATCTTTAGAACTTTTTTTAATCACACAAGACTATAAACTATAAAGTTGTACAAGAGTCAAGGGATAGAAAACAAACACAAATATTTTTATACTGGTTCGGCCTCAATGCCTACATCCAGTCTCTTTCAATTAACCTAAGATTGAAAACCAATGCACTATAAAGAATTTAGTTTTAGAGCAAGTAAATACAAACACACCCTCTCAATGTATCCTTCTCTCTAACTCCAAATCTATTATAGTCAAATACACAAAATGAACAATCCTCTTTTTGTAACCCCTTTGAGATACCCCTCTCAAAGTAATGAGAACTCAAAAGTTCTCTTCCTGGCAACACACATAGGGAAACCACAATCTATTGATTGAAAAAGATAAATTTGATCTTCACTGTAGACACTACAATAGTGCAAATTTGGTCAACAACCTTTGAGCACAGTTCTTGATAGAATCTTGATGTATTAAGCCAAATTTAATCATTGACTCTTCAAGATGGTTCTTGGACGCTTTCTGTAATCAAAACTGAATCACAATGTCAGTTATGAAATTGTATTTTTTGTATTCTATTCTAACAGTGCGCAAGACAATAAATTATATGTTTTTCACAATGCTGACGCTTTTTAATCGATTACCAAATTAATGTAATCGGTTAACCATTTAACAGTGTTACACCATAATTACATTAAAACATATTTAACGGATTAAGAAATTAATGTAATCGATTGCACATATAATTTAAAATATGACCGTTATGACAGTTAAAATTTAACATGAAAACAATTTTCAATGTGTATCAGATTTAACCGATTAAGTAAATTGTGTAATCGGTTAAGTATCACACCACTAGTGCAAAACTGGCTTATAACGTCACGCGGTCAACGTCGAAACGCCCAATATCCAACGTTAAAAATGACTGGTGGCATTACCGTAAATAAATTCAATCGCTACACGTCCTTTATTATAACAGTTCGCCGTTTAATATTTATCAACGTCAAACAAAGCCCACTTAGACGTAATTGATACTGTGCTAACGTCAAATAAGGGCTAGAACGACGTAAAACAATGACCTTATAATCACTTAACATCAAATTAAGAAACAACTAACGTTCAATTTAAAATAAAAAAAATAACGAAATAGTGGTTTGCTTCCAGCAGTATTACTCCTACCCACATTTGACGTCAACCATGCTAAATATTCGACGTTTTATATGCCAAAGAGTGAATCCGTTTTTTATTCTTTATTTGTTTTCTCTTTTAAACCAAACAGAACGTCGCCCATTTTATGGTTAGACGTTTATACCAATATAGAATGTCGCACAATTTGAGGTTAGACGTGATGGTCGTTGGTGTACGAAACCTTAGTAATCACATAACTTCAGTTAAGGAAACAACTGACGTCCAATACAAAATAAATAAATACTAAATTTTGATGTAAATAATATGATGTCAACAATAACAAAAGATGGACATTGTATATTACAGCTAGTAGTTATTCTTTTATATTTTTTTAAATCAACCAATAAAACGTCAGTTTTAAACTAGCATCGACATTTTATTATTTAGTTCCCATTTTATTATTTTTTCTTTTTCATTTATACCAACCACAGAACGTCGAATTCTTCTACGAATTCGACATTTTTTTTTTCAGAAATTATGTTTTTATTTTTTCTTTTAAACCAATCGGTAAAACATCCTTGTACTTGTGGCTTTGACATTTTGAAGGGCTCCCAACATGTTTGAATTCTGTGTTAACTTTTTCTTTGTTGTTTTATCAAATCTTTCAAGGTGACAAAAACGACTCATTTCTTTGTGGTTTGATTCTTTGTCATGTTGAAAAGCTTGAAGGAGTGATCAACAAAAACAAAGAAGAGGTTAATACATTTGGATTTGGCATCCTTTCAAAACTTTACAACTTCCATTCATTTAATTTCTCGTAACAATTTGTTAACTTTTTTCTTTGTTTTTCTATAAACTCTTTCAGAATCACAAAAGTTATTCGAACAAGTTAGGGTTGACGTAATGTCTAAATATAACGTTGAACTGTTTTATCAATTCGATGATTTTTTGCCAATTTTTTTTTGTTTTAAACGAACGAATATAGCGCCATCACAAGGACATCACAACTTAGTACTATGACCCTAAGACCCTATTCTTATTCAGACGTCTTCCTAAAATCTTCTTCAGTAGACTCTTCATCAGAATCCTCTATTTCTGGATTGTTATTAATCTTCTTCTGATAGAGCACATATTTGATGGGAAGAAGAATTTGAACAACAGAAATCTGGAGGAAAGAAAAATATTAAGAACATAAGTGCTTCTTCAAAATCTGTAGAACCCCTGGAGGGGCAGAACTGCTTTTATAACTTGAAGTTTCTTGATTATATGATTCAATTTTTAAGTTACATGAAGTTGTTTTCTACAGAATTAGTGGATCTGATTCGGAGAAAACAACTTAATGAAACATTAAAAAATGAGTCATTCAATAACGATCAAACTGTGCAATTGTATAGAGGTAAGCATTATATTTATATAGTCAATTCAAAACCTCTGGTAAACAACACAAAATTAATGCTAACAACCATTCCAATGCCTTTCACATCGGAGGCCCCATAGGATTAGATGTTCTATGGGAATTTAAAAAGTAAAAGGAAAAAAAAGAGCGACCAATACGTCAGATGCTCAAGAAATTCAACATTTATTGTTGGATTATAAGAAAAAAGAATTAAACCAAAAAGACACTTTGGAAGTCTAGAGAAATTGACGTCAACCTCTTCGTTTCTAGCAGCAAAATGCATTTTCCCATATATCATTTAAGTAGACTACCTTTTATTATTGAAACCCATATCAGGCCCATATCAGGCCTTTCCCAACAGTAATTATTTAAGTATAGACATCCATTTATAAAATTTCTTGTAACAACTCCAAGGTTTCTTTTTGTTAACTTTTTTTCTGTGTTACTAGTACCTCCTTCTAGGTCACAAAAAGGAGTCATTTCTTTGTGGTTTGATTCTGTCATGATGAAAAACATGAAGGAATGTTAGTAACACAAAGAAAAAGGTTGGTACATTTGTATTTCGGACCCTTTCAAAACTCTACGTCTTCCATTCATAAAATTTCTCCTATGAACTCCATCTGTTAATTTTTTTCTTTTGTTTTCTATTATCTCCTTCAAGGACATAAAAAAGCTTGAAGGAGTACAAAAAACAAAAGAAAAAGGTTGATAGATTTGGATTTCGAATATACAGAGGATGTCATATATTTTAATATTCAACGTGTTATTGTAGGTTAAAAAGGAAAAAGAAAAAAAGATAAGAAGAAATAAAAGGAGCGATTTGGCTTCTGGATGAACAATAAAACGTCATGTCCCTAGTATTTTGACGTAATATTAATACAATAGTTATTAATAGGTTTAATACCTATTTTGGTCCCTCTTTTTGGGGGGTTTATTCAAAGTGGTCCTCCCTTTTTTAAAAAGTTCAATAAGGTCCTACTTTTTGCAAAAACTGTGCAAGTTAGTCCTTTTTGCTAACGGCGTTAATTCTGCTAACGGCAGAACTGCCAGCTGGCAAATATTTGATGACTTGTACAAATAAAATTCGTTTTAGTCCTCATATTGGTTTAAAAATGTTTAATGTGGTCCTCATATTGGTTTAAAAATGTTTATTGTGGTCCCCTTTTACTAAAAAGGAAAATCACCTTAGAGACAGTAAGCAGCTTCATAAATTTGTCAATGGATGCTCTTGTGGAAAGTTTTGTGGTTTTCTAAGAAAACAACAGCTAAAATTTCACGTGTTACAATCCAAAACTGATGCATTCTTTTTTCACATCTCCATACTTACTAATATAACACGTGAAACTACACTGATAAGCTTCAAATTATTGTGATTATACTTTCCCAAAAGGTTAGCGCATGAATTACTAGATCACGTGTGAAATCTTTAACATGTATTAAAACGGGACCACAATAAACATTTTTAAACCAATACGAGGACCACAATGAACGTTTTTAAACCAATATGAGGACTAAAACGAATTTTATTTGTACAAGTCATCAAATATTTGCCAGCTGGCAGTTCTGCCGTTAGCAGAATTAACACCGTTAGCAAAAAGGACTAACTTGCACAGTTTTTGCAAAAAGTAGGACCTTATTGAACTTTTTAAAAAAGGGAGGACCACTTTGAACAAACCCCCCAAAAAGAGGGACCAAAATAGGTATTAAACCTTATTAATAACATATCGAGTGGCTTTATCAAACGGCGTATTTTTTGTGTTTTTTTTAAAAAAGAGCTATGGTATATTGAGCAATAACCGTTATCCCAGATTGAGTATACTGATGCAATGTAATCATGTAACATTAAAATGGACATTTGCAATCATGAAAGTGATTTTATCATATTTAATCAATTATACAATTCAATCACCATTCACTAATGTTTGCCAAAAGATAATTTCATTAATATTCAAAAGATGATTACAACCAGAAATACAAAAAGATAGCTTAAGAAGCCACTGATTACAAAATTAAAATCAAACAACGAATATCCATATTCTTCTGTTGCAGAATTATTGATGATCCCTTTTGGTTGTTCGCATCACCATTCTTTCCATTTTGATCGGTAATTTTTCAATCCTTAGAGTCTTTTGTCAATGACTGTGTCAACTTTCAATTTACCAGAGCCCCAAGAATCTTGTATGCAACATTGATTACAAAATTAAAATCAAACACAAAAATCCACATTCTTCTATTCCAGTCAGCTTTCAATTTACCTGAGCCCCAAGAATCTTTTTAGCGATTCTGACATACAATTTATTTTCACCGCATACCATTTAGCCCACTCATCTTTCTTCAATTTTGTCAAATCTGTTTTGTTTGCACTCCAAGATTCAGAGATGGGATAAACTTGCTGATGACTAATCCATTTTTCAAAGAGAAATCCTTCTTTCTTGATCGGTTGAAAAACGACAATCGCAATCCAAACCTTTATATCAACCACCTTGATTGTGGAACAAAATGTTTCATTACTCATCTTTATGTTGGAGTTGAACACCCTCACCAGTTTCAGATATCTGTGAGAAACCACAGTTGTAATCTTCCTTACACTTTGGATTAAAAACAGAGTAACTCTTCATTTATTGTTGGATTAAAAATAAAAGGAATTAAAAAGGGAGAAACTCTTTGGCTTTTGGCTGACATATAATACGTTAATCCCCACGTAATCTTAGTTTTAAAAGAAAAAAGAAAAAGGAATTAAAAAGGGAGAAACTCTTTGGCTTCTAGCTGACAAATAATACGTCAATCCCCGAAGAATTCGACGTAATCTTGGTGGTTTAAAAGAAAAAAGAAAAAAGAATTAAAAGGAGAGTAACTCTTTGGCTTATGGCTCGCAATAATACGTCCATGGCTTTAGATATGGACGTACTATTTGTGTTTTAAAATGAAAAAAAGAATAAAAGAATGGCGCGTTGATTTAAATATTTACCGTCAATGAACGTCGAGTTTTATGGGGCTTCAACATTTTGATATAAACTTCCAAGTATTTCAACTATAGAACGTGAAGTTGTAATGGTATAGGACGTATTATGTTGAAGTTATATTGAAACTAAATATATTTTTGAACTTATATTTAAACTATAACCTTTCCGTATACCTCTAAATCCTATTCTGAAATGGCTTCTGCATCTTCACGGCATGGAAAGAAGGCTGCACAGGTTGTAAGAAATGTTAGTCCAAATGGGTGGATAAGTGATGACGAAACATGATACGAATTTGGATGTTATAGAAAACTCTTCCCGGTGGTCCCTCACAAGTACTTGGATATGGAATTATTCAGAAAGCAAGGGTTTGTTTTTCAAGATTGGCTTGTAGATGTTGGTCTTGCAAAATTTGTAGAAATGACCGGTGATACTATCCTGACCTGGTTGAAGTCTTCTACCACAATCTGAAGGTTGTCGATGGTGTTATATGCTCTCGAGTGAAAGGTGTTGATATTAAAATTGATGATGAAATATGGTTATCTTTTACTGGTCTCAAAGCACAAGGCTTCAGGTCTCATGAAAGAAATTCTGCACTCAACCAATAGACCAACAAGAAGAAGATATATAAGGAATTTCTGCGAAATCCAAAAGGACAAAAGGTATACAAGTCGTATCTACTTGATGGTTTGAAAATTGAAGAAATATTGTGTGCTTTTGTACTTACTTGCGTAATACTACCTGGAAGATGTATACGTGATCGTCTAACTATTGAAGATTTATTTTTGGTTCATGCCATAAAAACACGGATACCAACCAACTGGTTGCTGTTATGAGTGAGCGCATGATTGAAATTGGAAGTAATCATGGACATAATCTACCATATATTGCTTTTATCAGCAGTGTATTGAAGAATCATCAAGTTGATCTTACTGGTGAAAAAAAAATTGATGCACCAAATCAAATGAAATAAGAAAAGCAACATTGACCTTTAATGGTGTAAAGAAAACAAAAGATGGCTAGGTGTTCAAGGATGTTGACGAAACTCCTCCTACCTTCACTACACATACTGAGTTTGAAAGATTTGTTGGGGATCAATTTCAAAGGCTTTCAACAAGAATTTCAATTATTGAAAATTCTTTAATCATGATTCACAACAAATTACATGAAACAGTTTAGTTGAAACAACAACAAGTGAATCTGATGATGAAGACGACACAACAGAAGATGAGTCTATGGAGACATCTGACTCAAATTAGGAAGAAGAGTCCATTTTAGTTTATTTTTCTTAAATTAATGTAATATTTTAATATATTTTAGTATTTTTTTCTATGTTTGAACTCTGTTTGAAATTTTAGTATATACTTTTCGTGGTTATATTTTCATATTTTTCCTATATTTGGTGTTATTACGCTTTTCTTATGTTTTTGTTTGGTTTAAACCCTCGTTGGTATATTTGGTGTTATTATGCTTTTCTTATGTTTTTGTTTGGTTTAAACCCTCATTGGTCCTCAAGTTTTTTCTTATGTTCACATGAGCTAACTGTCATTTGTGTTTTCTTAATGTAGATTGTGCATTAAATTCAATGTGATCCAAATTGTTTTATGTTCGTGTTCGTCTTGGGGAAGAACGGGTTCTCGAAGCACTGTGTAGTTGAGGAAATGTCTCGTTCATCTTCGTTTTGCAAGTGTTTGGGTTTGGACTTCCAACACAGTAGTGCCAGTGTTAGGAGGTTGGGTGTAAAACTCACTTGCTTCAGTGGTCACATTGTAGTTTTACGCATCGTGAGAACCCCTAAAAACAAGGGAAAAAAATTCTGGGGTTGCCCTAACTTCAAGGTTAGTTTAATATAAGCATAAATTTTTGTTTATTTTTTGTGGGTTTTGACGAAGGAGTGTGCCTATTGTCGTCCAACAGAGTGGGGGCGAATATTTCGTTGGCTGCAACTTCTTTCACTAGTGCAGTGAAAAAGCAATAGAAGAAGGAAATGTGTTGTATGTAGAAGAAAGAAGTATAAGTGGAAGAAATGAACAAACAGGTGGAAGTTTGATGATGATGGAACAAAGTGTGATGAATATGGATGAAGCTGATGATGAAAAGATGAAAATAGCTTGTTTAGAGAAAAGTGTTGTTATGTTGGAAAAGTGGTTGAAGGTGTTACTGGGGATGGTCTTTGTTATATGTGTTTTGAATGCAATTGTAATATGTATGTTGATGAAACTTGGTTGATCTCTCCATACAAGTTGTTGTATTGTAATTTGGTAATGTTAAAGTGTGTTTTGTTTATAATGTTGAGTGATTAGTGTTTAAACCTGTGTCATTTGATTTCTTTACTTGAAATGAAAGTTTTTTTGAAATCGTTGAATTTTATTACATCGAACTCTACAAATAAATGACGTTTTAAAAGGGGTGAAAACCAAAGAAATCCAAAGAAATTAATGTTAACTTTTTATTTTCGTTTTCACCCTAAGAAATCAGATAGCTCTGAAATCTAACGGTAGAAAATAACTCCAAAACAATTTAAAAAGAGAATCATACATTGCCAAATGATGAAATTAAACAACTTTTTTTATAAATTGATTCTAGTTCTCAAAATTGTTTCAGCATTAAACATATTGTGAACCATACTTCTTTTTCCTCGGCACTTATCTTTCAGTAAGATAACTGATCCATTTCTGTACTATTAAAAGCATTTTGTTGACTTCAATTTCAAAGGCCACCTTCATATGAACTTAGGCCCGAATGCGGCACTTTGCAATTGAAGTCAGCAAATTGCAATTTAAAGAACAAACATGTTACGAAATCTAGAGAAAGAAAAGTGCTCAGGAGATAAAAAAACATGAATCCTAATATGTTCAATACGTAAACAGGACGAATGGAATAATAAGAAAAACACATGTATATTTATAGATGAAATGATGTCGTCACACTTCCACAGAATCGTCGTGCAATATCATTTCATCATGAAAAAAGTAGTACATCGAGTAATTATACTATTAATTTTCACAGTCCACCATCTAGTATGAATGTTGAATATTAGCAAAGTTCGACATTCAAACATCATTCAGAGACAAAGTAAAATATCTCTTTGGATACTGATATGACCTCCTTGCTATTGATAGGACCTCCTTGCAGACGACATATACGTCGAAGATCTACGAGCCTTGACGTTAAAGTGAGAGATTAAAAGAAAAAAAGTAAAATATAAAAAAATTGGAGCGACCTTTGGTATCTTGATGAAGTTGAAACGTCGAAGTCCAATATAATTCGACGTAATATTGGTGCTTTGGTAAAGGCACACAATTAATTTTCACAGTCCACATCTAGTATAAACGTCAAATATTTCCAAATTCGACGTTCAAACATCATTCAGAGAAAAAGTAAAAAATCTCTTTGGATACTGATATGACCTTCTTGCTACAGATATGACCTCTTTGCTGACAAAAAGTATGTCGAAGAACTAATAGTATTGACGTTAAAGTGAGGGTTTAAAAGAAAAAAAAAATTGGAGCGACCTTTGGCTTCTTGATGAAGAAGAAAACCTCTTAGACACGTAGAATTAGACGTAATATTGGTGCTCTGCTAAAAGCACACAATTAATGGTGCCAACCACTCATATGCCCGTCACGTCAACGCTGCCAAATGCTTTGACGTTCTATTGCAAATATATCATTAAACCGTCGCTTGCATTGAATGTTTAATATTGGATTAAAAGAAAAATGAAATAAAAGGGAGTAACCGAAGAAATAACTTAACAGATTTGGATTTCATTTCAAGTTGTACCATTTGAAAACCTTCCCTAACCAAATTCATGTTAACTTTTTTCCTTTGTTTTGCCGTCATTCCTTCACTAAACGAAGACATTTCTTTGTTCACGATGAAGGCATGGTGGCAAACCAGAGAAAAATGTTAACACTGATGAATTTCAAGTAGACCCTTTGAAAACCTACCCTACATAACTTCAGTAATCAAATTCATGTTAACTTTTTCCTTCGGTTTTCCATCAATTCCTTCACTAAATGAAGACTTTTCTTTTTTAACGATGAAGGCATGGTGGAAAACCAGAGGAAAATGTTAATACTTATGAATTTCAATTTGACCCTTTGAAAACCTATCCTACATAACTTTCGTAACCAAATTCATGTTAACTTTTGCCTTTTTTTTCCATTAATGCATTCACTAAACGAAGACATTTCTTTGTCAACAATGAAGGCATAGTGGAAAAGAAGAGGAAAATGTTAACGTTTATGAATTTCAAAAACATTCTGCATTATTTTGCTTATTTTTAAATATTTTTTACTTCCTGTTTTTGGTTATAATGTATTCCATAATCTTCAGTCTTCATTTTAGATGTTGTGATTTATAAATTGGATTTCATTTTGAAATCCTCTAAGGTACAGGACGTCGGTTATCTCAAAAAAATGACGTGAATCTTCAGGCTTTTGCATCGAATGTACTCAATATTCGACGTCAACTGTATAAATTTAAAATATTTTGAAGTTGTTTCCACCATAGGAAATCAGATAGCTCTGAATTCTAATGGTAGAAAACAACTCCAAGCCATTTAAAAAATGAACCATACATTGGTAAAGGTTGAAGTTGAACAACTTTTTTATATCATTATTTTAGTTCTCAAAATTGTTTCAGCATTAAACATATTTTGAACCATATTTCTTTTCCCTTGACACTTCCCTTTCAATAAGATAACTTAACCATTTCTGTAATATAAAAAGCATTTTGTTGACTTCAATTTGAAAGGCCACCTTCATATGCACTGAGGCCTGAATGCGGCACTTTCAAATTCAAGTCAGCAAATTGCAATTTGAAGAACACACATGTTTCGAAATCTAAGGAAAGGGAAAGGGCTAAGAGATAAAAAACATGAATCCTAATATTTTCAATACAGAAACAGGAAGCAAGTCATTACGTGTTATTCAAGCATATTTATAGATGAACGTATGTACATCGTGTAATTATGCTTAGTAGCTATATTTATAGATGAACCGATGATGTCCATCGTGTAATAATGCTTAGTACTGACTAACAACATGTCGTGTTGACGTCGAAGCCTTTCCTAGTTCGACGTTCATATATCAATCATAGAAAAATTAAGATATTTTGTTTGATTCATACAATAACAAATTGACTACCCGTCCCCAAGAAATTGTGTACTTTTCAATTATCGAGGTGAGATTTGGAGGGATCGAAGTTAAAAAGTTTGATGTGCCCCTCTGTATTTATATAATTCCACTTTAAATTTTGCTAAGTTAATATAATTGATTCTAAATAATAATTAATCGATTCAAAGCGTTATAAATTTAGAAATGCAAATGAGCTTTTAATAATTATTTATGGTGACACTAATGACAACGTGGCTGGATATTGATCACACGTTTATTAAAATTTTCAATGTAATTTATTTTAATGTGACCAAATTTTTGTTCTAAGAGTTCGTTTGAATTTTTATCTTCGTTGTGGACTTTGTAAATTTGAATTTTTATAACCGCTTATGTAGTTGCTTGTGATTGGTTCGTTTCAAATATATAGAACAATAAAATAGTGATATTTTGTATATTGTCAAAAAGTTGTTAACATATCATGGTCCTTAACAAAATTTTGGTTATGGTCGAATTCTGCCTAATTTTAATCATGATCCTGGCCTGGCCGTCTTGACTATTTGCTTGGACTGGAGGTTGATAAGACAAAGTTCTATTAATGTGAGACGCCACAATCTATCAAATGCATATTATGACTTCTAAAGTGGCTACATATATATTTGTGCCCTACATACGAATATAAATGTTTAAGGCACCTAAGAAATCCTAAAAGAAAGTCGAATGACATCCGGTCTACCTTCAACTTATACTTATGTTAGTCTGTCTCGACCTTTACTCTGAACCCATCCCAACATTCATTTATAGGGTCAACCGGTCTCGATCGTTAATCAAACTTAACCTGCCTTAATCTTCGACCCAACCCATTTTGTTTTAATTTTTGGGCGAGATCGGTCTGTCTTGACCTTTAACTTTGGACGAGTCTTGTACATCGATAAAACCTGACTATTCTTGATACATATTGTCTCTTCTTGATCTTTAGCTTGGTTTGATGCATCTTAGTTTTTAACTTGTCTTAATCTTTTCTACTAACTAACCTATCTCAATTTTTGTAAACAATAATCTATCTTAACCTTTAGTTTATCACTCAACTTCGTTTTTGAAATTTAAAGTATTATGTATTAAAAATCAGTTAAAGTCTTTTAGTATAATCATACTTATCTTTATCACAAAATTAACACACATAGAAAGAGACATTGAAGACTTGATTTATGTTTTATCATACCTATCTTAATCATAAAACTTTTAAAAAGAGAGGAATGAAATATATTGGAAATGTTGTTGAATCTAATAAAAAAAATTATTTACGATGTAGACTATTTTTGATTTTTATATGAAAAAAGTTAGTTCAGATGTTAAAAAAACATTCATTTCACATAACTTTTAATAATATAATAATATTTATTATGATTTTAATTATTGTGATCTATAACTAAAAACTCAATTCTCATAAATTATTATTATTATTATTTTTAATATCAGATTAAAATAATATTTTAAAGAAATAAATTTTTATTCTCTTTAAATTTCCCCGACAAATCTTTCTTATATTTTATAATATGTAAATATTACAAGATAAATTTACACAAAATCATAACATAAAAATATAAAAGAAGTATGTAAATCTTATCTTAAAATATAATATGATAACGGGAGGTTATGGCAGTTTAAATGAAAAAAAGGAAACAAAAGGGCGGGAGGCAGAACTAGAAAACGTCGAATATCCAAAATATTTTATGTATACATGTGTTTTTTCAAGTCAATTTATACGACAAAGCCCAGTAGAATTGACGTATCGTTTGTATTTTTAAACCAGAGAAGTTGAGAAGTTAAAAACTACTAGATTGTGAAAGACGTTCCGAGAATTTTATTCAGACATGGCTTCTTCATCATCATCATCAAGAAGAAAAGAGAAGGTTGCCAGGATTACACGAAACGCAAACCCATCTTGATGGATAAGTGATCAAGAGATCCGAGTAAAGTTTTTATACTGGAGACATTTAAAAACTGTAGTTCCTCAATTATTCAAGAAAGAAGGTTTCCTTTTTAAAGAATGGATTGCATATCAAGGGCTTACTGATTTTGTCCAGATGAAAGGAAATTGTTATCCAGATTTGGTAGAGGTTTTCTACACAAACCTGAGGGTTGTAAATGGGGTCATCCACTCAAGGGTCAAAGGTGTTAACATTACTATTAACGATAATATTTGGTCAAATATTGCTGGTCTGAAAGCAGATGGTTTGTCTTCTCATATCCCTGATTCTGAGTCAAACATGTGGCTAACAAAGAGAGCTATATATATAAATCGCTTAAGATATCTAGGAAGGTATAAGGTGGATAAGCAATACCTACATAATGGCTTAAACAAGGAGGAGAAAATTATTGCTTATCTCCTGACTTGGCTACTGCTGCCTGGAAGATTAAACGAGGACAGAATGTCAACAGAAGATGTATTTCTGTTGAATGCTATCAAGACTCGAATCCGAACCAAATGGGTTGTTGTTAAACTCGCTTTTAGTCGCATCAAAGTCAACAAACTCAGTTTGCCCACTAATGTAGTAGAGGGATAACCAAGGATCAATCCAAGGACTCAACTATGATTAAATCTAAAGTGTAAGGTTTATTCTTGTATTTATTCTATTATTTACTAACTACTAACTAATGCAAGGTGGGGAAATAAAAATGAAAGAATGAAATTTATAAAGGAAAAGAGAATTTAAAATCTGTAAACTGTTTAAAAGAAATCTAACTCTAATTCATTAAACTTGACCTATTACTATTTACACACAACTGAAACAAACTATATTAATTTTTAATTCACAGTAACCTAGGAAAATGAAATTAACATGTAAAAGAATTTCTAAACTAAAATGCTCAAACTAAAATGAAGAACAATCTTAAAAATAGAATTGATTTCGTAGGGGATATGCACATTGAATTGAATAAAAGAGTGCTTAGAGTTCTCAGGAAGACATCCTGATAATGTGAATCCATATCTAGGGTATTCTGATTCATATTTCAGAACCTTGAATTGACTCTTTCCACTAATTTATCCAACCAATAAACATTAGCCTATTCATCAATCAAAAATTCACGAACAAAACCAGAAAAACACAGAACAGAATTTAAATGTGCAAATGATTGAGGATAAAGCTTCAATTACACTCAGAAAGACATTCTGATTAAAGGAAGCCAAATCTAGGGTCTTACAGTTCATATTTCAGAACTTGTTTTGGCAAATTCCACTCATTGTCAATCAATGCAAATCTAAATTTGATATACACTAAAGAAAAGAGTAGAAACAGATGAATCTTTATGCATTGGACTCTTCTCTGACTCGAGAAGACATCTCGATAAAGAATGCTCAATACAGAGTCATTTGATTCCAAAAGGAATCAAAGAATGCAGAGAATCAGAGTCCAATTCTATTTTTCCTCAAATCAACACACAAGAAACAAAGAAAATAGAAATTGAAACAAAGAATCAAAAACTACATCTACGATTTATTATAACAGAAAGCTAATATTACAATCATACCAGAATCCGCAGAGAAAACTCACTTTTGTCACTCTCGTGAATTCCTCCATGAAATCCAGTAACAAAATCCCTACTCTACAAAAACGAATAAAACCCCAATCTAAGGAATGTAAACTGTAGAGTAAAGTGAAGTGCGTAAGAGTTTATTTACATGACAGAAACCCCTATATATAAGGTTGAGAAAAGAAGAAAAAGGGAAAAGAAAAGAAACTTTCTTGCTACGTTTTTAAGCTCTTCATCAGACGGTCAACAGTTGCTTCCTTTCCAAGCCCTCTGATCGTCTCCACGTCAGCAACGGTCAGGGTCCGGTCAACTTCCTTTGCTCTCTGGTTAGTGGCACACATCCAGTGGAGTTCTCCTCTTCTCACTCGAATAAGCCCTAGCTCAAGGGGTATTTTCTCTCTTGTGAATATCTTGAGCTCCTTTGCAAAGGAAGATGAGGTGCAAAGACCCCTAAGCAGCAACAATACTAAAACGCTGCGTATCATTAATTGGAGCCCAAATAAGGCAGCTGCTCCACTTTGCATCAAAACACACTAGAAACGACATTGTTCCACTTAAGTGTAGGACAAATTCCTTTGCTAAGTGCATCAGCGGCCCAGGAGCGTTTCAGCACAGCGACCCAATTCTCTTTCCTTTAACTCTAGCCCAATTAAATGTGCAGTAGTGTTTGCATTTCAATTATTCAGCAACAACATCTTAAAGAGGGATAGGGCTGACGTTCTTCTGCTCAAATCTGGCCCAATTCAACACAATTTCTCAAGTGGCAGAATTGTCTCAATTAACCTGCAGCCAGTCAGAAGTGGCCCAATTTTGTTTCCAGCAACAACCATCAACTCTTCTTCACTTAAGATCAAAGGCCCAAGTCAGCCATTCCAATACCTTAAGAGCAACCAAGTTCTCAAGTCCAGGCCCAATTATGCTTCTGCAAAAAAAAAAAAAACAGCCCAATTATCCTATCAGCAATTAAAACAAAAATTTAAACCTATTTAAGCTAAAATAAATAAAAGAATTTTTATTAAAAGATATTTTTCAAAAATACTAATGTCCTAATTATGAATACAACTAAAAATTACTCCTAAAAATCAAATTTTAACTAATTTTACAATTCTAAGGATTTAAAAGAAAAATCTAAAATCAACCTAATTCTAGACAATTGAAGACCAAAGAACCTTAAGAAAAGATTTTTAGCAAAGAAAAATATGCAAATTTAGGGAGTTATTAGTTGTGGTTCTAAAAGACCACATGATTGCTGCAAGAGATGATTATGCACACAAATTGCCATATGGAGTATTTATCAGCAAGCTGTTGGAACTCCAATGAGTAGATGTATCTGAAGAAGAAAGAATTGTGAGCAAAAGGTCACAAGAAATTGGTATACCAAGTCTGTCATCTATTGGGCTGAAAAGGACTAAGAATGGATGGTTCTTCACTGATGAGCAAATTGTCGGAAGTCCACCTACTTGTGGTGAAGATCATACTGAAGATTCTGATGATGACGATTCAATGAAATCTTCTTGATAATAATAGGGAATAATTTTCTAAGTTTTTTTTTTAATTTTGTAATCATGGCTATTAAGCCACCGCTGGTTTCTCTATTTACTTCGGTTTTATTTAGAAATGCAATGAAGATTTATTTTAGTAAATGATCTGTGAATTGTGAATGTTGATTGCATTGTATGTGGACTAAGTCTCAATCTAGTTGAGAAGAGAAGATTATGCAGTTTCTGATATTGATCAAAAATTGATCACTGGTTAAAAGTGCAAATTTCAGTACAATGCTAACTTGAATCAATTAAGGAAGAAGTAAAAAGAAAAAATTTCATGTCTCATTTTAAAGAAAAAAGAATATAAAGTTCGCCACCCTCTTCTATTGGTGGAAGAAAACAACGTCGAAGACCTATCAAATATGACGTTATATTATTGTGAGCACACCATTAATGCTCGCAACATACTTCGATTCCCTTAACATCAAAGCCCCGCAGCCTTGACGTTTTATGAGAGGGGAAAGACAAAAAAGATCTTAATGTACAGTACTTTTTGATACTTTGGCTTCCAATAGTACGTCTAAGAAACCTTTGCAATTGAAAAGCGCGCCATAGAACGTCAAAGGCTTTGGGGCTTTGACGTTTTTTTTTTCTCAATTTTTTTAGCACTAATCATATTGTGAACCATATTTCTTTTTCCTCAGCACTTCCCTTTCAGTACGATAACTTATTTACGGTGTTGACTATAAAAAGTATTTTGTTGACTGTGTCCTGAATGCGGCACTTTATTTACCGTGTATACTATGTTAAAGAACATTAATTTCACATAACTTTTAATAATTTAATAAAATTTATTTTTGCATCGAGTGTACTTAACGCTCGATGTCAACAGTGTAAATAGATTCCAAATTGAAATTGTCCTTAAGTGTTCTCCTCCCTTAGAAATCAGATAGCTCTGAAATCTATCAGAGGAGTGCAACTTACAAACAATTTAAAAAAGAATCATACATTGTTAAAGAATGAAGTTGAACAACCTTTGTAGATAATTATTTTAGAGCTTAAAATTGTTTCAACACTAAACATATTCTGAACCATATTTCTTTTTCAAAAGCACTTTCCTTTCAGTAAGATATCCTAACTATTTTTGTACTATAAATAAAAACATTTTGTTAACTTGAACTGGAAAGGGCTCCTTCATATGAAATGACGATGATTGAACCACTTTCAAGTTAAAATTATCAAATTGCAATATGAAGAACATAGATGCTTAGAAATCTAATGAAAAGAAAATGTAAAAAAAATAAAAAATATGAATCCTAATATGTTCAATATGGAAACAGGAGGCAAGGAAATACGTGAAATGCAAGCTATATTTATAGATGAACCGATGACATACATTGTGTGATTATACTTAGTAACTGCCACACGCCATCATCTATATTTATGTATGAACGTTTAAACGTCAAAGCCCTGTGGAATTCGACGTTTAAACATCATTCAGAGAAAAAGTAATAGATCTTGTTTGAGTCACGTACATCGTGTAATTATGCTTAGTAACTGCCAACGTGTATGAACGTCGAATCCCAGCCGAAATCGACGTTCAAACATCATTAAAATAAAAAGTAATAATTGTAGTTTAATTCAGATAAGAACAAATTGATTTCCCACAACCCAAAAATGTCTACTTTCAATAACCCGTGAAGAAGGACATTTGGAGGGATCGAAGTTAAAAAGTTTGATGTGCCATCTATATTCATATAATTCTACTTTCAATTTTACCACATTAATATAATCGATTCTAATTAATAAAGAATTGATTCCAAGTGTTATAAATTACGAAATGCAAATATGCTTTTACTGATGATTTATGGTGACATTAATGACAACATGGCTGGATATTGATACATGTTAGTTAAAATCCTAAAAAGCAAGAAAATAATGCATGAGAGGGATGTTTTTTCTAATAAATTTAATCATAGTATGTTTTAAAGCTATTAAATTATTATAACTATTAAAATTTTCAAAGTAATTTATACGAATGTTACCAAAAAAAAGGTCTAAGAGTTTGTTTGAATTTTTAGGATAATGATACTTTGACAACATTTTTTTGACAATATTTTAACACCATCTACGTGTCATTCTGTATTGGTCCAAAATCACTGCCATAATCAATCATAATAATCATAAACACCAAAATGGACCAATCACAAAATGACAACATTTGGTCGATCTTCAACTTATGTTAGAGTTGTCAAAACTGGTAATCTGGCTTGACCCAGCCCGGCCCATTACGGGGTGGTCTCTTAGTGAGTGTACCCAACCCGGCTCACTTAGAGAGCTGAAAAAATTCTAACCCAGCTCGACCCATCAAGGGTTGGCTCATGAGTTACAACCCATTTTGACAACTCTAACTTATGTTAGTTTATCTCGACCTTTAGTTTGAATCAACCCATCATAACATTCAGTTTGGGACAACGAGTCTCGACCCTTAGTCAAACCTAACCTGCCTTAATCTTCGACCCAACCCATTCTGTGTATATTTTTGGCCTAGATGTCTTGACCTTTAATTCAGGTTGAGTCTTGTACTTCGAGACAACTTCACTATTCTCCATACATGTTATCTCTTATCGATCTTTGGTATTGGTTTGATGCATCTCAGTTGTTAACTTGTTTCAATTTTTTCTACACACCTTCGTATCTCAATAATCTGTCTTAACCTTCACTTTATCACTCAACTTAATTGTTATTGAAATTTTAAGTATTATAATTTTTAAAATCAATTAAGGTCTTTTAGCATAATCATACATATCTTTATCCTAAAATTTAAGAATTGAAGACTTGATCAATGTTTTATAATACCTAACTTAATCATAAAACTTTTAAAGGAGAGGAAAGAAATATAAGGTATAGGAATGTTGTTTAATCTAATAAAAAAAATTCATTCTCAGTGTACACTATGTTAAAAGAACATTAATTTCACATAACTTTTCTTCATATAATAATATTTATTATGATTTTAATTATTCTGATGTATAAACTTAATTCTCATTAATTATTATTATTATTTTCTTTCTGAAATTATAATAATATTTTAAAGAAATTAAGTTTCATTCTCTTTAAATTTGACCCACAAATCATTATTATATTTTACGATAAATTTACACTAATATTTATAAAATAATTTTTTTTGAAAAGTATGTAAATCATAACTTAAAATATAATGGTAACAGAAGGTTATTGGAGGTTTAAAGGAAAGACGGAAACAAAAGGGCAGGAGGTTGAAGAAGAAAACGTCTAATCACATGTTTTTTTTCAAACTCTTTGTCTTCTACAATTAATACGTCGAAGCCCAGTAGAATTCGACATATAGTTTTTAAGTTGAGGAGTTAGACACTCTACATTGTGAAAGACATTCCAAGATTTCTATTCAGACATGGCTTCTTCATCATCATCATCATCAAGAAGAAAAGAGAAAGTTGCCCAGGTTACAAGAAACGCAAACCCATCTGGATGAATAAGTGATGAAGAGACCCGAGGAACGATTTTATATTGGAGACGATTATGATATTGATAAAAAACTGATCACTGGTGTAAAAGTGCCAATTTCAGTACACTACTAACTTGAATCGATTAAGGAAGACGTAAAAAGAAAAGATTTCATGTATGATTTTAAAGCAAAAAAGAGCGCCACATTTTGATATTGGCGGAAGAAAAAAACGTCAAAGCCCTACCGAATACGACGTTCTATTAAGCACACCATTAATGCTCCTAACATACTTCAATTCCCTTCATGTCCCAGCCCCGCAGCCTTCGACGTTCTATGGGAGGGGTGAAAAGAAAAGAGATCCAAAAGTACGGTACTTTCTGATATTGGTGGCTAATTAAGAGAAAACGTCAAATTCCCACACAATATGGCGTTTTATTTAATGCTTTCGTGTTTTAAAGGAAAAAGTAAAAAGAATTAAAAAGGTAGAAACTTAAGGCATCCCATACTAAGTCTAAGCCCCTTCAACTTCGACGTAAACTTTGCAATTTATAACAAAAAAATAAAAAAAAGGTGCCTATTTTTTACCGGAAAAGTCGAATTATTTGGGGCTGCGACGTGGTTTTTAAATATAACGTCAAGTGTGTCTTGTATTCGATGTGGAATATGAATGTAAAAACATAACACAGTCTCATTGTTTGTTCGCGCTTCCATTTCTGCTTGAACTTTCTTCTTCGTGGACGACTGCGATAAAGAAAGAAGGTTATTTTTAATCTTTTCTGTCTTTGTAATGTCATTTGGTTCCCATTTGTAAGGTTTACCAAATGTTTTTCGTTTATCTTTAGGCTGTGTTTCGTACGTGGTCAGCGAACTTCATAATTTTCTCCAGTGACATCATTTCAAGTATGTTTTTCTTTTATCTTTAATATCTCATACGTATGATGTGTGTGCTTGTGTTTTTGTTGTGTTTGTCGATTCTGGACTTATGATATATGTATAACGATACTATGATAGTTTATTTTTTCCTTCAAAGTATGATATTTGTGTTCGTTCGTTGTCAGCGAACTTCGTCATCTTTTCCAGTGTCACCATTTCAAGTTTGGTTTCTTCTTTCCCTTCAATATCTCTTTCGTATGATATATGTGTTTGTGTACATATACTATGATAAACGTATGATAGGTATTTATTTTTTGTTCTCTACGTAAGTTAGTTTTTTTTTTCGTGGGTTCTTTGCTTTTAGAGTAGTAGTAGTATTCATCAACGTTGTATTAGTGAAGAGTATGAGCGAGGGGTTTCTGAGTTCATACTATATATGTTAAAGAACACGCAAAACTAGTGAACAGGGCATATCTTTGCCCTTGTGTTTGTTGTCTCAATCTAGTATATGAAGCTCTGACAACATCCGTGATCATCTGTTCATCTATGGAATAATGAGAAGTTATACAGTTTGGACTTGGCATGGGGAGGTGTCTTATCATTGTGAAAATTACATTGTTTTAATTACTTGGGCAATTTATTTATTTTGTTTGTTCTAACTATAATTTACTAACTTTGTAAATAGGTATGACGAGCTGTGGATCAGGTGAGACGGGAGGAGGTCGTAGATTTGTTACTCGAATGCTTGGTGTGACATCCCGTCGGGTTAATGATAAACCATTTCCAGTGGAGTTTGATCCTAAAACATTTGTGACTATAGGGGAACATGCAACAGAGTTTAAGAGTTACTTGGGCACGTTGGCAAGATTTTATGTCCCTATTCTCGCTACTTGTTGGGGTGATGTGTCAGAGGTTGACAAAAATCTACTATGGCAGGATATTTTGGTATGTTTAAGCTGTTTTACTTCCATCATTGACTTATTTTCGTTGAACATATTTTAACATTAATTTTTTTTTATAGGGAAATTGGGTTATTCCTGATGATGAGAGGATAAGGAAGAAGATTTTATCCCAAATTGCAAGCCGGTGGAGGGACTTCAAGACGACAATGACACGTAAATTCGTCTTTGGATCTAAACAGAATGACACTCCCTATACAAAGTATAAAATATCTGATGAGGAATGGGTGCAGTTTATAGAATCTAGACTTATCCTGAATGGCAGGTATGTTTTTTAATATTTTGCTTAATAAGACAAGATGTGAATTTCTGATTTATGCTTAATAATTTTCATTTTTTCATAGGTGAAAAAGATAGTCGCCCAGGAAAGGCAGAGCCTTAATGATACACCACACATACTTTCTCGTGGTGGTTATGCATTATTAGAAAAAAAGATGAGAAAACGTCGAGTGGAGGAGTTAGGTCTTGAGTCACCTGATCTAGCACCTTCACCAGCTAGACATGAATTGTGGAAGGCTGCACGGACAAAGTCCAATGGCCAGTTTACATCCCAGTCTGCTCAGGAGATATCCCAGAATTGTAAGTGGAAACTTTTAACTAATTACCATAGTTCATAAATAATTTTGTAACTTTTTCTATTATGATATGCAGGATGAGTTGGTTTAGCAAGAGACTGAAGGCACATTTGTGCCAGAAGTTAGGAAGGACATCCTAGTAGCAGCCACAAGTCGGCTAGACCGTCCAGGTCGTGTGCGTGCTGTTGGAGGAGCTACTGGATTGAGGGACTACCTTGGCCCTAAACCAAGAAGCACACAAGACGTAACTCCGGAATTGGTTAGTAGCATCAGGGAATAGGTGCAAGTCCAAGTACAGGAGCAAATGAGAGAATGCTTAAGAACGCTCGAACAAGAACTTGCGATGATCAGACTACAACAACAACAACAATAGTCACAGTAAGAGGACGCCCCTACAAATAACCCTACCGCACCTCCTGTGAGCACCAAAGACTCATGCTCTAATGCAGATCGTACTGATAACAATATTTAGTATGAGTTTTTGGTTGATGGGGATCCTTCGCGCACAGTGGCCATCGTAGTACAACTTGCAGGAGGCCAGACCATTCATGGTGCTCCTTTATTGTCCACTAACGCGCGGGTAAGGATTGATGATGTTAGAGACCCCTAGGCTCGAGTGCCAGTGCCGACAAATGAAATCCAATTCATGAGGAAGGCCTTAGGCACATTTATAGCTTGGCCTAAGGCCTTGATCATTCCATATTTTGGCCCACCAACGGTATTGTATTCTTATTTTTATTATCTTAAATCTTCAAGTTATAATTAAATTATTCCTAACTTCTATAAATGTGACCTGTAGGTCTACCGACTAGAGAAACAAGCAATGGCTCAACCTGAGGCTCGTGTGGAAGCAGAAGACGATGATCCTCTATCCATATTGATCTCAAGATTACTTAAGTTAAAAAAAGCATCGGTAGCGGTGCAGTGGGAGTTAAGAACGTATGGCGTCGAGTTCCATATTCCATTGTATATTGAATTCAGTGATGCATATGAGCTTACTGGTGGAGATAGAATGTTGAACATTTCATGCATACAACTGTGGTGCATGTAAGTTTTTTATTTGTTATTTTCCAATTTGTATATTAGTATTATTACTTTTTAATAAATATACTTAACTTTATTCTTATAGGTACATGGACAACGTCGTAGTGGAATTAGGTCGGGGGTCAATTTATGGCTTTCTTAAACCTCAGACCATCCAACCATATGGAAACACATTGGATTCCAGAAAATCATATATGCAAACATGGATGACCGAGTCTAAGAGAGAGATATATATGGCGCCATACATTGATGTGTATGTTTTCCCAATATTGTCAACTTTTATCAAATTTTAATCAATAAAATCACTGGTTGTTGGTACATGATAGGGGCCATTGGCAACTCATGGTGACCATTCCAAAAAAAGCACAAGTTGTATGGTTTTATTCTCTTCATAGGAAGATGAAACCGAAGTTGAAGTCCTTGATACAAACTTAAGTATTACATTCATTCTTATCAATTCATTATGATATTAATATATTAACTTATGTTTCTAATGTTTCAAATGTTTCAAATTTTTTTAGAGTTCTACTAGGACCAGAGGACAACAAATTGATATTATATATCCTAAGGTTGGAATTCGTTGATCTTTAACCTTTAATTTTCATAGTCAATTTTAAACCATTACATTTGACTAAGTTCTTTCACATGTTTAGTGTAATAAGCAGAATGATTCCTGGGCATGTGGCTACTACATCATGTCATGCATGAAGTTAATCATCCGAGCATAAACTAGAGGAGATTGGACTGAGGTAGAAATTTACATTTGAAGATCTTACAAATATCAATAAACTTTTGACATTAAAATGAATATAATTGTAAAGTTTCCTTCCTTAATTTTTCAACAATTCAACATTACCTCTGCATTGTCCAATGAAGTAATAAAGACGATAAGAGAGGAATGGACAAGATATTTGAATAAACATTTTAAATAGCTATAGTTTTAGGTTTTTCCTTTCATGATAGTAGCATTTGCTTACTTGTGCAGCTTTTTAACTTTAAATAGATGTATATTGTCAATAGATTATTTAGAATAGATTAATACTGTGAATGGATGAATACTATGAATAGATGAATGGAAAAGTGGGTTCTTTGAAGTTTTGATGATAACATTAGCATCTTTTACTTTTACTATTTAATTGGAATTGATGAATTGATGATAGCATGATTTAAATTAATTAATTCTGTGCATTTATGAATTGGAAAACTGGTTTCTGTATTTCAGGTTTGGTTAAATGAGCTAAAACGAACCGAATTGAAAAAAAAATTACTGAAGGTAACGTCAAATTATAAATTGTTCGACATTAGCATATGCATCTTAATGTCGTTCAAGGCGATGAGTGCCGTTGAAATAATGCAATGGATAACAATAATTATACAACACTTGGCAAGGATCTCTACGGCTCAACGCTAGTAACGTCAACTGTCAACATGTTCGACGTCAACCTTACATCCAATCACCTTATAATCAACGTCAAATATTACTTTAAATATAAATATTTATTCAAAAATTAACGTCAGATTTTGCACTTGACGTGAACGTCAAAAATTACGCCAGTTCCCCCGACCATCTGACGAAAAATATGTCTTTAAAAATAAATATTTATTCAAATATTGGACGTCAACTCTACTCTATTCGACGTACCTTAACGTCGATCTGCCTAAAAGATGTTAACCTTACGTCAAGTATCTATATAATCGACTTAAAGAAGACCGAGTAACGTCACCCAGCAATATTTGACGTAAATTTACGTCACCCGCTATAATGTCGCAAGCAATTGAGTCGTTAAAGGCCAAAATTAACCGACGTAATAGGTTGTTTTTGCACTAGTGCACTTAAGTAATTTTGAAAAAAAAAGTCTCCTAAAAAACACAACACTACACTTAGCAAACATGTGTTAGCAAAGACACAAGTTTTAATTGATGATACATATAATGTAATTTGTTAAAACTTGCATTTTGCCATAATTAAGCATTAGTTGATATCTGATGAGACTAATTGATTACATAAACAGTGTAATCGATTACTTCATACAAATATGCTTTTTGCAAGTGGTTTTGACATTTAAAAACATGAGTATACATACTACAGATATAAACACATGTATGAACATAGTAAGTATGCAAACCAATTAGTTCAAGCAAGTTTGTAAGTGCTTTGAAAATATAGAAACATTTACGTTGTTTTCATAGAAACATTTTTGTTGTTGTCATCAAAACATTTTTGTTGTTGCCATCATCGAAAACAAAACACACACAGAAAATTGGGTTTACATTGCTTCCCCTATCAACACAAATAATAACAATGGCATATAGATGTTGAATTAAAACATAAAGGCACTAAGAGAGAAAGTGGGTGATTTTGCTTTTTTTTTTTTTTCTGTTTTTGGTTCAATAGCTAGCTCCTGCTTTTAATTTTCTTTATAATGCAGTTTTATTATTTCCAACTAGTTTTATGATGTAGTTTTAATTTCCTTTCTCATTTTGAGATTCGTTGCACATTCTTTTTTATGTTTTGAATTGTAGGAAAGTGTTTTGAGAGTCTTTAGTTAGTGTTATTAGTTTTTAGCTAAAGGAGTTGTTGTTTAATGTAGTTTTTTTTTCAGTTTTTTGCTATTTTTAGTAGCTTTGACCGTTTTTCAGTCTTCTTTTATATTGTCTGTTTTAAATGTTTTAAGTGCTTCTTCTTTTGACACAAAAACGTACTCTAATAGGCTTAGACCTACTAACACGAAAGAATCTATCCCAATCCAAAATGTCCAATAAAAATCTTACAAAAGCCAGTTTAAATTTTGCAATAACTTTAAAACCCTTGTTCACAGTACATAAACTACCATGTGCAGTACTTTTAAATGGATTTTCATGTTTATTTAAATGAGTCCGAAACTGATTTTGTGGTTTTTGCTCATGTTAATGTTGAAACTGATTTTGATGAAGTTTATTTTGAATTTTGTTAACTTCATTGTTGATTCAGTCAAGTTACATGTTAATGGACATGTAGCAAATGATTTAAATGAGGATGATGAAACTGATTTTGATCTTAACAACCAAATTCTAATGGCCTTCTAGCTACTGTTGATGCATATGCAAACATTGAGTTTCATGATCATGTAGGAGAATTAGATGAGGCTGCATATGTTGATAACACTGATGCAATTTATCTCGTTTTTATTAGCATGTGAATTTTGCCTTTGAAGTACATAAATGTAAATTTTGATGCATAACCTACTAACCCCTGATTTTTAGATCATTGAACAGCTATTCTATATTTTAATCACGTCATCTATATTTAAAGAAATTTTTGCACAAACATAACTAAAAAAGAAAAGCAAAGTGATAAATGAAATTGCCTTCAACATAAAATAATTTTATATATAAATTAATTCATCCAAGTTATTTCCCATTAGTTTAACTGAAATCTGATTTTCTTTAATTTTATTATAAATGATTATTTTACTTTTTCCTATTATTATTTTTTCTTTTCTAAAAAGCTAGTGCAAAGTTCTCTACCGAACAAACTCCCTTGTCTGCTAATATTTGAGGAACAACTTTTCATCGTGCGATTTTTCAGTAAAACAAAAAATTAACCTCGAAAATCCAGGTTTAGAAATTTTGTTCTAGAAATTATGGAAAACTTGTTCCGAAAAATTTCTAAAATTTATAATCTGGATATCAGGATGGGTAAAATAGTCGTTTTAAAAAAATTTGGGATGCAATCAGAAGTAATTGGTGTGCAGAAGAAAAAGTCTGATTCAAGACCAAATTAGTGGGCTTCCACGTTGCATTCAATGGATCATTTGAGTTTCGTTGTCTCCTAGGAGGGAGCTCTTTTGGACTGAGAAACTGGTGATAAAAATATTCTTTCTGAAAACTATGTTCTTGGGACATAATTTTGGAAAGGTGTGACTCAACACCAAAAAAATAATTTAAGAAAATTAATTTGTTTGATGTATATAAAATTACTATTAATTTTTGTTATGTAAAAACCATATTAAAGAGTAAATTCTTAACTTGGTCCGTGAAGGATGAGAGTGTTAATCAATATATTCCTGATAAAAAAAGTTCATGTAAATGAATTATTAAAAAACTCGTCTGCACAGAATATAAAGAAAAATTTGTTGTCTTATCAAATACCAAATACTTATAAAAGACTTAAAAGGTGAATATTTTGGGGATCGAAGGAACTAATCCCGCTTTCTGATTATCTTTCCTTAATATTGACCGTATGCTTTGTGTTAGCTTCAACCGTCCGGTGATCTGCAAGCCTTCACCGAAGGGGGAGGTACCTGCAATGGCACTCCGACGCATAAGTTAGGCGTGTGTGGCAAAGGAACCTCAGTTCCTAGTAGAATGATTCTCAGTAAGAGAGAATTTCAATGATTCTCAGTGGGAGAGAATTGATATATCTCTGTTTGGATATTATTTGATATGTTTGATATATCTCTGTTTGGATATTATTTGATATGTTTGATATATCTATGATGCGATGGGCCGTGAGTCCAATAAGAATTGATCCAAGCGATGGGTCGTTAGCCCAATAAGGTTGTTCGGTGTAACCGACCGTTGGAGATATACTACCGTACATCATCCCCCCAAGTCTGAGGGAAAATGAAGGTGTTTTACCTTGTTTGACTGAAGGACTTTTAGAAGTGTAGTTGTTGTTCGGTGTGAAGGTAGTTCGTTTTGGATGTTAGTAAGCCGGGTTGTCAGACAGACCTGTTTGGTTCTGTAAGTGACTTGGAAACGACAAAGCTGGCTTGTCGTTTAAGCTTAAAAACACAATTGCGCTTTCCCGCGTTGGGGGCAGTGACAGAGTCGTCAAAAAGGAACATTGGATCAAATGCATCCAACGGTGCAGATAGCGCAGGCGGTTTCGTAACTTCCACGCCTTTAATAACTTAGTGAATTCGAACTGAACCGTTACATCGCATTTCCTGTCTTCGTCTTTGTTTCTGGCATTTCTTCCTCTCTGTCCAAGTTCTTCCCTTTTCCATCTGTTTCGCGCTCCCAATCCCAGGTAACAATGGTTTCTTCGTCTCCTGTTTATGGTTTTTCTGATAGTGAAGAAGGGGAGCGTAGTGACTCACCGGTTGTCCAACCGGTAGTTACAGGTTCTGTCAAGTCATTGCTTAGTGGGGATAGGGTTTTCGTCAGCGGGAGAGTCGATGTTGATGGTCCTGAAGAGGGCTGTTCATCTTCCCTGGCAGGGTATTTATGGGTCTCTCAGGAGGTTGGGGAACAGGGTACAATATTTGTGAATAGGGAAATCTTGTTAGGTTGGGTGGAGAACAATTGTGTTCTCAGAACCCTAGTTTACAATCGTGCCTTTAGATTGATAGCGTGTAGAAAAGATGAAAGAGTCTTCCATGGGGAAGACATAGCAGGGGGGAAATTGCTTCTATATTTATCTATATGCTCTGTTTGACATGTATGTTAGACTGCCGTTGAGTAGGTTTCAAATGGATGTCTTGCGATGCTTGAACGTAGCACCTTCCCAGTTACATCCAAACGGTTGGGGCTACATTCAAGTGTTCGGTGTATTGTGTCAGGCTTTGGGTATAGAACCAACGGCCAAGATATTTCTGTTTTTCTTTAAGACTCGTCCGAATGCCAAGAGGGGTTGGGTGTCTCTGACTTCTATGTCAAAAAATTCCATATTTAGTCTGTTTGCCGAGTCATATAAAGACTTTAAGAATCACTTTTTTAAAGTGTCTATAACTGAAATGGGTCGACCCTTCTTTCTAAACGAAACCGGGAGTCCTAGATTTCCCTTATATTGGACCAAAAAACCCCGAACATTAACTTCTTGGTCGGTTGAGGATATCACTGAGGTTGAGCGGAGGAATTTGGATAGGTTAGTCGAGTTACCTCGTCCATATTCCTCAAGGAAGATGGTAAATTGCCTTAAATACAACGACCTCAAGTCGAGAGTGTCTGGTAGCTTTCTTTGCGAAATATCTTCTCATTATGTTATGTAGATTCTGATTTGTGCTTGTGCCATGCTGCAGAAGTCATGGTGAAAAAGGGTGGTCGTGACTGGTTCAAGCAGTCTCGAGGAACCAACAACGCGACCGGGTCTCAAACCGCTCGTCCTGGTAGCACGTCTTCTAATCCTCCAACGATCGTGCATGTAGATGACACCTTGCCTTCTCCAGTACAAGCACTGACCCGCAAGAGGAAGGCGAATGAGGCGGATGGGGCACTTGACGTGTCCCAGAAGGTAAAAAGGGTTGCGATCTTAGGCATAAGATCGCAACCGAGGAGAAAGTGATGGCGTCAATGTCGGAGCAGCAGATGGCGGAATTTCTGCTGGATAACTTACTACGTTGTGGGGCGGCGACCTTCAAGGTGGCTTATGCGTCTAACCGTGGAGACGTCCGGACCGAAATGGATCGCCTTAAAGGGCAACTGGAAGAGGCCCGAACCGCCCATGCAGAATGTGCCAAAAATGCTGAAGAGGCCGCCAAGGTGATAGCGGACGGTCGTGCTATGACCGAAAGGCTGAGGAGGATGAGCTTGGAGTTGCAGAGCGAGCGGGACGGCCTGCTGAAGGATATGGAGACGGCCAGAAAGACCGTCGCCAAGTTAGACAACATTCAGAAGGAAAGGGACGAGCTGCTTAAGGAGAGGGACGAACTGAAGCAGGCCTCGGTGGAGTGGAAGAATACTGAGGCAGAGATGTTTGCGGCCATTCGTCAGGAGCACACAAAGGGCTTCATGAAAGCTTTTAAGACAAATGACTTACTTGGCCAAAGTCTTTCATTTGATAAACTCTTAGCAGTATTTTATTTTGATAAACTTTAGACCTTTGTACCTTAATTCCTATTCGTTTTAATTTATTCTAATTTTGGATGACTGTATATTGATACAATATCATCTGATGACTCCGACTGCTTTCTAGTATTATAATTGTTGTTTTCCATGTTTATATACTTGCTATATAAAATTTTGGGATGTTACAATTATGGTATCAGAGCAGTTTTTATCCTTAGAGAACCTGTAGGTTATGTGCATCCATTACTTGTGCTTGTGTGCCTTAAAATGTACGGAAGCATTCTAATTCTTGAGTAAGACTAATTGTTTTACTCTTTGATCCTAAACAGAATATGGCGCCTAGACCTCCACCTCCTCCACCTCCACAAACCAATCAGACTGAGATGATGTGGATGATGGAGTCACTCATGAACTCCATGCAACAACAAAATGTTGCACTAGTACAGCAAAACACTATGGCGCTACAGAACTTAGAAGCAGCTAGAGTGGCTTCAGAACAGGCTAGGGTGTCAGCTGAGGCCACCCAAAGGCAGTTTTTGGATGTGATGACCTGTGGAAGGATTCCCACCGGTCCTTCTTCTTCTACGGCTATTCCAACTCAAGAGTGGAGTTTGGAGAACTTCTTGCAGCATCACCCTGCCAAGTTTTATGGCAATTGCTCACCGGATGAGGCTAATCAATGGCTTCGTGACATGGAGAGGGTTTATAACGCAAAGAGGTGCCCTGATGAAAATAAATTGTCTTACACTGAGTACCTCTTGACTGGAGAGGCAAGCCATTGGTGGAGTAGTGCCCGGATGATCTTAGAGGGAACTAGAACTCCTATTACATGGGATTTGTTCAAGAAGAGATTCTATAGAGAATACTTCCCTGACACTCTCAGATATGCTAAAGAAATGGAGTTCTTGGAGTTAGTGCAGGGAAACATGTCAGTGTCTGAATACGCTGACCGCTTCAAACATCTTCTCAAATTCAACACTATGACAGTGGATGAAGAATGGTAGTGCCGTAAGTTTGAAAACGGGTTGCGTGGTGATATCAAACTCTTGGTGAAAGGACACCGTCTGAGGGAGTTCCCAGCACTTGTGGAGATGGCTAGGGATATGGAGTAGACCAAGAGAGAAGCGGAGGGACATCCGAGCCGTCAGGCCCAACCACTGAGGGTTGGAGGACCAGCTATTTCTAGAGGCGGGTCCAGCTCCAGGAAGACACCATACTCCAGATCTTCTTCTTCTTCTCGCAGTTCTGGAGGATCTTCCCAACCTTCTGTTCAGTCGAGCCAGTCTTCATCTCAGAGTGGCGTGAGATGTTATGGATGTGGTGGTCCACACTATTTGTCTTCATGTCCCCAGAGGACTAATTTCCGGAGGTGCAACCGATGCCACAGGGAGGGCCACTATGAGCGTGATTGCCCTATGGGGAGGAGAGCCACTTCCCAGCCACAGCCTGCAGGAAGATCTCAGCAGAGAGGTGGCGTCAGACCTCAGGCCACTGGGCGTGTTTATGCCTTGACTGGGACAGAAGCTGCTAGCTCAGGTGATTTGATCATTGGTAGATTCTTGATGAATGATAGAAGTTGTGCTGTATTATTTGATTCTGGAGCGACACACTCATTTGTGTCTGAGACGTGTGCGAGGGAGTTGGGGTTGCCAGTGAGAGAGCTACAGTATGACTTGACTGTATCTACTCCCGCTTCTGGGATAGTGAAGACATCTACAGTTTGTGTTAGATGTCCAGTAGTGGTTGAGGACGCCGATACAAGGTAAACTTGATATTTTTACCTTTGCAGGGTTTAGATGTCATCTTGGGGATGGATTTGCTATCTGCCTATCGCATTCTCATCGATTGTGGAGAGAAGAAGCTAATATTTCCTACTGAAGAAGATTATCTACTGTTGACTCTTGGTGTGTTGAGACAAGACTTGATAGAAGGCGCATGTTGCTTCTTAATACTATCACACATGGATGTTAATCAAGGACGTTCCGATGTAGACCTCTCGGTAGTCAGTGAGTTCCTAGATGTGTTTCCTGAGGAAATTCCTGGCTTACCTCCTCCAAGAGAAGTGGAGTTTTCTATAGACCTTGTATCAGGATCAGGGCCTATTTCTATAGCCCCATACCGCATGGCGCCAGCTGAATTGGCTGAGTTGAAAAAGCATATTGAAGAGTTGTTGGAGAAACAGTTCATCCGGCCTAGTGTTTCTCCTTGGGGCGCGCCGGTGTTGCTGGTGAAGAAAAAGGATGGCAGTTCAAGGTTGTGTGTGGATTACAGGCAACTTAACAAATTGACCATCAAGAATAAGTACCCTTTACCTAGGATCGACGACTTGATGGACCAACTATATGGAGCAGTTGTGTTTTCCAAGATTGATCTACGGTCCGGCTACCATCAGATATTGGTTAAGGCTGATGATGTTCAAAAGACAGCCTTTAGATCCAGATATGGTCATTATGAGTATGTGGTCATGCCCTTTGGTGTGACTAACGCCCCTGCCATATTCATGGATTACATGAATAGAATTTTCTGGCCTTTCTTAGATAAATTTGTTGTCGTCTTCATAGATGACATTCTCATTTATTCTAAGAGTGAAGAAGAACATGCTGATCATCTTAGAACGATGTTGGGGATATTGAGGGAAAGGAAGCTATACGACAAGCTTTCTAAATGTGAATTCTGGATGAAAGAAGTGCAGTTCCTTGGTCATATTATATCAGCCGATGGGATTTCTGTAGATCCGGCCAAGGTTCAAGCCGTGTTGCAATGGGAAAGACCAAAGTTAGTCACTGAGGTCAGGAGTTTTGTTGGATTAGCTGGCGACTATCGTCGCTTCATTGAAGATTTCTCTAAGATTGTAGTCCCTTTGACGCAGCTAACTAGAAAAGACACTTCATTTGCATGGACAGACCGTGGTGAGGCAAGCTTCCAGGAGTTGAAGCAAAGATTGACTAGTGCTCCAGTGTTGGCCATTCCTGACACAGGTAAACCTTTTGAGGTTTTTTGTGATGCGTCCTACCAGGGACTAGGGTGTGTTTTGATGCAGGAAAGAAGAGTTGTTGCGTATGCCTCAAGACAACTCAAGATTCATGAGAGAAACTACCCTACGCATGATCTGGAATTAGCTGCAGTGGTGTTTGCTCTCAAGATATGGAGACACTATTTGTATGGAGCCCAATTTCAGGTGTTCAGTGATCACAAGACCCTGAAGTATCTATTTGATCAAAAGGAGCTTAATATGAGACAGAGAAGGTGGATGGAGTTCTTGAAAGACTACGACTTTGATCTTCTTTACCATCCAGGAAAGGCCAATGTAGTTGTTGATGCCTTAAGTAGAAAATCAGTACATGTTTATGCTTTGATGGTTAAAGAATTGGAGCTGGTGGAAAGCTTTAGTGATCTAAAGTGGGATGTAGAATTTGAACCTGATGGTATAAGATGTTGCAAACTGGTGATATCTAATGGGATCTTTGATCGAATCCGAGAGGGGCAACTCTTAGACCCCGAGCTTCAGAAATCAAGGGCTTTAATTGGCACGGAGCAAGGAAAAGATTTTGACACAAGTACAGATGATCTCTTGAGGTTCAGAGGTAGAACCTGTGTACCAAATGATGAAGAGCTGAAACGGTTGATATTAGAAGAAGGTCACCGGAGTCGTTTTAGCATGCACCCAGGCATGACTAAGATGTATCAGGACCTTAAGAAGTCATTTTGGTGGTCAGGCATGAAAGGTGATTTAGCTCGGTTTGTGTCTTCTTGCCTTACCTGTCAGAAGGCTAAGATAGAACACCAGAGGCCAGGAGGTATGTTGCAGCAGCTAGAGGTCCCTGAGTGGAAATGAGACAATATTGCTATGGATTTTGTCACTCATCTGCCACACACTGTCAGAAAACATGATGCCATCTGGGTAATAATTGATAGATTGACCAAGAGTGCCCACTTCTTGGCAATTAATTTGAAGATGTCTATGCAGAAGTTAGCCCAGTTATACATCAAGGAGATAGTGAGATTACATGGTGTACCTTCCAGTATTATATCTGACAGAGACACACGCTTCACATCTCGCTTTTGGCAAACCTTGCAAAGTGAGATGGGTAGTAGACTCCATATGAGTTCTGCTTACCATCCTCAGACAGACAGACAGTCTGAGAGAACCATACAGTCATTGGAAGATTTACTGAGAACGTGTGTTCTTGACCATCTAGGAGTCTGGGATGAAGTGCTACCATTGGTGGAATTCACGTACAACAACAGTTATCAAGCCAGTATTGGAATGACACCATTCGAAGCTCTTTATGGGAGGCGTTGCAGAACACCTTTATGTTGGTTCCAGGATGGAGAATCTGTGTTGACTGGACCAGAGATAGTGCAACAAATGATGGAGAAGGTGAGAGTAATTCAAGAAAGGATGAGAGCCTCACAGAGTAGGCAGAAATCATATGCAAATAAGAGGCGCGGACCTTTGGAATTCGAAGCAGGTGACCATGTATTCCTCCGTGTGACGCCTACTACTGGAGTAGGAAAGGCCATTCGTGCTAAGAAGCTTTCTCCCAGATACCTTGGGCCTTACCATATTTCTAGACACATCGGACCAGTAGCATATGACATAGTTATGCCTCCTCAGCTAGCTAATCTCCACCTAGTCTTTCATGTATCTCAGCTTCGTAAGTATGTTCCCTAACCCCTCTCACGTATTAGAAGTTGACAATGTGCAAGTGAAGGAAGATCTTTCCATAGAGATGCAGCCGGTTAAGGTAAAAGAGAGACTAGCAAAGCGATTAGACGGGAAGGCCGCTAGACTAGTCAAAGTCTTATGGGACAGCAGAACCAGCGATTCTACTTAGGAGAAGGAGGAAGAGATGAAGAAGTCTTATCCCCACTTATTCTCTGGTAAGTCTTAATTTTCGAGGACAAAAATTTTTTGTTGTTAGGGAGAATGTAATAACCTAAAAAATAGGATAAAAGGGACAAATAGGAGTATTAAGTGATAAAACCAGATTTTTTTTTTATATATAGTTAAAATATACCACAGTATAAATCCTAGACTTTTCAAATACTAATTCATTTACTTAAGCTCACTCTCTCTATATAACCTTGTTCTTCAAAGTTCCTCTCCCTTCTCTCTTAAATTCCTTCACACTAAACCATTCAATCTTTGAATTGAAGGTGTTCAAGTGTTCCCAGCGTAGAGGACCTCAAAACCCACCGATCAATTTTCCCTTTCTTCAACCGGTAAGTTGCAATTCTTTTTCCATGCAATTTTGGGGCTGAGATCATGCAACAATTGGGGTTTGCATGTAACTGATTTCGTTTTCCCCAAATTTTAGTTTCAACCATGTTCTAAAATCTGTCTTCCATCACCAAATTGCAATCTACAGGTGATTCTAGTCTTCCTTGAAGTGAAATTTAGCGTTTAGGGGTTCCCTGTGTCTTGAGCTGTTCGACTAAGAGGTAAGGGAAGCTAGGTTCATCTTTTACTGTAGAATAGTAAGTTGTTTGTAATTTAATTTTGTGTGGAAAGCCTTTGATCAATGCATGCAGAAATTCGTGTAAAATGATAAGTTAAGGTGTGGTTGAATGTAGTATGTGTGTGTTCTGTGATGTATGAATTTTGGTCTATGATCATTGTAAGTATGTATGTCTGAATTTTAATTTGGTATGAATAAGGTAGTATATTAAAATGGGGAATAATCTGGGAGAAATGAGTTGGGTAGATCTCTTGAACAAAAAGAAATATTTCAGCAAATTGGTGAGTAAAAATGAGGAAGTAGGGTAGTGAAATTTTGAGTTAGTGGTCTAGACTTGAATTGAGCCTTTGGGGTAGCTTAGATAGGCCAATTATGACTTGTAGGCAACACCAAAGGAGTCTAAAACAGTTTCTAAATGGTACAATTCAGATTTGGCTACTAGGTGAATTAAGTGAGAGTTTAGATCCAAATTTCCTTGCATATCTCTTGGAGTTTTGAGTTAGGATGTGATAACATTGCTCCAGCTTGTTCGTGATTGAAAACTAAGCAGCGGAAGGAGTTGTGATTGGCAGCAGCGGAGATGATGTCAGAGGAGGCAGAGATGGTTGGAGAGCTCTCGGAAGTTTATGGAAAACTAGCTCAGACGGCTTCCAAGCTGGAAGAAAGCTAGGTGGTAAGGTGAAAAGCTCATAGAAGTGACTTTGGCAGAGTTTTCCCAAGCTGGAAAGAATACATCAGCAAAGAAATTTCTCATTTAATTCCAAAGTGCTTACAAAGTGACGCTGCAATGGATTTATAGATGTATCCATGAGTCTGCAACGTGATCTAAAGGCCCATGATAAGTGGATCTGATGCCACGTGTACAAAGCAAAGAAAATGTGAATGAATTCTAGAAGAGGCACGGCTGCCATGTGCTGAAAGGCTGAAAGGTGTGGATAGCAAAGATATGGGGTGCAACTAGCAGCTTAGGGCTTCACTTGGACAGTTTTACCCCTTTACCTTGGGTCTCTAGATTCCATTCAAAATGAAGGAAAAGGACTTATCATTCAGTTTAGGTTGCTTAAGTACCAAGTCTTGCCTTGCCAAATATGCTTCTAGCTACTTACTAGAATCTTTAAGTCAAAATCACTTTTAAATCCACCAAAAAGTCTTAAAGATAACAAGCAAACAAAGAGAAATCCTAGACTCTAAAACGGACTTCTAAGGCCACCTAAGCGCTTTACAAGAAAGTAAAAGGGTGAGTTCTCCTAGGTGAGGCTTGGAGCTTTGGAACCAAGACACACTCACCGTCTACCACTTTAATTGTGTTCTTAGAGTAAAATGTTGCAAGTGTTGGAAGAACACTTGAGAATTCTTCCAAACCACTTGCTTAATGGCCAATTACAAGTGCTTTTGAAAATTCAAAGGAAATTAAAATACAATGGAAGGAAGGTAAAAATTGTGTGCAGCTTTGGATGCTCTCAAGGAAATGATTATGGACTGATGTTCAACAAAGCTCACAACTGCAGGTGTAAATTCTATTCTGCTGTGACATTCAGCAATGTGCAAAACTAATAGTGTGGTTTGCGACACTGCAACCGGGTGCCAATTTCCAAGTTTTTTTCCTTTCCAATCTTCTTCCTAGGATGCTACCAATAGTAGGGCACAACCTAGACTAGTTCCTGCACCAATCTGGAGCTCACACAGACCACCACAACTTTTTAGTGAAATCCAAAAACTGAACCTGCTGCTGATCAAAATTTGTCACACCAGAATGCACTGTTGTACTTTTATCAAACAGCTTGTGTGCAGAATTGCAATCAGCTAAAAACAAGCAATTAAATGGTTTCCAATGAAAGGTGGCACTCAAAGTGAACTTAAGAAAGGTTCTAGAGTGGATTCAGAAAGCAAGAAACAATTTATAAGTTGCAGCAAAGTCAAATCGCATTCACTGTGAAAATAGGCAAAGGTGTTTGATAAATTGCCTAAATGAACTGTTGGAAACTATGCATCCAGTTCCGAGACTGTGAATTGGCACGGGTTCCTCTGCTTTTACAATGCAGCATACATATGTATTTTGAGTTATGCTCTCTTTTTTTTTTAATAAATGGAACCAAACATTTTGCTACCAATTATCATATAACATTGGATGCATATTCACAACAATGACAGCATAACAATTCTACAACTTATTAAAAAAAATGTTGAATGATGATATATGATTGGTCAAATTTCACAAACGTGTATATCTTTTTAATTTAGTGTTTTCAGCAACTTTAACATGTATAAACTGTCAATAGAGACAAATTATGCTTGAATCAAAATTTGGCTAGTTCAGTTGCATTATCACACTAAATCATGACCAATTCATTAATCAAATCTCAACAGAGGATTCAAATGTGTTTGGATCGTTAATATGAAATTTGAGCAAGTTTAGTTTGCCAAATATAACAGGTATAAATGGACAACAGAGGCTACAAACTGCCAGATCAATATTTCATGATACGAGTTGCTTATTTGAATCAAAATTGATCCATACACCAGTTAAAATTCAGCAGAATGTTCAAACTGCTATGAAACACATTTTGATGGATCTAAACATCAAGTTATACTTTAACAAGACTCTATAGAAACATTGAGATGTCCAGAAAGGATTACTAAGGCTAGCTGATTGACCAATTTTTTTTTTCAAACTCATACAAAGAAAATGCAATCTGGTCCAAACTGCCAATGCACAAACAGACAAAATTCTACACTATAATGCAATATCCTGTGATGATTTAGACTAGGGACTGTTCAAATGGTATTGTCTTTTACGTGTTCTACACTTATGAACACAACCAGAACAATTGTGCCAAACATCACAGCATTAAATTGAAAACAAACAGTGCAGAAAAATTAACTGAAATACTGAAACTGTGGTGTTGTGTCTGATTTATTCAACTTACACTGGAGCTCTAGAAATCATTGCTCATGTTATTGTGCAGTTTTTGAATTCAAATCAGTGTCACAGTTTAATCCAAGCACAAAGTTACTTCAGAATTTGACAAAATCAAGCCAAGTAAACATGACTGGATTAGATTTAAAATTTAAAAACTCAAAGCAAGGAAATAGACCGATTAAAATGATGAAAAGAAAGCAATTAAAAGCTGGATGAACAATTAAACAGTGGAACTGATGAAATCTACTAGAATCAAACAAAAATGTAATGGAACACTACACTGCCTACACAAAACACGCAAGAAAGATGTTGACAGTGTGGAATGAAAAAAGATTCTACTTAGCTGGATCATGCTGCAGATCAATCATGGCTCTCAATACCAACATGATGACCTCGATCCAGCCGTTGGGAGGAGAAAACAAGCAACACACATTGTGTAGAGTTTGACATCAGCGGAATATGTGGTTCGGTGGAAGAATATGGTGGCAGGGGGAGCTCTCGGTGGCGGTGAAATCTAGCTCAGGAGGCCTTTTCAACTGGAAGGAAGCTAGTTGGAAGGAGAAAAGCTCGGGAAGAGACCTTTGGTTGAGACTCAATTGTTGGAAATGCATCAATAGAAAGAATAACTCTCATATATTGCCAAAAGTGTTTTACAATGGAGGTTGTCGTGACTTTATAGATGTTTCACGGAGCATGTGCATGGCTAGTGCTGATCATGGTTTCATGGATCTAGTGCCACGTGGAACAAGCAAGATAAATGTGAAGAAAATCTAGAAGAGTTCACGGAAGCACTAGCTGCACGGATTACATGTGCAAAATTTGAAAAAGTGGTTATGGTGGGCTTAGTAAAATGAGGGGGTGTGTCCAGCAGTCTTCAATCTCTTGGACATTTCTACCCTTCTCCTTGTGTTGGTCATGCTTCTAGTGATGGGTTCATGATGGGCTTGGACCCAAGTCATCAGTTTCGCTCCAACTGATGCTAATCATGAAAAATGGACCACTCTTGATTCTATTATACTTTAGTGGATTACTCTACCATCTCTTTTGATCTTTTTGCCACTTTCATGGAGAAAGACTCCATTGTTATGGCTACCTATAATCATTTAGTTGTCATTTTTTAGGCAACCAAAATTCTCATGTTGTTGCTCTCGAGCATGATTTATGTTCTACTTGCACGGATAACTTTTCGAATGTTTCTACTTATTTTCAACGACTCAAAAAAATCTCTTATCAATAAAAATATGTTGGTGTTCTTGTCAGGAATCATTATTTGGTACTACAACTAATCTTTGGTTTATTTATGCCTTTTTGTGGTGTAGTCACCCTAGTTCGTCAAAGCAACCATTTGCATTCCTTCCTTCAAGCCCGTTCTATGCTAAATCTTAAGGAATCTGGTTTAGCAAAGATGCAAACCACTTCTCACACCGCCATGCACACTTCATCTCCACAAGACCTTGATCACTCCTCACAACAGCACTCCAATGATCACTCAAACAATCATTTTGGGTCCAACCGCAATCGCAACAATTAGGGTCGCTCTTGTGGACATAATCAACATAGTAGATCTTTCTCAAATGGTTCATTTGGTTTGTCTACCTCTCCTGTTGTAGCTCTTTCTCCATCATGGCAACCACCTCAGCTGTTCCTTGGAATCCTTAGGGTTGGACTCCCCCTCCTTGAGGGCATGCCTCTTGTCCTTATCCCACATTTCAGTGGAGTCGCCCCATGAGACCTTCAAAATGCGCTAACATTCTAATTTAGCATCCCCACGACCACACCACTACAACTTCCCTAATACCTACCGACATTGTCGTTGTTACGCACATCATGCCCTTAACACCTCATGACCGCATGTGGTACATGGACATTGGAGCCTCGTCTCACTCAATGACATCATAAGGTAATTTCACCTCTTATTTTAATTTGAGTCATTTAAATCAGACACTAAATGTTGGTAATGGTCAATGTATTTCAATTCAGGGTTCTGATCACACATTCCTTCCAATATCAAATCACCATAAACCTCTCAACCTTAACCACATATTGTACACACTACATATTATAAAAAAATTAATTTTTGTGTGACAACCACTACTGATTATAACATTTTTATTTTATTTGACCCTTTTGGCTTTTGTATTATTGATTTCAAGATGAAGACCCCTCTTATGAGATGTGATAATGTTAGTGACCTCTATCCTATCATCAATCCCACTCCTTTTGCTAGCTTTCGGTATCTGACATAGCCGTCTTAGTCATTTCAATTCTTTTAGTTTACAGTATATTCGTAGGAATAAGTTCATTGCCTTTGAACATTTAAATTCAAAAACTATTTTTGATTTTTGTGTGTTTGGCAAACATATTAAGTTGCCTTTTGTGTCATCGAATAATGCTACTTTAGTGCCTAATGATATTTTACACAATGATCTTTAGACATCATCTATTTTAAATTCCTCTAGTCATTGCTATTATGTTTTGTTTCTAGATTATTACTTTGATTTCTTGTTGACGTTCCCTTTAGGTATTAAATCTCAAGTTTTTGAAAAGTTCACTTCTCTCACTAATCAAATTCAAACACAATTTTCACAAAAATTTAAATGTTTTCAATGTGATAACATGCGTGAGTACAACAATGCATTGTTTCATTGATTTTCTGATGATAATGGTCTTCTTTTCTCGTTCTCTTGCACCTATACTTCTTCTTAAAACAACAAAGCAGAACGTAAAATCTAAACCCTTAACAACATGATTCGCAGTCTCCTCGCTCATTCATCTGCTCCTCTTTCATTTTCGCATCACGCTCTTCAAATAACCATTAATCTCCTTAATATACTTCATCTGAACTTGTCTAATCAGATTCCCACTCAATTTACGTATCATCGTGATCCTTCTTATATGCATTTGTGAGCATATGGTGTTCTTTGTTGTCCTTTGTTCCCCTTTCCTACCATTAACAAACTATAACAACAATTGACTCTGTGTATTTTCTTGGGATATCCCCTTAATCACAGAGGTTATAAATGTTTTGATTTATCCCACAGAAAAGTAATAATATTGTGGCATGTCATTTTTGATGAAACAAATTCCTTTTGCTCATATGCCTTCCTTCCCTATCTCTACTTATGACAGTTTCATTAATAACATCCATCCCTTGTTCATTCATGGCCCAACCCTAACCAGAGCCTTTGCCTAACAAAAAATCTACAAGATTACTCCCTTTCATCTAGCACATTAACCTCCACGATTAACTTATCTTGTACTTCAGACCAGTCTGCCCTGCCTCCGAACCCTAGTTGTCCATCACGACCTACCCCTCCTACTAGGACCATGACCATCTATAGCATGACCAATGACTACAAGCCTAGAGAGTTCTTTAACCTTTGTGTTTCCATTGTCGATCGATGGTCTCACCTTTTTCTAAAAATCCTTCATACCGTAATTAGAAATTTGCTATGCAGTCAGAATTTTATGCTCTAATTAAAAATAATATGTGGGATTTGGTTCAGCGACCTTGTAACGTTAATATTATTCGTTGTATGTGGATTTTCAGACATAAAAAGAAATCTGATGGTTGTTTTGAGCGTTACAAAGGTGGTCTTGTACGTGATGGCAGATCTCAAATTATAAGTGTGGATTATGATGAGATGTTCAGTCCCGTGATGGAACTTGCGACCATTCGCACGATTCTCATCGTTGCTCTCTCTGAATCTTGGCTCATTCATCAGTTGGACTTTCATAATATCTTTCTCCATGGTGATCTTCATGAGACTGAATACATGCATCAATCATTCACTTTGCGTAATCCCCTTCACTCTGATCATGTTTATCGCCTGAGGAAATCTCTTCATTGTCTGAAGCAAGTGCCTCATGCTTGGTACGAGCACTTTGCTGACTACTTTTCTACCATTGGGTTCCAGTGCTTCATATCATTCTCTCTTCATCTACAAATGTGGTTTTGACATGACATACATGCTCCTTTATGTTGATGGCATCATTCTCATCACCTCGTCCCATGACCTTGGCAAATATATGATGGCACTCCTTGTCTTTTAATTTTCTATGAAGGATCTTTGTCCTTTGAGTTATTTTCTTAGGATTGTTGTGACAAGACACGTAAATGACATGTTCCTCAATTAGAGCACTTATGAGAGTGAGATCATTCAATGTGCTGGCATGAGCTCTTGTAATAATTTTGTTACTCCAATTGATACTTAGCAGAAGCTTAGTACATCCTCTGACACATTGTATGAGGATCCCACTATGTATCGGAGCCTTTCTGACATCTTACAATATCTCACCTTCACTCGCCTTGACATTTCATATGTTGTTCAGTAAGTCTATCTTCACATGCATGCCCCCTGCACTAAGCACATACTAACATTAGAACACATTATGTAATATGTTTAGGGTACCTTATAGTATAATTTGCATCTCTATTTGACCTTTATTAAGAAACTTATTTCTTACAATGATGCTGATTGGGGTGAATGTCTTGACACCAGAGGTTCCACATCCGGTTGTTGTGTGTTTCTTGGTGACAACCTTATCTCTTGGTCTTCAAAGCACTGACATACTCTCTCTTGTTCTAGTGTAGAGCTAAATACCGAGGTGTTGAAAATGTTGTTGTTGAATCTTGTTGGCTTTGTAATCTCCTACTAGAGCTTCATTTTCCTTTCCCTTAGTCTACTTTGGTATATTGTAATAATGTTAGTACCATTTATCTATTTGATAATCCTATGCAACATCAACGCATAAAATATATTGAGATGGATATTATTTTGTTTGGGAAAAGGTAGCACATGGTCAGACACGAGTTCTTCATGTCACTTCCCGCCACTAGATCAATGACATCTTGATCAAAGACCTACCTCGAGTTCTTTTTTATAATTTCCAAACCAGTCTAAGTGTCTATAAACATACCGCTTAGACTGTGAAGATGTGATAGAATCTAAATTATTCTTCTAAAATTAAACTAATTAAAAATTAATCTTTTATCATTAAGCTAATCAAATCCCTATAATTAGACTATTAAATATTATGTAATTATGTTATGCATAATTACATTTGTTATTTAAATCATATTCTTATTCTTATGCATATATACCTATCTTTAATAAATAATGCGACATTCAAATTATCTTGAGATTCAAATTATCTTTCTTCTTTACAATACCAAAACAGGAAGGGAATAAGATTATGACAATGTGTAGGCTAGGCAGTGTTGGGACGTGATTCCTAGTAAAGCAAAGCTAGTGTAAAGAATATATTGAAGGCTTCCTAGTACCTCCAAAGGTTTATATCGGCAAGTAGGTGGTGGTGGTGGTGGTCATACCAAAATCAGACCATATAACAAAACCTCTGATATTATGCAATTAGATAGAAAATTGAGCATGATGTTGGACTGAAAAATAATGTGAACAAGGGCCTCATTGGTTTTGATTCCGAATTGAAATCACATTGTGGAAAAGTCAGTTGTACTAGGCCTTCTTCCCATGACATTTGGAAAGTGGATCACAACATTTATAATTACTAAGATGATGACTGCCTATGCAATCCTCCAAATTTGAACGTAAATTAAACTAAACTCACAGTAAAAACATATAAATTTTGGATTATCAGGGGACCCAAAACTCGATTCCAAATCGGAACCGACTCAGATTTTCCATTAAGTTTCGTGTGCCCATTTGCAATATGGTGGACCATTGTGCTTTCCATTATTTAAAAGGAAACAGAGTTTAATATAAATAATTAACTCAAGACAAAGCAATCTTATTGTTCTTACCAAGTGAAACTAAATAGAAGCTTTTGTTTTTGTTTTTGCAATAAAGGCCAGAAAGAAAAGTTGAGAAAACAAGCTGTGATCTCCTTCACTGTAATATAGGCTTAGCTGTTGCCATCTACTGCACACATTATGAGTGGTTACAGCAGTAATAAATAAATTGCAAAGTTAGATTCCAAAAGGGTGTAGAAAAAAAATGATGCACATTTTGTTTGTTTGCTTAAAGAAGAGGCAAGGTGAAAAAAAGCTTGAGTGGATAGTCTAGCTGCTATTATTGTGTGCATATCTGATAAGGAGATCACTTACCATTTCAGTAAAATGTCCCTTTTATTTGGTAAACCTTTTTTCTATTTTGGTTCCTTATTTCATAAATAATATGCTTAGAGATGCGTGGTGAAAAAGTAACCAAAACGCGTATTTTGCAACACATCTCCCAGTGTTAGTTTTCAACTTGATAAAACGCTCACTCAAGCACAAGTCGAGAAAAGTAAGTCAAACCAAGTTCAAAAGGACCCTTCTAATGTCCGTTAAGGCAGAGAGGGAAAGAGAAAGGACTCTTCAGCGTAAGTTGAAGCTATTGACTGCAACTTTTATTGACTAATATATATAAAATAAAGATGACTCGAGTGTTTGGTGATAGTGGAATGATTGTTTTAAGAAAGAGGGTTGAAAAAGGCCTCAGAAGATACAAAAGAAGAGCGTATGATAAGGATTAACATAAGGAAGTTAAAAGTGTTTAGCTGAATTGAAGGGTCAGGATTGTAGAGTTTGAGATCTCAAATTGGAAGCAATGTATTTTGAAACGTTGCAAAGTACAAAAGACAAGAAAACAAACATGGGGTATTGTAGCATAGCTTTGCTGGCATGGCTGATGAGAAAGAATGAAATTAGTGGATGATTAAGACGATATGTATCATTCAAAGCAAAGTGGGGATACAGAATCACCAAGTGGATTCACTGATCCAATAACGTCCAATAATCAAAAGTCAAGCACCAATGAAAAAAGTAGAGGGTCGGTACCCATGTTTGAAGTTTATTACATTGACAGTCATATCCTTCAGTCACACCAATATTTCTCCTTCATCTCTCATTTGTGCCAATTTTACACCATTCTCTTGTTCATCTTAAATTTCCTGGCAGAGTGTTTAGTGCAGTATGAAAAGAAAATTTGAAGATTATGGAAAATGGAGAAGGTAAAAGGTTCAACACCACCAAAACTAAGAGTAGGTTAGATTATCTCTATCTTGATTATAACGAAATTAAGAATAAGTTAGGTAATTGGGTTAAGGTTAAAATAGTCCATGATCAAATAAATGCTTTAACCTATCATTTATATATTTATTTATTTATTTTTAATGGACACTCTACTGTATGTTATCTCTCATCACTTTCTACAATTGCAACTTTTAAATTTAATGGTTTGAAAGCAAAAGTTTGGATAATGAATAGATCATAGCACTTCTGAGTTTCTCAATCATCAGCTATTTAAAGCAATGGTCAGAAACTAACTTCCCCACTAGCCTTCTGTAGAGCCCTTTGGAGAAATAATTCAAACAAATCTATCTGGTATAGGCATGGAGCTTTGTTGGCAAAAATCAATCCATGGCTCTTGAAGAAGCATGGAGGATTGTGTGAGAGGGTCCTCACCCTTCACACTCCACCTCTTACAGTTTGCTTATGCTTAGCCATTGGCTTCTCTAATCATTAACCACAAAGGGGTATATATAGAGGAACATAATTCTCTTTGAGTCTCATGAAGCAGAGAAGCATTCTCCATAGGTCAGAGAAGCTTTGGCTACAGCCAAGCAAACCGGCAAGTCACAGAAAGGCAATGGACTCTCTCTCATTAAGGGGTCCTTATGGCTATGTAATTGACTCTATTATAGTCCTTCTTCTTCTTCTTCTTCTACAAGTAGAATGTAATAAACAAAGATGTTCTTTCTTTGAGAAGCTGTAGCTACCAACTTGTGTTGTCCACAACACTCAACTTGCAGATTACTAGAATCCGGCTCGGCTCTCTTCAGGTTCTGCAGATGAGTAGGTAGGTAATTATAACCTTGTATTCCTCTCCCTTTCCCTAACCTTCTTGTGTGTCTTAGTGTGTATGATTGCTGTGTTGTGTGGCCTTATATGTAATAAAGTAATTTTAGTAGTGCTTTAGCTCCTTAAAAGGGTAGGGTTATCTTCTGCACAAGTTGATTGGTTAGAAAAGCTGCAAAGCCCTCCTATAAAAGTTGTTAAAAGTAAAAAATTACCAAGCCACTTTTGCACTCCACTTTCTGATTTTACTGAGATTAACTCTGTAAAAAACAACATTCGCAAGTGGAAATTTTATTTTCTAAAATTAATATGAAGTCAATCTAGTATTTGAGTGTTTGTTTTTCACCTCAACACACACTTTGCTACCACCCTTTTTCGTTAATGGTTCATGAAATCTATTGAGTTAAAAATTGGACGAACGAAACACATTCATTACTATATCCCTTGTATATTTTCTACTAATAATTAATTGTCAGAAGAATACACTGTTTAAAATGAAATGTCATTTTGTCCCATTAATAGAATCTCAAACCCCATTAGGAAATTGGAAGAGAATTTGATTTCATCTATACCTATTAGCCACTGGGAGAGAGCCTTCTTGTTTTAAATAGAATAGCTATTGTATCATAAGTAGAACCCCAAATCCTAAACCATCAGAAAAAAAAAATTATCCTTTTACACAAATTTGATCCTGTATCAGAGAGATTCACATAAAACTAAATAAAACATAAAAATTTCGTACCATTCCAAGTATTATGATTTGTGCTTGTAAATACTACATACATGAATACAAAATCCATTTACTTTTTTATCGAAAACGAACACCATAAGAAATTGTCTCGAACCTCAGAACCATGGGAAGAATTGGCAAGCCAATCCACTATCCTGTTTCCTTCCCTCGCTATCTTGTTCATTCTTATCAAACTATCACTAAAGGCATGCAGCAAAAAACTCATAGCATACATATGTTGAATACAGCTATAACTATGCAAAAAGAATAAGAAACTGGTAGTGGAATGATTATGAGGAAATTTGTTCAGCTTTTCCAAGTTCCCCTTCCATATTTTAAGAGAGAAACATATAGCAGTTCATTCCAGGTATCTGGTACCCCAGGCAAGCACCAATGGCTGCAGTCTTCGAATAGTGCAGTGGAGTTCTGATCCATTGATTTCTTATACTCCTTTCTGTATACTGAAGGATGCCCGTCTTTTCTGTAATCTGTAAGCCTACTTGTATTCATATACACTACTGGGGTTTTCATATGTTGAATGACACTTTCTAGAGCCCTCATTTTTGAAGGATACTTTTGTAAGTAAGTTTCATTAAATATTGGCTCAGTTTCTTTATGGCACTGTCCTCCTGAATTCCATTGGCCACCCCTGCAGAGTATTACAACTTACTAAAGGTATAACAGATGCATATCAATCTCTAAATTACTAACATATACCACTGAAGTCACCATCACCTTGGAAAAGTCTTGGTAGCAAGATATGATTGTGGTTAAAACAAATCACAAAAGGCAAGTCTTATTGCCAGTAGCTAATTCAAATGACAAGGGTTAGTTTATAACCAGATTTTCACGCCATCTAGCAGGTAAATTTCAATTTGCTTAACAAAGAACAAAATCCAACCCAGTGGTGCAAAACTGAGGTTTAAGCAATATATTGTAGAGTTAATTGTATTTTGTATCAGTTTACTACAGTGTCAATACTAAAAGCAGGTGCACGCCATGCTGCAAGGAGGAAGTTTTTTAAGTACTAAGCCAATAGCAATGATAAAAACAAAGTAACAATAAGCTAAAGAGGTTTTACCTAATAGGAAAAAAAGAAACTGGAGAGTCTAAGGATAACACGTTTTCAACTACCAACAACATTTTATTTGTCTCCTGATCAAACAGATCTATCAAATTACCAAATGGTGGCATAATCCATTTTTTCCCACAATGAACTATTTCATGTTCATTATTGCATAGACATAATTGTGGATAGCCAAAAGAATAATGTGACAATCAATATAGATGAGACAGGGCCTTGGTAAACAAGTATTTCATAAGTAGCAGATATTTCCAGTTAGAAACAGGCTTCCATTGAATTGGGGAAACTACGTAAAAGAGAACAATACCAGAAATGGGTGACTGAGTATCCTCGGAAGAAAACCTGAGTTTGATTGGCATTGATTTTTCTGTCAACCCATTTAGCCCAAGTTGTCAAGGCTCTGGTGTATGCATCCAGAACCTTGAGTCTTGCGTGTACACGGTTTCCTTCTTGATAATAATCTTCGCTGTAGCAGTACCATATGACACAAAAATGAAAAAAAAAAAATGCTTATTTGGAGGACATGAAACAAGCAATATATAACAGAACATAAATTAAGGAGAAAGGAAGACGAGAATTGAATATTTGATTGATAAACCAATCTCACATTACAAAGTTACAAACATCAGATAATGTGGTGTATAGGAAATTGAACTGACCCTTTTGATGTTTTATCATGGGTCCACCAATGCCCTGTGTTGAAGACTATGATATTAGCATCTTGATACCTGGTCGTAGTCCAGTCCATTAAATCCAGTCTTAATGTCTCAAATGAGCCATTTTTGGACTTGAAAGTTGACTCTTGAACAATAAATGGCGAAGCAACAAAGTCCACCGAACAATTGTAATCCTAAAGTACAGCAAAAAGTTATAGTAAGGCACCATAACACTATAAGATTGACAGTAGACAAATATCAAACAAGTGAAGGAAACTCACCTCAAATCTAAAAGAATAGACACCTTTCTTCTTAAATTCCCTTCTTCCCGAAATTTCAAATACCCGTTTCTTGTTCCTGATGCTTTCACGGAGAATGCATACAAGTGACTCCCACATGTTCCTGTTCAGTGAATCCCCCACAAAAACCAGCCTCTGTCCCCTCAACCTCTCCAGAAAATCGGTTGCATTCAAACTGAGAAGTCACATGATGACATCAATAATTGATCAAATACTATTTTTGTGAAGTTAAATACATGTTTTTGCACTGAATAAAAGTGACTTCAACCACATTCAATTCATGTCCCAAACACTTTTGCATAAAATAAATAATAATGTAAAAGTCTTTGTCCTAATTCATATTGTTTTTTCATCATTGTTACAGTAAATATGAAATATTGATCTATTTTCCTTATCATTACAAGCTACTTTTCTGTTCTAGATTAACACTAACACTTCATATTCGTTACATACCAACAATTATTATATCTCTACCTTGGAATGTTGCACCCATATGGCTGCCATCTCCATTTTACATATTCTGCATCCGGCCTCCCATTCAGGTGGCAGTTAAAATCTCTATCAATATGTGGACAAGACCCTAAAGGATAATATGGCTTTGATTCATCTCTTATCCACTTTCCATGAAAAATGTCACATTCTTCATGTAAAACACCCTGCATCTTTTCATTACGAGTGACAGTTACATTCCTTGAACTATTTTTCCCTACCAAATCCCATTCATGTTTTCCTTTGTTACTACTCTCCGACAACAAATAAGAAGAAAAACTATAATTCTCCAAACCCTTGTAAATCTTTGTTTCATCCAACACATGATTCACACCATTTGTTCCATCCAGAACTACAGCACTTCCCTCTTTAATAATCTTCACAGGATTCTTGAACTCATCAGACTTTGAAGTGTTAGAACTGCTGCTCCCAGAGGAAGAAGAGTGGCTAGTGTTGAAAGGCAAGAAGGGGCAAGAAGCAAGCGAAGAATTTGCACCAACAGTGTTTAGTTGTGGAACAAAGACTGCAACTTTGGGAACTCTGAGGGATTTACCAAGAATGAAGAGGGACAACAAAACAAGAGAAGCTACAACACCTAAACTGAACCAAGAAAAAAGCCTTCTTCTGTGTGGCAAAAAGGGATCAGAGAAGGCCAGTTTCTTCACAGAGAAAAGAACATGCATGCTGCTCTTGCTACCAAAAACGAAAGCTTGAGTATATCAGAGTGATTTTGAAGGTGTGGAACAAGTGAAGAAAACAATGTGCTTGGAGATTCAGAATTGGGTTGGTGCAGGGTGTGGTGATGTTGTGTGTGTCTCCTTTTGAAAGAAAGTAGAGGAACAACACAGACAAAAACAGAATGAACCTGTTACAATAGGAGTAATAATACTATAATACCATGTTCCAACAAAAAGATCTTTATATACCTTTAAATATTATTTATTTTTCCAATTTAAGTTAATTATAGTAAGTTTATTAATTTCCCAATATTAATAAGAATATTTTCAGTCTTCTAAAACAAGATGCAAAATTTTGAACTACAAAATACTCTTACTTCTGTCATCATTAGAAAAAGTGAGTGAATAAAAGAAAAAGAAGCAGAATTTTAAGCAAGCTTAACATTTTGCTCATTTGTTGATCTAAAGCGGCATCCATATAAAACTCCATTGTAGGATCAATGGATTTAACAATTTACTGAATTGATGAAGATGTTGGTGTAGCTTGCTCAGATTTGGTATATATAAAGGTGGTGTATTTAAATATATGTTTCTTTGTTTAAAAAAAACACATCTTTAGAAGAAGTATTCAGACAAAAAAATCTCAACTTTTTATGATAATAAGAAAAAAAAATCGATTGACAAATTAATTTGTGTTTTTTTTCTTTCTATCATTTCTTTGAGAGGTGGAATTTACCTTTTTGTTTTTTAAAGCACACATTTTGATTAATAGGAAAGATCAACACCAAAGTAATTGTTAACTAAAGAGAAAATTATATGAAAAAATAATTTTCATGCACTTTGAGATTTAATTCCTCGTTTCATGTGCAATCTAGTTTTTAAATTTGAATTTTCTTTATTTTCCTTTGAATTAAATTATTATTGGGAAATGACTTATTTTTCTTCTAAAATTGAGCGTAATAAATAAGTTATCTTCTCTGTTTGAATGATGACTAGTTTTTATAACTAGAATTTTGTAACATGCATTGATATAAATTATATAATTAAAATTTAAAATAAATAAATAAATATATTTAATAATGTAACCAGTTCAACTATGAAAAGTTAAGATGTAAATAAGAAAACAAGTTAGGAATATAAAACTTAGAGCTATTAAATTAGTATATTAATATTACTAGCTCCATGATTACACACCATGACAGTAGGAATTTAGAGTGTGTTTGTTTAAAAAATAAACAAAACCTTCCAGAATTTATGATAAAATGACTTGACTTAAAAGATGTACATATGGAAAATTTGTATTATATACTTTCAAACTAAATAATGTTGAATTTAACTCTTTACACAATAATTTACAGCCAGTCAGGGTAACTATTTTGTATATACTAAATTATTTAAATAAGGTAACTAATATTCCCATCAATTTCAATTTCAATTACAATTTCAGATCAATATATTCTAAACTATTCAATTTTTAAATATTAATAAAAATATTTATAATATACATATAAATCAACTACATTAAATTAGAATTATACATTTTAAATTCATTGAATAAATTAATATATTCATATTTTACATCCAAACGCACAATTATACATGTAAATATCACTGTATAAGAAAAAAAAATGGCTATATGATGTCATTATAAAGTTTATTGTCTCTAAAATTATATCTTTCGATAAAGAATACGTAAAAAAATAAAAGTAATACTTTAAAGATATGTTAAAGGAAAAAATTTAAAAATAAAGTAATATTTGTAAAAACAGTGTTATAAATAATTAATATTTTAATTTATATATTAAATATAAAATTATTTTAATATTTTTAAATTATCTTTATTAAACTTAACTCTAAACGTTACAAATTACATTTTAGCTTTAAAAGGATGACTGATGAAAAAATTGTAAATGTATAATTATCATCATCAGGTAATGAAATCATCAACTTTAATAATTCATTGGAACAAAGATTGATTGGGAATAAAAACAAATAGGTTATAGGAATAGGTTTTACATAGTGTCTATCAAAGAATTTTTATTACTATCTCAATTCTTAATTATAATGATTTGAATTGAGATTGAAGGCGAATCAATATTGATCATTATTATTTTCTTGTCATTAATATATATCAAACTAAATTTATTTATACATTTATCATAATTATATTCAATGAACTTAATTGCACTTTTCATATTTAATTGTTTTTATTGATTAGATTTATTGTCCAAATTTAAAATCTAATAAATAACTTTTTATATCCTAATAATTATAATAAATAAATAATTTTAAGTTCATACATTGTATTTTTATATTTATAAATAATTTAATTAAATCACAATGAATAAATATATGGAAAAATAAAATATCCAAATATTCATATGATTGAAATATATTCTCTTAATAAATTATGAGAATAATATGTGAAATATAAAGAGAAGAGATAGTGTTAAGACATCCTATTATTTTAGCATATTAAAAGTTAAAGGATCAAGTTAGAGAAATTTTATACCTTCTAAGTTAATCTTCTTTTTATATTGTTTTTCAAAAATTGTTTTTCTTCTATCATTTATATTTTAAATGGTTTTCTTTTTTTAATTAAAAATAAATAAATAAAATAGAAAACGTAACCACTATTTTATTAAGATTAAAAAATATTTTTACTTTTAAATTTTTATGAAACAATGTAAAAAAAATAGTTGAAGTATATGCCAACATTAAATACATAAAGAAAACTTTATTGTCTCTAAATAAAAAAAAAATATCTCACATATTTAAACAGTAACATGGATACATCTTTTAGAAACTTATTACCTTTATAAGTGTATTTTTTCAAAAATTAAAATTAAAAAATTGAAGTTAAATTGTAAAATACATTAATTTGAGAAAAAAGTACATTAGTTTGTCTCAAATTATATTTTTAGTATATTTTAACAAATGTTTGTGCAAAAGTTAAAAAAAAAACTTTATTTTAATATATATATATATATATATATATATATATATATATATTAATGAAACATTAACTGTTGTTGTTCCAAGTTTATCTCGGAATAAATTATAACAATGTCTTTATTTATAAAACATAAAATAAAGTATTTATTCAGTAAGATTGTTTCAAGAGGTCACATACTTACTGTTATTCTTAAACTGCAATTAGTTTAAGATAAAAAAAAATTATAATATTAGCATCATAGTTTGTATTTCTTAAACATTTATTACTTGGTATAAGTATATTTCTTATATATTTATATTATAGTTATTTATTGATTAATTTATATATTCATAACAAAGGTTAAGATGAAAGACCTATATATTTAAAATGTTTAATTTGACTACGAAATGTTTTTATTAAAATGAAAATCTCGATAAAGGGAAAGAAATTGGTAATGAGGAGATAGGTGAAGCATGCGGTGGTGGACAGATAGATAGATGTAGGGTAGCACCGCACTCCACATAGTATGACACGTGTATGGTTGATCTCGTCATGCACGTTAAAACAAAGTTTTTCTGGAAGAAATGCAGGTGCAGCTTTAAAGTTGTGCTTGGGCAGTGAATAAAGCTAAGGTCTGCCACCACTTCCTGCCACATTAATTAGTCACTATGTGTGCTTATTTCATCACACCATAATTCATTCTCATTTTCAAGGAAAGTTTTTTCAACTTAAATCAATATATTTTTCTTTGCTTCTTATATATTGTTACTTATTAAATTTTAAATATTTTATAAATAATTTTTTAATTAAAATTTTATGTAATTTTTTTATTAAATATTTAAAAAACATTTTAATTATATATATTTTTTTATTTTTATTATTACTAAAATAAATAATCATTATTTTTATTGTAAATACATAGAAAATTGTGTTTTAGATGTGTTAAAAGTTAAAAATATAAATAAAATTTCTATAAATGAGTTTTATTATCTAAAATCATAATCTTTCTTTAAATTTCTTTCTTACTCTCTATTCTCTATATAATCTTATATGAGATTTTCAACTTTATTCCATTAGTTTCTACAAAAGAGTGAGTTAATTTTTGTTCTTTTCCTTAATCTGCGTTTTTTATGCATTGAGACAAATTAAGCTTGCATGTAGACCATAAATCTTCTATAAGATTCTCTATTGGTCAGTAGTCCTAAAGTTATGTCTTGATCATGTTTTTATTATTCGTACAAGCAAATAGAGTTTCTTGTGCCTTTGAAACTATTTTAAGACTTCTATAGTTGTTTAGCCATATGCCAAGTAAGAGAAGCTAGATGTTTTAGTGTGTGTGAGTTAGATATTGCTGATTGAAATTGGCATGTTTAATATGATTGTTGTTTGTGATGAATTGAATGATATGGTTGGTTAAATGAATTAAGTGTTTGGTCTGTGTTTGAACTGTGGTGATTGAGGGAAATGAGGATCTGACCATTTGATCAAATTGACATGCACTTTGACCTTAAAATTGTTTTTTAACCAAACGCTAAGTCAAGAATTCCAATTAATCATTTGAACAAGTCCTTAACTCTTTGTTAAGACAAATTTGTTTGAGAGAAAGACTAGGATCGTCTATAGCATATTTGGTTTTAAAGTTTAACAAATAATATTAAACGAAGTAGTATTAGGTCAATCAAACACACAAAAGAGTATAAACAAAGAACAAATTACAATGGTCAAAACACTAAGATGAAAAAACAACATAGAAATACAAAGTATAGATCAGAAGCGTCTACACAACGTCTAATCATAAGTTGTGACTAAAGCTACATGGGACGTTAATTAATAAAATAAATAAAATGATACAACATAGGAGCATAACAAGAAGTTCACATAATAGAGCTAAAACATTTAATTTGCATAAGAAACATTCAAGTATAAATAACAAAACATTAAGCATAAAAATATACAAAATCAGAAGAATATGAAAAACATAAGAATTCAATCGTAAGAAGAATACAAAAAGATTTACACAACTAACATCACTGTAGGAACAAAAGAAAGGCTGCCAAGGAAGAAGCCAAAATCAATTAGTATCTTGACACATCCTATGAACTAACGGAAAGTACTAACAAAAGAAAGACGAAAAAGTACTGATCTCCTAAAATTCACAACACAAATAAGAAAACAAGACTTAAGAGAACTGCTAGGAACATAGGGCTTTATAAGACGCATCATTGAATGACTTCTCTAGTTAATACGTCAATAAAGTGCTTTGTTAAACATCATTGAACCATGATCAAAAAAATTCTAGGTATAGCATGAAAAATAGAAGGGTTAAACAAATGTGTTTGGAAAAATATCTTAAAATCCAAAAACTCATATCAAATAAGAGTCTTGCTAAACGCATATGGTAAGCAAGACGCACAACTAAACAATTCCCAAATTAATGTGTTAATGAGAGTCTTGCTGAATGAAAATGTTATACATCGCTAGACAATAACCAAACAAACTCTTAATATGTCTTAGTTGATAAAAGTGTCAAAATATGTTTTTGGAAAGCATGTTGAAAAGTCTCAAAAGACATTCCAAAAACTTGTGATAGAAGACACCTTGCTAAACACACTTGCTGAATAAAATAGAGAAAAATCTAAAGCATTTACATAGGTTAAACGATACCATGTATCAAACGATCTACTTCATCCAACTATGAAGTCTTCAATCAATTGCTTGGTATTTTAGTGCAAAGCTTAAATGATCAAATCCTGCCTGAAAGGTAGAAAACACAAAAAAACGTTTTGTTGTTCTAAACAAACATTAAATTTCATGTTCAACATTTAAAAACAACAAAAGTAATAAGAGAAAAGATATATTTGTTGCATGCATGTTTACTCTACCTTCTACAGATTGCCTATTACATGCTTTCACCTGCTCCATCCTATATAAATCAGAAATGGATGTTAGAGACAAGAAAAAATTTGTGGAATAATACTTTCATCAAAAGTCATGCCAACGAAATAGTCTAATCTACTTTTGATAAAGTACTGAAAAAATAAGTATGCTATGATAAGAATACATCAACCCATGATTGCCACCTATGATAAAAGCTACGAAGAGTCAAATCTCGAGGACAAGATTCATCTAATGGTTATATTATCACCAAATTTCAAGGACAAGCATTGTCTACCGGGTATATTGTCAAGGTGTATAAATAGAAGATCTTTGAAGAAGAAAGAGAGAGAGAGGATGGATGGACTGAATATTGTTGATTGAAATTGGTATGTTGAATATGATTGTTGTTAGTGATGAATTGAATGATATGTTTTCTTGTATGAATTAAGTTTTTGGTCTATGTTTAAACTGTGGTAATTGAGGAAACTAAGGATCTGACCATTTGATCAATTGACATGCACTTTGACCTTAAAAAATATTTTTGAACCAAGCACTAAGTTAGGAACCAATTTAATCATTTGAATAAGTCCCTGGATTCCCAAATCACAAAATTGAGTTGGCTATTTTTTAATATGGCATTAAGCGGTACAATTGTGGTGTTGAGTGCAAGCTTGGTTGTGCAAGTCTAGAAATAATTGTGCTCTAGATTGTAGAGTGTCCACTTTTCTTGCTAAGCGACCATTTCTGCGAATGGTCTGGCGTTAAACGGTGGTAGGGTATCGCTAAGCGCCACTTTTCACTTCAAATTTGAAATCATTTCAATTCTAGGTCACGAAGTGACAAAATGGTGTCGCTAGGTGAGACACTTTACGAGAAGAATGACGCTGAATGCTAGAAGTGTCATTGAACCCAACCTTTTGTGAAAGGTTTGGTGCTAGGTGACAAATGTGTAACTGAGCACCATCCTTAGGGCCAATTTATACAATTGTCTTGGCTTCTTGTTTTGGTTGATTGGTATTGAATTGTATAATCATTAATTTTGTTAGTGATTATAATTATTGTATTGATGTATATGAGAAGCTTTAATATGTTTATGTGTGGTGTAATTGTTAAGAGAAATTCAAGGGGAATTTCTTTGTGTTGGTGATGTTTGATGTATGCTTTGTCATATTAGAGTTCATAAAGAATGTATCTGATATATTATCCATCATTCAATTCGTATAGAGATGAATGGGATGCGAGAAAGAATGGCAGGAGGTTTTTATCCTGGACTTTTGGTCTTAAGCATGAAAGATCAATCTTGTGAGTAGTAGGGTGATAACCCTTATGTTTATGACTCTGTAGAGCATAAATACTACTATGAGTGTACACCTATAGTGAAGCCTTATGTCAAAGCATGTATCCAGATAATTGATTCTAGAGTAAAGTAAACTGTATGTATTTTTATAGGAGTTATAATACTTTGTAAATTTGAGACTAATATGTGATATGATTAAATAGTATTATGATATTTTCTTTTAAACACTAGCTTATCTTACATTCTTTTCTGTGTTGTTTCCATTTTGCAATTATCACCTCACGGTGTCAGCAAATGATGAGTTAGGTGTCAGTATGCTTTTAGTGGAGGTCGAGGATGTTACAGAGTGATTGGTTACATTTTAACTAACTGACTCTAAACAATTTTTTCTCTTTATTAATATTTTGTATGTTTTCTATCTATGTGATGTGCATTATCAAAATTTATAGTATTTTATTTAGTATGTTTTATATATATTAAATGTGATGTTACATTTATTTTTTTCATCTTATTTATTATTAATAAATTAAAAATTTAAAGAAGCAAAATACAAAGATAAATAAATTGAAGATAAAAAGATAAAAATAACAATCATTTTCATTTTTAAAGAAGAAAATTAAATGATAGTTAAATATAGGTGTGTATATATTAGAAGACGCTTTATTTTATTTTTCAAAAAAAAATTGTTTTAGGTGTTGAAATGGAATTAATACAGTTGTGAAGTATTCAGTTTTTATAATTACAAATATGTGTCTGGGCTTTTTCTTACTAACCCACATGGACCTGGTCCTCTGGACTCTAATAACAAATAAAACGCTTACTACACCTTTAAGTTTTATTAGATAAATATATATTTCTTTTGTATATCTTTTCACAAAATCATTCTATCTTTCAATAAATTTTGTTTGAAATTATTCAAATTTCAACATATTTCATAACTTTTCCTTTTAAAGAAATACAATTCTAGTATTCGGAAAATTAATTTTCAAAAAAGGAGAAAATGGGTCACAAATTATTTAAAAATAAATATTTTCAACATTTTAGTATAGATCCACAATATTTATATTCCTAAAGTTTTTTTTTTACTAAATATCATTATTGAAAGATAATCTAAATCTAAATTAGACTAGAGTATAATTAACTAATAATCTTGGTACCAAAATTCATTTTTGAAAGTTTTTTATAATAATTTTATCTCACTAGCGTTGTATATTGCATTGATTATTAATCCTTAAATTTTTATTCCCAAAATATATTAAATTGTTTATATTTAGCCGGATTTTTGTAAAATTTATTAAATAACGTAAGATTTTGGTAAGTTAATGCATTTTTCAACCATATATATATATATATATATATATATATATATAAAAGTTACAGTCATCCAAAATAGAGAGGAAATTAAAACGAAATAAAACCTGAGTATAAGTTCTAAAGTTCTCCAAAATACAAGGCTATTGAACTTTAAAGAGACCTAAAAAGTTTTCCAAAAGTGTCAAACTATATAAAGTAAAAGCTAGGAGTTTTTCAAAATAACAAGCTAATCAACTAAGAGCTAGTAGAAGGCCTAAGTACTAGGGGTTGGGTCTTCTTCAACCTCCAAAGCTTGCTCCAATGGTACATCATCACCTACTGCTCACATCCAAAGGATTGAATGATCATCGCAAGGAGGAAAACAAACACATACAACACATACATCGCAAGGGTGAGCTAGGTCTCAAATAAACATACAATTTAATCCAATTCAATCTAATATTTCCGAGAACCTCCACATACATTCAATACACTAACTGATCTCACAGAGAGATCTTAATTTCATATTCAATCTGATCACTTTAAATCACATGATATTCCTCTTGAATCAATAATGTACCTCATAAACCACTTTGATTCATCAAACATAAAATTTCATAGTAATTCAAGTGCATTCTTACTATATCGTCTCATACCAAACCCATACACCATCATACAACATCAACCATGTCATAAAAAGAACTCATACATTACATACTTTCACAAAACCATCACTTATTAACACAAATTTCTTTATGACTTTTAATTATCAATACTTAAGTAATTCAAACAGCTTGGAGACCCTCACCAATGACTCTGGAAGGGTCAAAATCCCCCAGAACGACCTAAAGAACATCCAAAACGGACATCCCAAACCCCACAAATTACCAAAAACAAAGCAATAGCAGAAAAGGGCGCCCAACGCCCTTTAGGGGCGCCCGGGCGCCAGAATTAAAGTAAAACAGCACGTTGAAGGGCGCTGCCCGGGCGTGGATTCTGCAGATATTTCTGTAGATTTGCAGAACCCACACCCCTAAGTTCCGTTTTAGACCTTTTTATGAATTTCTAATCATTTTAACTCAAAATTTAGGTGTATTTAAACTTGCCTAAAGGTTTATGAACATTCCTAACCTTAATCCCTAGCAACTATGCATAGATTTACACTTAAAACCCTCAATTCTCTCAACTTATGGGCTCAATCCTACATTTACCACTTGAGGATTGTTCTTGGCTATTTTGACCCTTCTCACAAGTCACTTTGGACTTACCTAAGTTGTCTCAACCACCTAATCCAAGTTATAACCCCTAGAACTCAAAACCACTACCTCACTTCCTCTAAACTCACCCAAAACACTAGTTTTTCCTCAACCGAAGGACTCAATTCCACTTCTACCATCTAGGACCTCATTTTAACCAATTTTATAGTTCTAACAAGTTGTAATTAACTTGCCTAAGCTGCCTTAACAGTCCAAAAGAGTCCTAGACCTCAACCTCTCAAATTCACTACTTCCCTTCCCTTCAAATAACCCTAATTTCACCAACATAGAGACCAAAAACTGAATTTTACCATTTAGAATGAGTTTCCAACCATTTTAGCTCTTCTAACAAGTCTCAAATGACTTATCTAAACTATTCCAACAGTCCTCTTGCACCTTAGACTACAATAGCTCCAAATCACCCTCTCACTTCCTTAAACTCCTCAAAAGCACCAAATTCATTCAAAGCATTGCCTACTAATTAATATAACACGTTTCACCCCATCAACAAGTCCAATTCCAGCAAAACATCATACTCAATAACAGTTCCAACATACACAATTTCAGCATTCTAATTCATTCCAAACAATTCATAGTCATCAATCACCAATTTCACATACACACACACACTTCCATTCTTGCATTTCAAGTCAATAAAACCAATTTCATGCCTCCAACCACATACCACTTCAAAATTATCATGCATTCACATCACACAACTAAAATGAAAAGAAGAACTAGCTCCCCTTACTTCTAGTGTGGACGACCAACTCAAGAAAGCTTCGTAGAAGGAGCTTTGATGCGAAACGGCATGGGTTGAGTGACTTTCTCTTCTTCTTCAGATACAATGGGGTTGGGAAAGAGATCTAGGAGCCTTGGAGCCTGTGGAATTACCCATGAAGGATCTCCGGTTGTGCAAAAATAATAGTAGTTAGAGATAAATAAAATAAAGTAAATAAAGAAATTGAAAAAAAATGTTTACCATACATAAACGACAGTAAGAGGGAGTATGAAGGTTCAGATGTACAAGAGACATCTTGCGGCAAGCGTTGATGCTTTACTCGGTTTCCATGGTTTTGAAACCAACAATAAACGTTGTATTCTCCGATTTCTCCGTACTCCCTGAGTCGTTCTGCAATCTTGCGAATCTGATCTCGACTAGGATTAATGATCCCATAGTTGAAAATGTTCAATAAGATTTTGACTTACTCCGGGGTGGGCCGCCATCGTTTGTAACCCAACTTGGCTTCAATGTCCATTTTTTCTAAGTTTTTGTTCATACTTCTTCTATAAAAAAAAGTAAAAGTAAAAAGATCTATTATGTTCAAGTCAAGTTTCCATTTTAAGTCAAGTCTTCCATTTTGCTTCTTCTCTTTTTAGTTTAATTTTCATTGTCCAGTCTTTGAAGTCTCGATGTCCAGAAATAGATATGTTTCACAATCCTCGCAACGGAGATCCTAACTAGATCTAAGTCTAAAGAGTCTATATTTTTTTGTTTTAATAAAAAAAATTGTTTTGGTTTGTTTTAAATGGGGTACGTGGCATTGTTCTACCCGAATGTCTCTATCATACCTTCAAACGAAGGGAGATTAGCAACGGTTTTCCAGCCTATACGGTAAAAATAAATAAATTTAAATAAAAAAATAAATAAATAAAATGGTAGTAGATATCTGATCTTTCTCACATCTTGGAAGTATAAGATATAGAAGGCCATTAGGAGAAAGATCAACTTAGTCATAGTAGTTTAGGATAGGAGAACATGTAACTTTAGAAAGGAACTAGTAGATCATATGAAATAATCATGACCCCATTGGTTTCCTTGAAATGATGAATTTTCGAGGATGAAAATTTTTGTTGTTGGGGAGAATGTAAGACCCATGAAAAATATCTATTTTAATAAATAGTAGTAAATTTTAGCATTATTATAATAATTTTAATGAATAGAAAATATAATTAAGGTTAGAAAAATTTAAATTTATGATAGAAAATTTGAATAATTGCAGGAGGGGTTTAAAATTTTGAGAACCTATTTTAGAAGGTTTTGTTAAAAAAAAAATGAATAGTAAAAAGTGAATAGTAAAAATGAAAAAAAAAATAATAAAAAAAAATAAAAAATAATGAGAGGATAAGAATCTCTGAGTTGCATGATTAAGGGAGGATAAGATTTGCATATGGTTTTGCAAGTGGTGATTAAAATATTTATAAAATAATATTAAAATAATAAATAATATTAAAAAATAATTTGAATAGTAAAATTTTTGGACTATAAATAGCCATGGGAGGGGAGCTTATTCTGCATAAAGAGAGGAAGAATCAAGTTAAAAATCTTGAAAAAAAAATTAGAGAAGAAAATTTTAGAAGAGTAGAGGTTCTGAAGGATTTTCGGGAGAACAACTTATGAGTAGAAAACTAAGTCTAGAGAAGAGGTAAGGGGAGCTAACCTTTCTAACTTTTTATATTATAAAATATTTTTTATAATTATGTATGTCTTGAAGTTTTGTGCAATTACTGTTAATGAAAAACCTATGTGCTTGTTGTATAACTATTTGAATTTCTGTGATAATATTATATGTTGTTGTTTTGAATCTGTGAATAAGAAATTTGTTACTAACACGTTGAGGAACACTTTGGCTAAGGAAAGACCTGGTACTTAAGTTGTCCATTGTGACGCACCTCTCTTTCCTAGAAGTCTACTCGATGTGTTTTTAACTAATTCTTATCAAACAGATTATGTGCAGTTAAATTATTTTGTGATATATTCAATTTGTATGATTTTTGGGGATGGATGGACTTTATGATGTTTGTATGAATTATTGAATGTATATCCTTTTTCTATTACATCTAACTGGAAGGATGAGAAGATGTCTAAACGGCTTTGCCAGATTCAACTTCTTGGTTTCCCAGAACGTTTATATTAAAATTAATTTTTATGGTAGCTTACCCTTACTTTTTGTGTTGTATGTATTATCTTATGTTGGATGTGATATTTCTGTATTTGAGTGTAATGGGAGTGTGGTAGAGAGTGGGAAATCCTTACCGAAGATCCATCTAGAGAAGTTGGACAGAGTAGGAAGGATGTAGCTTTAGTGGTTGTATTTATATCCGAAGATCCAGTTTGGGGGGACAAAGTAGGATATGATAATTGAGCTAGCAAGTAGGTGCATCCATATCCGAAGATCCACTTTGGGGGATAGAGTAGGATATGATGTATCTGAGTAAAGTACCAGTACAAGCGTAGAACCTATTTAGAGTTCGATATTCATACGATTATTTGATTGTGTTGAGTTTATGATGATCATGGTGTGTTTATTGTATTATTAAGAGATATAATTTATAAGTTAGATATTATGTTATTAATTTAATTATATCACGTTACTTTGTTACAATAGCTCACCCTTTCTTTATATGTTGTTTGGTGGTTACTGTTGTGTTGTGTGTTTTCTCTCGGCGATGATCATCCAGTGGGTGTGAGCAGAAAGTGGTGAGACGCCGGTGGGACATGCGTTTGATGGAGGATCGACTAGTGTTTAGCTCTTATGGACGAGATCCCTATTTTAATCATTTTAAGTTTGGAATGAATTAAGTTTAAAAATTGAGTGATGGTTTGTATATTGAGGAAAACTTTTATTCCTCGTTTCTATGATTGTTCTATCATATCAAGAATGTAATAACTATATTATAGTTTAATACTATAATTATTGGGATGTTACAATATCTGCTGAACATATTTTGATGTACTGTGATGTATGTTCCTATGATTGATTGTGTGATATATTTGTGGAACATGCTTGTATGAAAATGTGGAATATGAACTGGTTTATTGAAAACACACTTCAACGGCTATTTTTTTGAAAGTTAGTTAAGCATTGATTTTCTCTATCCCTACATTCTTTATTTCAGTCGATTCTATCTGTTTAGCAGTCAACTACGTTTTGCCGCTGCATAGAAATTTTCATTGCTTGCATTTCAAGAAAGATAAAAAAGTTGTATACATTTGTATAAAGATTGCGAAAAGATTTTGTTTTTGAACTAACACCAATTCACACCCCCCCTCTTGGTGTAAAACGAAGCCTACCTATTTCCTAACAATTAGCACCAGAGCTGGTTTTCATAAGATATTTGAAAATTTAGTCGACTCTGTTTTTATCTTATTCGACTATAAAACCTGGGATGGCTTCCAGTTTTCAAACTTTTGGTGAAGGTGCTTCAACAAACAAACCACCTTTGTTTGTTGGTGAAAATTAACCTTTTTGGAAAATTCGAATGCAAATCTTTCCTGAATCGTAAGATAAGGGAATTTTGGATACCACTTTGAATGGTCCATATATGCCTACAAAAACTGTTGATGGAGAAACTGTTTTAAAACCTTTTACTGAGTGGAATGCTGATGAAAATAGAAAAGCTCAGTATGATGTTAAAGCTAGAAATATAATTGCCTCTGCACTGACAATTGATGAATTTTTCAGGATATCTCAATGTAAATCTGCAAAGCAAATGTGGGATGTCTTAGAGGTAACTCATGAAGGCACAGATGAAGTCAAGAGAGCCAGAAAGAACTCATTGATACAAGAGTATGAATTGTTCATAATGAAGGTTGGTGAAAACATCTATGATGTGCTGTTGACTCACTGGCAAGCGTACCAGATCGTTCCAAGTAATATAATCGGTAAAACCCAATGTCGTTCTTCCCAAGAGACTCGAAAGGCCTTATCGTTTGTGCGAATTGAAATCGTAAGACTTGTAAAGAAAAATTAATTGTGTGGAATGCAAAACACAAAATAAACATGCAATGCGTTTGATTCAGTTGACGAGAAAAAGACTATGGATGAATGGAGTTGTTGGGGGTTTACAATTTCATCTTATCTGTCGTCTCTTATCTACTCCTCTTGTTTAAATTGCTTTGTTATCTAATTGTTATGCATACTTTCTTGGCCTACCCTTAACCCGATCCCTCGGTGAAAAGAGCCTATTACTAATTACTGGCTTGCTATCCCTAGCCTCCCCTAGCAACTAGCAACGCATTACTGAACGGAAGCAAAAACAATTGATCGTCCTACCTCCCTATCCCTAGGTGGTATTACATTAATCAAGGAATTTCTCACCAGTTCATGACAGTACTGTACGTTCCCGTATCAATAGAGACAAACAACAGTTATCGAATTAGTTAAACGATAAAACCTTTAAGCGCAGATGAGAACCCAACAATTGATAATCAAAGCATATGAAAAGCATATAAATAAACAAGAGTTTCAATAAAAGAGAGTTTCAAAAGATTACATTGTTTCTCCCAACAACAAAAGGGTTTAGTTCACCATTGTCATGGTGAACCTAGATGAAAGTAATGGAAAAATGGAAGAGCAACCCTAGATAGGATTAAAAGGAGCCTAAGCATCCAAGAGATCTTCTCCAGAGAGTGAAAATTAGGTTTGGCCACCCTCTTCTGTCAAAAGAATAAGAATGAAATCGCAACAGGGCTATTTATAGCTGAGGAGCGTCACAGAAAACAGCTTTTGACTCTTAACTGACTCATTTATTGCGTTTTGCTTGATTCTAAGCCTCAATTGGTGTATTTTGATCTCAAATGAAGCATGAAAATAACGGTTTTTCAACCTTTATCATGTGCATAAATGATTCACTCACATTGTAAATCATCTAATGGCTCTTGGCAAAGTGTTTGATAAGGAGGAGATCAACATCAAGATTCTGAAAAGTCTGAACAGGAATTGGCAACCAAAAGTCACTGCAATCTCTGAATCCAAAGATCTTACAACTATGAACATGGCTACCTTGTTTGGCAAGTTACGGGAACATGAGTTGGAAGTTGATAGATTAAAGGATGAAGAGGAGATTAAAGAAAACAAGTCCATTGCTCTGAAAGCCTCAAGCAAGAACAACACAGAAACAGACATGGACGACAAAGAATTGATGACCTTGATGGTAAGAAAGTTTAATCGACTTATGCAAAGTAATAGTCAATTGTCTAACCATGCAGGTCAAAGCAAAAGGAAGAGCTTCAATAAAAATGTTGTCCAGTGCTATGAATGTGGAAAAGAAGGTCACATCAAACCTGATTGTCCTGACTTACAATCAAAGCAAAGAGGAAAGAAAATATTCCCTCAAGGCAGAAATATGAGAAGAAAAGGAGCCTACATTGCTTGGGAGAACTCTGATTCTGAAAGCTCAAGTGATGAAGATGCTAACCAAGAGGAGAAATCAAACATATGTCACATGGCTGGAACTGCAAGGATTGAGTGTGACAGTGATGATGAATTTGAGAAGCTGCCTATAGAAGAAAAATATCAGCAGTTGATAGAGACATTCAGAGAACTGCATGCTGAAGCAATGTGACTGGAATACAAGGTTAATCGACTGAACTCTGAAAAAAAGAGGTTATGAATACAAAATTAATAACCTTGTTGTAGAAAATGAAAAACTAGAAAAAGAATTAAATGAAGCTTTGTTATCTGCTAAGAATGAGGAAGTTAAAACTGTTACTGTAGAAAAAGCTTGTGAAAATTGTCCTACTCATATTGAAAAGATAGATTACTTGACTAGTACGCTAGCTAAGTTTACTCAAGGTAGACACAATTTAGATGTTGTTTTAAACTCATCTGGCTACAAAGCTCAATCTAACAGAACCGATGCAGATCCAACTGGTAGCTGGACAAAAGACGCAGCGGAAGAGGAGAACTGAGGTAAACCCTAGGTTTAGGGTGTTTGTTCGGTATAGGTGCTAGGGTTGGGGATTTGTGATGTTTTAAATAGTGAAAAGAGAGATTTCACCGATTGAATCAGTGTAATGGAAGGAATCGAGGTTTCAATCGGTAAAATGGATCGTAGATGAGATTCTAACCGGTGGAATAGTGACAAACTTGATGGAAGAGGCTATCATGGGCTTGGATTTGAGATGGAGTCAAGATTTGGTTATGGCGAAGCCAACAATGGAGGTCGTCGGGGAGAGAGAAAGAAGCTAGGGTTGGGCGTGAAATTGTGAAATAAAAGATGACTTATGGAGGAAGCAGCGAGATGTGAAGATGTGGCTGCTAGGAGGCTGACGCATGCCACACTCCCTGCAATTCAAAGCTTCCACAGATCAACTCTACACACACCAACTTATACCAGATTCCAAAATACACATGCAAATGGTCATTAAATCAATTCCAAATGGATATAATTCCAAGCTAAAACCAAACTGATTAAAGAACCACCCTAATCTAATCAAAAGCAGACTAATCCAACGCAATTCAGAAATAGTTCTAAATCAGAATAACAGGTGTACAATCTAATATTCCAAACAAATCAGTTCATGCAAAAATTATTTCATGCACAACCAACATAACTAAATAGGTGTCATGCAAGAGTATGCAACAATCAGTCTAAACAAAGCTGCAAAACTAATTTCTCAATGCAATTTAGAAAGAGATTCTCAACAAATAGTAATGGTGCTAATCAGGATTCAATACGATTTCAGCAACTCAATCAGACCATGAAATCAGTAATCATATGCAAAACAATTATGACACTAGTGAATCAGCAAACAATTTAGAATTCAAAATGAATGCAGTGGCAATTTAAACAGGACACAACTACTCTAGTCTGATTGATCAAACTCTTGTTCCTGCACAATAAACAATCCAAACAGTTAGAACTAAATCTCTCAAATTGCCAAGGAAATAGGCTAAGATAGCCTCACAAAACTCTCACAACTCAGGTCTCTCTCTAGCACACTCAAAGGATAGGTTTAAGGATACATTTCAGTCTAGGCCAAACAATCCTGTGGATATCCACCACCTAGGATGCTACCATTCACACTTACCTTCTTTTCAAATACCAAAAACCAGAATGGAATCAGATTCTCAATAAGGGATGGTTGTGCTAAGCAATGTAATGGACAAAACAACCACAAGGTGATGGAATGATAACATAGCAGAGTAACAAACTCAAGGTCAGATTAAGAAAGCAACAAAAAGATTCAATTATGAACAGCTGAACAGAGTTCACGTGATGGACAAAACTTAAGACAGCCAACATTTGAAAAGCAAACAAAAACTAAGCTATCAAGAAAGGAAGCACCCAAAATGATCCTAAGAATAACAGATTAAGAAAACAAGAAAACATTTACAAGTTGCAATAGATCAATTCAATGCTCAATTGACAATTACTGAAACTGGTGCATCAAGTAAAATAAGAAGTAACACTGGTTTGGGTAGCTTTTTATTTTTGCTTATCACTTTCTTTTTACTATCGAACAGATCTTATATTGCAATTAAACCAAGCTTTTGCTACCACGACAATTCAATTTCAAATGCACCAATTACAGATTTCAGAAAACAAAACAATTCAGTAACTTGTAAGCAAGAAAAAATGCTAAAAATTGGTGGTTTAGAGAGTCACTTTGCACAACACTATTAGAATACGATATACTTTGACATGAGCATGTTTAATTCATTGAATCACACTTGTATGTACTGTTAAATGATGCCAAATAACAATGGTTCCAAAATTCACTTATTGAGTGCCACTTTTATATCGATTCACACAACTCCACCACCAAATTTTAGTTTTAAAGAAGCAAATGAGTTTTGAAAACTGAGTTGCACTCAGAAACAACAAATAGGACTTAAAAAAAACACTAGGAATGGATGCAAGATGTTCAGCCAAGATCTAAAGACTAAACAGATTTAAAAACATAAAAGACTCAAGCAAAGAATGTGCAGATCGGTCTACTGCAGTTTTGAATGCACATTGACCTTTCCAGTGATACTACCAAGCCAATTGCAAAGGCAATCTAATGCTTATATGGTATTCATCATGTAATAGCTCGAATTAAGCATTTCAACACCATCCAAAGATAACAATTTAGAGCAAATACAGCAAAACCACAATTCTGCACTAAAGTAAAAGAAAAAGCTGAAATGATTAACACCACTCATGCACTTGAGCTCTCTAATGTCATCGCTCATCAATTGTGCAGATGTTATGGTATGAATCGAGATCAAAATGAGACAACACCACACGGTTTGAAACCAGAGTTCTTGACAATTAATCAAATGCACAAGACTAAAGACAAGACAGAAAATGATGCTCAAATAAAATGACTCAAACAAAAATTTTGGACCGATTAAAATGATAAAAAAAAATTACTCAAAGCACTGACTCAAGCATAGAACAGATTATGGAAACCTAAACACGAACAATGAACAGATCAAGACAATATGAAATCAAAGCAAGACATAATTAAACAAATCATCAAGACAATGAATGAAAAATGATGAACAACTCAGGAATGCAACCAGAAATGTGAATCAAATGAAACAACTCATGAATCAAGACAGAGACGCGAATCAGAATCATATGACACTCAATACGAACATTGCACAAACAGAACATTAATCAACACATAACAGAGAAGGAATTAAGACAGAATCAAAAATCAGAGAGGCAATATACTTAGCTTTGAAGCGTGCCTAAACCGAGGCTCTGAATACCACATGATACGGTCCACTCCGGCGAAGAATCGTAGATCCGATGCAGATCGAGTTGGTAGTTAGATAAAAAACGTAGCGGAAGAGGAGAAAATGAGGTAAACCCTAGGTTTGGGGTGGTTTGTTCAGTACAGGTGCTAGGGTTGGGGATTTATGAGGTTTTAAACGATGAAAAGAGAGATTTCACCGATTGAATCGGTGTAATGGAAGGAATTGAGGTTTCAATCGGTAAAATGGATCGTAGATGAGATTCTAATCGGTGGAATGGTGACAAACTTGATGGAAGAGGCTGTCATGGGCTTGGATTCGAGATGGAGTCAAGATTTGGTGATGGCGAAGCCAACAATGGAGGTCGTCGGGGATAGAGAAAGAAGCTAGTTGGGCGTGAAATTGTGAAATAAAAAGATGACTTACGGAGGAAGCAGCGAGATGTGAAGATGTGGCTGCTAGGAGGCTGACGCACGCCATGCGAAAGCTGCATATTGGTGAGAATGGCGTGAGAAGAATGTAGTGGCTGATGCAGATCGAGCCACGTGGAGGAATTGGATTGGAGGCTGGATGTTACGGTGGATGAGAGAGAATCAGATGTGGACAATGAAAGAATGGTAGGTGAATGGAAGGTGGCTGAAGGAATCCCTTGGATTCTTTAGCCTTGACTTTCAAGGGATTAAAATCTGGAGTGATCTTAACAGAAAAATTAATCCAATATCTCAAAAGTGATTACAATAAGTGTTGGCATGCCTATTTATAGGACTAAAAGTCCCACATGCCTAACACAATACAAAGTACATAAAAGAAATGTTAAACTAAAGAAATTGGGCTTGGGCCCCGCGTATCAGAATGGAGACTTAGGCAGCACTTTAGTTAAACGGTGTGTTTCAACTGCAGCTCTTGGGGGTCTTCACGTGCGTAATTCATTTGGAGAGAGAACCCATGTGCTGGGGTTGAGTGAACATTTGAGAAGAAAGAAAACCTTCAGAGCTAGGGTAGAGAGTGAAGTGAAAGAGTGAGGGAGAAAAGACGAGCTCGTGCTCGTGCCACTCCACCAAAGCTGCACACGTGCTGACAGATCCTGCCTGGAGATGAGGAGCTGACCGGTGATGATAAAGATGACGGAGGGCTAACGTTTGAGAAGAAGGGTTGGTCGTCGGATGAAGCTTAAAAGCGTGTAGAGCAAGCTTTCTTTCCCCTTTTCATTTTCTCTTTTTGTTTTCAACCTTATAAAAATGGGTATTCTGCCATGTACATATTTTTTTTTAGACGGAGACACACTTTTAGAGAACAAACACTTTTTTATTTTACAGTTTTAGATTAGGTTTTCGTGTTTCGTGCTTTTGGAGCTCACATCACGGTGGTGACAGCCCGCGATGGCTTCGATTGCACTTTTCGTTCAGTACATTTTTTGTAATTTTCGTTCTCCTTAATAAAATGTTCTTTTTCTTTGATGTTTTCATTGTTCTGTGTGATTTTGAGTTCGATGTTGTTCGTGCAATGTTTCTATGTTCTTGTGTGTTTATGCGACTATTTTGTTTTGAAGATTGAATTGGACTCTGTCACTCTGCATTTTATAATTCCTTTTGGAATTAAATGACTCCGTAGCGAGCATTCTCTATCGAGATGTCTTCTCGAGTCAGAGATGATTCCAATGCATGATTCATTCAACTTTGTGTTTCTATTCTTTTCGTTTTATAGTGTATAATAGATTTGGATTTGCTTTGATTAAGAATGAGTAGAAATTACCACTGTAAGTTCTGAAATATGAACTATAAGACCCTGGATTGGCTTACTTTAGTCAGAATGTCTTTCTGAGTGTAATTGAAGCTTTATCCTCAATAATTGCGCATTTAAATGATGTTCTATGCTTCCTTTCATCTGTTTAGTCTCTTCTTGATCCTTGCATCTAGTAGGTCAATTTCAATTGCTTCTTTAATTTTAGTCTTTTGTTTTAACCAGATATTCATTAGTTTCTAGGTCAGTGATTGAGATTAGCTTAGGTCATCTTTATTTTGAATTTGACTGAAATAGTTAGACATTGTTCTGTATATTTTGATTTCAATAGAGTTTAGGAGTAGTTTTTAAATGAAATTAGGATAGGATTTAGTTTGTGATTACACGTTTCCAGTATTCCTATCTAGGTTCATGGTGTAGATTAATATCATTTAGGTATTGCATTGATAGTTTCCACGTTCTGTTTATAAGTTGTATAACAATGTTCATTAGTTTAGGATCATTTTAGTTGCATTAAATTTTCATATTAGCTTAGGGCATGTTGCTGTTTCTATCTTAGGTAGTTTAGATTTTTATTTCCTTTTATTTTCCTTTGAGTTCTTATTCTTTCTTCCTTTTAAACAGATTTCAATTTTTTTAATTCTTTGCTTTTAAAATTAGATTTTTATTTCCCCACCTTGCATTAGTTAATAGGTAGTAAATAAGTAAATAAAATACAAGACAAAATTCTACACTTTAAGCTTAATTTCAACGAGTCGTTGGATTGATGTTTGGTTGACCCCTATACTTCATTAATGAGGAAACTAAGTTTGTTGGCTTTGATGGGACTGAAAATGAGTTTAACAAACTCATTCCTCAAAAAACTATTTATATTAAAACCTTCTAATATTAAAATAATAGAATCTTGTTATTTTAAAACAATTATCACTTCCAAAATATCATTTTCTATATCTTTACAATAATAATGATACTTTTGTAATTTATAAAATTGATTTCTTTTCTTATACACATATAAATAATTTTTTATTTTTTATTATATATGGATAACAATAAAAATATAATTATAAAATAATGATATTTATGTAATTTTAAATGATAATGTTAATTTTATTTCAACGTCATTATTTATATTTAATTTTATATCATATTTATTTTTAAGTGTAAAATAATAATTATTTAATTTTATCTATTAAAATTTTTTTTTCATTTATCATATACAAAATTTTATAATTTTCTTTCAAATTCTTTGGTTCATTCTTTCAAATTTTTTATTGTAAATAAATCTACAATCTGAGTTGATAAACCCAATCCATACGTTAGTGATTGAGACGTAATTTGAAAGGGAAAAACATGGGCGGTTGCCTCCATATGACTGACATGTGTTTGAACTGTGAAGCAAAGTAATGAATGAGATAACAACATATTGATTGCAGATCCAACCAGACGTATGTCCCTCTATCATTTCTGCCCTACAAATTCTTGAATGCCTCTCATTCAAATCCTTTTCATTCTTTCTTTTTCCCACGTTTTGCCTCTTGCCACTTCTCTTGCTACATTTCCTTACCACTTATCATAAGGAATTATTGCAGGAAAGGGTTGGTATTATCACTTCTACATATCAAATTTAATGATTTCAAATTTCTTTTTTTTTTAAAAAAATAGATTAAGAAATGAAATTCAATGAAAAAAGTAATAAAAATTTATCTACTTTTGTACTATAATTGTACTATAGTAAGGATGTGGTCGATAAGGTGAAGATGAATGAATGAGATGATAATCATGTAAGAGGAACAGTGGGGGTCGATCGGTTGGGTCGGCAGACCGATCGGTCGAGTATGGAAGAAGTATGGGCATGGTTGGCGGATTATTAATGGATTTAGTGAACGAATATCACAGGCACAATATGACGGTTACAAGTGATGAGCGAATCTTGCGGGATGCAGGTCAGCGGTTACAAGAAGTTAATGTCCATTACTTGAGCCTGATGCCTATAAATACAGAAATGTTAGCCAGATATTTTACTTTTGATCTGATTACATTTACACTGACTTCATCGTGACTTTGCTGACTTGAGTGTCGGAGTACTAACTTGTAGGTTACAACCGACCAGTGGGAGAACGTGAAAGATCTTTAGAAGTATACAGAAAGAACAATGTAGATTGTGTCCGATCTTGGATTATATCGGAAACAATAATTATTTTAAATATTATATATACTAACGTATTTATGTTTCATGAGATTGTATAACTACTTATCTAGTCAAACTTTACTAAGAAATGAGATTCATATGATTTATCAATTTTGATACATTTCAGTTAATTATAAAGAGCATGTGTTTTATTATCATTTACATTTAAGAATTAGTTAGTGTTAAATTCTATTATTTATTTTTAAAAACGATATTTTCAGAAACAATTTTGAATTGATAATTTTTTATGCAATTGGAAAGGAGAAATTCAATCTCATATATACAAAATCTTAAAATGTGTTGTTTTAGTTTTAATAAAACATACAAACTATACAATAATATTCTATCATTTTTTATGTTTAAAAATATTTTATTTTATATTTTATATTGATTATCCTAACAATTTACTCTTGTTTTGTATAGACTCTGTATAGAAACCTCCTATAGCATTTTTTTTTTGTTTATATTCTATCAAGTAACAACAACTCTTGACTTTTGATTTGATGTTAAAAATCTCTATTGACTCTTAATATTTGATACTTTTAGTATATAAATGATACTTTGCAATCTCAACCTTCTAACTTAATACTTACTACCATCAACTCAGTAACATTTCCTCGATTACTATCTTCATAACATATCATTTCCATTTTACAGTAAATCCCACTCTAGTCGTTACTAATCAATCAACATTAATTTATTGTTCATTATACCATACATATTCGATTTCGAAAATTACCATTAATCATACATGTTGTTCATTAATCATGCTTTCTGATTTTACATTAATATTCTCACAGTAACTTACATAATCCTTGTCGGCAATATACTAATTAAGTATTCAACTTAAACTAAACTACAATAAATAAATACATTTTGAACCAATAATTTTAAGGCATAAGGAGAGTGCGCCATTACTTGAGCAAAATGATATATATCTTAAGTATTTTGTTAACCTTTGAGCAATACATATTTAAAAGAGAAAATTGGTTTGTATTTTGTAACACATATTGTACATATTTTTATAATTTTATTATATAGTGACCGTATTTTTTAAATTTTTTATCGTCTATTTTAGCTCATTTTTATTTTTTTAGAAATAAATTGTGTTATATGACACATTTGTTTTAGTTTTTCCTTTAAGGTCATCATTTAACCTTCATTTTCTGTTTTGGTTATATTTTTTTTTTTAGATATCATTTTTGGATGATTCCAGTTATATTAGATTCTACAATTTTAGATTTTAATTTGAATATATGATTTGCTAAAAACCTTCTATGATTTTTAGAAATTGAAGTAAATATGATGAAAATTTGTATATAAAACCTTGTGCATGAATCTTTTCCCAATTTTAGCTTAATTTTGAAATTTAACTTAGAAATTTGATTAGACTCTAATTACATTCAGACTTCAAAGGCTATATAGCCTTTAATGTACTAAAAAAAGAACGTACAAAAATTATTTGCAAAATTTTGGAGTTTTAATATTTTTTTTTGGTTTAATAGTACTTTTGGTTTTTATTTTTCCTGATTTTGTTTAATGTGAGACTCATATTTATTTTAGTATTCAATGTGATTACAATTTTAAAAATTTATGTTCAATTTAGTCATTTTTCATGACACTATATAAATTGTTAAAGATGTACACTTGAGCAATGATTAGATGACGTATTCCATTTTTTGTTACGTGGCTTGCCATGTCATCTTATTTTCTTACCAATACCCCTAGAAACCCTAGGTAGCCACCATGACCTCCACGCCATCTCACCACCACCAACCACTGCAAATTAGAGTGTCACTTCAAGACACAACATTCATGACATCACCGCTGGCCGCTCCACCATCGTCACTATCTTTGTTCACACCAAAACTGCAAAAAAAAAAAAAAACACACACATCGTGTCACCATTGTCACCATCTTCGTTTACGCACAATTTGCAGAAAAACCATACCCTAATCGCCACCATTGTCACCATTTTCATTCAAGTGAAACCTATAGACAAACCAGACCTATTGCGCCACCATATTCATTCACCACGCACATAGCCACCTACAAATCCCAAAAACTAAAACCAAAAATATGAAAACAGAAATACGTGTGGACTTAATTCCCTTGAATTGAAAACAAACTTGGAAATCACAAGCAAAACTATGATACTGTCATCACAAAAGCCCTAATTTTGAGAGTGATTTTTGGGTTTGCAATTGGGGAAGATGGATTCATAAAACTTTCATTCAGACTTGAAAAACATGGTGGTGTAGTGCCAAACGATTTAATTCCATGTTTCAATTTTGACTTCTAGCGATTCCCATGACATTATACACAAATCTTCCATCTTGACTTTCTTTCAAAGTATAAATCTTTTGTTGAGAGAAATAAAAAGGATCTTGGTTGTGGTGATCCTGTTGGAGTGGCCTAGGAGAGAGGGACTCGGGAACGAGAGGTGTAAAGCAGATGATAAGGAAGCAAAGACACCAAAGACACGATTATAGAGGAGCAAAGTTGCTCTGGTGGTGGTTCAAATGGTGGTTGCATTCACGGTGATAAAGCAACGAATCAGTGCTGCATGGCCACGTAAGCAATTGTGCAGGACAATCACATAAGTAACAATCTAACAGCTCATTCAAACATTGTTCACGTATATAATCTTCCATTTTTTATCTAAGAAGTGTCATGAAAAATGTTTCGGTAGTGGATCCAGTCACACTCACCTACACATTTACTTCTCAGTCCTACAAGCCGTCCGGTCACTTACGTCTTCTCTTCAACCGTCCGTCCGTCAGTCTCTTCCTTCTCTTCTCCAACAGCGGTCGGTCGGCTACCTGCCAAAGATACTCCGACGCTCAAGTTAGGATTAAGTCCGTTCGGTTACTTAGTTCTCAGTATTAAATGTTATTCAATTCAAGTCACCTACCTCTTACTGTTGATCTCTATATATAGTGTCAGTTTTGGGCCCGAGGTTAAGGCTCTTCTAATCAAAGCCCAATAATACTTTAATCAGGGCCCAAAGGCTGTTAAACTCCTATTAAAATTAACTTACTTCAGAATCTCCCGGATATAGCCGGTCGGCCATTTCGGTCTTCATTTATTCTTGATGCCGGCCGACCACAGATCGGCATGTTCAGTATTTCTTCGGGTCGGCCCATGGCCAGGCCGGGTGACCAGTACATCAAGGCCCCCAAGCCCTAGGCAACTTGTTGCCGTTAGGTTTATAATGCGTTCCCAACTTTGGGCGGGAAAACACATGGCGCTCTCTGGTTGAACAAGCGCCTCGGGTAGTGGAACAGTTCTTTAAATCTGAGCCCTTCATCGTGACATCTTTCGACGGTGGCGATGCGCTGGCGGTTACAAAAATTTTACTATAAATAGGGGGGACTGTTTCATCATTTTTACCTTTCTCTCTTCTCTACCAATCTGACCGTCGGGCTTCCCCAAACAATTTTTTATCTTCAGGTAAATAAATGGCAACGGTTTCCTTGTCTTACTCTATAGGATCAGCAGGTGGAGATGGCGGGGGCTCCTCCAATGATGGCGGGGGGTCATCGTCCAATACCAGTTCGGGTTCCGCACGATTGGGAGACGACCGGATCTGGCATGATGCCGCTCTCTTTCTCCTGGAAGGCGGAGTAGTGGTCGATGGGATGAATCCGGTTCCAACCGGAGGGTGGCCGGCCATAGACGGGTATACTTGGGCCTCACATGATGTAGCTGCTCATGAATCTGATATCCGAAGCCAAAAAGACTTGTTGGCCTGGGCCAATCAATCTTTTGTGGTTCGGGATGAGGAGGACGCCCGGTTGATCCGTTTGGCTGTTTGTCGCCCTAATGAGCATGTCTTTCACTACTACAAAAAGTGCATAGATAGCGCTTTTTTTTATCATAGATAGCGCTTTTTAAGTGCTATCTATGACAACGCTATCTATTAATAGATAGCGCTTCTAAAACAAGCGCTATCTATTGGTGTATGACAATAGATAGCGCTTTTTATTGTGTCTGACAATAGTTAGCGCTTATTTAAAAAAGCGCTATCTATTGATCTAATTTTTTTTTTAAAAAATAATTTTTCAATAAAATATTTCAAAAAAAAAATGAAAATATAAAATATTTGTTTTATTATCTATTGGTTCTATTATAAAAAATATAAAAAAAATATTAAGAAAAACATTTTTATTACTAGGATGGCAACTAGAATCAACCACAATTACTAGGAAAAATCTAATGAACTAAAATAACGAAGAAAATATATAATTAATGTTAATTTAAAATTCATGACTAGGAAACTATCAACCCAATAAATATTGAAAATTTTAATGTTTTAAATCCTTCATAAACCAACAACAACTTGCATAAAATTTAAAAAAAGGACAATAAGTGACATAAAAATTGATGGAACTTCTCTAACATTTTGAGAAAATCCAAGTGCCCATGAGGATAATGCCTATGTAGTGGAACAATGTTAGCTAAAAACTGGAAAGCAAAAAAGAAACTTTAATAGAAGTAAAAAGTGACCAAATGTTACATTTATAAATCAAACAACAGGACTTATCATTGTATCTCTTCAATAGAAATAACAAAATGATCATTGGATTGTGGAACCGCTCTTTAGAAAACCCATTGTCAACTAGACAGTTCCTACATGATTAGAAAAATAAGAAATAAGGAGAAGGATTCATCTCTAACCCGTAAACATAATATGAGAAATATTTATCCGAACCATAATTATAAAATAAAATATTAATTGGAAATTAGCAATTAATAACTTATTAATAATTATAAAATAAAATATTAATTGAAGGCCTAACTTATTAATAATTAGCAATTAATTATTCATAGTACAATTCTCGTTCTCCGACCAAATGATTGTGAAATTAAAGAAAAAAAATAATAGGTGGAAATTCAAGTGTTTAGTAACTTTTATACCTTGGTAACGAGGAATTACTCTTGTCAATAAATCATCATCAATGTCCCAGATTCAGGCTCTATAGTGTCATCGTCTATTTCTCTCCAATTGGATTCAGGCTTGTTCTATTTTATTGAATCGTATGTTTTCTTTGGCAACAACCACCAACCATGTGCTTTAGCTTCATCACTGCGTTGTTCTTCTAAGCTTTCCAATTTGTTTTCTTCGATCATATTCCCTGAAGGTTGTTCTTCTCCATTGTAGCTATTCCCTCCACACCTTAGAAATTTCACCATGCTCTTTTTTTTTGGGCAGAGAAAGAATACCCTGATAAATGGCTAGCCTCTCCTATTACTTGTAACAGTAAAAAATGAATAATGCAAAGCAACCAGAGAATTTAAGACAATCACAAGTTCCTGATAAAGGCCATAACAACAACAAACTGACATCTCGGTTTATGTCATTGTATGCTTGTATAGAATTTAAGCGAGCACAGTACTTGCTGCTTCCAGCAATATACACATAGCATTTGTGGGTAATTTCGATCAGAAGTATAACTATAAGAACCTAGTGCATGCCGTAGATGAAAGGTTGGTTCAGATGCATTAGCAAGTATTTGAGATAGCATTTGTTGATTGCTCTGAGATATAACCTTTTCAGTTCCATTTTCTTCCACTTGTGGCATACCATTAAATAATACTTCTGATTTCTAACTCTCATTAAGAAAATTTGAACAAGGTTAGAATCTTTATAAGTTCAACAATACCTAACCTATCTCGCGAAAAACCATTAACAACTAACCAGTTGGCTCCGGAATAGATATGGCAATACATCATGCTTTAAGCTATGAAATGCACTTTTCTGATCTAGAACTTCTTGTAGAATTGATCTGCAACAAAAGTTTGTTTCAGGATGCAAAAATGAGTGGTTCAAGACAAAAGAACAAGGAAGGAATTGAAAAAGAAAATGAATATAACTTTTGAACGCATACAAGTGGGCATCCATCATATCAGCTCTTATTTCTATCTACATGAATGACAAATAACAATAAAGAGAAATAAGAAATAACAAAAGTCTTGCTTTTAATTTTCAATTAACCAGATGACCAATTCATATTTTCACAGAAGATGCTACTTCTATAAGATTGACAGATTGAACAGTTTTCTAACTCTGGAAGCATGATAACCAATTGCATCATGTCGTTTATGAGTAGCTGCAACAGCACCAAGTGGCACATCCGTAATAAGATCACCACTGACAACCTGCAGAAAATCAACACAGCCATGAAGAACAATATTATTTAGATCAAGAGTTCACAGGCCAGGGAGGGAGGGATATTCCACCAAATTGTCTTTAGCAGTTAGGTGATGAGAAATAGCCCGAATTGTACCTACTGTACCCACATCCTCAGGAGTGTATACCCGATTTATTTTTCTCAACTCATGATTCATATCATAATTACACATAACAAAATGACCAAGTAAACTAATTCAGCAAGAAAAAGACACCAAAGGAAAGAGAGTTACAGGAAATCCTTACCACCATTGACCCTATAGAAATCATCTTCACAATCTGAGTCTAACCAGGGCTTGGAATCAAAAAATGCTTCCCCTCTACCTGTTCAAGAAAATAATGGTTTGTGAATGGAAAACATGGATATGATACTTGTAATAAAATTCAAAGGATTGTATCCTCCTTGAAAGATACACTCAAAAGCTTCGTTTTTTGCCACCTCTACCTAGGTAATTACAAAAATCATTATTTCTCAAAGGTGAAGCATAACTCTGTGTGAAGGCATTCAAAAGCACTGGTTAAGACTATAAATAAATAATAACAGTAAAGGTCATAGCTTAAGCTCATGAGAACCCAACGATCATACAATGTTAATAATTCATATTCGATATCTAGTGGAATAAAACATAGTCATATACCATACATACCACAACCAACCCCTAATACCCTAGCAAGAGCAGCGCAGAGAACGATCTTGGAACATTCCAATTCGAAAAATATGCGTGCATCCTCAGTCTGGTGGACAAAACCCTTCTCCTTCGCGGCCATAAAAAAGTGGTCGTCGGTCGCATTGAACTTGATCAGAGTAGCTTCCTTGTCGAGGTGCAAGCAGCAGTTGCGGCACAGCGGACGAGGTTGACGACGGCGAATCAATTGTCAGGGCAACGGTGAGGGCGCGCTCACCGGACGAGTGCAGGGCAAGGTCGTTGATAGCGGCATTGCAGTGGACGGAGAGCATGGTAAGATGGATGAAGTTGTCTGCGTCAAAAATGGCGAGGGAGTCAACGGAGTTGGCAGAGATAAGGTTGCGGGGGAAGGGGAGATTGACAGAGGTAGAGTGTTGGTGGAGGGAACCGAGGGAAGATGTGGCGGAGAGGTCGTAGAGGTGGATGGTGTCATCGTCGCTGCCGGAAGCGACGACGGAGCCTGAGACGACGACAATTTTGATAGAGGAGAGATGGGAAGGGTGGGAGAAAAGAGGGGTTAGGGATTGAGATTGGGGCTTTAGGGTGAGACCCAGAAGAATTTCTTGTACGAACCTGCAATCAAACTCATTCCTTTCCTCCACACACTCGTCGCTCTTCTTCCTAAAACCCTAGGGTTTTTTAACCACTTATGGTGGCAGAGAGTGAGGGAGTGAAAATCAGTGGGACTGATATGCAAATGGAATCACGAAAAGAAGAAAAAATGAGAACAAAAGAAAAATGAGAAACTTTGAGGGGAAATGAGAACGAAGGTGATTGCTTCATCCACACAGGGAACATAAGAATGAAAATCATAAAAACGAAAAGGAAATGATAACTAAACTTCTAGCCGCGCTATGCAATCAGGTAACTTGTTTAAAAACATGCTATCTATTATATCAGAATAGACACCGCTTAAAAAAAAGCGCTATACATTTGTTTATTTCAAATTATAAATTAAAAAAATAATATAAATTATTTATAGATAGCGCTTTAAAAAAAAACGCTATCAATTTTCATGTATATAGATAACGCTTTTTTAAATATGCGCTATCTATTGTTCCGTACACTCATAGATAGCACTTTTTTAAAAATGCGCTATCTATTAAGCGCTATCTATGACTAATTCTGTAGTAGTGTTTCACGGGAAAGGGTCAAGTGCTGAAGATTTTTTCTTTGTATATACCTTCTATTTCACAAGGATGTTGGTTCGGATACCATTCTCGAACTTCCAGGCGGTCGTGCTTCATCATATGAACGTCGCTCCATGCCAATTGCATCCGAACGGATGGGCTTGTATTCAAGCTTTCTTAGTGATGTGTGCGTCCTTGGGCATTGAGCCTACCCTTCCTTTATTTTTTCACTACTTCCACGTCCGGCCGCCTCCAAAACAAGGGTGGGTTTCATTGACATCGGTTCAGGATGCTTGCCTTTTCAAAGCTTATGTCGATTCGTTCAAGAAGTTCAAGTCGAGCTTCTTCAAAGTAATAATAAAGGAGGTCGGCCGCAGTCAGTTTCGTGATGCCACCGGTGAGCCGTTGTTTCCTTACTATTGGACAGAGAAGCCCGCTAAGGTGTGCGCGGTCTCTACCGACGACATGACCCCTGTCGACCGCGACGCTGTCAAAACTATTGACGATCTTCCCCTTCGTCTCCAAGCCCGACAACTGGTCGCCTGCCAACCGCTAAGGTATGCTTTTTTACCTGTATTTTTGTGAGTTTATTGTTAACATAACTAAAATTTTCTTTCCGTTGCAGACAAGATGGCCCTCCCTGCTCCTCGTCGGACAAGCTTCATTCCCCCTATTCCAAAAACTGATCGTCCCTCGACCGGCTCCAGCAAGGCGACAACTGCTGCCGAATCTCGCACACCGACCCCTCATGCCGCTGTTGCGAAGACGACGATTGCTCAAAATATCCCTGTGGTGAATTTGGAATCATCACAGGCCGCCACTGTCTCCCCGGCTCAGGCTATTCCTACCGGTCAAGCCGGTACGTCTCCTCAGGCCACCCCGTCTGCTCAGGCCAACCCTTCCTCTAAGAAGAAGAGGAAGTCTAGAGAGTCCTCTTCTAAGAGGAGTCGGCAAGAAGGTAGTGACCCTCGCCCGCTGACCGGGGGTCTGCTTGACCCGGCCTTTGGTGTCAATGACCGAATAGACTTCCGCATGAGTTCTGCCCAGAGAGCGATTGTGGAATCTCTATCTGAAAAGGAGCTTACTGAGGCAGCCCTAGAGTTCAACTGTCGTGGCGCCATGCTGAATAGGTATCTTCACCGACCGTCGGGGGGCCGAGGAAGTTCAACGTGAACTAGCGGTTTCGAAGAAGGAAACCGAAGACGTCCGGGCTGAGCTGGTTGCGCTGAATTTGGAGCAATTAAAGTGCAAAGAAGCACAGGAGGCCCTGACAAAGAAATATGAGGGTGCCTGCATAGAAGTCGCTACCCTCACCAAACAGTTGACCGGTCTCAAAACAAAATTTTCTGGGGTGACCGAGGAGAATGAGCAATTGAAATTGTCTCTCCAGGAGGCGAAAGGGAATAAGCAGAAACAAAAGGAGGAGATTGCTCGGTTGACCCAAGACGTGGCCTCGGCCCATGACTCGGTCAGGGTCCTCAGTGCAAATGTTCAGATTGAACATGAGGAGGGATTTCATAAGGCCCTTCGCCAAGTGGCTTTCTTGCTGGGGACCGATCCGATGACGGCCGGATTTGATATCGTCCAAGATGTGTTCAATGGGTATATGATGCCTGTTCCTTTACCGGAAGATGTCGTTGAGGAGATCGTGGAGGAAGAGGAAGCAGCCCAAGATGATGGTGGTGCCGAGGATGATGTCGGCGAAGATGACGATGGTAACGCCGGGCAGTAGCGTCCGGACGTTAAATTCGGGGGATGCGGATTTTTTGCTTTTTGTTAGATGTCCAAATTTCTGTTTTCTAGATTTACAGATGCTAGTGTAGTCGGCGTCTTTTGCTATCGTCGGACCGATGTACATCCGCCCCTTTCTTTTGATGTTTAATACAATGGATGTTTTGATTTATTTTACGCAAGTTACGATGCCTTTAAATTGTATGGTTTGATTTATTTTACGCAAGTCGAGAGGATGATTCCGTTCCTCGACTTGGACTTCACAAGTGGGGGCGGTAGGTCATTGTCGTTCACCGCCCCGGCCAAATCGAGAGGATGATTTCGTTCCTCGACTTGGACTTCGCAAGTGGGGGCGGGAGGTCATTGCCGTTCACCGCCCCAGCCAAGTCGAGAGGATGATTTCGTTCCTCGACTTGGACTTCGCAAGTGGGGGCGACAGGACATTGTCGTTCACCGCCCCGGCCAAGTCGAGAGGATGATTTCGTTCCTCGACTTGGACTTCGCAAGTGTTGGCGGCAGGACATTGCCGTTCACCGTCCCGGCCAAGTCGAGAGGATGATTTCGTTCCTCGACTTGGTCTCCGAAAGCTCGAGTTGCAAGACTTCGTTGTCCGTCGCCCAGTCAAGCCGAGAGGATGATTCCGTTCCTCGGCTTCGGTTCGTGGTGAGTTGGTTAGTGTTGGTCACTTTGGCATTAATCCAAAAGTACTTGGAAAAGCGCTGCAAATTTCATTGTATAAAGAAGATGAGTACATGACGATCTTTAACTAAAATAAAATTTCAAATGACATGCATTCCATGTGTTCGGTATGGGCTATCCGTCAGGTCGGCTCATACGATAAGTGTCATTCCCCAAGGTTTTTGTGATTCGGAAAGGGCCTTCCCATTTTGCCGCCAACTTGCCATGGGAAGTTATTTTTCTTGCTTCTCCGGTCTTCCGCCATACCATGTCTCCCTCATTAAAATTTATGGGTTGTACCTTCGTGTTGTACCATCACTCCACCATGCGTCGGCAGGCCTCCGCTCAGTCTCGTCGTTCGTCCAGAGTTTCCAGCTCCACTCTGAGCTCTTGGTCATTCAAATGCATATCCTCCACCTTTCTTCTAAGAGACGGTTCTCCCAACTCAACCGGCAGCATGGCGTCCGTTCCATAGGTCAGGTTGAATGGCGTTCCCCGGTGGTGCCGTGCGGTGTACACCTGTATGCCCAGAGGATCTCGGGTAATTCTTCCACCCATGCAGTCTTCTTTTCCCCCAAACGTCTTTTTAACTCTGAGAAGATAGTTTTGTTTACAACTTCTGCTTGACCGTTCGTCTGCGGGTGTTCTACCGAACTAGTGGTGTGCTTAATCCCTAGATCTTTGAAAAATTGGCCCAGCTTTCGGTCAATAAACTGTCGGCCGTTATCGGTTACTATCACCTTCGGCAAGCCGAATCAGCAAACCAACTTCCAACAGAATTTCTGTACTTGGGCCGCTGTGATCGTCGCGAGTGGTTCAGCCTCCGCCCATTTGGTGAAGTAGTCAACAGCGACAAGGAGAAATTTTTTCTGCGCCTGGCCGGGGGGAAATGGACCGACAATGTCCATTCCCCACTAGGCGAACGACCATGGGGATACAATGGTATGTAATTCGTGGGGCGGTGCGTGTGGGTTGTTGGCGTGAGCTTGGCATCCGACACACTTATGCACAAAGGCTTTAGCGTCCTCTTCCATATCCGGCCAGTAATAGCTGGCCCTAAGTATACGGCCCTTGAGCGCCCTCCGGCCGATGTGGAACCCGCAAATGCCATGGTGAAGTTCATTCATCACGTAGTCAGCTTCCTCTTTGCCCAAGCATTTAAGCAATGGCATAGAATAGCCATGTCGGTACAAGTCATCCCCGATGGTTACAAAGCGCGCAATCTTCTTAGTATCGGCGGCGGATAGCGCCGAACCGTCGTCCTGGGCTTTCATCAACTCACGGATCTTCGTTCTCCAGTCAAGTTCCGCGCTTGTCGTTATGGCATGACATTCGATAGACGGTTGGAGTAGAACTTGTCGGATGATCGTGGTGAGTTGGCCTTTCTCCTTCCCTGAGCTGAGTTTGGAGAGGAGGTCCGCCCGGGCATTTTGTTCCCGGGGGATGTGCTGAATTCGGATGTCCTCGAATTCCCGGGCTAAGGCCGTCACTCTGTGATAATACTTGACCAGGCTCTCCTCCTTCACCTGGAATTCTCCGTTCATCTGGCCGACCACTAGCTGAAAGTCAGTCCGACATACTAATCTTCTTGCGCCCATGTCGCGGGCAAACTCTAATCCGGCGATCAGGGCTTCGTACTCGGCCTGGTTGTTAGAAACCCTGAACTTAAATACCAAAGAGTGTTCCAGGAGGAAACCGTTAGGTCCCTCCAACACCACTCCGGCTCCACTAACCGTCCGTCCTGATGCCCCATCCACATACAAACATCATTCTTCGCCGACCCCAACGGCAGCTCGGCAGCGAAGTCGGCCAAGTGTTGGGCTTTCATCGACCCTCTAGGTTCATACCTGAGCCCGAACACTAACAATTCGACCGCCCAGCCGACCATCCTTCCGGCAAAGTCGGGTTTTCTCAAAATTTTGGATATGGGATGATCAGTCTTAACCACTATCTGGTGGCTTTGGAAGTAGGGCCTCAATCTCCTCGCCGCATGGAGAAGAGCCAGAGCGATCTTCTCGACCTGATGATAGTGGGTCTCGGCGTCCTGGAGTGCACGGGTGATGAAATAAACCAGCTTGGGTTCAGGGCCTCCTTGGAGCAAGACGACGCTCACAGCGGAGTCCGAAAGCCCCAAATAGATCTGCAATTCTTCCCCTAGACTGGGCCGGTTCATGACTGAGGAGTTCTGGAGTATTGTCTTCACGTCCTCGAATACGCACTCACACTCCTCGTCCCACTTGCATGAATTGCCTTTCTTCAGCTTTCGGAGCACTAGACGTATCCGCTTGGCCATCCGGGGAATAAAACGCGATAAAGCCGTTAACCGGCCGACCAACCGCTGCACTTCCTTTAGGGTGGTCGGGCTCTTCATGTTGATTATAGCATCGCATTTGTCTGGATTGGCCTCAATTACACGCAACGTCAACATGAATCCCAGGAATTTCCCGGCCGGTACCTCGAAAGTACATTTGGTCGGGTTAAGGCGCATCCCGTACTTCCTGATCTATTTGAAGACCTCCTCTAAATCCCATATGTGCACCTCTCCGTCCGCCGAATGCACTACCATGTTGTCTATATACACGTCCATGCACCGGCCAATCTGGTCGGCAAAGACTCTGTCCATTAAGCACTGGTAAGTGGCCCCGACATTCTTCAGCCCGAAGGGCATAACCTCGTAGCAGTAGCTAGCCTTTTCGGTGATGAAGGTCGTCTTTTCCCGGTCCGGGCATACATTGGTATCTGGTTGTACCCTGAGTATGCGTCTAAGAAGCTCAGAATTTTATGACCGGACGCCCCATCGACCAGGGCGTCGACGCTAGGCAGCGGGTGAGAGTCCTTTGGGCAGGCCTTGTTGAGGTCGGTGTAATCCGTACACATTCTCCACTTGCCATTCGATTTTTTGACCATTACGACGTTGGCCAGCCACGTGGAGTAAGTCACTTCGCGGATGAATCCCGCTTCTCTCAGTTTCCCGACCTCTTCCTCGATCGCCCTCCTCTTCTCTTCCCCCAGACGTCGCTTCTTTTGGGATACTGGTCGTGCTTCCTTGAACAATGCCAGCTTATGAGATACCACCGAGGGGTGAATCCCTGGCATGTCGGCCGCCGTCCAAGCGAACAAATCTTTGTTGCGCCAGAGGATGCTTCTGAGTCGCCTCTCTATCTCCTCTCCCAGACCGTTGGCTATCGCTGTTGTCTGCGCCGCGTCTCTCCCTATGATTATGGGTTAGGTCTCCCCTATTGGTTCAAGGCGGTCCTCAGTATTCGTCCTAGGGTCCAGGTCGGCCATCGCCACCTTGGACCGGCTGATCTTCCTCCTTTCCTTCCTAGGGTACAACTTGAGTCCGGCCGCATAACACTCTCTGGCCGTCTTTTGGTTGGCCCTCACTGTATGTATGGTTACCCGATGATCGGGGTATTTAGCGTCAAATGGGGGGTCGACACAATAGCTCCGAAAGCATTTAAACAGGGCCGTCCGAGGAGGACGTTGTATGATGTGTTTGCCTCTGCCAGCAGATATCTCACCGTCCTCTCGTCTCCCTCACGGCCGGTGCCCAGCCGTGTACGCAGGTCGACATACCCCCTTGTATCTACCCTTTCTCCGGCGAACCCAACGATTTGCTCGTTATATAGCACTATTAGGTCCTCAGAGATGTCCATTTGCTGGAAAGTCTTCCAGTAAAGGATGTTGACTGAGCTACCTTGGTCGATGAGTACCTGGCTGACCCCGTACCGCGCGATCTCAGCAGTTATCACCATCGGGTCGTCCTGCTCGGGGTCGGGCTCGTGAAAGTCATCATCAGTGAAGGTGATGGGCGGGATCGTCCTTTTTGGGGTGCTGACGGCATGCACGGATCGCAAGGCCCGGACGTGCTTCTTGCGCGCATTAGAGGATGAGCCTCCCCCAGCGAATCCTCCCGAAATGATGTTAATCATCCCTTTCAAGGGACGGTCATCCTGCTCTCCGCGGCTTCGACTCCGCCTCCTATCGTCACGAGGGTATTCTTGTCGACGATACCGGGCGTCCCGGTTGTGGACAGTTCTCCTTTCCTCCGCCCTTCGAGGACTCATCCTCCTAGGACTTCTCTCCCGGATGGGTGATCGGTCCGGTCGATAAGTCTTGACATACTTCAATAGTCGCCCAGCGTGAATCAACTCTTCTATCTTATCCTTTAAGGTAACACAATCTTCTGTGTCGTGGCCCAAATTTTGGTGGTACAGGCAGTGTTTGGTTCCTTCCGCATTAGGCGGTGTAGGCCGCTTCTGCGGTGCCTGCAACAGTTGCGTGCTCAATGCCTCGTGGAAAATCTGAGCCCGAGGGGCGTTCAAAGCCGTATACTGCTAGAAACGAGGCCCTCGGGGTCCGTCCCGAGGTCTCGGGCCCCCAGCTTGATGAGTTTGATTCTCCGCGTTCTTCCCCTCACTTTCCTCCCCCTTAGCCTCCTGAAGCTCCTTCCGATAACTCTGCTTCATGTCCTCCACCCTAATCTCGTCTGCTGCCCTTTCACGCAACTCTTCCATTGTCTTGGGTGGTGTCCGGCACACATTTTCTTTGAAGGGACTGGGCCTCAAGGCCGGCATGATATGCTGCAGCGCAAGTTCCAAGGCAAGGCCTTTCACCCTTCGGACGGTTTTTTGGTATCGGTCCATGAAGGTTTTCAGTGGTTCCTCCTTTCCCTGTTTAAGGTTCATCAATCGACAATCGTAATGTCCCTGGCGATACACGCAGCAAATTGTTTCTTAAACATAGCCTCCAATCCCTTGAAATTGGCTATACAACCGTTCGGTAGCGCGTTGAACCATTCCAAAGCCTCCCCTTCCAAGGAGAGGGAGAATGCCCGACACCAGATAGCATCGCAGCCAGTGCGGAAGGACATGGCGTTAGTAAAGGATTTGACGTGGGCGTCTGGGTCGGTGGTGTCGTCGTACATCTTGAACTGAGGCGGAACGGATTGTTCAGAGATGTGAACGTCCATTATGGCCTGGGCAAAAGGGACGGGAACGGTCAGTCCCTCCACCCTTACCGACAATACCTTCTCCTCCTTGTCACCACTCGCCTTCTTCTGCCTTTGACCCTCCTGGGTCGGGGCACTACTATGCTCTTCTCCCTCGTTCACCACTGTCTTCTCTCGCCTTTGCTCTCTTGCGCCTTCATCATCCCGAGCAGCGATGACTCTGGTGATCTGCGCTGCGCACTCCGCTCTTACAGCCGCCATCTCTTCTTAGTGTCGTTTTCGTATCTCCTCCAATCGTCTCTCCAACATCCTAATCATCTCTCCCTGCTCGTCAGCGTTTGTGTTCCTCATGGTCACCATTGGTATTTATCCTCCGGCCCCACGGTGGGCGCCAAAATGTTTCGGTAGTGGATCCGGTCACACTCACCTACACATTTACTTCTCAGTCCCACAAGTCGTCCGGTCACTTACGTCTTCTCTTCAACCTGCCAAAGATACTCCGACGCTCAAGTTAGGATTAAGTCTGTTCAGTTACTTAGTTCTCAGTATTAGATGCTATTTAATTCAAGTCACCTACCTCTTACTGTTGACCTCTATATATAGTGTCAGTTTTGGGCCCGAGGTTAAGGCTCTTCTAATCAAAGCCCAATAATACTTTAATCAGGGCCCAAAAGCTATTAAACTCCTATTAAAATTAACTTACCTCAGAATCTCCCGAATATAGCCGGTCGACCATTTCAGTCTTCATTTATTCTTGATGCCGGCCGACCACAGATCGGCATGTTGTTCAGTATTTCTTCGGGTCGGCCCATGGCCGAGCCGGGTGACCAATACAAAAAAGAATTAAATTGAACGTAAATAACAAAATAGCTTATATTAAACAAAATAAAAAATAATATTAAACCTTTATTTTCTTTTGTCTATTTTCTCTTTTGTTTTTCCACTACAAAAAAAAGTTTGTTTACCTACAGTAAAAATCTATAGATAATAAAAGATTGTCCACGAATTACTGACTTGATCTGTATGTAATCAGAATGAGTAAATTTTAATGAAATTTTGATCTGTAAAAATTATTAATCTGGGAATAATACATATGGACCACCTACTATAAATAATTTTTCACGACTGAACTTCTGTGGCCAATTTTCCACGAGTCAACATCCGTGAGTGATGCATACGGACACGTGAGTAATTTCCCACATCTCAACTTCTATAGATAATATATATATATATATATATATATATATATATATATATATATATATATATATATTGTACGGTAGTATGTCTCATACGACCGGTTACTCCGAACGGTCAAATATTATCTCGTATCTCGGCCATATCGAACGGTCAAATATTATCTCGTATCTCGGCCAGACCGAACGGTCAAATATTATCTCGTATCAAATAATATCTCAACAGAGATATTTCAGGTAAGTTTGTTTATGTTTCATGCGGTTTATATTCTATTCTGTTATATTGATTTTATATCGATCCAAAGCCTATAAATAAAGACCAAAAGGCTTCAAACAAGGTACGCACAATTGAAACACTCTCATACTTGATTGAGTTCCACCCTCTCTCCGTTCTAGGCATCCACTTGCTGAGGACAGAGGGTCTTCCTATACCGACATCTAACTTGATCGTCGGAGTACCTTTACAGGTACCACCCCCTCCCGGGCGAAGATCAGAGTGCGACGGACGGTCTGAAGAACGGACGGCGAAGGCAAAGATCAAAGGACGGACGGTCTGGAGGACGGACGGTAGAGACAACTGAAGGTTTCACATCAGAAGAAAGCAGAATCGCGCCATCAAAGTCAGTGCTTTCGGTTCCAGTAAATTCCTACCGAAACATATATATATATATATATATATATATATATATATATATATATATATATATATATATATATATATATATATATATAACCACCATCCATATCTAATTTCTCACTTCTTAACATATGTGGATAATTCATATCAGTGTTTTAAATTTTGTATTTCAATTTTGAAAGATTATTATAAATAATATTGGAGGAAAATTCGGGTACACAAAATAAAAAAATTATCCATATACTTTTTAGAAGACATAATTCAAAATTAATTTCACTCTTATTCGAATTAAATCAAACTAAAACCATCTAAATTTGAAATCATATTGAAACACAATCAAGAGTATCACAATCATAAATGGAAAAGTAATGTAAATTGTTTACTCTAACTAATATTAAAGCATCAATATAGCAGAAGTAAACACAAAGCTCTTAAAAATTAGTCAAAAGCTCGAACATAATATATAAACCTCTCTAACAAGGTTTTCTATTTCTTTTATCAGACACTCTACAATTGGAGGTTGTGCTCTTCAAGGATAGCAGCTGCATTGTGAAGAAGTTCAGATAATCATTTTGCAGATTTTGCCAAAGTCTCCTCTTCACTCTGTATTTTCTAAATTGAAAACAACTTAAAAAAGGAAATATATCATTTTTAAACACGCTCTACAAGAAAAACAAAAACAAAAATAAAATTTGAATCTCACGTACCAATCCCTTCAATTATTAATTATACTTCTTTAAAAGTTGAAAAGAGAAATCACATTAAAAGCAAATTTAGGAAGTTTTTTTATTCAAACAAGACGTATCCACCCCACAACCCAACAACTTGTCAATTCTTTTTAGTTGATCCATTCCCAATACCACAAGGTAAACAGTGAAGTTCTGCTACTGCAATGAAATACATTTCAAATATTTTCCCGATAAATATTTTGATTACTTTAGCTATAATCATTTTAGTAAATTCATCATTAGTAATTGAAATTACCAAATATGATTCCTTTTCAGTATTTTTTAACGATGAAGTTTCTAACTAAGTCTACGTAATTACAAGTGTAGAAAAAATAAAACTAATAGCTAAAAGTAAATTTAAAGGTATTATTTTATACTATATATGGATGATAAAAGTATAATAAAACAAGAGTTGATGTAAATAGATCATTTATGTTGTTGACTTAGGAAGATGGTTTTTAAGAAAATTAATAAAACAACTACTAAGTATTAATCAAATCATAAGATAACACCCTACCCTCAACAAAAAAACACGGACATCAGTCTATCCCATAAGTATATGACATTAGGATATAATATATGTAAAATTTATTTATCCATAGCACCTTTAATCTCGAATGTCGGGGCAGTAAAGAGTCAACAAGAACGCATACAGTATTGTATGGGTAAACAAAATAGAAAATACGTTAAAGATTCATTTCACAACATAACCAATTTATTGCATACCAAGATTAACTACGGTAGCAGTTTGCAAGTACTAATTTTGTCCACAACGAAGCATATATTGGTTTACTTCTTAATTCATTTTTAAGAAAATTTCGTAACACAATACTAATTGTTTAAAATTCAAGTATGAGTTTAAGTTAAAAGTAAAACATTACATAATGGTGAAGATGCATTAACTTGTTGTCTTAAGATTTTGAATTAAGAGTGATGTTAATTTCTTATATGATTAACAATATCAACGTCCTCTCTCCATGCATTTCCTAAAGCACTCCGAGCTCCACATGATGAAGTCTTCAAAGAGCTATAAAAAACTTTCAAACCCTACATACATTAAGTAGCTCCTGTCTCACTACAAAGTACTTATAAACATATATTGCATCATAAAAGAATTCTTTTAGCTATTGTCTATTCATCTTCTGCCACGTTTTCTTCCTCTTTGTCATGCCATGTTTTCATCGTTCAAAAACCTTTAACCTCTAAAACCTCTACATAAAGTAATAGGGTCACAGTTAAAGTAATTTTATAAACTTCAATTAATTGTTAGGTTTAATACCTATTTTGGTCCCTCCTTTGGAAGGGTTTGTTCAAAGTGGTCCCTCCTTTTTTCAAAAGTGCACTTAAGTCCTATCTTTTGCATAAATTGTTCAAAGTGGTCCTTTTTGCTAACAACGTTAAGTTCTCTAACGGTAGAGCTGCCAGGTGGGTATTGTCTGATTATGTGACATTGTTAATTATTTTAAAAAATATATATAATTGTGACGTGTAATTTATATTAATTAGAGTAAAATAAAGAAAGGATTAGGGTCAGAAGATTGGGGTAATTAGGGTTTGGAATTGGATTGGGATTGGGATTGAAATTGGGGTCAGCTTAGAAACTGAGATTGTAATAAAACTGGTTGTGATCATACTTCTGCAACACCTTCACCAAATTCTCAGTCAGAAAGAAAGTGTCATCATCTCCCATCACAAACCACCTCACATTCTCCATCCGAAGCCTCACTGTCTCCGACACAATTCGAGATATACGAACCCCTAACTCCCCACCTGGATTCTTCACCTTGAACTTTGAGACATCACTCGATATTCTCAATGTTGGCAAGAGGGTCTCATCACCTGCTTCACTTTTCACTTCTTGGTCTAGCCACACTATTCCCCTTGTCTCGTTTGGCCTCCACCATAGCTTCATGTACTCTTTTCTTTGCCTCCAGAGCCTGGAAGAGGCTGCTATGCCAAACACTATGTGTGAAATGTTGGTTTTCTCAGAGGGTTTTGCTGTGTGCTGAGGTGGTGGAGGAGTGATGGTGGTGTTGGAAACGTGTGTGGTTGTGGAAAGAGGGTAAGGCTCTGACGAACCACGAACCCTGAGCTGACCCCAAATTCAATCTCAATCCCAATCCCATTCACAATCCAATTCCAAACCCTAATTACCCCAATAATCCTTTCTTTATTTTACTCTAATTAATATAAATTACACATCACAATTATATATATTTTTTAAAATAATTAACAATGCCACATAATCAAACAATACCCACCTGGCAGCTCTGCCATTAGAGAACTTAACGCCGTTAGCAAAAAGGACCACTTTGAACAATTTTTGCAAAAGGTAGGACTTAAGTGAACTTTTGAGAAAAGGAGGGACCACTTTGAACAAACCCTCCCAAAGAAGGGACCAAAATAGGTATTAAACCTAATTGTTAAGTACTTTTCAAAATCGCATGAGTCCTAAAACTATTCTAAATTGCAAATTGATCCCTAAATATTTGTATTAATTATAAATTGGGCCTTAATTCATTTTTTTTGCAACTTAATTGAAAGGTTAGAGCTTAACTTTACTTATCTGATTGAGTCGACTCAACCCAACTTGGGTTCAGTCTAATCCGACATTGTGCGATGTAGATTTGACTTTGGTTGTCCCTTAACAAAGCCAATTTTGAACTTGGATGACATAGGCTAGATTAAACTCAATCCAAAATGGGATCAACTTAAGTCTGACTCAATTTTATCCAAAGTGGGTTAAACTCTACTTTATCCGAAGTAGGCTTGACTTGACTTGATGTAGGCTCAACATGATTTGGTCTCTTAAGAAGAGGACTTTAAATTTAACTCAACCCAAAAAAGTTGATTTATAAGGTAAGGTTTGCATCCACTTATATACTATAAATTGACATTATCTTTAATCGATATGGGACTTCCAACACCCCCCTCAACTTGACTTGAAATCAATTTGTTTAAAACTGACCTAAATTCAACCTAATTTAGGTTCATCTTGACTAGCTTAACATGGTATTAGCCTATCCAAACTTGATCTAAGTCCAACTTGACTTTACCCATGTTAGATTTGAATTTTAATCCAAGTAAATCTTTTTTATTTGTATACAAAATTTTTAAGTAACATTTTTCATTTTCATTTTAAAATAATATTTTTTACTTTAAAAAAGGTTTATGGATATATCTTGACCAATAGAACTTTTGTTGGCATTTTTACTTTATAAACTTTTGTTTATATGTGGACTTCTTTTAACTTGACCCGTGTGGGTCAATACACAACCCTTTGAATTGGACCTAAATCAATTCTTTTAAATCAATTCAAAATTTGGCTTCTTATAGCCGCATGACAAAGTTTAAAACGCGTAACTACTCATCTAAGTGTATGAGGTTTGGTATTGTTGTTTTCTTTCTATTATTTTGGCTCTAGTCCTCGCTACATCGGTTTGTGAACATATTTAAATGCGGGTATTGTTCAATTCATGCCATTATTTTTATCTCGCAACACTACTCTTGATATTATCCTTTTAAGACAAATTACGAGAATCAAGAAGTCCAATAACAGCAGCTAAGTATAGCAACCTGGAAAACCATTTTCTTTCACTAGTAACATAACAATGTTATTATATTGTTAAAGTTCAAGATGCTTTAGATCCAACTGGGGGATATCTCATGTTGAACAGTTTATCCCAAAAGATACATGGAGAAAACTAAGTTATAAATAATTGAAGTCTTTTAGATGAGTGATGGCATTCCTTTGTGATCTTTTGGCCAGCCTTTTCCTTTTATCTGGCTTCATCTCATCTATCCATGGATACAATTTATAAAATTTTTATAGTATCTTAGTAGCAAAATGTTGTGGAAAAGCATGTTACCCCATGATGATGGAAGCAAAGACCCTCTTTACTTAAGAATAAGGGAACGGATAATACCAACTTGCTTGCTGTATACACAAGTAAGTAATAACTATGTATAAAAGATTGTAGAAGCTATAAAAGATTGTTTAAAGCAACATTTCAGATAATGGGTTAAAAAGCTATAAAATAAAAGATTGTAGAAGCTATAAAAAGCTGCTTCTAGTTGTCAAACACGTTACAGAATTAAAAAGTACACGGTTAGAATGGTAGGGATGAATTTACATAGCAGCTGGAATAATCTAGTTCTGATGTTCAAAATCACTCTTGCTTGGCAAAATGGTAGCACTGATTTCACTTAATAAAGCGGGAAGAGGCAGGAAATGATCTTGATAGCCAAAAGTGCTTCATCCTTATTATTAAAACAAAGACGCCATAGCATGGAAAGTGCATCAAAGCCACAGCCAAGTACCTGAATTTGAACATTACACCTTATTATGCATTATTTTTCTCATATATGTTAAACTTTATGAAGCAATGAGAAGAAAATTACCATAAGGGTGCATAGGGAGAGGATAGATCAAGAAAAGGATAAGGCCACCTATAACAGAGGTTCGTAAGTTATGAAAGGAACAAATTCTCTTGGACTAAAAAATGAGTCATAAAACAGGAGATAGAAGATTTTACCAAAGTGAAACGCAAACGTGAATGATCCACTGAAAAATCACAAAAGTAGCCGTCCACAACACAAAATATGCAAATCGAAACATTGGAAATCTCTGCACTTGTTAACAATAAATACTTGTCTTAATAATTATTAATAATTATTAATAGGGGTCCTTGAATCCTAAACATTATTAATAATTATTGGGTGATTAATAGGGGTCCTTGAAAACATACTCAGAATCATTATTTTGATTTCGTTTAAGATAAATTTAATATAATTTTTTTAAATTAAAAACATTTATAGAACATCTTTTAATCCTAAAATATCCAAAGAAAAGAGTAAAATTAACTTAATGATTTTGATTCAAATAAAAAAAAATGTGTATAAACCTAAAACTCACCATGCAATTCAATGACGTGTCACCGAGGAGGAAAAGCGCATTAATTGAGTGCATACAAAAAACCAACTGCAAAATGACGAAAAAGCGAATATTTTCAGATGAAAGAAAGACCAGCCTAACATTTATAATTTAACATTTTATATGTTTGGAACATCTTAAAACATCACAAATAAAGTATTTCGAAACAATCATGGTGCTCTTATAATTTATTTTGGAAAATGAATGATATAATTTAATGATAAAAAAGGGTAAAAAGAAATTAACAATTAATGTAACTAATATAGAAAAAATATTTTTATTTGTTTAGTATTAAAGGAGAAGTAATAATATTTATGTGAAGCTAGCTAGGTGGAAAGTTGAAACATTTTTTATGATATTTTGAAGAATTTGGCAGGAAAAAGGATAAACGAGAGAGAAAGGAGAATGTTGATTATACTTACAAAATCAACACTATAATCTTTGGAGGAGCTCAGACGAGGATAAAGGATAAACCAGAATACTGAATCCGTTAACACTACAGCACCTGCACAAGTCTATATATTTAAAAGAAAAATAAAAAATAAAAACAAATTAACCACACAACACAACAAACCAAAAAAACATTCTCTTTTGGTTTTAAGATATTATGTTTGATAAGAAAACAAAAAGATGAAAAAAACTCCCAATTACCTGAAATATAATTTGAAAAACGTAACCCCATAAAGAAGCAATTTTTCTATCATGGGTAACAATGCCAACTTCTGCATCATTCACTGTGATTTTGTCTTGTTTCAGGGAACATCCATATAAGGAGAAATATGATCCAAGCTGAAAATCAATTTCAGATAACAAATAAACCAATCACATAAGATATGAATTAAACAGAAAATTAAAAACTAAATTAGTGCATTTTCAATTTTTCATACTAAAATTTTCTGCTACATCTATCAGAGTCGGAAATGTGAAGCTTTACCCCAAAGTAAATAGTCACCAATGTAAAGGTCCATCTGCTCAGGACAAGAAAACACACAAAAAAAGAAAACGATTAGAACCCTTATAAAAACAACAGTTTATCTTAACTATCAATAGTTTAATCCTTTTGGGTTTGAAAAATTTTAAATTTGGTTTTGATTCTCTAAAGGGTATTTTGTAATAGTTTATAATCACTGTTAAATGCTAATTATGATTACTTTTAAATATAGAAGGTGACATCTTTTTTAAACAGAGATTTTGTTAGATACATTGTTAATGTTAAGGCAGTTTTGATTGAACAATATAAGATAGAACATGATTAACTAAAGTAGCTTACTGAGTGTAGAAGTAAAATATGACTGCTCCGTCTGCAGCAACACTGGCAATGACCAAAGCCAAAAGCACAATAAAACAAATTACTCTATAAATTAGCAGCCATGAAGGATCAATTCCTATTAGACAGGTATTCCATGCCTCATCCTCATGTAACAATTCAGCTTCTTCTCCTTCACTTTCTCCACTGTTTGATCTTGATTTATTGAATCCTTCATACTTGAATATCAAGAAAAATGACAGAGCCATGGATCCTAAAATCCATAGAGCACAAAATAAGAACCTCCAATTCAACCAATAACTTAAGGCAGTGGTGTCTAAACTCTTGGTGGGTTGCCATGAGTGGCTAGAAGGCCATGATAAGAAACTCATGATTTCCTGCAATTGCTTCAGAAATAAATGTTCTACTTGATGAGTTTCTTAGAACAACACTAGGCACGGTGGTGGGAGGATCATGCTTTAGATTACCCTTTTCAACTATAACATTCAGAACACTGCAACAGCAAGATAAAATGGATGAGAACTTCAAAAATTCTACAAAGACACCACAAAGATAAGCAACATTGAACATGTGTAAAGAAAGATATGAATTTCATCATGCATGCAAACAGAAAATGGAAAATAAAAAGCATGGATTGTGTATATAGGAAAGTAATCAATCACCTCTAGCACATTGTTAATGTAGTTTGAGCTACTTCACAGATGAATGTAATTAGAACTGAAGCAGAAGTTTGAGATGATTATTGCTGTTGAGAAAATTGAAACTGAGGTGGGATGGGAAAGAATGAGTGTAAACTAAGGTGAGATAGATAACAAGATTGATGATGAATTTTTGAAGGTAATAAAATGTAGATTCCTTACTTGAGAAGGGTTCATCCCAATGTTCGAAAAGTTCATTACTTGATCCAATTGGAGAAAGAACAAAATAAAATAGGTGTGGCACTCACTGTTTACAAGTAGTAACATTTAGAGGACAGAAGATGCTTTGCTTTATTCTTTTATGTGAATGCAGAAGGAATTTGATGACTATATAAGAAGAGGAAGGGTAATAATAGAGCAGACAAAAACAATATACGCTATTCACAGCATTTCCTACTTTTTCTTAAAGCTAAATTCAGTTTGAAGCTTCAGGTTTTTGTATTGAATCTTTGAGTCTGAATGTGATGTGCCAAATTCTTCGTTCCTATTATTTTATTCGTTTACGTGTGTTTGAGTTTGGTGAGTCTTTCATTCGGAACGAGTAAAGTTTGTGAGATAAACTTTAATGGGTCTCACATGTTTCTTTAATAAGTGAAAAAGTAGAAAAATAGTTTTGTTTGGATGTGCAAAGTCTTTGCAGCTTCTTTAGTACGTTGCAAGTCTTTGGTTACAAAGACTTTGGTGCAAGCAATGTGTGAAGTTTTATTATAAATATAAGAAAGAGTAGTGGTTGTAACACACACCACAAACGTAGAAAGAAAAGAAGCTTAGTGCAGTAGCAGCAGAGAAAGAAAGTTGTGTGAGTGTGTGGGTAGAGAGGGAGAATCACGGGAAAAATTGGTGTAGTATGCACCACCGTGAAGAGAGAAAAAAATAGAGAGAGGGCCTGTGTTATGTGTTGTGAGTGCATCTTTAAGAGTCTAAGAGTGTTGTGTTTGTATACTCCTGTATTTCCAAATTCTGAATAAGAAATATATTTGTGTAGATACCAACAAATTGGTATCAGAGCTTTCTGAGTCTGAGTGTTCGAGTAAAAAAAAGTGAGAAATGGCAAACCTTGCAAACAGTGTGTCCCTTCCTCAGTTGACAAAGAAAGTCAATTTTGACAATTGGAGTGTTCAGATGAAAGCTCTTCTTGGATCCCAAGACGTGTGGGATGTAGTGGAGAACGGGTACCAAGAGCCCACAGAAGATGAAGAGCAGACGATTGCCCAACTTGCTGCGTTGAAGAAAATGCGCGTGAAGGATAAATCAGCTTTGTACATACTGTATCGAGCTGTTGATGAATCTGACTTTGAGAAGATAGTGAATGCAAAATCTTCAAAAGAAGCATGGCAGATTCTGGAGAAAGTATACAAAGGAGACAACAGAGTTAAGCAAGTCAGGCTCCAAAATCTCAGAGGCGAATTTGAAAGCTTGAGAATGGAGGAGAAAGAAAGAGTAACCGAGTATATATCTCGGGTGGAAGCGGTGAAAAATCAAATCCGCAAGAACGAAGAAGAGTTACCAGCCAACCGGGTGGTAGAGAAAATTTTGAGATCATTAACAGATGATTTCGAAAGCATAGTTTGCACGATCGAGGAATCAAAGGACCTCTCAGCACTCTCAGTTGAAGAGCTTACTAGGTCACTTGAGGCCAAAGGAGAAGAAAAATGAAAGCACCTCTTGACCAAGCACTACAAGTGCAGCTTGACTTAAAAGGAACTCGGAACATTCAGGGCCAAGGTTCTAGAGGTAGAAGAAGAGGTGGCCGAGGACGAGGTGGACGTGGCAGAGGTGAATTTGAAGCTGACACAGAACAGACCAGACAACAAAATTGGCGTGGTCGTGGTCAAGGAAGAGGTCGAGGAAGTCGATCTAAGTCAGGAGTTGAATGCTTCAAGTGTGGCAAAATTGGACACTATGCAAACAAGTGCAAATCAGGAAGTTGCTATAATTGTGGGAAGCCAGGCCATATAGCGAAATTTTGTCAGGCTGAAAAGAAAAAGGAAACAAACTTGCTTACTGAGGAAACCAGTGAAGAAATTGGAATTTTGTTGATGTCCAAAGGCCTAGAAGCTGAGTCTATGTTGAACTGTTCAAACAATTCGGTTTGGTACTTAGACACGGGAGCAAGCAACCACATGTGCAGAGATGAGAGTTTGTTCAACGAAGTCATCAAGGTTGAGATCGAAAATGTCTCATTTGGAGATGATTCCAAAGTGGCTGTAAAAGGGCGTGGAACAATCCGGCACTTGCAGAAGGATGGACGGATTGGAGAAATAAGGGATGTCTACTATGTTCCTGAGTTGAAAAATAATATTCTAAGCATGGGTCAGATGATGGAGAAAGGTAACTCAGTTCACATGAAGGATCGTGTACTATACTTGAAAGATAAAACCGGTCGTCTGATTGCACGAGTAGAGATGAAGAAAAACCGGATGTATAAGTTGGAGCTGAATATTCTGAAAAACAAGTGTCTGAAGCTTGATGTGAAGGATGAAGCCATGTTATGGCATTTCCGGTTTGGCCACTTGAACTTTGGAGGATTGACAAAACTATCAGAGAAGCAGTTAGTACGCGGACTACCTGAAGTAGAATTTGACAAAAGGTTCTCTGAAGAGTGTATACTCGGAAAACATCCAAGGACTGGATTTCCGAAGTCAGCTAAATACAGGGCAGAAGAACAACTCGGTCTGATACACACTGATCTTTATGGACCAATCTTTCCTAATTCATTCAGTGGTAAGAAATACTTTATTTCGTTCATAGATGATTTCTCTCGGAAGACTTGGGTGTATTTCTTAGAGGAGAAATCAGAAGCATTTGATGCATTTAAGAAGTTCAAACTAATGGTGGAGAAGGAGATCAGTAAACAGATAAAAGTTGTCCGATTAGACAGGGGAGGTGAATTCACTTCGACAAAGTTTAACGAATACTGTGAAGAACATGGGATAAAACGATTTCTTACAGCTCCATACTCCCCACAACAGAATGGTGTTGCTGAAAGGAAGAATCGGACCATTCTTGATATGGTTCGCACAATGCTTTATGGTTCGCACAATGCTTAAAGGAAAGAATATGCTAAAGAAGTTCTGGGCGGAAGCAGTACAATGTGCAGTTTATGTACAAAACAGGTGCCCACATACTAAACTGGATGGGATGACTCCACAAGAAGCATGGAGTGGGAGGAAGCCGAGTGTCAGCCATTTCAGGATTTCTGTAGCATAGCTTATGGTCATGTTCCAGCTCAGCACAGAACAAAACTTGAAGACAGAAGCAAGAGATATGTTTTTATTGGTTACGATGAAAAAGCAAAAGCATACAAACTTTATAACCCAATTACAGAAAAGATTGTTGTAAGTCGAGATGTCCAAGTTGATGAGGAAAGTGAATGGAGCTGGAACAACATGAAGGAGAAGACCAGATGCAACTTAGAGTCTGGAGGAGAGAACTCAACAATAACTGAGAGGATCAATGATTATTCTGATGAAGAAGATGAACCTGTTCAACCTAGATCTCGAAGCTTACAAGACATTTATAACTCCACTGACGAGGTACATGTAATATGTTTGTTGGCAGGAGCAGAAGATGTCAAATTTGAAGAGGTCGTGCTCGATGATAGATGGAAGAAAGCAATTGATGAAGAAATTGGCTCAATTAAAAAGAATGAAACATGGGAGCTGATAAATCTGCCCATAGGAGCTCAACCAATTGGCTTGAAATGGGTATACAAGAAGAAAATCAATGCAGATGGGGATGTGGAACGTTACAAAGCTCGTCTCGTGGTGAAGGGTTACAAACAGCAGAAAGGAATTGACTATGATGAAGTGTTTGCTCCAGTAACAAGAATGGAGACAATCCGACTACTATTTTCTCTAGCAGCACAACATGGATGGAAGATACAGCAGATGGATGTGAAATCTGCATTTCTGAATGGAATTTTAAAAGAGGAGATCTATGTGGAACAACCTCTCGGTTACATGAGAAGAGGTGAAGAGAAAAAGGAGTTGAAATTAAAGAAAGCATTGTATGGGTTGAAACAAGCTCCTCGAGCCTGGAATGAGAGAATTGACACCTACTTCAAGAGGAATGGTTTTGAGCAGTCTCCACATGAGCATGCTCTATACCTGAAGAAAGACAAAGGAGATATTTTGTTCGTTGCCCTATACGTAGATGATTTAATCTTCATGGGAAACAAAAATGAGTTGGTCATAGAGTTTAAGAAGGTGATGAAAAATGAATTTGAGATGACTGATCTTGGTGTTATGAAGTACTTTCTTGGCTTGGAGGTGGATCAAAGCACGAAAGGAATTTTTGTGTCTCAAAAGAAGTATGCTGAGGAGATATTGAAGAAAGCGAAGATGATGAAGTGCAATCCAGTTTCTACTCCTATGGAACCTGGAACAAAATTGTCCAAACACGGAGATGGAGATCATGTCGATGCAAGCAGGTATCGCAGCTTAATTGGAAGTCTAAGGTACTTAACAAACACAAGGCCAAATCTAATGCTAAGTGTGGGAATCACAAGCCGGTTTATGGAGGAGCCAAGATATTCTCATTGGAAAGCACTAAAGCGAATACTAAGGTATGTAAAGGGAACCATGTCTTTTGGATTATTGTACACCAAGTCAGATCATTATCGTCTTCATGGATATTCAGACAGTGATTGGTGTGGAGATATAAATGATAGGAAGAGCACTACTGGCTATGTGTTCTTCATGGGAGATACTGCATTTACTTGGCTATCAAAGAAGCAACCAATCGTGACGCTATCCACATGTGAGGCTAAGTATGTGGCAGCATCTTTAAGTGTCCGACATGCAATATGGCTGAGAAATCTGCTGAAAAATCTTGAGATAATGCAAGAAGAAAAGGTGTTGATTCGAGTAGATAATAGATTGACAATTGAGTTATCAAAGAATCCAGTAAACCATGAGAGAAGCAAGCATATTGATGTTCGTTTTCACTTCATCCGTGAAAAATTGAAAGAAGGAAGCATTGAACTTGAACATGTAGAAAGCAAAAAGCAGATTGCATATATATTCACAAAGCCATTACCAACAAAGTTATTTCAAGAGTTAAGGAAGTTGATCGGCATGAAGGAAGGATAAAAATATCCATTTAAGTTTATGGGGGAGTTTTGTGAGATAAACTTTAATGGGTCCCACATGTTTCTTTAATAAGTGCAAAAGTAGAAAAATCATTTTGTTTGGATATGCAAAGTCTTTGCAGCAGCTTCTTTAGTACGTTGCAAGTCTTTGGTTACAAAGACTTTGGTGTAAGCAATGTGTGAAGTTTTATTATAAATATAAGAAAGAGTAGTGGTTGTAACACACACCACAAACGTAGAAAGAAAAGAAGCTTAGTGCAGCAGCAGCAGAGAAAGAAAGTTGTGTGAGTGTGTGGGTAGAGAGGGAGAATCACGGGAAAAATTGGTGTAGTATCACTGGTAAAAAAAAAGCATTATACAGCGCACATTATGCCACGGTTCATCCGAAACCGCAGCATAATGTTGCGCGGTGGCAGTTTTGTAAATAAAACAAACTTATATGCCGCGGTTCCCCACTTAACCGCGGCATATACCCCAGTCAACCAACCCCTTTGACGCCACGTCAGAAAAAAAAATTAATGCAAGGGGAATAGGTCGCGGTTGGTCAGAGAACCGCGGCCTATTCCCCTTTCAATTTAATGCAGGGGCTGACTAATTGGGAATGTCAGCAGGTTGCAGGGGGAATACGCCGCGGTTGGTTAGAGAAGCGCGGCGTATTCCCCCTGCTACCTGCTGACATTCCCCAAATGGCAGTTGGGAGCAGTTGGGGGGATTCTGAACGTTAGGGAATAGGTCGCGGATGGGCAGAGAACCGCGGCCTATTCCTTTATCAGAGTAAATTTTATAAATTTCAAGGCATATGCCGCGGTTGGGCGCTGAACCGCGGCATATAAGTTAAAAAAATTTCAAAAATGCCATTTTGGATAATTTTTTTTAAATGAATAGGCCGCGGTTCAATGTAGAACCGCAACATAAAGGGGGATATGCCGCGGTTAAGTTTAGAACCGCGGCAGATTCCCTTCTGAATGTTAAAAAACAAAAGCTTTGAAAAGTTTTCTTCTTCACGCGAACCTGGAAACCATCGTCTTCGCCTCATCTCCGCCGCAATCGAGTTGCGATTTTCTGCCGTCATTGTGCTTGCATTGCTCCGACCGCCATTCTTTTCTGCTCCGACCGCCATTCTTCTCCACCGGCCTTGCTTCTCTGCCGCACCGTTGCTTCTCTGTTGCACCATTCATCTCCTGCGAGCCAACCTGGTTTGACTTCTCGCCCTTCTTATGCTTTTATGCGATTCCTTTTAAATTTTATTGTGCTTTTGTTGTTTTATATGCTTGTGATCCTCAAATTAAGGTCAGTGATATATATGCTTTTGTTGTTTTATGCGATTCCTTGATTTCTCGCATTGTCTAGGAAGTTTTGTTTTTGGGGCTTGTGGAAAGGAATTGAGCGAAAACCATTGGGATCACTGATTACATTTGCATGAATGAGATGTCAGAAGCCAAATACAATTGAGAAACTAAAATCAATAATTATCCCATTACCAGAAACTGTAGCATGATGTAGTTCTAACTCATAATGTGATATCTAATTCCAATTTTAAAAAATTGAAAAATGTAATTACGTGGCAATGTGAAAGTGATTTAAGATCATGTAATTTCTCTATGCTTAAGGAAGAAGCTAGTTTCTCTCGATTGTTGCCAAATAATTTAAATAATAAAGGTTGGGTTTGATCACGACATCAAATCACATAAAAAACCTTACACATATTTAACTAAAAATAACAATAGAAACCACATGATGATAAAGAAAAATAGAGAATACATAATTTGCTAATTGTAAAATAACAAAAACTAGTGTACGAAAATGTCAAATATAAATAATATATCGTGATTCCAGAATAAGTCTAGACATCAATTTCTTCTAATATATATAACTATCATATATTTGTTTGGTATTAGTCAAATATTTGTTTGGTATTAGTGAAAAATTTGTAAATATTTGTTTCGTATTAGATGTTTTGTTCTATTTTTATTAATTTTAAATATTTTGTATGATACATTATCTGTTATTATGTCTATTTTGTGTGTAGGTGTTGTGATTTTGCTGCGTTCTAAAACTCGGGTAGTCGTATCTTCTCTGTTGTCGGTTCCTTTTTCACGCTCTCAGGTTTCAATATTATTGTGTTTAGAAAACTTTCTATTGTAAATTTGTAATTTTTTGTATGTTGAATATATGTAATTATTTGTGATAGAATGTTTGAATTGATTATTTCAATGATTATTAATTGTATGATTGTATGACTGAATTGATTGTATGATTGAATTGATAATTTTATATAGAATATTGTATAATTTTAATTTTGTAAAATTTAGGAATGGATCGAAATTGGATTAATTTACCACGTATTAGTGCTGAGTACGAGAGAGGTGTAGAGGAATTTATACAATTTGCGCAACGTCATGAGGGGAGAAGTGGTGATGAAGTGAAGTTTAGATGTCCTTGTGTGAACTGTTTGAATGGGAGAAAGTTGAACGCAACTCAAATTAGAGAACATCTTATCTGCGATGGTTTCCTAAGATGTTATACAACATGGATATGGCACGGCGAAGAAATACACTTTCCGATTGACTCGCAAACTGAAAATGTTACCGATTCCACCATTGAAGAAGATCGACCGGATGAAGACAAATTGGAGGACATGATCCGCGATGTTGGAGCGGAAAATTTTGCCAAAGCTCATGTGTATGAGACGATGTCGACTGATGCCGAAACACCTTTGTATGTCGGTTCAACTAAGTTCACACGTTTGTCAGCTGTGTTAAGGCTCATGAATTTGAAGGCGGGCAATGGATGGACTGATAAGAGCTTTACAGAATTGTTGACGTTGTTGAATGAAATGCTGCCAGATGGAAATACACTGCCCACTCGTAATTATGATGCGAAGAAAATTCTTTGTCCAATGGGTATGGAGTATAAAAGGATACATGCTTGTCCGAATGACTGCATTTTATACAGGAAAGAGTTTGAATTTTTGACAAAGTGTCCAAAATGTGGCTTATCACGATACAAGTCAAAAAACAATAGTGAAGATGATGGTCAGATTGAAAAAAATGGATCTGCTTTGAAAGTAGTTTGGTACCTTCCAATAGTTCCCAGACTTAAGCGTTTGTTTGCGAATCCCAAAGATGCTAAAAACCTTAGATGGCATGCAGATGAGAGAAAAATTGACGGGCTGCTTCGTCATCCAGCTGATTCACAGCAATGGAAAAATGTTGATCGACAATTCCCTGAATTTGGTAAAGAGTGTAGAAATCTTAGGCTTGGTTTAGCCACTGATGGAATGAACCCATTTGGTAATATGAGTACCAATCACAGTTCTTGGCCAGTTATATTGATAATTTACAACTTATCTCCTGCATTGTGCATGAAGAGGAAGTACATGATGTTGTCTATGATGATATCTGGTCCAAAGCAGCCTGGAAATGACATAGATGTTTATCTAAGCCCACTAGTTGAAGACTTGAAGGTTTTGTGGGTTGATGGGGTTGAAATATTTGATGCATTCGCTTCAGAGACTTTTATGATGCGTGCAATGTTATTTTGCACCATTAATGACTTTCTTGCTTATGGTAATTTGTCAGGATACAGTGTCAAGGGTCATAAAGCGTGTCCTATATGTGAAGAAAACACTGCAGCTCATCAATTGAAACATGGAAGAAAGACGGTGTATCTGCGTCATTGGAGATTTCTAAAACGTAATCATCCATATCGAAGGTTAAAAAAAGCATTCAATGGAGATCAAGATAGGGACGAAGCACCAAATCCACTTACTGGCCTTCAAGTTCTTGAAAAAGTTAATAAAATACATCATGTATTTGGGAAAACATCCAAGAAGTCATCTGTAACGACCCCTTGGAAGAAGAAATCAATATTCTTTGATCTTCCATATTGGTCAAAGTTAGATGTTCGACATTGCATAGATGTGATGCATGTAGAAAAGAATGTGTGTGATAGCTTGATTAGTACACTACTCAACATTCAGGGAAAGACAAAAGATGGAGTGAATGCTCGTTTGGATTTGGTTGACATGAATATCCGAGAAGAGTTGGCACCCATGGAGGTTGGTAAACGTACTTATTTGCCCCCTGCATGTTACACAATGTCTAGACAAGAGAAGATAAGTTTTTGTGTTTGTTTAAAGAGTATCAAAGTACCACAAGGATACTCTTCAAATATCAAGAGTTTAGTGTCGATGCAGGACTTAAAGCTTGTTGGCATGAAGTCTCACGATTGTCACGTCTTAATGCAACAGTTGTTACCGGTGGCTATTCGTGGAATTTTGCCTAAAAATGTTAGGCACACCATAAACAGGTTGTGTTCATTTTTCTTGTCAATATGTAGTAAAGCCATCGATCCTACAAAGTTAGATGAACTTCAAGGCGAGATTGTTATCATCTTGTGTCAACTAGAGATGTTTTTCCCTCCATCTTTTTTTGACATCATGGTACATTTACTTGTTCATTTGGTTAGAGAAATCAAGTTGTGCGGACCGGTATACTTAAGATGGATGTATCCTATTGAGCGTTATATGAAGATTTTGAAAGGGTACGTTAAAAATCCATATCGTCCTGAAGGTTTGATGATTGAAAGGTATATTGCTGAAGAAAGTATCGAGTTTTGTTCAGATTACATGACATCAACGAATCCAATAGGAGTTCCTCGCACATCATGGTTGAATAAATTTTCTACAAGTAAAAGCATCCGAGGTGTGAATGTGGTGACAAAAGATCGCGATGAATTGTTGCAAGCGCATCTTTATATATTGAACAACATAGATGAGGTGATCCCTTTTTTGGAAGCACACAAAGCCATTGTTAAGAATAAAAATCCAAGACAATCAGAGAAATGGCAATTGATGGAGCATAACAAAACATTTATGGCTTGGTTCAAATATGAAATTGACAAAGAGCCACATTCTTCTGAAACTTTATTGTGGCTTGCAAATGGTTTGAAGTTTGATGTCGTGTGTTGTCAAGGTTATGAAGTCAATAATCTCACATTCTATACGAAGAAATTGGATGATAAAAGTACAGTACAAAATAGTGGAGTCAGTTTAGAAGCTGAGTCACTTTAATTTTCCACATCAAAAGATCAATCTCCTGTACTTGGATCAATGAGATATTATGGTATAATAGAAGAGATATGGGAGGTTGACTACACCAAGTTTTTTGTTCCATTGTTCAAATGTAAGTGGTTTGACAATAAGAGTGGTGTGAAAATAGATGAATCGGGTATGACACTGGTTGATTTTCGAAAGGTGGGTTACCGAGACGAACCGTTTATCATGGTACATCAACCATCGCAGATCCTGTGTCTGACCATTGGTATGTTGCTCTTGAAGGCAAAAAACAGATTGAAGTTAACGAAGACAATCTGATTAATATTCATATTGTTGACAACCATTCATTTCAAACTACAACAAATTTGGATGACCAATCTCTAGTTAACGACGATGTACATGCAATTCGGTCAGATCATGATGAGGGAATATACATATGATGAATCCATATCTTTATGTATGAATTTTCAATTTCTGTATAAGAATTTTATTAATATCACATTAATTTTGCTTTTACACATTTCTATGATTACTATTACATGTTTTGTTAATTTATATGATATTACATAAGTCTTTTATTAATATTTAATGTTGTTATTTATTTTGACAGATATATGGCTGATCATCCACACTCTTCAGGGGATGAGGCTCCCCTGACCAACTATTGCTCAAACAACTATTTCTCAGGAAACAAAGTTGTGAAAGAACTCCGGTGAACGTGAATGTCACCACGGGTGTGGCAACTGGTCGCTATGCAGATGACTTCCGATCATACCTTGGAGTGGTGGCACATGATAAGATTAGCATTCTTGTTCCATCTTTTGATCATGTGTCCGAGGTTGATCGGAACGTTATTTGGAATGATATATTGGTAAGTTAATTAATAGCATTTGAATTAAAATTTGTTTATATTGATAATTTTGTACTAATACAACTTTATTATGTTTATTTCAGGTGACATTTGACATTCCAAATGTCACATCACTTAGAAATAAGTGTTTGTCAACTGTTGCAGAAAATTTCAGAAACTTTAAAAGCAAGTTGACATCAAGATACATCTTTGGAGAACTTAAACATAAGTCTCCATGTAGTACATATAAGTCCATTGATGAGGAGACTTGGCGGCTTTTTAAAGAGAGTCGGTTGTCAAAGGAATGGCAAGTTAGTATAGTTGATATTATTCAATTCCTCATTAACAAATATATATCATATGAACTAATTAATTCATGTGTGTGTGACAGGCAATTAGAAGCAAAGCACAAGGAACAAGTGCTCATAACAAAAACCCCCACCTATTATCTCGTGGTGGGTATAGGAAGCTTGAGGAGAAACTCCTCAAGCAAAAGGCAGATGCTAGACCACCATCTCAGGGTGGTAGCCCTCCTTAGCCTCCTTCTCCATCGTCTAGACATGAGAAATGGAAGTTGGCCCGTATGCGACCATCGGGCACCTACTCTTCCGACACTGCACGAGAGATTTCTGAAAGAATTGTAAGTTATCACCGTTCCTAAAATAATAAGTATTGTCATTATACATACTACATTAAACTATTTTAAGAATAATGGTGTTTTGTAATGTTACAGGACGCCTTGGTTGAGCAGAGCTCCCAAGGCCAATTCACTTCAGAGGGTCGCCAGGATATTCTTGCTGCTGCGATTGGACGACCTGAGCACCCTGGACGTGTACGTGCTGCAGGTTCTGGAGTAGGAATTAAAGATTACTTTGGGAGCTCTTCTCGTCAGCGTTCATATTCATACAACGATACACAATGGATGACAGAAGAGATCACAAAAAAGGTCCGAGAAGACCTTAGAGAGGAGATCAGGGCCGAGGTTAGATCAGAGATGAGGGTTGAATTCCAAAGCATGTTCCAGCAGCAGTTTCAGAACATGCGCCCGGTGCCATCTCCTATAGAGGAACATGATATCCCTGCCCCTCCCACAGGTAAACTTAATAAACATTTATGTGCAATTATTTGTATCTTTTGTATAATCTAACATTTACTCTAACAGGGAGAAGCGGGAAAGGAAGTTGTTACGCATCAGCCATCCTAGAGGATGACATGGACGATGGTAGTCCATGTCTGCTATACATTTTAGATGATACTGATATGGTGCTGGTAGCTCGCGGAACAGAGTTTAGGTCAGCGACTGTATGTCATGGTATGCAACTATTAGAGGATGAGGTGAAGGTCTCAGTGGATGAAATGATCATATCAGATGCCATGGTTCCTCTGTCCACGAAAGAGATTTTCACTATGGAACAAGCATATAAGTCGTTTATCAGTTGGCCTAAATTTTTGGTTAAACCAGTTTCTGACCCCTCGGTATGAAATTCTTCTTTACACTTCTCAATTTTAAAGGTTTTTAATGCTCTATATTAATTATCTTATCTTTTCATGTAACAATAGACGCAGACGCAGGCACAGGAGAAGATTCCTCTATCTGAGGAAGATCCTCTTGCTTCATTGCATCCACTTGCTGACATCCTTGATGAGAAGCCTTTGGAGGTTGAGTATGATGCTAATGTATTTGGGAGAGGCTCTGAGGTCCCAATATACCTTCATAGCCAAGATGTCCGTGAGCTTGCGTCGGGAACACAAGAGTTGAATATTTCAATTATTCAGCTATGGCTCATGTAAGTCTATGAGCAATTATTTATATATAAAATTGATTTATATATTAAGTATCCTTATATCAAAGTTAATTTTTGATTTCAGGTATATGTCTGGGGTCAGTAACAAGTTGGGGCGTTCAGATGATTATGGATTCGTTGATCCCCAATTAATTCATGAATCAAATGATTTTGAGCAGATCAACATGAATCTGATAAGAAGTTTTGCAAGCCGCAAGAAAATATACTTGTTGCCTTATATATCCGGGTAAGTGAACTGTGTTAACATAATAAAGTTCCATATGTGATTTTAATATTTAATAGCTACGTTATTATGAATTTCAGGCGCCATTGGCAACTTCTTGTTATGTCTATGCAAGACAACACTGCTTTGTGGTTCTGTTCATTGCACAGGCCTCCTCCCCCACAACTCAAACAAGCAATTGATTGATAAGAACATCAATGTTTGGACTTTCTTTGTTATATAAATGAATGCTAAAACCTTTTTTTATAAACAGTTCTATTCCAGCAACTATGATGATGGGTGGGAGATCAATTGCTAACAGCAGAAAGATTACTTGGATTTCTCTCAAGGTTTGACATATGCTAAAGCCATACTTTGTTATACTTGTTTTATTTTAATGTTATTCACTAACTATTATCAACTGTGATGATATATTGTAGTGTAACAGACAAAATGGGTCATATGAGTGCGGATACTATGTAATGTATTGGATGACCCATATTGTTCGTTCTCACATCACAAGGAGCTGGGAAACGGTAATATTTAACTTTAACAAATTTTGATTTTTTTCCCAAATGTTGAATTCATATACACTAATTAATATGAATTGTCTTTTGCAGAGATTCAAGACTACTACACCAGTTCCTGAGAAGCCACTACTATTCATTAGGAAGGCTGCTGCGAAGTCTATAATTAGATTATACAATAGCTCTTAGATTTAAACATTGCATTTGATTAGATTGTATTTTCTTAGACTCTGTACTTTATTTGATGTTGAAATACAGTTGAACATGTCTTTGTTATGTTGAAATTGAATTTCTGTACATGTTTTTATATGCAGGTCTATTTTTGTGGTAGTGGATATCACAAAAATTGACCTGCAATTTTAAAAAACTGCAGGGGAATATGCCACGGTTGTGACCTTAACCGCGGCATATACTTTTTCGTTTTAATTTTTTTTTTTTAAAAAAGACATATGGCCGCGGTTCTTGCACTAACCGCGGCCTATAGTGGACACTTTCTGCTGCGGTTGAACCGCGGCATATAGTGGACAATTTTTTTTTTTTAAAAAAAGGACTTAGGTAGCGGTTCTTTGGAAAACCGCGGCATATTACGGAACTTATATACCGCGGTTGTAACCGCGGCCTAAAGTCTCTGACTTACTACCGCGGTTGAATATGCTGCGTTTCGTAAACCGCGACCTATAGTGAAAAATAACCGCGGAAAAAGCCCCCCGCTGCACTAGTGTATGCACCACCGTGAAGAGAGAAAAAATAGAGAGAGGACCTCTGTTGTGTGTTGTGAGTGTATCTTTAAAAGTCTAAGAGTGTTGTGTTTGTGTACTCCTGTATTTCCAAATTCTGAATAAGAAATATATTTGTGTAGATACCAACAAAGTTTTCTTGAAGAGAATAAACAGGTTAGTTCAGAACATCAATTTTGAATGACAGAGTATAGTTTTTAATTAAAACTTCCTATGTTGTTATTTATAAGTCTATTACAATTAAATAGTATTTTCTGGCTATTAATTCAGTGTATATAAAATATCCTTTCTCTTACACTTTTCTCAAAATCAATTCTAACCATCTAACCTCATTTGATTCATCTAATAACAATTTAATTCAATTAACTCGTTAATAGTTTTTTTTTTCATCATAAGTGAGTGTCCATTTCGTCCATAAAACAATATTTTTTAAATATTAAAAAAATAAAATTAAGAAATATTTATTTATAAAAAAGTTGATTAGATTATTTTCTGTCTGTTTCATATTGATTGGTTAATTTATTGGATTTTTATAAATAATAAATAAATAATGGGTTAAATATGTTTTTAGTCCCTATACTATCACAAGATTTTAGTTTTAGTCCCTATTTTAAAGTATGATACATTTTAGTCCTCCAACTTAAAGAAATTGTGATTTTAGTCCTCCAAAACTAACACCGTTAAAATTCATCTGATATGGTTAACGGTTCACTGTTGACTGACAAAATTTTATAAAACATGGGACCCACATGTGACCTTATCCTCTCAACATCCCCTTACATACTCACTTTTCCAATTCTCTCTCTACTTTATTCTTACAAATCCAACAACCCCATTCACTTTTTCTTCAAATACCCAAATAAAACCTATTTTAATACCATCACAGACCCATTTCTCTCATCTTCTTCCTTTCTTAAATTTCTCTTTCTTCTTCTGTTTTTACTATTTATTAACCACTCCTAACACTCTTTTCCTTCTTTACTTTATTTTATTTTTCTTTCTCAAAACCGAGACTTAAGTATACCCCTCTCTTGATCTCTTTAGCATTTTTCCTGCACTTCTTTCTTCTACTCTTCTCTACCCAATTTCTTATTAATTCTTAAAGATTCACTCCAGAACCAAACAAAAAATAAAATATAGCTTCTGCATAAAAGATTTGTGCACCACCACTAAAGGGATCTTAGTCTTCTTTCCTTCTCTCTCGGCCAACCTTCCCCATGCAAACAAACCTTTTCTTTCCAACACAAACCTCGTGTGAAATCCTTTCCTCATTCTTCCTATGTATCGAACATTCTTCCTCCTAGATGCAAGACCCTACTCCTTTTCCAACACTCCACGGTAGGTTCTCCATAACTATCTACATCTCAACACTTCCAGCAAGAAGGCAAAGGGTGGAATTACATTCCCGTTAGAGTTGACGGGCCAACCCACACGCACAAACGCATACTTCATCATCCCACCCTTCTCCACACGCGCTCATTTCATTCCCCTTAATCAAATCTACACTCAACATTTTAACATCTTTTAATTACTAATATAAAACACATTATATATATAAATTACTATCACTTTACTATCATATTGCGTGATTGAGAAATATCACACACGAGTGTTATAGAACTCAAAAGAAAGTATTAATTAGGAATATATGTTACTGGAATTTTTTATGATCATTAACTAGAGGAATAATTTACTGCATACGGTGGTATTGTGCATTTCCTTTAAAATATATTTTAGTTTTACTTTGGATTGGGTGAGTTGCATTGCCTTTTACTTTAATTTATAGGTGGAAATTCTTAAGTCAACTACATCTCATGATTTGGTCTTGGTTTTTGCAGGCAACACCTCATTTCCCACTTCGTCCACTTTACTAAAGTCTCATCCAATCCTCTTCTATATCATCCTTTTCCATTTTCTCTTCTCACCATGACTACCAGCATGAAGGTTAATCACTTCACACGTGCATTCTAGGAGCACGGACCCTTCCTCACCCTTGGCTGCAAGGGATTATGCCCTCTTGCTCCCAAGCTTCCCACCACCACCCCTTCTCTTCCTTTCGATCTCGAACCTTCCTCAGACCAGAAACTGCTCCGAGAAGACGAGTTTCCTCTCTCCACAATAACAAGGATCCCCCTTCACCCAAGCCTAGGTTCGTATTATTATCTAATTATCACTGTTCAGTTAGGAAAGTATGGAAAAATCGAAGGGAAGAATGTGTTCTATTGGTTTCATAATCACAAAGCACGCGAGAGTATGGATACGACTACAGCAGCAGCTTCGTCGTTCCGAAGCAGCAGCTTCGTCTTTCCGACGCAGCGACACTGGATGTCTCAACGGCTGGGGCAGGAGGGGAGTGGGTGAGGAGTTGATGCATCTGCAACTGAAAATTCAGTGGAAGAAGGAAGGAGGAGACGAGGGAGAGAGAGTGAGAAAAGATGAAACGCTAACTCAAGAAAAAAAAATTGTCAGTCCTACCGTTAGACACGTCAGATGAATTTTAACGGTGTTAGTTTTGGAGGACTAAAACCACAATTTCCTTAAGTTGGAGGACTAAAATGTACCATACTTTGAAAGAGGGACTAAAACCAAAATCGCGTGATAATAGAGGGACTAAAAACATATTTAACCCATAAATAATTAACCTTATATGGAATTAAATGGATAAATTTGATCTGATACATTTTTTTTATGAATGAGTTTACTTATAAATAAAATTGATAAATAAATTTAATAAAATGATAGATTCAAATGTTAGATAAAATTTACCAAAATTCACAATTTTCAATAAATCAAAATTAGTATGATTAAAATTATATTTCACTTTGAACTAAGTTTGTAAATCGGGTTGACAATTTCTTTATATACTACATTTTGTAAATTGAATTATAATGTGTTTAGTTCCATAAAATAGTAAATAAGGTTTCCATATCCAAGCAATTTCTTATCTTATTTTAATCTACGAAAGAATTCATATACATGTACAAAATCAAATTACTTGTTTCTTCTCACCAAAATAAAAAACTTAGCTAAGAGGTTACTAAAATATTTAACATAATAAAAGTTTAAATAATTAATAAAAGTTCATTTATACTCTCAGATTTAACATTTTAAATGCGCAGAAATACTCTTTTACAACGTTTTAATGCGCTCTCGTGTGGGTTTTCTTTTATAAGAAAAAGCGTTTTAATTTTTTAGGTTTAATACATCATTTGGTCCTTTCTTTGGGGCTTTTGTTCAAAATGATATCACCTTCAGAAAAAAATCACTTTGGTCCCATATTCATTAAAAGTTGTTCAAGATAGTCAGTCCATTTGGCAGACGACCTTAAATTTTTAACGGTAAAGATGCTAGCATGGCAAACGTCTATCCACCTGTTTAAAGGTTATATGACGTGTCATTCTGAAAACATTTTAGGGTAATTAAAAAACCCCTAATTAAAATAAAATTAGAGTAATTAAAAAACCCCTTTCCCAAATTTCTCTCCCTCTCTCTCCGTCTCTTTTCCTTTCCTAGCATCTTCATGTCAAGCTTCTCTCCCTCCATCATTATCATCAGTGTGTTGGAAGAGAGCGTACAGCTGCGAAACATTCACTTCAGCTTTTCTCATATCAGAAATCAACTTTAACTTCTAAGAATTTCAAAAAGTTTGATGCGAACGCTGCCAGAATAAAGGGAAGGAAGGACGAGCCCATTGAGAAGGTAAAGGAATTTACATTTGCCACTGTACAACAAGTCTTTGAGTTTTAGAAAACCGACCTAGAGGACAAAGTAAATAAAACATAAACAGAACCGAGAATTTAAGGGTGAAGCTTTGCCAAATATTGGGGATCACTTCTTCTCACAAGAGTCGGCATTCAGGTTCTCCCGCACGTAACAAGGACGAGGAAAGTTTTCCGCCTGAGCAGCGTTCGGACCAGAAGCAAAACATATGCTAAGATCGTACAAAATTTGGATACTATAGAAACTGATTCTGAAAATCCCGATCACGTTCTTAAAAGGCCAGTAACTCGTTCTTGGAGTAGAAAGAAAACGTCTTCCAAAAAGCAACTAAGAAAAGGTAAAAGTGGTCCATCTTAAAAAAAGACTGAGAAGCAAGGAGAAAAAAGTATATATTCTATTTTAAAGAAAAATGGATTGGGAGACGCGATGATTTTCCTGATGACGGTTCCTTGAGAAAAATGAATAAAAACAAATTCCATAAGTGGGAAAAATAAGATCAGCGTCAATGAATGCGATATCACAGATAAACTTCATCAACACACTTTGAAGACTGATCTATCGCTGAATGACCAGACAACATTTTTATTCAGGAAGACGACCGCATCGTTCACTTCTAAGTGTTCCGCGGTGTCGATTATGGCCAAGATGGCCACGGTTGCAAAGGGGGTTGAGTTTCACGATGGTGGAGGTGAAGAAGGACTTCAAGATCTGACTCCAGGGGACGGTGGTGGGAAGGAAGGGATGGTTTGCGATCACGGCGAAGGTCTTCAAGGTGGTGCCGGAGGTAGCGCCGGAGGTGACTGTGGTAGAGTCAGAGGGAGAGGGAGGAAGAAGAGTTGGGAGTTAGGGGTTTTTTAATTACTCTAATTTTTTCATTTCATTTTAATTAGGGTTTTTTTAATTACCCTAAAATGTTTTCAGAATGACACGTCATATAATCTTTAAACATGTGGATAGTTTGTCACGCTAGCATCTTCACCGTTAAAAATTTAACGCCGTCTGTCAAACGGACCATTTTGAACAATTTTTAATGAAATATGAAACTAAAGTGATTTTTTTTTGAAGGTGGGATCATTTTGAACAAAAGCCCCAAAAGAAAGGACCAAATGATGTATTAAACCAATTTTTTAACCAGTATTCTTGAAGAACGACATATCAACAAAATGAATATGTATAATATATTTAAAAAAAAACCTTTTAATTAACAGAATTTTAGAAGTGATTTGATTTAGATGAATTAAACCACAATATATAGTTTAATAATTTAATCAAAATAAAATTATAATCAATAAATGTATTATTTTAGAATATATATTCAATTTCATAAAATGTAGTAAAACTTAAAAAAATTGAGTAGGAATAATTCAGTTTTATAAAACAAAATCTAAATAACATTTTTTTTTTCATTCAAAGGCCTTTTTTTTAACAAAACTGGTTATTTAGAGATGAGATAACTAATTTCCTTTTTTTACTGAATTTAATATTTTAAGACTTTTATTTTTCTCAATTCAAATGCTCTTGAAATTACTATTTTTAATGTTGAATTAAGTATTTACTCAAATGGTTCTTTGTTTTAGCTTTTTAACAATCATATCAATGCCTAATGATCCGGGTTGAGCTGATGTGTCCACTACATTATCATCTTTATCATCATGGTAGTCATCATAATCTTCTTCATCCTCCTCTTCAGTAGGAAATTCGTCACTAGAATAACCACTTTCAAAGTTTGCAGTTGAAGCTTCTGGGTCATTTTCTTTAATTGACATGCTAAATGCTGGATGGGAGTGCTCCAACGCCTGTGAAGCAATCTCAAATTCCTCTACACTCTCCAACAAACAATCAGGACCAAGATCATATTCATCCAGCTGCAAGGCTTTGCTAGATTCAATTGCATGCTTCCACAGAGATAACTTTTTGGGCTTGTGTTCACCACATTGTTGTCGCCATGATTAGTTTGGTTGTCATCAGTCTCACCTGAAGTCAAAACATTACCATGTCGCTCAGCATATGTTCAACTGATATTTTACCAATATCAAACAAATAGACAAAAATATTATATATAATTCATCTATGCCACAAGATAGAAATTAACAATTCTTGAAGGCTGATTATAACAGACAACAGTGAAGCAGTATAATAGACAGCAGTTGAATAATCAACGAGCGGCAAGGAAAAGACCACCGAATATAGTATGTTTATCATCAAAGCTTCTTAGGAAAATGGTTATTATGGTCATCACATTTGTAACTTAGAGAACAAAGAGAGAGAAAGCTTAATCTCAATGCAATGAAAAATCATCCGGGTAAAGTGTTACCTTCTCATATAAAATAACATAATGAAGGTAATTACAGAAGGAATTTCAAAGAACTTCAATAGATCAGATGCATCTCCACGTGTTTGTCTCGTTTGAAAACCATAAACCAACGGTAAAACTTCTTTCCTTAATTTCCTCACAGTATCCCTATATAAAGGTGCCCAAGCAATTGTACAAGCACCCCTATAACTTAAAATCTACTAAACTCGAGGTTAATTGAACTATACCCAAAACAAGCAATTAGCTCGACAAAATTCATGAAACCTCCAAGCAATGCCTTTCTAATGTGTTTCTGTTAATAGTGATTCCTGAAATTTGCATAATAAACTCCATTGAAATACATAGAGAGAGCTTTGAGTGCTTGCTGGAATATTATCAGCCGGGGAATTGCATTAAATGCATGTTTTAAGAACAACCCCATTTCTTTCCAAGAGCCAGGATTGCTTACAACAACCCCATTGCTTACAACCCCATTTGTTCTAACGTTCCTTACACTTCCCATTATAATTACACAAAACATAATGGTTCAACCGAATTTACTTTCTGTAACACGTACCTGAATATTCTGAATTCCCTGTAAAACCAGCTTTTGAAGGTGTAAAAACAGGAACAGGTTGCTGGTACCTTGATTTCCAATCTTTGCCCCTCCACATCAATATATGTTCATCATCAAAAGACAACAGCACACAAGGTACCAAATCCTGCCAACACAAGACTATCAAAACACATGCAGCACAGGATTCTATTTCAAATTATTGTGGCAACACCATGTATTATTATGAAAAAATATATTAAAGACTTTAAAGAAATTCCAATGCATAATTTGTTGCAGTAATAAATTGTTACAAGTCCCTCATTATGCCCAGAGCTGATACTGAAGGATGGGCTGGAACCCCAATTGAAAAAAAGATTAAATGACTGAGATTTTATCGTACTTGCCTAAGAAATTATCTTTTAATATTATTTAATATATTATTTAATTTCATTTTAGATTTCTTAAAACTAGATGAAGACAAGGTTGTCATTCGTTAAGTTTTTTTTATTTAATATATAAGATTTGTTGAAGATAAAACTGTTGGATTAATAAATAGAATATATTAGATTTTCATGTTTTTATATTAAATAAAAGTCATCTTGACTAATAGGATAAATCTGTTTAATCCCATATAGGTACTATCTTTCATCAGTTTATCCACTGATAGTTTCTCTTTTGCTCATGTTCCATAAATAAGTTTATTTACATATGAATAAAATTATGTCCTCTGCACATACAATTCCTGTGAGCAGCTCGAACAGGTTCAAAGTGGAGTGGGTGAAAATGCTCTGTATACCTCAACAGATTATTGAAGCAACTCATTCAGGTATCTGTGGTAGTTTGTTTAAAGAGGTTGTCAAGGATGCAATTGCATCAGGCACTGATGGATATGATGCTGAAATCCAGAAAGCAGTAAGAAAAGCCGCACATTGTCACACCCCATTAATTTTCCTTTTAAGTGGGGACACGTGTCGCACCCTTTTAGCTTCCCCATGGTAGTGGGAGACGAACTATCAGCTTCATTTAATTCCCCATCCATTGGAAATTGTGCGGTAACAGTGAAGGTGGGAGTTGAAGAAAGTGGAATCCAAGTCTCGCCAAGAGAGAATGTGAGGTTTCAGAAAGTGGAGTACAGGTGGCGGCATGAGAATGGACCGATCAGTCTTGGCGGTAGTATTTAAGCTGGGATTTCAAATTTCCAGCCACTTTTCTGCATGCACCCTTTCCTCTTCATCTTCCAGAAAACTCATTTTTCTCCTCCTTCTCTCTAGAAACCTCAGCCTTCTCTCTAGATTTCTGACCACCTCCTCTTCTCCGATCACCTTAATCCTTTTAGATTAAATCTTCTCAACGACAAGACCTTCCATTTGCACCGATCAGAATCTTGTTTGGAGCACTTTGGAATCTTGAAGCCTTAGGAGTAACTGCACAAAGACTTAGAAGAATAGCTGGAGTAAGACGTAAAGGAAGTTTATAAGATTTAATTATGATTCCTTTGTATGATTGAATGCATGATTAAATATTTGTATGTTTTGATGATTTTTAATGGTATGGTGAAATGTTATATGTTGTTGCATGAATTGGTTGATATGGGTTAGGAACTTAGTATAAACGTATTAAACTTAGAGAAATTCTGGAATCTGTGGCTGAAGGTCATTAGGACCGTTCGGTCCTCCCCAAAACCGTTCGGGCTTGACTGAATTCTTCTCTATAGAGAATCAGTTGATGACCGATCGGCCTTGTAATGCCTATATTCATTGATATCTGTTTTGCCAAATCTAGTCCATTTTAATAAGTCAAGGGAGTTTTTCCCTCTCGGTTTTAGTATATATAGTATGATTAAGAACGTTCGGTCATAAACCGAGCGTTCAGTCATACAAGTGCTCGGTCTTAGACTGACACTTAACTTATGAAGCATTCGGTTTCATGTTAATATTAATCACCTATTTAAGAACGTTCGGTCTTATACTGAATGTTCAATAACTCAAAGTACTCAGTTTTATGAAGTACTCGGTCTTATGATTACTCTTGAAAAAGCGTTCGGTCATACATTGAGCGTTCGGTTTCATATTGATAATGTTTATTGAAAGTGCTCGGTCATAGATCGAGTGCCTGAACTTAGGAAGTACTCGGTCATAGACTGAGTACACGGTTGATGATAATTATCTTTCCTTGGAAGAGCGTTCGGTCTTATACTCCTTCGACCCTTGAAGTGCTCGGTCATAGACCGAGTACTCGGTCTCATATTAATTGTTTTTCTTAGAATAACTTTCGGCCTTACACATATGATATTCATTGTTGAGTGCTCGGTCTTGAGAGTGCTCGATCATAGACTAGCACCCTGGTTTCTAATATTATCGGTCTTATATTAATTTCTTACCTTGAATAGCATTCGGTCTTACACTGTTAATGCCTATTGTTGAGTACTCGATTTTTGAGAGTGTTCGGTCATAGACTGACACTTGTTTTCCCAAAGAGTGTTCGGTATTGTACTGACACTCGCTTTATTGAAGAAAACTCTTGTTTATATATATAAAGGCATTCGGCTAGAGTTGAAATTGGTATTCGGTTTTCCTTACAAAGTTAATTATGTTGTTGATCGTCCGTTCATTCTCATGAGTTATCTGTATTCCTTGATCTTTAATTAGTACTCGATTTCCTTCATTACTAGACCGTTCGGTCACTTGCTAGAGCATCTTTTATATTTGGTCATTTTTCTTAAAGTATCTCTTATATATAGTAAAAAATGATTCTGAATGGGAATGTTTGATATTAGGGGTTGGATGTTGTGAAAGGAAAAGAATGTGATTATTATGAGTTGATAAAAGTGTTCCAAGGAGGAATATCTCATGAATTGGAATTGAATTAGTAATGTATGACCGTGGTCAGACTTAAGCTTTGTTCTATTATGATATTCCGTGATTACGCCTTCTCATGTAGAGAAGGGTAACTCATGCGTGAGAATGGCAGGAGGTCCTGTAGTCTCAGGGTATTTCTATACCGAGGTGGTTCCACTGGACTAACCTCGGGTGGCGATCTGTTGAGTGTATCCCAGCCAGGTCCACCCAGGTGCAAAGAGCAACGAGCTACATGGTTCATATCGTTCGAACAGTGTCATTAGTGGTCGGTCAGAATGTGATTTACCGTTTGGTTTATATTGATTATGAATATGATGGTTGTATTCATGGAATGATGTTGTATGACTCAGTTTTCATGTCTCTCTTGAATGTATGCTGAATATGATTAATTAAATTTACATAAGCTTACCCTTATTTCTTGTCTTGTCCATGTGCCGTTCGGTCTTAACCGTTCGGTTGTTCTCTTCACTGCAATGATCATCCAATGGATGTGAGTAGAGGGCGATTTCAAAGACTCCTTGGAAGAAGCATTGCAGACCGTTCAGCCAGAAGATAGTGTAGGACCGTCTAGTCAGTAGAGATTGTAGATAGCTTTGTTGCCTTTAAAACCGTTCAGTGAATTCTATAAGACTCTTGTTTACTGTACAGTTTTAATTCTATATGAAATTTCATATTCTCTTTCACTCTAATTGTCTATTCCTCACTGTTCTTTATTATTATTTAGGCTTAATCCCTCCCTTGGTCCTCATATTTGTGTGCAAATCTTAGTTTACTCCTCAAGTTTTGATCTGTCTCAATTGGGTCATATTTCATGTAAAAATGAACACATTTTATCCTAACTGTTAAGTGCTTTCAGACGGCATTAATTTGAGCTTACTTGTAGTTTTTTTTTATGACGTGGCATTGTGCATTAAATTGAATGAGTGATGCGTTTTAGAATCATTACACATGGTGCTTCTTCTTCTCTCCAACCACTGAAAACCTTTCACCTATTTCGCTCTGCCCAAGCTCCTTGCTTTCCACTCCCACCCTCACTCGCCATACACACACTCTTTCTTCCTCTTAAACTAAAACCTGCATTAACACAAAAGGTCATCGTTGCAATTTTTCATTTTCCTGGAAAATTATTTTCCATAAACCACCATAGCCAACCACCATAGTCATCTCCAATAATGTGTGCATCTCTGAATCAGAAGAGTGAGTGGAAAACACAATGAAAAAAAACACAATATAAAATGGCAGCACCACCAAATATCAATAACTAGGAGCCTTTAAGCATCCAATGTGACATCCATTACCACTGACCAACACCAATTTCATAATTCCTTCCTCACCAATCAGCTTAAACAATATATTCAAACCAAACGAACACAGCGCAAATGGCGACCTTGTCTATGGGCTCTTGATCGAAATCATCGTCATCAATTATTTCTTTATTCCCTTCACACTCACAACCCAACAACTACAACCTCAATCTCTATCCCATTTTAACGCAGCCCTTTTGATTCTAGCGACTATTTATGCTCCCAAACATGCTACGATTCTGCTTCACCACACTCTGCGCTTCCAAAGCCTCACCTTTTCCACTCTCTGTTTCCGTTTCTAAACCAATTCTCAAACCCAGATCGCAAATGGCTTCTTTCTCCTCTTCCTTCAGCGTTAGTACCACCCATATCAACATCAGTACTAGCATAAGTCGATGCAGCATGGCAATCACCTGAATTAGGAGTTTCCAAACCAGAGCCACCCAAGTTATGATTAGTGTAACACCCCTAACGGAGTGCCACTAGAAAATAATAGAATCCAAAACTTTACGCATTTTTTTTTAAATTAACATCGCGGAAATAAAACTCAAAAGTTTAAACGTCTTTGAACATAAAGTTCAACCTTACAATATCCAATCCATTATTCAAAGAAAAGAAAGAACTTTAAAACATGATAAATTCCCCATATAGCTAATTCCCAAAACTCTCATCGTGCTACTCCAGCCTTGCATTATCTACAACACCATCTACTCACGTACAAGTACGATCATCGTAGGTGGAACCACAACCACAAACGTAAAGGGTGAGTAACTATAGACATAACATAACATATAATTTCAAAGACAACATCATAACATAGACTAAAATAGTCATCACATCACAACACATCTCAGTATTCAACTCATAACTCGAATCATCACCACCCAGACTATCATAGTCATGGCATTACAATACATCACAGTATTAAACTCACAACTAAAAACATTTACACAAGCTTCTGTTGTTTCCTGGAATTTTGTCGTACTAAACCTGTTTCGCAAAACAGGGTGATTCGAGCCGCCTTCCATCGCAACTTCAGGCCTATCTCCCCGACTCCTCAAGGAATTACGAGTAAAAACTTCGGTTAGGCACACCCACCGAGCACTATACTCACACGAGCCGAAGTCATTGGGCGAGACATCCAACCCTCTCTAGTCCCCACGCACGAGGATAGGGTGACACTCGAATCTCAGTCTCCACAGAGAACTCAACACACTATCGTATCGCAATACGAACACCATCGGTTCGACAAAAATTCTAAGGAAATGACAGAACACTTGATCTCACAACTTCACCATCACAACCATACACATATCACTCACATATACAAAGTCAACCAAATTCATTGTCCAACAATTAATTAAAAATACTCAAATAATTAAAATAAAATTAATTATTTTCCTACTGGCGCACCCCTGTGAAATTATTAATCTCACCCTCTCATCCACTAGAACCAATATTTCTAGTGCACCCCCGCTTTCACTAAAATCACAACACATAATAAAACACACTTTTTAATGAACCCCTTTTTATCTTAAATACACTCCTCCTCATAAATCTACCAACCCAAGTGGATCCCACTAGTCTTTTTAATTTAAAATCAAACTTTATTTTTTTCTCTCTCCAAGTGGACCCCACTTAAAAGCAATCATTTATCACTAAAAGCTCTTTTCTCTCTCCCATTCTCACTTTTACGTAACATCTCTCTCCCTTCTTCTCTTTTGCTTTTATTTCCAACATATAAAATTTCATTCACTCATCTTTTCTCATATGGACCCCAATTTCCACTTTATTTGACTTTTCAAACAAAACCATTCATTCATCTCACCAAAATTCACGTAACCACTCCTCTCCACACTACACTCTTTTTATTTTTTCTTCTCTTTCCTTCATTAACTCATGGTCCCACACCATGTCTCACACTATTTTATTTTTCTTATTTTTGTCTCTCTTCACTTTCTTACGTCAAAACCATGCACACACACTCCTAATTCCATTTTTCTTCATTTACCTTTGACTTTTCAACACCCATTTTAACCCCACCCCTTACGTCAACTTCACACATACACCCAACTTCCACTCTTTCTTCCACTTTTCACGTAAAACATGCACACTCCAATAGTCCCTATTTAACTTATTCTTCTTTGCTTCCAAAGATCCTTCAAGCTTCTCTCTTCATGGTTGTTGCTCCTCTTGCAGCCCCTTTTTTTTTTCTTTGCCACTTTCATGTTCTTCCTTCATGATCTTATTATTCCAATGCAACCAAGCTTCTTCTTTCTTCACTACTTTCATCAACCCCATATACCCCAACTCACAAAAACATCACTTTCACTCAAAACTCACTATTTTCTCTTCCAATAATGGGAGAGAACTCTCAATACCCTCCTACCCACACTCTTGGTCAAAGAGTGTAGATAAGCATCCCACAAAAACATTATAATTCATACATGGAAATAAGGAAACAATATGCACACAATATAACATGATTTTAAGTGTACCCATAAAACTTTTTGATACACATACATCACCCCAAAGTGTCCAAAACATGTATACCCATTTTAAGAACAACACTTTTTGAAAAACCAACATGTAAACTTCAAAGTATACCCATAACTACAAAAAAACAAAAATCACTATATATATATACAACCCAAAGTATACCCCTTCACAACCCCATTTTGAAAATACATGAAAATAATCATTCTCAATACAACAACACATGAAACTAAACACAAAAAGATAGAGCATGCATCAACATATTAACTTTAATCTCAACACAAAAGAAAGAAAGCATGCATCAATATTATCATGTTACCTTCTACCCATCATACACCATATTATATCCCAAGTTAAACCCCTTACTTCTAGTTCCAAGAAATTTCCCAAGGTTCTTAGGTTTCTTTCCTTCATTAAACTCCAAGCCCTTCTTTTCTCTAGGTTCCTCTTGAAGTTATGTCCCAAGCTCCAAACTAGGATGATTCTTTTCTTTTCTCTCACCAACTTGGTTGCTCTCCAAAGGTGCCTCTTCAACTCACGTTCTCTCTCTCTTTTCCACTCTCCAAGTGTTTGTAATGCAACCTAACCAACTTAAAATTACCCACTTAAGTAGAACCACCCCTAAACCTTTCTAACCCTTAACCACCCACTCAAGGTCACTCCCAAGGGCACCCTTAAGCCATTTTAGATTTTTCTCATTCCTAACTCCACATTAACACCAATAAAACCTCTCTTTAATGTGTGTAAATGGTAGTTTTTAAAAGGTGTTAAAGTGTCTTTATAATACCCATTTATGTGGCCTACAATTCTTATAAAATGGTAACCTCTCCAAGGCATCACAAATTTACTTAGAAGCTTCCTAAGTCTAGAAACCATGTGCCCCATGAAAACTAAAAATGAAACCTACTAGCCAAGGATGCAAGTAACGTATGGAAGGTACAAAATGGGAAACAAAAGCCTCTCCTTTGAATGTTCACGACTTTCCAACACACACCAATTGTTTACTTCATTTTGTTTTTCTCCAACCATGCAAAAAGGAATTTATAATAAAAGCAAACCAATAAAAAAATACATGTTGCAGCACACAAAAAAATTGTGACGTGAAAAGACTCTCCTTTTCAACTTTCTTCTACCAATTTACTTGCACACAAAGTATTAAAATAATATTACACTACTGTACATTTCTCTCTCATCATTTAATGGAAGGAATAAAGTAAGGAAGAAGCTACATTTCAATTAACGAAAATCACACATAAATTAACGTTGGTACAACACCCTTTTTCACATTCCAACCTTTTGATTTCCTCTTTCTTACCTCATGGTGGGACCCACATGCCATGGTGGAAATTAAAAAGAGCTAAGAACCAATTTGGTCTTGGAAGGGCACTAGTGCAGTCAGGGGAAACGATAGCGGTTGTTTTGCCCCTTTGGCCGCAGTCCCCGAACTGCGGCATATTCAGCCGCGGTAGAAAGTCTGGGGCTTATGCTGCGGTTGTAACCGCGGCAGAATCTCTGGCGAATAGACAGCGGTTGTTTTGGAACCGCTGCCAAAACCTGTGCTTTTTTAAAAATAAATTCAAAAATCCCAGCCTTATATGCCGCGGTTGGAGCCGCGGTAAAAAGCAGGGGAATATGCCGCGGTTCGTACCACAACCGCGGCCAAAAGGCTAATTTAAAAAAAAAATAAAATTGAAACGGGGAACTTTCTACCGCGGTTGTGGTAACAACCGCAGCATATTCTCTACTTTATACCGCGGTTGTGACCACAACCGCGGCATATTCCCCTGCTTTTTTTTTAAATAGCAGGTCTGTTTTTGTGATATCCAATACCACAAAAACAGACCTGCATATGAAAAAATGTATACATATTTAATTTGAACAGATCAAACATCTTCAAATGGATTTCAAAATCAAATAAGTACAAAGTCTAATAAATTCATAATGTTTTCAAATGAAATGTTTAAATCTAGTAACTAAGAACTATTATATAACCTAACTATATACTTTGCAGCAGCTTTCCTGATGAATGGTAGTGGCTTCTCAGGAACTGGTGTAGTAGTCTTGAACCTCTGCACAAGACAATTGATATTAATTAGTGTATCTCAACTCTAACTTTTGGAAAACATCAAAATTTGTTAAAGTTAAATGTTACCATTTCCCAGCCTCTTGTGATATGGGAACGAACAATGTGGGCCATCAAATACATTACATAATAACCGCACTCATATGACCCAGTTTATTTGTTACACTACAATATATGATCAAAGTTGTAAATAGTTAGTGAATAACATTAAAATAAAACAACTATAAGAAAGTATGGCTTTAGCATATGTCAAACCTTGAGAGAAATCCAAGCAATCTTTTTACTGTTAGTAATTGATTTCCCAACAATCATCATACTTGCTGGTATAGAACTATATATAACAAGAAGTTGTTTTAGCATTCATTTATATAACAAAGAAAGTCCAAACATTGAGGTTCTTACCAATCAATTGCTTGTCTGAGTTGTATGGGAGGAGGCCTGTGGAATGAGCAGAACCACAAAGCATAGCTCTCTTGCATAGACAAAACAAGAAGCTGCCAATGGCGCCTGAAATTCATAATAACTTAACTATTATATATATATATATATATATATATATATATATATATATATATATATATATATATATATATATATATATATATTAAAATCACATATGGAACTTTATTCTGTTAACAAAGTTCACTTACCCGGATATATAAGGCAAAAAGTATATTTTCTTGCCGCTTGCAAAACTTCTCATCAGATTTGTGTTGATGGTATCAAAATCATTTGATTCATGAATGGATTGGGGATCAATGAATCCATAATCATCATAATACCCCAACTTGTTACTGACCCCAAACATATACCTGAAATAAAAAATTGACTTTGATATAAGGATACTTGATATATACCATAATTTTTTATATAAATTATTGCTCATAGACTTACATCATCCATAGCTGAATAATTGAAATATTCAACTCTTGTGTTCCCGTCGCAAGCTCTCTGACGTCTTGGCTATGAAGGTATATTGGGACCTTAGAGCCTATCCCAAATACATTAGCATCATACTCAACCTCCAAAGGCTTATCTTCAAGGATGTCAGCTAGTAAATGCAATGAAGCAAGAGGATCATCCTCAGATAGAGGAATCTTCTCCTGTGCCTGCGTCAATTGTTACATGAAAAAATAAGATAAGTTTTGACATCAAAAACCTTTAAAATTGAGAAGTGTAAAGAAGAAATTCATACCGTGGGGTCAGAAACTGGTTTAACCAGAAATTTAGGCCAAGAGATAAACGACTTAAATGCTTGTTCCACAGTGAAAATCTCTTCTGTGGCCAGAGGAACCGAGGCATCTGGTATGATTATTTCATCCACTGAGACCTTCACCTCATCCTCTAATAGTTGCATACCATGACATACAATCGCTGACCTAAACTCTGTTCCACGAGCTACCAGGACCATCTCAGTATCGTCCAAAATATATAGCAAACATGGACTACCATCGTCCACGTCATCCCCTGGGACAGCTGGTGCGGAACAACTTCCTTTCCCGCTTCTCCCTGTCAGAATAAATGTTAGATTATACAAAAGATAGAAATAATTGCACATAAATGTTTATTAAGTTTACCTGTGGGAGGCACATGTTCCGGTTCCTGTACAGGAGATGGCACCGGGCGCATGCCATAGCTCTCAAACTGCTGCTGGAACATGGCGCTGAATTCAGCCCTGAGCTCTGTTCTAAGCTCGGCCCTGATCTCCTCTCTAAGGTCTGCTCGGACCTTTTTAGTGATCTCTTGTGTCATCCTTTCTCTTTGTTCTTCGCTGTATGCATATGAAGGCTGACGAGAAGAGCTCCCAAAATAATCTTTAATTCCTACTCCAGGACCTGCACCACGTACACGTCCAGGGTGCTCAGGTCGTCCAATCGCAGCAACAAGAATATCCTGGCGACCCTCTGCAGTGAACTGACCTTGGGAGCTCTGCTCAACCAAGGAATCCTGTACATTTCAAAACATCATTATTCTTTAAACAGTTCAATGTAATATGAATAATTACAATTATTATTATTTTAGGAACAGTGATAACTTACAATTCCTTCGGAAATTTCTCGTGCAGACTCGGAAGAGTAGGTGCCTGTTGGTCTCATACGAGCCAACTTCCATTTCTCATGTCTAGAAGGTGGAGAAGGAGGCTGAGGGGGGCTACCACCCTGAGATGGTGGTCTAGCCTCTGCCTTTTGTTTGAGGATTTTCTCCTCAAGCTTCCTATACCCACCACGAGATAATAGGTGGGGGTTTTTGTTATGAGCACTTGTTCCTTGTGCTTTGCTTCTAATTGCCTGTCACATACACATGAATTAATTAGTTCATATGATATATATTTGTTCATGAGGAATTGAATAATATCAACTATACTAACCTGCCATTCCTTTGTCATCCGACTCTCTTTAAAAAGTCGTCAAGTTTCCTCATCAATGGACTTATATGCCCTACATGGAGACTTATGTTTAAGTTCTCCAAAGATGTATCTTAATGTCAACTTACTTTTAAAGTTTCTGAAGTTTTCAGCAACAATTGACAAACACTTATTTCTAAGTGTTGCGACATTTGGAATGTCAAATGTCAGCTGAAATAAACATAATAAAGTTGTATCAGTACAAAATTATCAACATAAACATATTTTAATTCAAATGATATTAACTAACTTACCAATATATCGTTCCATATGATGTTCCGATCAACCTCGGATACATGATCAAAAGATGGAGTGAGAATACTAATCCTATCACGTGCCACTACTCCAAGGTATGATCGGAAATCATCTGCATAGGGGCCAACTGCCACACCCGTGATCACGTTCACATTCACTGGAGTTCTTTCACCACTATTCTTTCTCATCAATAGTTGTTTCATCCTAGTGGGTCCTCTAGTGGATCTGGTAGGGGGAGCCTCATCCCCTGAAGAATGTGGATTTTCAGCCATATATCTGTCAAAATAAATAGCAACATGAAATATTAATAAAAGACTTATGTAATATCATATAATTTAACAAAACATGTAATAGTAATCATATAAAATATATAAAAGGAAAACTTATGTGATATTAATAAAATACTTATACAGAAATTGGAAATGCATACATAAAGAGTTCCATTGTCATCTTATGTATATTCCTTCATCATGATCTGACCGAATTGCATGTACATTGTCGTCAACTAGAGATTGGTCATCCAAATTTGTTGTAGTTTGCAATGAATGGTTGTCAGCAATATGAATATTAATCAGATTCTCGTCGTTAACTTCAATTTGTTTTTTGCCTTGAAGAGCGACATACCAATGGTCAGACGCAGGTTCTTTGACATAAAACACCTGAGATGCTTGATGAACCATAATAAAAGGTTCGTCTCGATAACCCACCTTTCGAAAATCAACCAGTGTCATACCCGATTCATCTATTTTGACACCACTCTTATTGTCAAACCACTTACATTTGAACAATGGAACAAAAAACTTGGTGTAACCAACCTCCCATATATCTTCTATTATACCATAATATCTCATTGATCCTTTGATGTAGAAAATTGAAGCGACCCAGCTTCTAAACTAACTCCACTATTTTGAACTGTGCTTTTATCATCCAAAGTCTTTGTATAAAACGTACAATTATTGACTTCATAACCTGTACAACACACCACATCAAACTTCAAACCATTGCAAGCCACAATAAAGTTTGAGAAGAATGTGGCTCTTTGTCAATTTCAGATTTGAACCAAGACATAAATGTTTTGTTATGCTCCATCAACTGCCATTTCTCTGATTGTCTTGGATTTTTATCTTAACAATGGCTTTGTGTGTTTCCAAAAAAGGGATCACCTCATCTGTGTTGTTCAATATATAAAGATACGCTTGCAACAATTCATCACGATTTTTTGTCACCACATTCACGCCTTGGATGCTTTTACTTGTAGAAAATTTATACAACCATGATGTGCGAGGAACTCCTATTGGATTCGTTGATGTCATGTAATCTGAACAAAACTCGATACTTTCGTCAGCAATATACCTTTCAATCACCGAACCTTCAGGACGATATGGATTTTTAACGTACCCTTTCAAAATCTTCATATAACGCTCAATAGGATACATCCATCTTAAGTATACCGGTCCGCATAACTTGATTTCTCTAACCAAATGAACAAGTAAATGTACCATGATGTCAAAAAAAGATGGAGGGAAAAACATCTCTAGTTGACACAATATGATAACAATCTCGCCTTGAAGTGCATCTAACTTTGTAGGATCGATGACTTTACTACATATTGACGAGAAAAATGAACACAACCTGTTTATGGTTTGCCTAACATTTTTGGGCAAAATTCCACGAATAGCCACCGGTAACAACTGTTGCATTAAGACGTGACAATCGTGAGACTTCATGCCAACAAGCTTTAAGTCCTGCATCGACACTAAACTCTTCATATTTGAAGAGTATCCTTGTGGTACTTTGATACTCTTTAAACAAACACAAAAACTTATCTTCTCTTGTCTAGACATTGTGTAACATGCAGGGGACAAATACTTACGTTTACCAATCTCCTTCGGTGCCAACTCTTCTCGGATATTCATGTCAACCAAATCCAAACGAGCATTCACTCCATCTTTTGTCTTTCCCTGAATGTTGAGTAGTGTACCAATCAAGCTATCACACACATTCTTTTCTACATGCATCACATCTATGCAATGTCAAACATCTAACTTTGACCAATATGGAAGATCAAAGAATATTGATTTCTTCTTCTAAGGGGTCGTTACAGATGACTTCTTGGATATTTTCCCAAATACATGATGTATTTTATTAACTTTTTCAAGAACTTGAAGGCCAATAAGTGGATTTGGTGCTTCATCCCTCTCTTGATCTCCATTGAATGCTTTCTTTAACCTGCGATATGGATGATTACGTTTTAGAAATCTCCGATGACGCAGATACACCGTCTTTCTTCCATGTTTCAGTTGATGAGATGCAGTGTTTTCTTCACATATAGGACATGCTTTATGACCCTTGACACTGTATCCTGACAAATTACCATAAGCTGGAAAGTCATTAATGGTGCAAAATAATATTGCACGCATCAGAAAAGTCTCAAAAGCGAATGCATCAAATATTTCAACCCCATCAACCCACAACAACTTCAAGTCTTCAACTAGTGGGCTTAGATAAACATCTATGTCATTTCCAGGCTGCTTTGGATCAGATATCATCATAGACAACATCATGTACTTCCTCTTCATGCACAATGCAGGAGATAAGTTGTAAATTATCAATATAACTGGCCAACAACTGTGATTGATACTCATATTACCAAATGGGTTCAATCCATCAGTGGCTAAACCAAGCCAAAGATTTCTACACTTACCAAATTCGGGGAATTGTTGATCAATATTTTTCCATTGCTTTGAATCAGCTGGATGACGAAGCAGCCCGTCAATTTTTCTCTCATCTGCATGCCATCTAAGGTTTTCAGCATCTTTGGGATTCGCAAACAAACGCTTAAGTCTGGGCACTATTGGAAGGTACCAAACTACCTTCAAAGCAGATCCATTTTTTTCTATCTGACCATTACCTTCACTATTGTTTTTTGACTTGTATCGTGATAACCCACATTTTGGACACTTTGTCAAAAATTCAAACTCTTTCCTATATAAAATGCAGTCATTCGGACAACCATGTATCCTTTTATACTCCATACCCATTGGACAAAGAATTTTCTTCGCATCATAATTAGGAGTAGGTAGTGTATTTCCATCTGGCAGCATTTCATTCAACAACATCAACAATTCTGTAAAACTCTTATCAGTCCATCCATTGCTCGCCTTCAAATTCATGAGCCTTAACACAGCTGACAAACGTGTGAACTTAGTTGAACCGACATACAAAGGTGTTTCCGCATCAGTCGACATCGTCTCATACACATGAGCTTTGGCAAAATTTTCTGCGCCAACATCGCGGATCATGTCCTCTAATTTGTCTTCATCCGGTCGATCTTCTTCCATGGTGGAATCAGTAACATTTTCAGTGTGCGAGTCAGTCAGAAAGTGCATTTCTTCGCCGTGTCATATCCATGTTGTATAGCATCTTAGGAAACCATCACAGATAAGATGTTCTCTAATTTGGGTTGCGTTCAACTTTCTCCCATTCAAACAATTCACACAAGGACATCTAAACTTCACTTCATCGTCACTTCTCCCCTCGTTACGTTGCGCAAATTGTATAAATTCCTCTACACCGCTCTCGTACTCAGCACTAATACGTGGTAAATTAATCCAATTTCGATCCATATTCCTAAATATTACATAAAAAGATAAGCTACTAAAAATTAAACATCAAATTTCATACATATTATTAAAACTTAGTGAATAATACTTTAAGGTTTATAAATAATGTGAGAACTACAACACACATTACCAAAACTATAGCAAAAACTATACCATACATTACCAAAACCATAGCAATTTCATACATTACCAAAATTATAGCAAAAATTATACCATACATTACCAAAACTATAGCAATTTCATACATTACCATAACTTTAGCAAAACCTATACCATACATTACCAAAAGTACAACAATTTCATACATTACCATAACTATAGCAATTGTTATTATACATAAACTAATAAAGAAATCATGTTAAGAATGCAAAAGGGCATAAATACCTGGAACAGGGGCGGCGAAAAAGCTTTGTGCGAAAAAGGAGAATGGCAGCGGAGAGGAATGACAGGCGTTTCAAACAATTTTGATCGGCTAAAACTGTTTCTTATCGTCCAAAATGTGAAATAACCGAAAAATTTTGAGTTTAAACGGTGAAGAAACGAGGGAACTGAGAGGGGGTGATCGGCGGGAGAAGAGAAACTCAAACCAGCGTCTGCGCGAAGAAGACGATACTGTTCGAAAGTTTTATTTTTTAACTCTGATAGGGGAATCTACCGCGGTTCTATACTTAACCGCAGTATAAGATGCTTATATGTCGCGGTTTCACAACCAACCGCGGCCTATACTCATTAAAAAAATAACCTAAATGGCATTTTTGAAAATTATTTTAAAACTATATACCGCGGTTAAGCGGGCAACTGCGGTATATTCCTCGAAATATTTAAAATTCATTTTAAATTTATTTCAGGTGGGAGTATATGCCGCGGTTCCCCAGCGAACCGCGGCATATACCCCTGTAACGTTCTGAATACAACTGTCTCCCCAACTGCCTTCTGGGGAATATCAGTTAATGATGGGGAGTATATGCCGCGGTTGCTCATAGAACGGGGCCTATACCCCTGCTAATTTATTGCAGGGGCTGACTCAGTCAGAGAAGTTCAGAAGTTACAGGGGTATATGCCGCGGTTCTCTGGGGAACCGTGGCATATACCCCTGTAACTTCTGAAATTCTCTCTGACTGATGGAGAAGTTAAGAAGTTACTGGGGTATATGCCGCGGTTCACTGGGGAACCGCGACATATACCCCTATAACTTCTGAACTTCTCTGATTGAGTCAGCCCCTGCAATAAATTGGCAGGGGTATAGGTCGCGGTTCTGTGAGCAACCGCGACATATACCCCTGTTATTTAAGTTTTTTTCCAGATGTGGGTCAAAGGGGATGGTTGACTGGAGGATATGCCGCGGTTCCCCTCTGAACCGCGGCATATTCCTTTGACTTATTTACAGAACTGCCACCACGCACCATTATGTTGCGGTTTCTGGTGAACCGTGGCATAATGTGCGCTGTAAAAACCCAATTTTTTACTAGTGGGGATTGAACTTGACACCAAGCACACACCCTTTCCATACACACACAACAACCACTAGACCAAGCTCCAACTGTTGATATAATAATACAAAACAAATTATATTTAAATACGTTTTCAAGCTTTTTTGAAAATTAATATAAAATCATTATTAATTTAATTTTCTTCCCTTCCTTAAATATTTCTAAAAACGTTTCACATTATAATTTATTAACTAATACCAAAAAAGTAAAATACTTAAAGTAAGAAATCATTTTATTTATACGGGTCTTACAATTAGTATGTTGCCCATCAGTAGTTGATGATCCATTGCATTCCATGGATTCAACTCGTACATCCTGGATGGTAATCTGTACATCAGCAGGAGGAAAATTGGAGAGGGTATCAGATCTGAGGTAAGAGAGACACTATATTTCCACATTCTTGTTGCTTCGAGGCACCAAAAATCAATAGATCGGGGTTTCAAATCTAAGGATTCCTCACTCAAACTCACGCAGACACGGCTGGAATAGTAGTGGCGACAACGGCGGGACCGCCGAGGAAGGAGCAAAATTCGGTTGTCTGAGAGGCATCCTGCTTGTCGAGGAACAGATCCTCAGGCACACAGAAAGCACTGTGGCGACGCCAAGCATGAGAGCAGAGACGAGGACGGAGCCGATGCATTGGATCGAGGAGTGGGTGATCACTGATTGAGGAAAGAAGAAGGAACACCACCACGTGGATTTAATAATTTTAAAACATTAAAAAAAAATACAGGTCAGCTCAAATTAATGTCGTCTGGTAACACTTAACAGTTGGGGTAAATTGTGTGCATTTTTACAAAAATTATGACCCAATTGAGACAGTTCAAAACTTGAGGACCAAACTAAGATTTGCACACAAATATGAGGACCAAGGGAGGGATTAAGCCTATTATTTATGTTAACTCCTAGAATAAGCCTGTAGGTTATGAGTATACTGTGTTTGTGCTATTACTCTACCGTTCGGTTAGAATATATTTTGGCCTCTTAGAAATAAGCTAATAGATATTTCTTTCTGTTGAAAGAGAAGATGGCTTCAAGACCTCCCCCTCAGCCTACCGATCGGGATGCTACTAGCAGCAACAATCTGTTGGAGTCGGTCATAGCAGTTCTCCAAGAACAAAATGCCACTCTGACGCAACAGAACACTGTTGCATTGCAAAGCCTGGAAGCTACCAGGGTCTCGGCCGAGAATACCCAGAGACAAATGATGGAGATGCTGAGAAGTGGGATGTCGTCTGGTGGGTCGTCCGGTTCTACAGTGAATGCGTAGGCCGAATGGAGTTTGGATAGTTTCCTCCAACACCGTTCGACCAAGTTTGACAGAAAATGCAGTATTGATGAGGTCGATCGCTGGTTAAGGGACATGGAGAAGATTTACAACGCCAAAAGGTGCCCGAACGGAATAGATTGGCATACACCGAGTATCAGTTGACTGGTGAGGCCAGTCATTGGTGGAGCGCAATGAAGATGATATTAAAAGATGAGCACGTTCCTATCACATGGGAAGTGTTCTGGGATAAGTTTTACGGAGAAATGACTGTATCTGAGTACACCGATCAGTTTAAACATCTCGTCTGGTTCTATACTATGGGAATCAACGAGCAGTGGCAGTGTAGAAAGTATGAGAGTGGATTGAAGCCAGACCTGAAAGTGATGATTTCGAATCTATGCATTAAGTCTTTTCCAACACTGGTAGAAAGGGCTAAGGTATTGGCGAGAAATATGCTGAATGCAGAACAACAAAAGAAACAACAACCGAGCGCCAGGGGACCACTCTTCTCCAGAAATGGTAACGGTCCTAGAAGAGCTCCATATACCAGGCCTTCATCTTCATATGGTTCTATAGGTTTGCTCGTTCAGCCTCTGAATTATGCTTTACGTCCGGATTACATGGAACGGTAACTTGTTATATCTGTGGAGGACCCCATTTCAAGAACGTCTGCCCCCAGCAAGAGAATTCTAAGTTCTACGTTCGGTGCAATAAGAATGGGCATTGGGAGACAAATTGCAACATGGGAAACCGAGCGTCGTCAAGGCCATTGAACGCTGGAAGACGGCAACAAGGTGGTGGTAGAACCCAAGCGGAAAGGAGAGTGTATGCCATGGCGGGAGTTGAAGCAGCTAGTTCAGATAAACTTTGTTTGCTTACCTCTTCAAGAATTAGAGATAATTTTAGGAATGAATTAGTTAGCTACCAATCACTTTCTTGTTGATTGCGGGAAGAAGTTAATTTTCCAAGTCAAGAAGAGAAGTTGTTGTTAACGCTCGGTCAAGTCCGAGAAGATATCATTGAAGGTGTCTTAGAAAACTGTTCGGTTTACGGAGACTTTATGAACGAACGTTCTTTATTAGTTACCATTCGGTCATGTAAATTCAGCTTTGTTCCTAGCCGAGCGGTCTCAGCTTCACTGTACTCGACAATGTTTGATCTCTTCTTTAGACTATTCGAATCTTATACTAGCTCCTTAACGACTGAACATTCTTTTAATTGTTAATGTTCGGTCATTACTACTAAACTCTTATTTTAACCTGACTACACTGATTCGGCCTTTGGCTGTAATCAACGTTCGGTTTATATAGTGCCTTGTTTCTCTAATGGTTCTTTCTTCCTTCATATTCATGAGATGACAACTAGATGTCCTCCTTCCTCGCCTATGGAGGCACCTAACTCAATAAAAGTTATGAAGTTCATAATAACAACCTTGTTCTCAAAGTTCGAACAATAAAACTTGGGGCAATTCTGATGTGGTAGAATTAGGAGGTGACAACTCTTCCTCTACTATCTTTCATTCTCTCTCTTTCCTTTCTATTGACTCAATACCATTCGATTTTGAACTATAATAGTCAATAACCATTCGGTTATTTTTCTTCCACTGGTCATTGCTAGTCGTTTGGTTTCACCCTTAAATAATTGAACTATAACGAGCAACATCGTTTGGTTTCACCCTTAAATAATTGATATCGTTCGGACTATTGTGTTTATGCTTGTAGTTGGGTGGCCGTTCGGTTAGTTGGATGGACCTTCGGCCTATGTTCAGCCTTTTACTTCTATGACCGTTCGGTCATTCTGCGTATTCAAGAATTCACTCCCGAAAATATTCAAATCACTTCCTTTTTGGGTTTTTCGTTTCTCGAACCCGACAACATACCAAACGGTTTAATATTTTAACATAAACCGATAATACCAAAATAATCCTTCTTCGAAAGAAATCCTCCATTAATCATACTCCATTCCCTAAACCGCTAACCAACTTTTCCACCATTTCATAAACAGACTTGTGACCAATATCAACTCTCTACCGTTCAGTATTCACCTTACCGTTCGGTCTAGTTGCAATTGATCCACGTTATGAAAAGTTCCCTTAAGCAACTGCAGAGAAAATTTATCCTTTGCCAAGGTGCTCGGCCCAAATCCAAAGTGCTCGGTTCGTAGTAGAGTTATGTCGTTATCCCAACCATACAGTCACGCTTTTAATAAAGTGTTCTGACCTTTCGCCTTGATCATTGGGTAAGGTTAGTCTTACCGTTCGGTCAGCCCAAGCTTGGAGTACTCAGCCAAAACTACAAATTGTTAGGGATATTCGAACACACAAATTGTCAACGATGCAATTGCATCAGGCACTGATGGATATGATGCTGAAATCCAGAAAGCAGTAAGAAAAGCCGCACATTGTCACACCCCATTAATTTTCCTTTTAAGTGGGGACACGTGTCGCACCCTTTTAGCTTCCCCATGGTAGTGGGAGACGAACTATCAGCTTCATTTAATTCCCCATCCATTGGAAATTGTGCGGTAACAGAGAAGGTGGGAGTTGAAGAAAGTGGAATCCAAGTGTCGCCAAGAGGGAATGTGAGGTTTCAGAAAGTGGAGTATAGGTGGCGGCATGAGAATGGACCGATCGGTCTTGGCGGTAGTATTTAAGCTGGGATTTCAAATTTCCAACCACTTTTCTGCATGCACCCTTTCCTCTTCATCTTCCAGAAAACTCATTTTTCTCCTCCTTCTCTCTAGAAACCTCAGCCTTCTCTCTAGATTTCTGACCACCTCCTCTCCTCCGATCACCTTACTCCTTTTAGATTAAATCTTCCTGGCGACAAGACCTTCCATTTGCACCGATCAGAATCTTGTTTGAAGCACTTTGGAATCTTGAATGCTTATGAGTAACTGCACAAAGACTTAGAAGATTAGCTGGAGTTAGAGGTAAGGGAAGCTTGTAAGATTTAATTATGATTCCTTTGTATGATTGAATGCATGATTAAATGTTTGTATGTTTTGAGGATTTTTAATGGTATGATGAAATGTTATATGTTGTTGCATGAATTGGTTGATATGGGTTAGGAACTTAGTATAAACGTATAAAACTTAGAGAAATTCTGGAATATGTGGCTGAAGGTCATTAGGACCGTTCGGTGCTCCCCAAAACCGTTCGGTCTTGACTGAATTCTTCTCTGTAGAGAATCAGTTGATGACCGATCGGCCTTGTAATGCCTATATTCATTGATATCTGTTTTTCCAAATCTAGTCCTTTTTAATAAGTCAAGGGAGTTTTTCCCTCTCGGTTTTAGTATATATAATATGATTAAGAACGTAACCGAGCGTTCAGTCATACAAGTGTTCGGTCTTAGACTGACACTTAACTTATGAAGCATTCGGTTTCATGTTAATATTAATCACCTATTTAAGAATGTTCGGTCTTATACTGAATGTTCAATAATTCAAAGTACTCGGTTTTATGAAGTACTCGGTCTTATGATTACTCTTGAATAAGCGTTCGGTCATACACTGAGCGTTCGGTTTCATATTGATAATGTTTATTGAAAGTGCTCGGTCATAGATCTAGTGCTCGGACTTAGGAAGTACTCGGTCATAAACTGAGTACTCGATTGATGATAATTATCTTTCCTTGGAAGAGCATTCGGTCTTATACTGAGCGTTCGGCCCTTAAAGTGCTCGGTCATAGAATGAGTACTCGGTCTCATATTAATTGTTTTTCTTAGAATAACGTTCGGCCTTACACATATGATATTCATTGTTGAGTGCTCGGTCTTGAGAGTGCGCGGTCATAGACTAACACCCTGGTTTCTGATATTATCGGTCTTATATTAATTTCTTACCTTGAATAGCATTTGGTCCTACACTGTTAATGTCTATTGTTGAGTACTCGGTTTTTGAGAGTGTTTGGTCATAGACTGACACTTGTTTTCCGAAAGAGTGTTCGATATTGTATTCACACTCGCTTTATTGAAGAAAACTCTTGATTATATATATAAAGGCATTCGGTTAGAGTTGAAATTGGTATTCGGTTTTCCTTACAAAGTTAATTCTTTTGTTGACCGTCCGTTCATTCTCATGAGTTATCTGTATTCCTTGATCTTTAATTAGTACTGGATTTCCTTCATTACTAGACCGTTCGGTCACTTGCTAGAGCCTCTTTTATATTTGGTCTTCTTATCAGTATCTGACAGTTCGGTCATTTTTCTTAAAGCATCTCTTATATATAGTAAAGAATGATTCTGAATGGGAATGTTTGATATTAGAGGTTGGATGTTGTGAAAGGAAAAGAATGAGATATTGTGATTTGATAAGAGTGTTCCAAGGAGGAATATCTCATGAATTGGAATTGAATTGGTAAAGTATGACAGTGGTCAGACTCAGGCTTCGTTCTTTCTAGATATTCCGTGATTACGCCTTCTCATGTAGAGAAGGGTAACTCATGCGTGGGAATGGCAGGAGGTCCTTTAGCCTAAGGGTATTTCTATACCAAGGTGGTTCTGGACTAACCTCGGGTGGCGGTTTGTTGAGTGTATCCCAGCCAGGTCCACCCGGGTGCAAAGAGCAACGAGTTACATGGTTCATACCGTCCGGACAGTGTCATTAGTGGTCGGTCAGAATGTGATTTACCGTTCGGTTTATATTCATTCTGAATATGATGCTTGTATGCATGGAATGATGTTGTATTACTCGGTTTTCATGTCTCGAATGTATGCTGAAAATGATTAATTAAATTTACATAAGCTTACCCTTATTTCCTGTCTTGTCCATGTGTCGTTCGGTCTTACCCTTATTTTCATGGTTGTTTTCTTCACTGCAATGATCATCCAATGGATGTGAGCAGAGGGCGACTTCGAAGACTCCTTGGAAGAAGCATTGCAGATCGTACAGCCAGAAGATAGTGTAGGACTGTCTAGTCAGTAGAGATTGTAGATAGCTTTGTTGCCTTTAAAACCGTTCGGTGAATATAAACCTTTTGTAAACCGTTCAGTATAGATCCCTTTTGTTGTACTGTTCGGTATTGAACTGATCATATGACCGTTCGGTCTTAACTTGTAAATTGTATCAGACTCTTGTTTACTGTACAGTTTTAATTCTATATGAAATTTCATATTCTCTTTCACTCTAATTGCCTATTCCTCACTGTTCTTTATTATTATTTCTTAAATTTAGGAGAGAGTATGTATATTTTATTATATGTCTCTTTACATTCATAGGATATATATACAAGAGCTTATTTAATGTGCAGCCTATTCTATGGAACAATTTTTAAAATTGTGGGATTGTTATTCTAGTAATAATAGCAAGATAATAATAACCAGATACAGGAAATATAACAAATCAAATACATGGGAATAATATCTAAAGTTTCCTAAAATATATTTTGACACTCCCCCCCCCCAAGCTGGTGAATAAGTGTTTTCCATTCCTAGCTTGGATATAATTCTTTCAAAATTACTGCGGCTAAGTCCTTTGGTGAGTATGTCTGCAAGTTGACCTTGAGTGGACACAAATCGGGTGCAAATCAAGCCACTATCAAGCTTTTCTTTGATAAAATGTCTGTCCACTTCAATATGTTTGGTTCTATCATGTTGTACTGGGTTGTGTGCTATACTAATTGTAGATTTATTATCACAATATAACCTCATTGGTTCATCCCACTTTATTCGTAAGTCTTCCAATATAATATTCAGCCATAGAAGTTCACATATTCCTTGGGCCATTGCACGAAATTCTACTTCAGCACTAGATCTAGCTACCACACTTTGCTTTTTGCTCTTCCAAGTTACTAGGTTTCCACCAAGAAAGGTACAATATCCAGTAGTTGACCTCCTATCCACAGTTGAACCTGCATAATCAGCATCTGTATATGCCTCAAGACTGGCATTCTTATTTCTTTTGAACAAAATTCCTCTTCCTGGAGTCCCTTTTAAATATTGGACAATTCTAAGTGCAGCTTGTAAATATGCTTCCTTTGGTTGGTGCATAAATTGGCTAACTAAGCTCACAGCAAATGCAATATCTGGCCTAGTGTGAGATAGGTAAATGAGTCTTCCCACAATTCTTGGGTACATTTCTTTATCTACAGATACGTCCTCCTCTACACTTCCCAACTTTATATTTGGATCTACAGGTGTACTTAATGGTTTGCAAGCTGTTTTACCTGTTTCCTGTAGCAAATCAATGATATATTTTTGTTGGGATATGAAGATTCCTTTCCTAGAATGGGCTATTTCAATTCCCAAAAAATATTTTACCTTCCCTAAAGTCTTGATTTCAAATTCCTTGGCAAGGCATTGGCTCAACCTTTGTTGTTCCTCTTTATCATTCCCAGTAATGATTATATCATCCACATAGAGCAATAGTATTGTTACTCCCCTTGAATCAGAATGTTTGATGAATAAAGTGTGGTCTCCCTGGCTCTGTTTATATTTAAGACTTGTCATAACTTTGGTGAATCTCCCAAACCATGCTCTAGGTGATTGCTTCAACCCATATAGTGCCTTTTTTAATTTGGAAACTGTGTTGGCCTCAATCTGTCCCGTATACCCGGGTGGTATCTCCATGTATATTTCTTCTTTAAGATCCCCATGTAGGAATGCATTTTTTACATCAAATTGCTGCAGCTCCCAATTGTAGTTTGCTGCCAATGACAAAATTACTCTAACCGTGTTCATTTTGGCAACTGATGCAAAAGTCTCTAAGTAATCCACTCCATATGTTTGGGTGAATCCCTTGGCCACCAACCTTGCCTTATACCTCTCAATAGTCTCATTAGCCTTGTACTTCACTGTATAAACCCATTTGCACCGAACAGCTCTTTTTCCAGGTGGTAGGGAGACTAGCTGCCAAGTATTGTTTTTCTCCAATGCCTCCATCTCCAAGTCCATGGCTTGTTTCCATTTTTTGTCAATTAATGCCTCAGATACAGAAGAAGGTGTAGTTGTGGTGTTTAGGCTTGTGAGAAAGGTTTTATGGGTAGGTGAGAATTTTTCAAAGGAAATAATTTGTCAAGGGGTAAGGTTGTTGTTTGGTGCATGTTCTGGTTCCTTTTCTAAGAGCAATTGGAAGGTCTAAATTATGATCTATCTATTCAACTGGTTTTTTAGAAGGAATTTCATCACAACCAATAGAGTTAGAATTTAGAGGATCAAAAGGAATTACCTCAAGTAATGTTGTAGGATTGGATTCTTGAACAGGAGTAGATCTTGGAATGCCCTTTCCTCTTCGTCTGTACACCAAATTTTTCCCAAACTTTGTATTATCATGTGGTTTACTTGCTGGTCCTGCAAATTGAGGTATTTGATTCACCTCTACTTGTTCCTCTTCAGCTTTAGCTTCACATATAGTGGTAGTATTCTTTTGAATTTTTGTTTCTGGTCCAAAAGACAGATTTGGCAATATAAAAGGTTCATCTTCCTCTCTTAAAGACTCCCCCTGAAGATGAGATTGGTCAAAGTAGCTTACTCGTTCATTGAAAGTAATATCTCTTGACACAAAGAATTTTTTGGATGGGGGATGAAAACACTTATACCCTTTTTGTGTGGCTGAGTACCCCAAGAAAATACATTTTATTGCCCTTGGGTCAAGTTTTCCTCTTCCATTACTATGAACATGTACAAAGGAGACACACCCAAATACTCTAGGTTGAAGGTTATTTGTATGAATTCTATGTGGATAGAATGAGTTTAAGACTTCCATGGGACTTTTTAAGGATAACACAGTATAAGGTAATCTATTAATCAAGTAAGTTGCAGTGAGAATAGCTTCCCCCCAAAATCTTTTTGGAACATTATTTTGAAAAACAAGTGCTCTAGTTTTATCTAATAAGTGCCCATTTTTCCTTTCTGCAATCCCATTTTGTTGGGTGTGTTTACACATGAGGATTCATGGATTAGTCCTTCCTTTTGACAAAAAGAATTTAGGGTATGATTGAAGTAATCTTTGGCATTATCAAACCTAATTACTTTTATATTAACCCCAAATTGATTTTTAATCATTGAAACAAACTGTAGAAAAACATATTGGACCTCAAATTTGTGTTTAAGAAGGAAAAGCCATGTTACCCTTGTACAATCATCTATAAAGGTTATAAACCATTTAGCCCCTGAAGTACTAGGAATATTAGAGGGACCCCACACATCCGTATGAACAAGATAAAATGGAGAATTGCTTACTTTATTGCTGATAGGAAAAGGTACACGCTTGTGTTTGGCAAGCTCACACACCTCACAAGAAGATCTTCTAGATTTAGATTTTTAAACAAGGAAGAAAATATTAACTTTATGACCCGAAATGAAGGATGTCCCAAACGACAATGAAACAATTGGATTTTTTCTTTGTTGGCTATGAAGGATTCAGATATTAGAGAGTGACTCTCAATGGGAAGACTCAAATCTTCCATATAGTAAAGGCCATTCCATTCTCTAGCATGTCCAATCGTCCTCCCTGACTTCTTGTCCTGCAATATACAAGAGTTGCTACGAAAAACCACATTACATAAGGGGTCCTTGGTAAGTTTTTGTATATATATCAGACTTGTGGATAACTTAGGGACATGAAGAACATTTTTTAGTATCATGTTTGGGGTTATTTGGACATCTCCTTGTCCAGCTGCAGTGATGAGGGTTCCATCAGCAGTAGAAATTTTCGTACTGCTGGGACATGGGGAATATGTAGAGAACTGTTTAGGGAATGGTGCCATATGGTCTGTGGCTCCAGAGTCTAGTATCCAATAGTGGGTAAATGGGGTATGTGAGACATTAAATCCACAAGAAAATGGGAACTTACTAGAGTATGTCAATGAAAACGTACCTGTGGGTTTTTCCATTTTACTAAGAAAGGACCGCACTCTTTCTAACTCCTCATGGTTGAGTTGTACAGATCCTTCTTCTTGACTTTCAGGACCAGCAACAACATGAGCTTGCCCCCCACTCCTTGGATGGCCTCCTTTGTGTCCCCAATCTTTGCTTTGAGGTTTTCCATGTAACTTCCAGCATTTGTCCCTTGTGTGACGTGGCTTGTTGCAATAGGTGCACCAAACTCCTTCATTTTTATTCTCTGTTCTTGGAAAAGGGCCTACCTTTTTTTTGTTCTGCAACCATGGTTGTTGCTCCTTCAACAATCATAGCTGAATTGTCTGCAATTGGGGTCTCAAGCATTAGACACCTTCTGCTTTCTTCACTCCGAATAATTGCCATTACTTCATTGAGACCAGGAACCTTCTCCTTGCCTAATATTTGGATTCTGACTTGATCATATTCTTGGTTTAGGCCTACCAAGAAATCATACACTCGATCTTGTTCAATGTATTCTCTTAGAATCGCTGGATCCTCAGAACACTTGGCCTTTATGACCCTGTAATGATCTAATTCCATCCATAAAGATTTGAGTTGATTAGCATACTCTGTGACAGATTTAGTGCCCTGTTTGACTGCCACTGTTTTTACTTTCACCTCATAAATCTGGGCAGCGTCCTTTGCCTTAGAGTAGTTTGCTCTATTGCAATCCATATGGCCTTTGCAGAAGTGAGGAACATGCATGTATCGCTAATTTCTGGAACCATTGAGTTCCATAGCCATGCCATGATCATGAAGTCTTCTTCATCCCATGACTTGAATCTGGCATCTTCTTCCGCAGGAGCATCATCAGTGAGATGACTGACCTTTCCTTTCCCTTTTAGAATGGTCTTAATGAGTTGAGACCATTTAAGATAATTCTTTCCATTCAATCAATAAGCTGAATGAAAATTCTGCAATTCTCCATTATTCTAGAACTTGTCTACATTTTCCATTTCAGCTATTACAAAAATGTGCAATTAAGGCACAAAAACAAATACTGTGATGAAACTCTAGGGTTGGGCAACAATGAAGGCTGTGATGGAACTCTAGGGTTAGGCAGCAATGAAGGCTGCAATGAAAATACATGTTCAGAGGCTCCCAAGGATCGAGAGCTCTGATACCATCTTAAATTTAGGAGAGATAATGTATATTTTATTATATGTCTCCTTACATTTATCGGATATATATACAAGAGCTTATTTAATGAGCAGCCTATTCTACGGAACAAATCCCTAAAATTGTGGGATTGTTATTCTAGTAATAGTAGCAAGATAATAATAACCAGATACAAAAAATATAACAAATCAAATAATGGGAATAATATCTAAAGTTTCCTAAAATATATTTTTATATTATTTATGTTAATTCCTAGAATAAATTATAGCTTTTGTTATATATTTATTGGGATGTTACACACATGGCCAGAACCTTATTACTAGGAAAGTTTCTGTCTTTCACAAACAAGGTAGTGGCGAAGATGTTTATTAATTACATAAAACGTGCCTGAGCAGCTGGAAATCATAGAGTCTGTAAAAGAACAACTTAGTTGTAACTAAGTTGGTGGAGGACATTACAGGGTAGTCAAGTTAGATTTCAACCGAAGAACCCGTGAAAGAAGAGGACATTACAGAAAGTGAGGATGACGACTGGGAGTCGCTTCAGACACTCAAGAAAATAAGACCAATTGAAGATCATACGGAAAAGTTGGGCAAACCTGGTTAGACAGAAATTACTCTTAAAGATTATATTCCTGAAAGGGATAGGCCTGAGCTTTACAAGAAATACTTTTATGTCTATCTGGTGAAGTGCAAGTGTTCCATTTGGTGCTCAGATCACCAAAAAGAAGGATAATTCTAAGCATCTTCTTCCAAATCAGTTTGCTGGGATTCTCGGATTGAGTGATAATGAAATAGTGGAAGTGCACAGAGGTCTAGTTGAGTAAGCTTTTAGGCAACAAGATGATGTCATTTTAGCTATGAAAGATAGACAAAGGCCAGGTTGGAGCAGCTCTGTAAACTCCAGAAGCAAGTACGCTACCTGCAGAGTATGTTCAGAAAATAATCAAGATAAGATTGCTGTAACTCAAGGTAGGCTCAATATGAAGCAGAAAAGGGAACTCAAGAAAGGCAATGTCAATTTAGACAGTATAGTATCTGAGAACTTGAGAGAGATCCTCTTCGAAAAACCTGTTGATAATATTTTCCTGTCTGGTACTGGAGAGTTTGGTGACGAGGAGTATGTAAAAAAATCCTATCAGACCTACATTAACAAGATGAAGCAGATGGGTTGTTCACGAGCTTGCAAAAAGTAGACTGACCAACTTGTTCGTTCAGGCAAGTGTCTCTACTGAGACAGAAATCACAAGGGAGTGGTTTCTTCACTGACTTGCTGGCTAGTCAAATTCATGGCAAGTGCCAGAATAGCTTACTGAAACACTACATACATGGATAGCAATCCGGTTCCTGAGAATCTGTCTCGCTTGCAGTATCTGATGCAAATAAATGATTCCACAGCTGCTGCTCTCGAGGAGATTGGGACATCTAAGTCATGAACAAAAGAAATTATAATACTACTTTCAACCCAAAATTTTAAGATCATACGTCTATGGATCTTCTCTTTTTAAATGTTGTTTTTCTTGCCTACTTTTACCCAATGTGGACTCCAACTCTCACTCTCAGCGTTTATGACTTCCTTCAACACTTAGAATTCATTTTATTGACTTGATACCCAGAAAAGATATCAAAATTGGTTCGTATGAGCATAGCTAGTAAGGCACAAAAAGAACAAAGCAAGCCACCACAGCAAACAGGGAGCAAAAGGAACATGTTGATATACAAAGCCTATCATGTTGATACCTTGAGTTTCGCACCAATTTTCTTGTAATCACTAGGATCCAATCCCTTGCAGTTAACTTTCACCAAAATACTTCCTTCAAAAGCATCTCTGACATCCTTTACAAGGGATGTATATACTCCACTTTTGGCTGTAACATTAGAGACGTAAAAATTTAGAAATAAAACCATAACTCATATCTTAAATTAATGTTTAATAACCTAAAATCAAGAATGTAATATCAATAAAAATTCAAAATTGGAGAAAGTTGTGGAATAAATATACAGATCAGAAAAATAAAATCAAACATAATGACAGCTTATCCATTTTACTTTAGTAGATTTTAATTGTCTTTCCTTAACTATGAGATTTTGGACTAGTTTTATCTTCAACATCTTACATACTCTACTAACCAGGAATATTTCATCTTGAAAAGCCCATAGCATTCCATAGTCAAATATTTTTTTTTTGAACATTGTGTGAACCCATGAAAGAGAAGAGAGAACGATAGAAATGAATTTATTGAACGACAAGAGAAAGAATTCTCCTATAAAGGATTTCCCCTTCTCAAAGATTTGTTTCTTCCCCTCAAACTTTTTAATTATCTGAATAAATCCTTTCACACAAATCCGAAGCGAAGCTTGGGATATGCCAATTTGGCAAAAGGCTGCCCATTTTCTGGAATTCCATTAGTGCATGTGTCCCTAATTGAGTGCCACTATTCTAATCCATATCTTATTTCAAATATATGTGGGTAAGTAATCCACAACACCAACGTACCCATTGTCTTTAAAATGCTGCTGAAGCAATCAATATGTTTGCATAAGAAATGAAAATTTAATGGATTTGAATTTGAACAAGTTTCTATCATTCTTCTATAGTCACAAAAATCCAAGATTTGAGGACCCGGATTAAGTGTTGCATCTACCTATTCAATTTCTACTTCTATCATCTCTGCCACTAGGTCATTCTATGTTTCGTCACTTATCGACATTCGCTTTTGTTTCTTGTTTTTCCAATAACTATTCCATTTTTGGTTTTGTTTCTTGCTGTTTTGACTCCAACTCAATGATGTACCACTTCCGTTGAAACTAGGACTGTCTTCAACCAAGAACAACTTCGTCATTGGCAAACTATGAACACCCTTTTTCTTCATTTTTCCCTCTTCTTGTTCAATTGTGATGAAGTAAAGCCCTAACCACATTTGTGCTTTCGCATGTTCCTTCTTCAAGACCAATTCCATAATTCTTCAATTTCAGCAATACTCTTCTTAATCTTCGAAATTCTGGAAGCTAATGAAAGAGGCTGTAGGCTTGATCTGTGGAAATTTATTCAAGAGATCAAATTTTCCATTTATTCGCCAATGAGATCCAGAAGGTTGGACAAATTGTTAAAGAGCCACCAAAGATTGATAGATATAAACAAAGAAAAAGAAAAAATTTGCAGAACAGAGAAGAGGAAAAACGGTTATCTTCCAAGTGTTTCCCCTACATATGCTCTAGTACTCTGGGTAATCTTTTAATCTTCGTTCTCCATATTTACTTTACTGGTTCCCTTAACTAAGCAGTTGCCCTAACCCTAATTACATTCCCTTCTTTTAGTCCTAATACATAGTGTAGTGATACTCCCATATTACAGATAAATACCCTTTATTAGTTTGTTACGTGTGATAGAGCTCTAAAAGTGTATGAAAGGAGAAAGAAAGTGGGAAGGGCTGTTGACAGTTAGCACAGTGGGCTGTTTACAGTTAGAGTCTTTTTACTATAAATATAGGAGTTAATTGTACAGGGAGTTAGTTTTGGAATTTGTAAAGTCTAGATTGGATTATTGTTCCAGTGGAGGAAGGGAGGCTTCCTTGGTGTATTGGGGTTTGTTTCATTCGCTATTCAGCAATAAACATATTTTTTTACTGTTTCTGTTAGTCTGATCTATGTGAAGTGCACTGTTAGACTTCTTGATAAAAGAGATCTAACAAGATTGGTCCGACCTGCTGGATCCTTGGACGAGGAGCAAGATGGAAGCAAGAATGAATGCATTGGAAGGAAGGTGTGATACTATGGAGAGGTGGGCCAGCGAACAGAAAAGGATGCTAGCAGAATGGAAAAGAAATATCCAAGAAATGATATTGGAAGACCAGAATCAAGAAACGGACTCAAAAGGGAGAAATCTCTTGACAAAGCAAGAAGGGGAGGGAAAGAGGAATTTCTGCAAGACAACAAGAAAGGAAAGAAAGAAGTAAAGAAGGGTAGGGATGCTGTGAAAGACAGTCTGCAAAATATCACGAAAGCCAAGAAATTCTCTGAAGAAGAAGGAGAGAACTTGGCTAATGATGAAGAGAAGAAGGAAGAAAGATACCCAAGAAATAAAATAAATGCTGCAGAATATCAAGATTTAGATAAAGGGATCAGAAAGAAGTGAGAAATTTGTCATGAAAGGAAAGAAAGATGGTTCAAAGGAAGAGCTGGAGGAAGATAGGGGCAAAGTGTAGTGGAATTGGAGGATGCAGGAAGAATTTCCCACATTTGAGGGGCTGAACCCGATGGGGTGGATCTCTAAGGCAGAGAAGTTCTTTGACATCCAGAATGTCACAGAGAAGGAAAGGCTCGGGTTGGCTTACTTCTGCATGGAGGGAGGTGCAAGCTATTGGCTCAAGGTCTGGAAAAAGAAAACCAAGAACCCTTCTTGGAAAGAGTTGACAGAGGCACTAATAAGGAGGTTCGGAGAAAGAGATAATGGTTTTGTTTTTGAGAAGTTAGCCCAAACTGCAGAAGTCACGGAAGTTGCTGTTGTAAGGGTGGATAACATGACAATTGTTGGAAGTAGAGGGCAAGATAGGAGAGAGGAAAGTATATGTAAAGAGGAAGACAATGACGAAAATTATGATGGAGATATTGGTGTATGATAGGATATAGGGTGATAGGTTATAATGGGTTTAAATGAGAAGGACAGTTAGGAGGGGAAGAGAAACTTTATAAATAGGGAGTGGGTTTCTATACAGGGGATTTTGAAGTATATTTTGTAAAGTCAGGTTTGTTACCTGTAAAGAGAGGTTATGCTCTCAACCAGGGAGGTTATGCTCCCAAACCCATTCTTGTAAAAAGAGAGTTCTTTCATTGTGAATAATAGAGAAACCTCATTCTTTATTTAATGTTTCTATCTACTTTTACTACTCTTGTTAGGTTCCAAACCCAAGAACCTAACAGTGTGGCTGCTGTGGAGAAAGTGGTAGAAGATGCTGCTGTAAGGGGGGATCATGTGACAAATGTTGGTAGGGAAAATACATCAGGTAAAGACCATGATGGGAAGGTTGTGACTCTTGTTTCTCTAAGTAAAGCTGCAAAAGCTTATGTTTTTAGTGAAGATAGAGGGGTAGGTTGTGGTGGGTATGTCAAAACAGTGAAGAAAGGGGAAGAATTGTTGAGGCCTCAGGTTAAAATAGTGTTGACAGGAGGTGACCCCGCTGTGGTCTGGGTGTCCATGGGTGCATCCACTAGGGCTGTTACAAGTCCATTTTCTGAAATTACTAAGGTTATAAAACCTATAGATCTAGCTTCTAGCATTGGCCACAAAGGAATTTCCAGGTTTCTTGCAGAATCTTTATTAATTAGCCATTTTATATTACTCACAGTGGTGAAAGGTAAAGATGGTAGGAAAGAAACTTTAGGACTAGAAGTAGTGCAGACAGTTTCAGAAGCAAACTGTAATACTTGTGCTCCACAATGTAAGAGGTCACAGGTCAAAAAGCAGTATAGAACAGTCATATGGTTTAGGGGAAATCTTGGAAAAGGAGCAGTTCTTATTAATGGAATAGAAGGAGTCAATAATTCTCTCATATATATATATGGTACTCTATTCCTTGAAATAATACATCAGAATTATTCTTTAAACATTTTATTATGGTATCAGAGCCAAACACTGATATCCTCTACAGTTTAGGAATCGATGCTTTTTTTCATTGAATATTTCTGATTGCTTCTTCCGATGATAATCAATCACAGAAACATGATTCTGGAACTTCCGTTGCTTCCAAGAGTTATATTTCTATTGTTGCCGGATTTGTGACCAAGTCAGGTATATCTAACTTTGCTCTAATCTTTCTGTTGTTACTAAGGGTAGTGATTGGATAATTGATTCAAGTGCTACTGATCATATGACTTGTGATCCTCATATATTTACTAATTTTTCCTCTAATTGTTCTAAAACTGTTATTATTAATGCCAATGAGGTCTCATCTCCTATTGAAGGTATAGGTACTATATCCCTCTCACCCTCTTTATCGATTCCTGATGTTTTATTTGTTCCTACATTAAACTGTAATCTTATCTCCGTCAGCAAGTTAACCAAATCACATTCTTGTGTTGCCTTGTTTTACCCAACCCATTGTCTTTTTCAGAACATCCATTCCAAGGAGAAGATTATCAGTGGTAGAGAGAGTGAATAACTGTATTATCTTGAAAATGTCTCACAACAAAACCATAAAAGAAGATTGACTTGTCTTGCGAATTATCACATACAAGATAAAAACAAAAAAGAAATTTGGTTGTGGCATAAACGGTTGAGATATCCCTCTTTTGGTTGTTTAAAAAAATTATTTCCATTACTATTTCATAAATGCAATATTTCTGATTTTTTTTTTGTGAAACTTGTGTTTTGGCAAAAAATCATTGTGTTGTGTTTCCTTTAAGTAATAACAAAACTGACTTTCCTTTTTCATTGATTCACACATATGTTTGGGGTCCTGCCCCACAATCTACTCATAATGGAAAAAAAATGGTTTATTAGTTTTGTTGATGCCTGTACTCAGGTAACCTGAGTATATTTGCTTAAACATAAAAGTGAGGTGTGTGATGTGGTTTATTCATTCTATCATCTTATTGTTACACAATTTAACACATCTATTAAGGTCGTTCGATCAGACAATAGAGGGGAATATTTTAAGACTGAATTAATAGAGTTCATTAACTCTAAAGGCATCTTGCATCAAACTACATGTCCTTATTCACCACAACAAAATGGAGTGGCTGAGAGGAAAAATAGACATATATTAGAGGTGACAAGATCACTTTTGATAGATGGTAATGTCCCATCTCATTTATGGGGTGAGGCTGTGAGCTCTGCCATTTATTTAATTAATCGAACCCCTTCTAGTGTGCTTAACTTTCGAAGGTCTTATGATTGTTGTCTGATCATTGTATCCTTCCTCGCATAGTTTATTTACCACCTCATATTTTTGGATGTGTTATATATGTTCACTTACACCCACATCAATGTACAAAGCTTGAATAACGAGCAATCAAATGTGTTTTTGTTGGGTATGGATCAACTAAAAAAGGTTATTGTGCTTACCATCCACCATCAAAGAAATTTTATATTTCTATGGATGTGACATTTAATGAGCATGAATGTTTTTATGTTGATTCTCCACTTCAGGGATGCAATGAAAGTGAAGTGCATAATCATGATGTTAGTATGTTTGATTATAAAGATATATTATCGTGTGAGGATCATTCTGCAGCAAGTGAGCCAATCCTAAATATGGACACTTCTTTTCTGGATAATACAGTGTCTTATAATCATAACCAATTGGCTCAATCTTCTCCACAGGTTCAGCTTGACTCTTCAGAGGTACCTTCTGATCCTATCTCTGATAATACTAATTTAGATGAAATTGATTCTTGTCTGCCTAAAACCACCAGCATATCAAACACTGAGTCTACTACTGTTCAATATAATCTTCCACCTCGTTCTAACCATGGTCAACCTCCAGCTAAATATGAACCAGACCTCCAAGCCAAAGTTAAATATCCCATTAGTAAATATGTGTCATCTCACAGGTTATCTCAATCATATGCATCATTTGTATCTCAATTATCTTCAATTTCTATTCCTAGTAATGTATAGGAAGCTTTGGCAGATCCTAGATGGACCGAAGCAATGGTTGAGGAGATGGCAGCTTTAGAAAAAACAACACTTGGGATCTTGTGTCCTTACCAAGAGGGAAGAAAATTGTGGGCTACAAATGGGTCTTTACAATTAAGCATAAAGCTGATGGAACTATTGAGAGGTATAAAGCACGACTTGTGGCTAAAGGTTACACTCAATCTTATGGTGTAGATTACCAAGAGACGTTCACACCGGTAGCCAAGCTCAATACTGTGAGAATACTTTTGTCGCTAGCTGCAAACCAAGATTGGCCTCTTCTACAATTTGATGTGAAAAATGCTTTCTTACATGGAGAAATTTTAGAAGAAATTTATATGGATTCTCCACCAGGCATGACCGATTCAAATGGAATGAAGGTTTGCAAATTAAAGAAGGCTCTACATGGATTAAAACAATCCCTAAGAGCATGGTTTGGAAGGTTTACCAAGTCTATGAAGGCTTTTGGCTATAAATCAAGTAACTCTGATCACACCTTACTTTTTAAGAGAGGAAAAGGAAAGATTACAACTTTGATTATATATGTAGATGACATGATTGTTACAGGAAATGACCAAGATGAGATTTATAGTTTACAACAATACCTTGCATCTGAATTTGAGATGAAACAACTTGGAAAGCTCAAATATTTTTTGGGTATTGAAGTAGCTAGATCAAAACATGGTATTTTTCTATGCCAAAGAAAATATACTATTGATTTACTATCAGAAACTGGGCTGCTTGGGAGTAAACCAGCTGATCCACCAATTGAACAAAATCATAAACTCTTTCAATGCTCAAATTCAGCAAGCATAACAGAGGAAGATACCAAAGGATGGTAGGAAAATTAATTTATTTGTGCCATACACGTCCAGATATCACCTATGCAGTGAATGTTGTTAGTCAATTTATGAATGACCCATGAAAGCTTCATATGGATGGTGTTGAAAAAATTTTGAGATATTTGAAGTCTGCTCCTGGAAAAGAAATTTTGTTCTCAAATAATGGAAACTTAAAGGTAGAAGGGTACACTGATGCAAATTGGACAGGTTCAAAAGATGATAGAAGATCTACCTCTGGATACTTTACTTTTGTAGGAGGGAATCTTGTAACTTGGAGGAGTAAAAAAAACCTGTAGTAGCAAGATCTAGTGCTGAAGTAGAATTCAGAGGCATGACACTAGGTGTATGTGAACTTTTGTGGATTAAAAATGCGCTATCAGATTTGAGACTTAAACCAAATGAAACTATGAGTTTGTACTGTGAGAATACTTCAGCTATTGCAATTGCTCATAATCCTGTTCAACATGATAAAACAAAGCATTTGGAGATTGATAGACATTTCATCAAAGAGAAAATTGAAGCTGGAATAATTTCCTTTCCTTTTGTAAGATCAAAGTTACAATTGGCTGATGTTCTCACTAAAGGAGTGTCAAGAAGATTGTTTAATGAGTCTCTATTCAAGTTAGTATGTGTGATATCCATGCACCAACTTGAGTGGGGGTGTTAAGATATGCCAAATGTTCTATTAAAGGGTATTAGGAAATCAAATATTATGTTAGTTATAGTTTAGATATTATTATAATTTATGCAGATTTGTGCATAGGTCTTCCTTTAATAAATGAAGGATTATAGGACCCTTGTATGTATATATATGGTACTCTCTTCCTTGAAATAATACATTAGAATTATTCTTTAAGCCTTTTATTAATTTCTTGAGTGGCTTAATCGACTCTTTGAAATTATTACGAGTCATATCTTTATTTAGTTTCAAGTTTCGCATGATTTTTTTATCAACACTATTGTAGAACAACACTTCACATGGATTGAGGTTTGAATTGCTCCAACAAAACAATAATCTCTAGGTACTAACAATCATTGAGATGTAGACCTTAGCTTTTACATTTTGTACCTTCCTGATTACTACTTTCTACATTGAAATGAATTACTTTTTCAATAAATAGAGTTTATTATATAATCCCTAATATTTACAAGTCCACATTCGAAATAATGTGCATGAAACTCTTTAAATAAAAAAGTGTGGACTTAAGAAAATGTTATATCACACCATTTTCTTAGGTGCTACCTTCTATAAATATGTAACATTATTTCTTTACAAGACTGTGCACAATTTTGTTTTAGCTTACAAAAATGTTAATTTTATACTTTGATTCTTAAAAAGTAAAAAAAAAACAAAAGATTAACATTTTTTCAAAAGTGAAAATTTTCAACTATGTAATGGAATATAATTGTGATATGTTATATCTTTCCATTTAATGGGCAAGATGAATTTACATTGAGTTGAAAACACCTGACAATGTTGTACTAGAAAACTTTTAAACAAAGCTATCGAATTTGAACAAAATTAATTTAAAATACTACATATCTTCAAGAAATAATTTTTAGAGTTGCATAACTTGAAATTATTTTCAAAGATACTTAGTCCAATATAGATATACTCCAAAAAAATATAAGATTCAAAACATATATATCCAACAAAATTGAAGCAAAATTATGTTCAAAGTTTAAAAGAAAGTTTGGTAAAGGTAGAGTTGTCAAAACGGGTAATCTGGCTCGACCCGGTCTGGCCTATTACGGGTTAGTCACTTAGTGAGTCAACTCAACCCGACTCATTTATTAGCGAGCCAGAAAAATTCGAACCCAACTCGACCCACCACGGGTTGGTGGGTAAACAGGTTGGCTCATTGGTCCACTTAATTACAATTTTTTTAAAATAAAAAAATTACAAACTTTTTGTAATTTAAATCTAAATAAAATTTCACTCCCAATATGGATGTTTAATTAACTTTGAAAATATGAAACTTAAATAATTTTTTCAAGCAAAAATATAATAATAAATATTTTTTTATAAAATTAAAATTAAATTTTAATAAAATAAAATTAGGTAAGTGGGTTAGTGGGTTAACCCGGCCCACCACGGGTTCAACCTGCATGAGTCGGGTTTAAATGAGCCGAGTTGAAATCCGACCCGCAATTTTTTCAAACCCAACCTAGCTTAAACCCGTGACGGGCCAGGTTGACTCGCGAGTTGTGACCCATTTTGACAGCTCTAGGTAAAGGCAAGAATGAATTTTGAACTAGAATGAAAATAGAAAAAATTGGAAGACAAAAAATAGTCATAACGGTTTTTTTAGGTAGAATGTGTGAAAAACATTAACAATTATCGATTGCCACACCTAAATGTGCTAGTTATTACTACCTGGTTATCCTAAACATAGAAGTAATTATTAGCTACTCATGAAAAACAAGTCAATAGTTAAGGTTCTCTGAATATCACTAAGGTCGTGTTCACATGAGGGTTATTTCCTGTTTACGAACACTGGTAAGCGATTGTTTAGAAAAACAATGTGTTCACTTGCGAGTGATTGCAAGCGAGGAATTAAAGGTAACACCGGGATTTCTGCACTGTAGCATCACTCGCCTATATGCGAAGATCTGGAGGGATGAAAGATGAATTCTCTATAATGTCCCTTTTCATTTCAAATAATTCCCACTTGCCAATAAGCATAAAATATAAAAACCATGCAGTGCAGACTTACTTTCACTTTCACTGTGCATTCATGAGTGAGAGCTACGGCCCTGAAGAACAGTGAAGAACAATGAAGATTCCTAAGGCTCTGAAACGTTGCTTGATTCAGCCATGGTCCGTTGCACACAGAAAAGATTTGTTACTGCACCATTGATATTACACTACACTGAGACAATACAAAAGCTTTTTGACCGAAGATGTATGAATATGGTGTATTTGGTTGTTGTGTTGGTTCATCGAGAAGAAGAAGAAGAAAATTGTCTTGTTGTCTTGTGTGCATGTGTTGAGAGCGGAAGAGAAGACGGAAGACAAAGGTGGCTGGAACAGGTCTGAAGAAGAGAAAGGTCAGCTGAGGTGAGCTTCCATACCAGTTTTTTCTTCTTTGTATGGTATGTTTGTGTAATATTTGTAGGGGTAGTGGTAGATGAAGAAGTTGCGGTTGGTGCTGTCATGAAGAAGAAGATGATGCAGGTGTGATTGCAAGCGTATTGGGTGACGAAGACGAAGGGTGGACTGTTTTGAAGGGAAGGAAATGGCTGGAGGCTAGTGTAAGACGAAGCATGAAGCTCGGTGTCATATTCGGTTACAGAATCCGCACGTATCCGGTTACTTGCAGTGTGAAAATGGGTGGTGTATCCGAATCACAGAACCATGTATCCGGATACTTGGTCTCTTGTGTGAAAGCTAAAAGGCTGATTCGGTTAACATTCATTGTATCCGGTTACTTCTTGTTCTTGTTCTTCTTTTTTTCCAATTACTTCTTCTTCTTCTTCTTCTTCTCCGATCACTTTTTCTTCTCCGGTCACTTCTTCTTCTTCTTCTTCGCTGCAGCTGCGGACGACCTTGTACCATCGCATGAGCTGCAGCTGCGCATGAGCTGCAGGTGCTGCCTTTGCTGCCAGCGTTGCACAATGTGTGAAGGTTGACTGGGATGAAGGTGGAAGATGGTGGAGGGTGGAAGATTCATACCGTGCAGCACGCGTGACAAAGGTGAGGATGCATCACCATGCAACAACCTCACCCTTTGTTATGTTTGTGTTTCAGGTGAAGGAATTGTGCTTTAAGTGCGAGTTGGAAGCTACAGATATTGTATAATCATTGTGTTGCAAAGGTTGATTGTTGCTATTGTTCTCTTTTGTCTTGTTCCCTTCGTTAATAAAGCTTGAACTACGCTAATCATGGTAGAGCAACAAGCTGCATCAAGGTGGTGGATCAACGAATAATTGATGTACCATGGAATGACAGTTAAATAGCATTTAAATTTGTATTAAATATTTGCATTCACTGAAGCATGATTTTTTGGTATATTAAATTTAAAAGATTTAAATGTTATTTAAATCATTTATTTTTGAATGAAATATTTTAAAAACATTAAAGAGTATTTAATAATTTTGATTATTTGTTAATTTCTCAAGAAATAATGTTACTTTTTTTAAATTTAATATAAATGCATTGCTTAAATTATTTTGCATGAAGCATGATTTTTGGTATATTAAATTTAATAGATTTAAATGTTATTTAAATTATTTATTTTTCAAAGGAATATTTTAAAAACATTAAAGCATATTTAATAATTTTGATTATTTGCTAATTTCTTAAAGAAATAATTTTACTCACTTTTTTATTTTTAATTTATTAATAAATGCATTTCTTAAATTATTTATTATTGTTTGCTTGTGGTGCTGGAAAATATTTCTGATCCTTTTCTATATACATGTCAACAGTTACCATGAATTTACTGGAAAAATTTAAAATGTTATTATTCAGTAATTTTTTACAAGAATAAAAACATGACAATTTTGTAACTATAAAACATCACACTTTTATTTATTCTCAACTTATTCAACTATAAAACACATGGATCAACGAATAATTGATGAATGCGAATGAATAAATACTCAAACAAGAAGACTATATGCGACTATTGAACGACATGAACGGGCCATGGAGCGTCAAAATTAATTGTTGTGTGAAAATGAATGGTTAAGGCTAGGAATCAATAATCTAATCCAACTTCGGAACAAATTCGTAACTTATTACGACTTATGAACATTCAAGATGACAATTTATTGAGACAGTGCTTTAACTTTCTATGTTCACATCCATCCCATACAAGATGTTTAATAGGGATACCGACACAATATCGTTTCAATACATTGCTTAGACACCTCCATGAAGCAACTTCATCATGATGTATTACAAATATATTTCTGTGTTATTATGTTTGTACTTTTTATTTCATGTAATGGATAATTATAACTTGGGTTAATTATCGGTGTTTAGAAAATTAATAAATCTCACTTCCATAACAAATAAATTCATACTACTTAAAACTAAATTATATCACAAACAAGTACTACATTTAAAAAAAATTCATTTCACTAAAGTATAATTTAATTAAATTTTTAAAATTATTTTTAATAATTATTCTAAATTTTTAACTATTAATAAACATTTTTACAATTAAATATAACATTAACAAATATAATTTTATATTACTTTAATACCTAGGAGCATTTTGGTAATCTTCAAATTCTACCAATTAAACCAATTTTTTAAAAGTGTCACATCAATCAAATTCTTCACTAATTCTCACAAAATTCACCCCAAACTCACTCTCAATTACCTTCAAATCCACTCAACTAAACACAAAAAAAATCACTCTCAAATCCTCTCAAATTCACTCAATCACTCTCCCCCAATTACTCTCCCCATCACCCCAAATGAACACACCCTAAAAGAAGCCGTTAGGAAAACGTTGATGCATTTTTAGTCTAGATATTCATATACTGTTTTCTATAAATAAATCAAATTATTTATAGAAATTTTGATCTACTTTGAATTATGAAATTTGTTATACTTTTCTCATCACATTAGTTTTTATCTACCCAATTGAAAATAGGAACATATTACTAATTAATTAAAAGAATTTTAAAAGCACTCCAACTTAACTTTGTTCCTAACACAAGACCCTTATTGATAAAATTTTATGTTAATTTATTATTTTCAAACTAAAATATAATCTTTTAATCATAGTACCGAAATTTTCTCTGTTTTCCGAAAATCTAATATTAGGAATTCATGATTTAATTTTTGGGAGATAATATTACCAAAAATAATTTTTGGAGAGAATTTTTTTGTTATGATTTTGACAAAATTATTTTCATGGACATCAAATTCAAACTTTTCCGAATTAAAAAAAAAATTCCTACCGCGATGAACATATCGCATTAAGTTTATCAAATGATTTAATATAATAAATAGTCAAAGCTTTTACTAAATATGAATTTGCTTGTTAATTTCAATTAAACTTACATAAACATTTTAAAAAATATTTATAATAATCTAAATAAATTTTAATTATTTCCAAAAATCATAATTTTCTCGTGCCAAAAATCTGCTTAAATTAATTCAAATCCAAATTAAATAGAAAATATTCACAGAAATGATTGAATTCCATCCACTTTAATTCGCATTTAAGAGTATCTACCATTTGTATTGTGTAAATTTTTGGTTATAGGATATGGTTTTGAGCCACCTATAAAATGTATATTCTAGCGACCAAATTCAAACACGCGGTTCCATTGCATTTCACATCTTTACCTCTTTTATTTATTTTTCAATATATGATTTAGCCAGAATTGTAGTAGCAGGTGAGGTCAAGTAATCATATTCCTCACAAAATAAAAATAAAAATTTAATTTTAATTAAATTTTACCTAATAAAATATAATTTTATTTTATTTTTAATTAAATTTAATTAAAAAATATATAAATTAATTTTTTTTATTATTTTTTTCAGATAACGAGTACTCGCTGGTCGGATAGTATATTACCCGTACCCGATCCGTTTAGAAGCGGGTATTAAAATACCCGCTACCTGTTACCTGCGGATAATAAATATCCACGGATAATAACTACCCGTCGCGGGTTTTATCTGCGGATACCCGTGCCCGCGAATTTTTTTTTGTCATCGCTACAGGTGAGAGGTGAAGTAATCATATTCCTCACACTTTTTTCCTTTGTTTTGTTGTTTTTGATTTGAATCTATCGTTTCACTAACACGGGAGCAAGTGTTATTATTTCCACTTTTTTTCTTTTGTTTTTTTCCCTTTTTGTCGTAATTTGCATCTCTATTGTTTCACTCACACGGAAGCAAGTGGCATCTATGCATCAGATGAGGACCACATACCTCTTTCAAGATCGTAACCTTCAAATCTTGCCGCAACAAATGAGGCATTTACTTTCACTTTTAATCTGATTTTCTTTTTTTATCATCACTTTTTTCAACTTATTACTGCATAATATGTTAGTCTCACTTCTAATACTGGTTTAACGAGTTCTTATATATATATATATATATATATATATATATATATATATAACAGGGTTAGAATAAAACAAGAGATTCTTCGTTAAATAGAAACATCATAAGATGTTTGGTTACTACTTCAATAATCGAATTTTGAGGTTGCAACTTTAAGTGGTCGTTGGCTTGTACACATTTTTGTCGTAAATAACACACATTCACTCTTTTAAGAAAAAGAAGAAAAAGAGTGGAAGACGGGGGAACACCACTTCTCTTATCCCTTTAAAGATGAGGTGAATCTATCGTTAGGATTTCTCGAGCTATTTTGGCCCTTCACTCTAGATATGTGTGGATAAGACAATGTTACACTAATTTGAATGTTCTCTACTATATAAAACCCTCCATCAAAATATCTTAAACTCTCGTGTACTTTTGCCCTTTGTTTTCTTTCTTCTATTCCTTTCTTTATTCTCTTTGTTTTTTCCATAACTAGCTACACCAACACAATGCATCACAGTCACCAATACCCGCTTCCTTGTTTGTATTGCCACCCACATAGCTATATTAGGATGGTAATATATTCTATCCGGTGCCCTTTTCTGATATAATATTATATATAGAACTGACAAAGTTTACTTTAAAGACTATTTTTATCTTGATTACTTATTTATATTATTATAAGCTCCAAGTAATAACATTCGTGCATGGAAAATAATGCAGGTTCAGAGTCTCATTGAGAGGTGCATGCTGTTTCACATGAGTCAAGAACAGTGCATAAGGGCTCTGGCAGAACATGCAGGGATTAAACCACTTGTTACTGTTACAGGTCATTTATCTTCACTTGATTTGTTTGAGGTCGGAGGCTCTCAAAACAGAAGAAAGTAGCACTTGTGTATTGAAGTCTGTGTTACAGCTTGATCGTGTGGATTAAACTGTGTTATTTTGTGCAGTGTGGAAAGAGTTACAAAAGGAGAACAGGGAATTCTTTAGAGAATATTTGCAGGTTGTCACTCCCAGACCATCCATAAGTAAGATCCTATGAACTAAGATGTGTTTCATCTTTTGAACTGAGACGTGTATGAACATATAAACTAATTATCAAGATTTTATGACCATTAATCTTTTGTATGATTAGGCTGCAATAGTGATATAGTGATCACCAGTATAATGATATCAGTTCTGGTTTTTTTCCTTTCAGGTAGATATTTTCAAAGGGCATCAAAATTGGCTAGAAGAAAACCCTGGAACCGATAAAGTGAATGGAGGCTCATGAGTAATCCTTCAAGGGAAAAGTGAGCTAGATTTCTCTGTTACCATTTAGTGAAAGATGGATCAGGGAAATATTAGCAATGACTGATCATTGCAATAAAGTTACTGATTAGCCTAATTTTGTGAGCTTCCCTCTCTAATGGTTTGTGGTTGCAGACTCTTCTTCTTGCCACATATAGCGTGTAGTTCTTTAATACAAGATGCTTTTCTGGGAAGCATTAAAGAATAAAATTCTACCATAGTGGCATTAGCTTTAACTTTTGGTGTGTAAGAAAGCAATATGTGATTAAAGTCTTTTACATTTCTTTTTGTGTAATTTTCCAATTTCAGGTTAGATTTGTTTTTTTTTTTTGTGTCTGTGTTATCCTTATTTCTAGCATTATGATTGCCAGAAAGCTGTTATTGATACTTGTAAAAATTTGACAGTTAATTCAAATGTACCCAACATAAGTATAGAGCCTTTTGGTAAAAGTTAATAGTAATATTTTTCGGTTTTTTCTGCTTGGACTCAAACAAATGCACCTTGGCAACCAGTTCATTGTGTTACTGAAGATTTGGTAACATTGTTGACAACACAGTGATTTTCTAAAGCAACAAAAACTTATTTTTTTGATAATTTCACCTTAATTTTCCAACTAGATTCAAACCACCAATCCAAATACAATTAGAGATATATGTGGAGAAATTTTCACTTGACCAATAAAGATTTGTGTGATCCTGAAAAATAATGATGCTGATATGTTGGATCACAAAAGGGTGTCAGTCAAAACTATCAATCAGTACTACAAGACACTTTCTAAATGTTAAAGTCTCAAACATAATGAATGTTTTATCATACAAACTCTTTTGGGAAGTATACTCCATCATTTACACCCATGTAACTGAGTTAAATGTAAAGTCACAATAAGATACGCAATGGGAAAGTAAGAGAGATAGCACAGGTGTAAAGCGAGTGTGAAAACAAAATTGAACTTTCAGGTTTCAAATTGTTAGCTATCTAGAGTACTCAACTCGTTTTCATTCGATGCAGTGGCAACTTCAGTGTCGAGACAGACAGAAAACAGATTGTTGTGATTTGTGCTGAGCCTTCACTCGAAAGGTGTCCTTGATTAGACAGAATTCCTCGGAACCTTTCTTCCACAGAAACCTTGGCCTTCTGTGTTGACCTTAAAGTTTCACAAATGAAGTTAAGTCATATGCACTCTGGCAAAAGTACTGTATTATAAACAGGGTAGGCTTTACATTACCTTAGAAATTCACTACATTACATATACAGCACAGTGTGGGGACAGTGACTAGTCACATTACGAGAATGGCATTTTTTTTAATGGAAACTGATATTTTGACACCAATTTTTTGACACTATTTTGACACTGACATTATTTTGACACTGCAAACGTGTCAAAATGTAGTTGAACGATTTCAAATTAAAAAGAAAAACTTTAGTTTTTCTCTTCCAAATATATCCTTGTTTCAACTTTTTTTTAATTTGAAATCGTCTAACCATATTTTGACACGTGTACAGTATCAAAATGGTGTCAAAAATTGATTATATACAATATTACTATTCTTTTTTAGCAGAGTTACAGCTACTGGCAAAAGTTATGATTTCTTGGTGAAAGATCTTGTTTCTTCTGTACATTCCATTATTAAAACATTCTCTCTAACATAAGCATCGTAAATCAATTGCGTGCATAAATGCTTCTAATAATAATACTGGGAAAATCATGTTTTTGTTGCCGGTACTTTCACTTAAATTGGTCTTACATATTAAATATTGAGTAAGAAAGTAATAATGAAAGAACTCAACTAAAATAAAAAGATGAATAGAGAGAAAAAATACAATAGACTCTAATGAAATTTTATTAAAAGAGAAAATTATTATCTCTTTTTCTCTAACTTTAAGGAGAAAATATTAACCTTCTGTCTTAAAATTAGAAAAAACAACTATAAAAATAATTTTAAAAGGAAAACTTATTTTGGTGAAATTAGTCCAATTCTCGTATCATGTTTCGATCTTGTCATTATGATGTCTATCTTTTCAGATACATACATAAAATTGTCAATGCTAATCACGTTGTCATAATATATTATAGGTTTTTACTTATTATAGGTTTTTACTAGTGTAAATATTTTGCACATCCATATTTCATTCCTTTACTACTTTTCGAATAAAGCGGTGATATCTATGTGTTTTATTCTAGAATATATAACAGGATTTCTTGGAATATGCAAGATACTCTCATTGTCACAATATACAACAAGTTTTTGATGTTAGTGTTCAAGTTTTAACCTTTGAATATAACTTTTTTCATGCTTGAGTAGTTACCATGTATTAAACTTTTGTAACTGAGAGCTATAATAGATCTTCTTTTATCAAGATCACCTTTAAAATCTGAATTAATATAGTATTTCACAACTAATTTTGATCATTCAAAACATAACGTAACACTTGAGATTCCTTTGACATATCTAAGGGTCCTCTTAATAACACTCTAATGTTCTCTATCAAGATTTGCAATGAACTTTCTAATCACTCTCACTATTTATGCAATGTCTAGTCTTGTATAAATAATGTCATAATAAGGCTTCCATCCACTTAAAACATTTTCGTTGTCTTTGTTTCATTTCTAGGACTCATAGTTGAGAATAACCTACAATTGATTTGAAATGAGTGTATAATTGGTTTGCAACCTTACATGTTGAAGCGTCACAAGAATTATAGTAAGTCAATATTATTTTGAGAAAGCCAAACCTTCCTATTTTTTTGTCTTGGTAAATTTGCAACCAAAAATCTTATTTGTTGGAACCAAGGTCGTCATACCAAACTTCCAAGCCAATTATGCCTTCAATTCTTGTATTTCAACTCTATTGAAGCCTAACTTCAACATATCATCCACATACATTAATCGGATGATAAAATAATTCTCATCAAACTTATTGTAATAGGTACAATGGTCTAAACTCGGTATTTTGTAACCAAGACTTCTAATAAAGGAATCAAATCTCTTTTACCAGCAATTGACATTTATAAATTTTCTAGTTTCTTTAAGTCTTTTGTTTGAAGCTTATATATATATATATATATATATATATATATATATATATATATATATATATATATATTCAAGTTCTTAATGAATAAAAAGTAATTTTTACATCCAAATGCTCAAGATATAAATCAAATGCAATACATAAGGCCAAAAAAACTCTAATTATTGTCAATCTAACAATTAGCGAGAATATCTCACTAAAGTTAATGCCTTCTTTTTTAGCATACTCCATTATTATTAATCTAGCACGATATTGTTCCACTTGATCATTGTTATCTCATTCAATCTTATATTTGCAACTTTTTTACTTTTTGGAAGCTTAATAAGCTTTCATGTCTTGTTTCCATAAAGAGTCTCTCTTTTTTTTTGCATCAGTGTCATCAGCAAAGAAATATCTAAACCACTTACACCACTTAAAAAGTTAAAGACTCTCATTCATTTAGAAGACAATACAAATTATAACTTGTTATAGCAAATTGTGAGTGCCAAGATAAAGAATCACCAAAAGGATTATTCCTTGTATATGGTATGGCAGTATCCTTTATAAAGATGTAATTTATTTGTTCATTTGTAGTTTATTTATTTTATTTTTTGCAAAAACTACATCTCTAACAACCACCTTATGGGTAATGGGTTTCTATAGGTGATACTCCTTCATATTATTAACACAATCCAAGAATATACATTTTTTGGATTTTAGGCCTAACTTTACTCCTTCTTCGTATTAACAACCTAATACATGTAAGGAAGAGCAATCAGTTGGTTTGCCATTCGACCTTTCCATCAGTGCTTTCAAACCTTTCATTGTGGACAATGATCGATTTATCATGTAACAAATAACTTTAACTACCTATATAGAATTGGCCATTGTTATTCTTAGCATAATTCTTGTTCTAGTCTAAAGAGGTTTTTTCATATGTACCGCACCATTTTGTTGAAGTGTACGTGGAATAAGAAATGGTCTTGTAATACCTTTTTGCTTTCAAAATGCTAAAAAGTCTCCATATAAATATTTTCCTCCATTATTTATCCTCAAGCACTTAATTCTTTTTTCAATTTCAAGCTCTACTCATGCTTTGAATTCCTTAAATACTGATACACATCTAACTTCCTCTTAATAAGATACATAAAAATTTCCTAAAGTAATTATCAGTAAATGATACAAAATATTTTTCTCCTTCGAGAGATTATACTAGTGATAACAAAACATCATAATGTAAGTAGGATTTGTGTTTACCTCTAGTATTCATGCTAGCAAACTTCAATTTATGTTGCTTGTTTATCACACAATGCTTGCAAGAGGGTAAAGCAACCTTTTTGAGCCTAGACAAGAGATTATGTTCTACAGGTATTTTCATACCTCGCTCTAACATATGACAGTCTATAATGACACATCTTCATCACTTCCTTTTGACTTGTTGATGCAATTGTTGTATTTGCTTCTTATAATGTATCTCCCAAAAACACATTCAAATTTCTCACAATCTTCTATTCTTTCATCGCTATCAATTAAGATCCCACCTTTAGTATGGATCTTATGCATGTTATCTAATTACCCAATAAATAATAAATTTTTCTTGAAGTTTTTCACATGGTGTACCCCTTAAACTATGTGAACAATATCATCTTGCATTTTTATTTTGACGGTATCGACTCAGTGAATTTTAAGGCATGACCATTTTCCATGAACATTGAGCCACCTAAAATTGGTTTATAAGTGCAAAACCAATATTGATCTAAAGTCATGTGCCAAGTTACACTTGAATCCACTATCTACTTATCTTGTAATTGCTTTCCATTATGAGAACTAATTACTATATCACTCACTAAAATATCTCCATATTCTAAGGTATTTGCATCACAACCTTGTGAGCTTGATGCTTTAATGTTCTTTTCTCCATTCTTCATATGACAACAATGTTCCTCTACAAGTTCTTTTTTGCCATAATGCTAGCATTTGGTATACTTCTTACTTAGAGACTTTTATTTATCATGAGTTAAACTTCCACTAGTCACATTTTGTTTATCTACCTCGAATCATCATCAAAGCTTTTGATGGCTTTGAACTCTCCGCCCTTCTTTCTTACTTTTTCACTATTATTTTTCAAGAATAACTTTGACAACATCTTCAAAGTGTAGGTGTCCATCAATATTAATTTGAGGTGCTAGAGTTTTACGAGAGGATATAATATAAAATTTTTTTCTTCAAAACTATTCTCATGTAAAGCAACTTAACCTTGGTCAACTTGATGAAAGTGTCCTTAATTTCTTTCATAGTAGTCTTCTTCACAATACTAGATAAAATTTAATCTACAATTGTAAATGAAAAATTGCTATAACATTATATTTAATTTCTTTTGAGATTTATCTATGATGTTCATAGATCTTTCATTAATTGCATATGCACAATTGTCTTTTCTCAAAATTATCTTTATAAGTTTAGTTTCCATAATGAGAAATTATTCCTATTAAACTTCTCTATCTTATATTTTGCTATCATGGCAGTAAAATTAACTTATGCACTTTTCCCTATGAATAATATTGTCTACTAGAATAATGACAATAGATCGTGAACCAATACATCATTAGGTTTCCAAGAAAGACAAATGAGTCACTATTTAAATACCAAAGTCTTTCTTTAGATACTACTTTCATATAGAAATGTACGACCGCAATACCACCACGCTTTAATCTAGTAAACAAATCATTATATTTTTTTTATTATAAAAGATCAAATTAGTTGTAATCACATAATGTATTCAAATTTGTTGGTTAAAACAAACTTTCTATATCGGTTCCAAAAGAGTTATAGAAACAGATAGTATAAAAACTCCACTTTCTACACCGATTAAGGCTAGAATCAATATAGAAGATTCAAAGTGGCCACATATTTACTATATGCTCTAATCATCCTTTCGAGATCAGAAATTCTGGCTTTCTCCTCAAATGCATCCATGTTCATGTTATTGCCTCTTGGGGAGTTTCAACCCATTCCTCTCCTTTAACTACTCCAATCTCGATTTTGCGAACTAAACCACCATTCGTCCCCACTAACATAAACACTCCAATGCAAAGTCATTATTATCAACATTTTGTATTTTATTTGAAGTGTTTTAAGAAATGAGAGACTGGAAGTGGTGCGTTGGTGCCTTAATAATGGACATCTGGCCCCGAAACATAGTGAATGTTGTTGTAATTAAACTCTTTGAAGTTCTTGACGTAGTCTTTGCCTTGGAGGAAGAACGTATTTCCCACAACAACGTTGGTGAGGTGCTCTTCCAAGTTGCGCGCCTCTAAGGACGATGGGAAAGAACATTTTAAGGCTTTTGAGCACTGCTTGGAGTTTTTTTGGATTTGGATATTCCAAAATCGAGGAGAAAAGAAAAAGGGGGAAAGAGAAGGTAAGTGGTCTGTCAGTGTTTTGGGATCTTGAGAGCAAGAAGAAGGGGAAGAAAGAAGAGAATAAGGATTATGAATTTGAGAATCCTATATGTCTGTATTTGTAAATAAAAAATTAAGAAACTAATTTATGTGTTGTTCATAACTAGAACCAATATAGAAAGTTTTCTCCTTTATTACAATTTTTTTTATCACACCTACTTTCTATACGGGTTATAATTAGAACCAATTTAGAAAGTTTTCTTTTTTATTAAAAAAATGTCATCACATTCACTTTTTATATTAATTATAACTACAACCAGTATAAAATATTATCTTATTTATAATTCTGCTACTACTGTGTCACTTATTATAGGTGTTAAATTATAATTAATATAAAAAATCGTTATAAAAAATTGGTTTTGCAGTAATGATTTTTCTACAACTCTATTCTAACAATAATAATAGTATAATACAATATTTTGCCTAACTTTAATACCATTATTTGGTACTAGAGTAGCAACATAAAAACTCAACTAAAACAAAAGATAAAAATAAATAACAAAATAGATCATATACAATACTATAAGTTTTTTCTTAAAAAATCCAATATTTTTTTTTCGCTAATGCCAAGTGGTAAACAATAACACAATCTTTTAAAAATAGAAGAACAGCATAACCTTAAAATAATATTTTTCCTTAATTAATTTTTCTCAAACACTAAAGTATTAAAGTAATAGGAAAGAAAAGGAGGTGTCATGTTGTAGAAAAAACAAGAGAAGTAAAAATCAAAATAATTTTTTTTTCAATATAACATTTCTCTTCTCTCGAAATATATATTTGTTGTGTCTGTGTTTTAGAAATTTTTTTTCTTTCTCAAATCAGTGTTATTATAAAAAGGTTTAATAGTATCTTTGGTCCCCACTTTCGTTGGATAATGTGAATTCAATCCCCATTTATAAAAGTGTTTGGAATATGTCCACAATTAGTAAAATTTGCGTCAAATTTGTCCCTTTCGTTAAGTATAACCAAACGACGTTAATAGATTGATGATCTGAAACCAGTTATTGGCAACATGTCAATATATTGTTTTGTGCATGCTGATCTAGCACCAGTTATTGGCAACATGTTAGTATATTATTTTGTGCATGCTAACGTATAACTGACTGACAAAAGATATGGTGTTGTTTTATTCAGATAGGTCCAAATTTTGAATCAACCATAGTCCAACCTTGTTGGAGTCATCGCAACACCCATTGGCCGCACCCATTAACTCCCTCATTTCACAAACTTGCATCACCACTGTCAACCAAAATAAAAAAAATGCGAGAATAAGAAACCCTAAATACAGGAACCCTAACTCCAAAATCAGGAAAGAAGAAATCTAATTGCAAGAGAGAAATCAGGAAAGTGTTGAGATTGTTGACAACACAATATCTATATCACTCTGGTCTTTGATGATGACAACACATCGCTTAATAACACACATATGTTGTTTTTGTTTTACATGTTCTTATGCTGACTGATTGATAGATCTGTTGAACATGTTTATGTGCTATATTACTATGTGAATGCATACATATTAAGCTTGTACTTGTTACATCATTTCTGGATGCATTCCACATATTTTAATGCATGAAAACCACAAGCACTTTTGTGAACTTATCACTGTGTGACAAAGCTGCAATAAAGTCGACTCCATTATTAATTGATTCGACTATACTAAAATCTTTGTACAAATTTTGAGAAGAAAAGAATTTCAAAAATGTTCTTACATGTTGAAGTCGACTATGTACGCCACATATTCGACTCCATTAGTTATTTGATTTGAGATTCTGTTATGGTCATGTACAGTAGCGGCTATATTTTCAAAAGTTAGTTGAGAATTGAATAGTAGGTCAATTGTATTAAATGAGTTTTTAATTTGTTTGACTGAATGCTACCAGTTTGACTGAACTGTTATAACTGTCATAACGTAGTCGACTGTATTAGTAGCTTATTCAACTCAGAGAATGTCTATCAAATAGAAATCTATAAATTGACAGAACCCGAAGTTGTTCTAAGACTTTTGATGATCTAACATTTTCATATTCTGTTTCAGATTGATATCTTTGGTTTATAAAGCTCCAAGAATTCTCCAAGAACACCATGGTGATCGTTCTTGAAAGAGATTCAAAGGGAGATTGTTTGCGCGCTCATTGCTTGATCACATTCTGCACATTGAAGGTGTTTCTGGTTTGATCAAGAATCTACTTGGCATCCGTGGTGTTCCTGTGTGTACCTGTTGTGACTACAGGGGATAAACTCGTGGAGTCTGGTTCACTTTGAGGATTGTTCAAAGTGGTGTTTGACAGATTGTAGGAGAAGGGACATCTTGCTGCAAGTCTTACTGTGTTGTATGCCTATATTTTGGTTAAAGGGTTAGAGAGGAGATTTATATTTTTGACGTGGAGGTCTTCTATAAATTCCGTGTTGTAAAAACCTTGACCATTATAGTGCATTTGCTTCCTGGGTTGGAAGGACACTGGATGTAGGCATTGTTGGCCGAACCAGTATAAAATCCAGTGTTTGATTTCTCTATCCCTGCTCCTTTATATTCAGTCGACTGTATTATCTGCGTAGTCAACTGCGATTTTCCGCTGCACATATTTTTCATTACTTGCGATTCAAGAAAGACTTGTAAAGTTTTCAACTTTGTTTTAAAGATTTGAAAAAGACTCCGATTTTGAAAACTCACCAATTCACCCCCCCCCCCCTCTTGGTGTAAAACAAAGCCTACCTGTTTTCCAACAAAAAGAAATCCAAAATTTGAGAGAAACATAAGAGAGAAATTAGGAAGAAATAGAATCTTAACCCAAGAGAGAAATAGGAAAGAAACCTAAAATTTGAAAGCCCTAAATAGTGTTTCCCCTGCCGTAACCTAGACAACCACCGTCAAGCTGATTTCTTAGGCAGAAACCCCATGGCCACTTCAACCCCAACAAGAACAAGAATTGCAAGATCAAGATTACAAGAACATAAACCACATAAATCAATTTGGAACAAACCCCTACCTCCCAAATGACAAAACTCAAATATCATAACAAAAACCTCCAAAATCGAAGAGGAAAATAAAACCCTAATTTCAAAACCCAAATTGCAAGAACAATTTGCAATCACAAAAATCCTAAATTGCAAAATCTAGAACGAAAACCCCCAAAATCCGAGAACAAATCAAAACTCTAATTGCAATTTTCGAAGATGAGGAGGATTACCTCGCGAATCAAAACCTAAAGAACAGGGAACCCAAATCATCCACCCCAAAACGCTAGCCTCACGCGAGAACAGAGAACCCAAAAATCCCCAAATGAAACCCTTGTCGCAACACGCAGATGCCCTCTTCGCGAAACGCAAAAGCTTTCGTCGTGCTCTCGCCGCAACTTCGCCGGGCCTCTGCCGCGTAATAGTTGCACCATAGTCGTGCCTTCGTCGAGCCTTCACTCTGTCATCGCCAGCGTGAGGTCGTTGCCTATGCTCAAGACGCAGATAATCCTTGCCCCAACATTGGGTCGTTTGTGGTGGAGAGAGAATCAGAAGTTTCAAGCTCCTGGCTTGTGATGAGGGAGAAAGAGAAAGTGCAGAATGAGCCACTTGGTGTAACCCTCGAAGGAATAATGACACGTAAGCACTATATGTTGCCAGATCATCGATCTATTAACGCTGTTTGGTTATACTTAATGCAAGGGACATATTTGACGTAAATTTTAGTAACTGTGGACATATTCCAAACACTTTTATAAATGGGGACTGAATTGATATTATCCAATAAAATTGTGAATCAAACAAGCTATGAAACCTTATAAAAAAGTGTATTAAGATTAAAATTTAGTTTAAACTGATATTGACTGAATCCTAATTTGTATTCAACACTTACTACTGATTCACGAGTTGATTGGATTTGCTTGAAGTTTGGCATGAAAATTTTTCATCTTGAATACAAAATTTATTATTCATTAGGTCTTGTATCAAAGGAAAAAACTAAACATTTTCATCACGAAAATCATAATAAAAATCTTCAAAATAATAAGAATTATTTTAATACATAAATAATATTGTGTAACTTTTAAAATAATACTTAATACGTTAATATAAGATTTATTATTATAATAAAAATAAGATGAGATAATAAGATTTTTTATATTCTATAGAAAGATTTATTGGTACGAAACAATATCTCAATATATTAAAATATTAAACGAAAATAACAAGAGAGGTTTGATATTAAGTATGTTATGTGGGAATTTTGAAGTTTGCCAATGGAGAGAAGAAAAATCTATAAACATTAATTCAAAAAATACATGATTAAAATTAAGTCTGAGTAGAAATATGTAAAACACTCTTTTTGTTTTCCTGTAATGTAATAACAATGTAGAATGTTTTTGCAATAAAATTTCTCTGGTGTCTGTATATGTGTTTATTAAAAGATAGTTAAAGATTAAAGAATGAAATAATAAATATTTTTAAATTTATGTTTTGAACAGAATTAATATGAAAAATATTTATAAGTAAAAAAAGTTAATATATTTAGAAAAAATATAAATAATACACTTTGTGTGTATATATATATATATAACTTGTATAACTTGTATTCCTTATCTAAATATATTAAGAGTTGGTGAATATTTTGGATTTCCATGAATATTTTTCCTTTTTATTATCACTGAAAACAAAATGATATGGTTTTACCTGGGAAGCATTGGGAGACTCTAGATGGCAATCCAGATGCACAATTTTACAGCTGTCTGCTTCTCCTTTGCAGTGAGAAGGCGGGAAATTGGCCCACTAAAAATCACCACCAGAAACAAACATAAACAAAAGTACCTTTCTTCACCACAACTTACTGTGCAGGTCAAAAGCCTTACATTTTTTGCCGCAGTGCTGAAAGCTTCTCTGTGGGCCATTTTAGGGTTTTCAGCTTTTAGCCTTTTAATCTCTTCTCTGCATTTAACTAATATCAGCGTTAGAAGTATTCCAACTTTTGAATTTATCATTTCTTTTGTAGTCTATGCACACAGCTTTGTGCTGTTAAAACATTACTTGATGAAGATGTTATAAGCAGACGGTGTCCTCTGTCTCTTCTCTGGGGCTGAAAACATTCCAACATGAAAAATTAATAAATTAACAAAACTTGCTTCAAGCTTAGTAATATTTATCAAAGTTTTTACGTACGTTTATTCACAACGCTGGAAGATTGAGGTGTGGTCTCTTCCTCACAATCAGAATAGGTTACTATGTATGAACTATAGTTCTTCAAACTCTTGTCTGCACCATCTTCTGAACTACCTTCCTTTGGCTGCATTCAAATTTAATCCCATTGAAGTTAAAAAGAATGTTTAAATATGTTCATTTTCATAAATTTTATTTTATTAATTTTTTGACATATATCATGTCAAAAACCCATTCTTTGAACACTTAAGCAAGTCCCTTTACCTATAGTTTTAGTTTCTTCTTAGATGCTACAAGAAATTCTAACATAAAATTTGAGAGAGAATCGAAAAGTAACGAAGATGACCTCAACATGAGAAAGAGAAGCAAGAAGGTGGAAAGGGACAAAGGAAGTTTTGTTCATATTAACAGAGAGAAGGCTTGTGCAGTGGCCGCATCTGACTGTCACCACCGTTGATAAACTGCTGCATGGGACGCTTACCTGCATCTCACGACATTGAATTGGAAATAGAAATATGAAAAAGAAGAATTAAAAGCAACAGATGAATCAGTATACGGCATGCAGGAAGGTCTTTAGAGAACTCGTTACCATTAATATTGTGGTACAGAATCCACATTCTACGTAACATATCTGTTCTGGAAGATCGAAAAGATTGTTCAGTGTTGACATGGCTGTCGTGCATGTGTTTGAAGTGTATGAGAAAGAGAGATTGAAGTAAGAATTTATAGCTGAAAGTGATAATTTCTCTCTCCCTTTAATGATTTGAGGTACGGGTACTTAATGGTGATTTTTATTGCCGGAATGCACTCCAACATTGATGCTAAGGACCACGAGACTTTACGTTTTTCAAACCTTTCATCATATTTATATGTTCAGGGCCAAAATTACCGTCACTCCCTTATAAGAACATCGTTTATGATCATTTCTAATTTACAGGTGATATATAAATTTGAAAAATTATATATTTATTCAAAAGTGGATGGAATAATCAATTAAAAAAAGAGGTTAACCAAACCAAAGCTCATGAAAGAACTTTGTGGCTCGTCTACAGCAATAAGTGGAAAATAAGAACAAGTTGCCAAAGAAATAGATTAAGACCATAGGAAAGCATCTTCAAAACAAAATATAAGATTAAATATCTATTTAGTTCACACAAATTAAAATTTTTCTATATTTTAAATTTTGATATATTTTAATCTTTAAATTTTAAAAACTAATGAGATTTTTTTTAGTTAACATTAAATTTGTTAAGTTTGTTAAATGGTATTTCATACTGATGATGAGTTAGAATTTGTTAAATAAATGCAACTAACTTAAACGTCATCTAAAACACGATTGACAAGTAAAAAAAAAAATACTTAAATTAGGATAATTATATTTATTTATTTTTAAAATTTGAAAATAAAATTATATCAAAATTTAAGATATAAACGAATTTCAAAGTTGTATCAAAATTTAGAAATTAAACATATATTTAACCACAAAATATATAAGTTCAATAAAAAATAGTCAAAAGAAAAATTTTACAAATAAGAATTAAAAAAGTAGTTTTATATACTCTCAAGATAATCAAATAAATCCATAAATAATAATATTTCTTTTGAATGTAACTTACAAGATAGACATGATCATTTTAAAGATTAGTTGAACCAAGATAGATTAAAAATGAGTTTCAAACAATATGAACACATGGAAAAAGATATTGTAAGTGTAAGTAATAAAGACACCTAGTATGAACACTTTCCCAACAATAATGTTTAAACCAATTATTACACTTAATGTCTCAGTATACAAAGTTATCTCCTTAAATTTGATTTAGCACATGAATGACCCTTAAAAAATAGAAAGAAAAAGAAAAAAAAAAACATGTGAAATAATTTCAACATTCGCATACACTTGAAAGTGATATATACATTATGTAATCTTTTAAGATGTGACATGTAAATTATGTAATCTTTTAAGATTTATAGAATATTGTTTGATTTTTATTAGGATATTTTATAATATTTAAACAAGTTATATTTTATTTTGTCTCTTTATTTCTTCCCACATTTCCTTAAGTTTTTCTCACGTAAATCTTTATTGAAACTTCTTTTTCCTTCTTGATATTTTTGTTTGAACTTTTTATTCTTGTTTAACTTTAGTTTTACTTCTTCATATGATTCTTCTCCACTTCTAATCACACCTAAAAAAGGTCAAAAGTGAGTATTTCACTAAGAAAAGAGAAATATCCTATTCGGCGTGAATGTGATCCATTGTAGCCAATCTATTATGTTTAGTTTTTTTTTTCTTTTTTTTTTATCTTGGTGATATGCATTTCCAGAGCAATAAAAAGTAATTAATATTAAATTTCTTTCGTCAGATAAGGTTTAACGTTATTATTTTTGTTATGCACCTATAAGGTTAAAGTGTTAATACTATAACAGATTAAATCAAAGTAAACGTGGATAAGTTTAGGTAGAACTTATATATAAGATAAAAATGAAGAAATATTTGGTATTTTATTTTAAGAGAATGTTTCACAATCACAATTATATATTTTAAATAAGTCTTAGTAGTTGTTTTTGTTAGTATGTATGTTTATCATTGGTAAAAAGTACATAACTATAAATACTCATGTATTGTTTTGATGAAGTATATGATGATAGTCCTGAATAAATATTATCAAATTCTAACACTCCTACTCAAAGTCTTACGTGAACTTGGCTTGGAAAATGCATGAATCTTGATAACAAGATCACGACAAGCACTGTATTTCTATTACAAATAGATAGAACAAACTTTTTAGTGTTGCATATATTCTTGTGACTTCATTCCCTTTTTATCATGAACATATTGCTTTGCATTTTGAATTTTTACCTTAGGCACTACCCATATACTCTTCTCCATCCTTAGAAATTGTCTATGCTCAATATTTTGTGGAGCATTCATCATTTTTATATCATGGTTATCTTCAAGAAATTATTGTTCTCTTATATTAGGATTTTTTCCCCCACCATGCATGGCTTAACCAAATAATTTGATACGTTTACCTACCTTTAAAAGTTGATTAGTTTTTTCTTTTATCAGCATTTAAAAGTTGATTAGTAAACTCTTTGATAAATTCACTGTTCTTATGACAGCTTCAAACTTTCTTTCTACATTCAGAGCTTGCATTTTCTACATTTTATGACTTCCTTGATAGTTTCTATGGCGATGAAATATCATCGTACAAATTTACTTGTACAATAGTAAGTGGTTTTTCTTCCTTTTTCGTCATTTAATTATTGTAACTTTTTAGTTGTGCTACTATAGAGTTTTTAAAAAACGGAGTTTGGATACTACAATTTTCCACAATATTTCATATTTGAGCTCTATAAATTTTCATCTTTGAGTGCAATATGAATTCTCACCAGAAAAAAAAAAATGAGAGTTAAAAGTGATAAGCCTAGAGATTTATGTTTTAGCAGGAAAATGAGAGGAGACATGACAAATTAATATAATAATAACAAGAGGTTACATAACAATGATGAAATCTTATCATAGGAAAGGACAAGATTGCGCAAAATAACTCACCAATCAAACAACAATGTACTAGTAGTGGTGAAATGTGCAAGACAATTCATTACAAAACAAATCCAGATTTTACAGGAATCTCAAGAAATGAGGTGAATGAGGATATCAACATTAAATAAACCAATGAGAAGCTAATGAAGAAATGTAAAATTGACTACCATCACTTGTCATTAATTATATTTTATGTGTTAGTACTATGTGTTTTTGGAATGACTTTTAAATTTGTCAAAAAAATATACATTGAAATTCTTTTGATTATATATATACGGATTGGAGCACCTTAAGTATTCCAATATTTATATACAATATACTGATAAAAAAATTGTTTTGAAAGTTTATCATTTTGAGATATTTTTGTGTGTGATTTTTTTTTTTTCATTAGTCTTTCTTATTTTTCTCTCAATCCCTAAAGGAATATTTAAACTTTGGTACAAAATGTGAAGGTTAAAATGTTAACAACAAAGGAGATTATAGATGAATAAATTTGGTGGAACACATATATGGTACGTAAAAATGGGAAAGAAATATCTAAGGAAGAAAAATCTAAGACGGTAACTTTTCATCGTAGTGAAGAAATATTGACAAATTCTTACGTATAGAAGTAATGACTATGGTTGATTTTCCCATCTCATTTGGTCCTTAAAATGTGAGTCAAATGCACGGATTATTACCAGTGGTAAATTACTCCTTATTGCAGTGGCCCAAAGTTCTATGGTACTTTGCTGAGTGACTTAAAATAACTTGTTTGTTTCATGTGTTGTTTTCTCTTTTTACTGATACTCGTACCTCGAGCCCTCTCCATGCCCTAGATCAAATTCAAAGTGTAGAAAGATCTTCCCATGGAGGAAAGGGAAGGTTTCAGAAGGGTACATGTCAAACAGTAGAAGGTAAATGGACATCTTAGGATTTGTCTTTCGTGAAAGACAGAAAAAATAATTGACCATTCAAAAAGGTATCTCCTCGCTTTCGGTGCTCTCAACCATTTATCCGCTCTTTTCTTTCTCATGTTTTTGTTTCACAATGGTGAGTTTATAAACAACTTGTCACTATTTCCATTGAAAATATTTCTTAACCATGTCTCTTAACAAAATGAGAAACCGGTGCAAACAGTAGCCATGAAAACAGCAATGTCTATTATGGGAAAGCTTGATATCAGGGATTTGATGAAGATCTTAGTGACAATATCTTTGAAATGTATTGCATTCGTTTCATGAACTTGATACACAATACAGAGAAAAATTGAATAGGAAAGTTGGCCTTGTTTTCTTTAGTGCAGACAAGGCTCATGGATATAATCCTGTTGAAGGAAGCGTATTCCCATGATCTAGAATGCATGGGACCATGTTGTTATTAGAAAGGATGAAATTATGTGAAAGGAATCTTTATGAGTCGTGTTAATGGGCACTTCCAACAAATAAAATGAATGAAAGGTGCATGGTTGGTGGGAATCAAGAGCCGCTATTTGCTTCTCTTGTTGATTTGTTTGGTAAGTGTATCTGACTAACACACATGCATCTTATCTTTGTTATTTCTAAGTTTCTTCATTTCACTTTTTCCATTTTGACGATTTTGGCTTTACATTCAAGGATGGTCCCTCTATTTACCTGTTCATTTATTGCATGTGCTCGTATTGATCCCAATCTTGTAAAAGCCGCGTGGCCCAGAGAAAAAGAAAGAAAAGAACAACCTTGTAAGAGCCAAAAGACAAGTCTCCTTTTTCTACTCATGTTTTCATTCAGAACTCACCCTGTGTGAAATCACCTCTTTTATGGAAATTAAAAGAATCCATCCACCTTCAAATATAAACAAAATTATGAACGTGTCTGATACACTGATTTTAAACAATATACAGTAAAATATTATAATTTTTTTTATGATTTTAGGTTATTTTTGCAGTTCTAAGAAACAATTTTCTACAAAATTTGTTTGTCCCCTTCAACACTTTGATGAACTGAGATTTAAAAGAAAAGGAGATTAAAGTTATGTTATACCTTCTACGTCTTGATGAACTGGATGAATGAGATTGGAGTGTTAGGAATATAGATACATAGAACAGAAATAGAAATGAAAAAATTGAGTGGTATATAAGAAAAATAATATCTGTAATCATTAAATCTCAAAAAAATTTATGTTAGAAGTGATGTAAGATTTTTTATAGGACAATTCGAGGAGATCAATATTATAGGTTTGTCTCTTAAAAATATATTAATGGTAATAAATCAGTGGTAAGACGTCTTTTCTGAAGAAATTTTATTAATGGTAAAAAAACATTATTTAATGTATTTTATTGATGAAAATAAATTTATTTGATAAAATCTATTAATAAATTAATTTTTGAATTATCAATACTCAGTAAAATTCGTAGGTAATATAAAGTTATTCCTCTCGATTAATTTATCTATCACTAAAATGATGTTACATTTCTCATTATAGTTTTCACTATTTCTTGATAAAATCCGTTGGTAAAATATAATTTTGATTATCGATGAAAAATTTGTCGATAGTTTATTAGAAAATTGGGTGTCAAATTTCTAGTTCAATCTAACAAAATATGTTTATAAATTAATTAAAAATATTTGAGAAAAAGAAGAGATGAGGAAGACTAGAAAAATGGAGAAGAAGAATGAAAGGAGTTAGATATGGTGCAAAAACGATGACGATAGTGTAATGACAATAATGGCATAGTGACAATAGCAAAACACTGATAGTGTTGGAGGTGGTGCTGGCAAAGAGGAGAAAAAGGAAGAATGAAAGAAGAAAGGAAGAGGAGAAGGAGTCATCGTAAGTCAGAGAAGCCAATAGTAGTACCAATAATTTTGTTGGACGAAAAGAAGTAGCAAAGGAGGAGGAAGAAGAACAAAAAAAACGGAAAAATAAAAGGAAGAATAAAAAAGGAGGGTGAAGAAGAATAACAAAATTAGAATATTTATTGACGAACTTTACCAATGAAAAAAATTCATCTATAAGCACAGAAGGATATTTACTAGAATAATTTTTACTATCTAAACCCTAAAAATTCATCTATATTTACTAATAAACTTTTTCATCGATAATTATCGACAAAAAAATTACAAACAATGTTTTTTTCGTCGATAATTACTAATAAACTGTATGATATGTTGGTAAAATTTATCAACAAAATTTTTTTTGTCATTAGTAAGTCATCGATAATTTTGATTTACCAACATATTTTAAGCATAATTGGCAAATTATGGTTGTCGTTAATATCAAATTTTCATGTACCCAACCATAATTAGGGCTAATGAAGAAAGTATAATAAGATAAATGGGTGGGACAAATATGTCCTATTAATATTGCGATAGAAACCCATGGTAAAACCCAACTTACACTTGTGTGTGAGATTGTTAAGAATAGTAGAGTGGTATAAAATCAAGATCCATCAAACATTAATTCTTAAGGTTTTTGGAAATGATGCGTGATCTATTCATACGTCAAAGGTGGTCAATATTCCAAGTTTATCCCAAAAAGAAAATTTCAATCATGGTATCAAAGCTTGATAGTTTGGTACACTTAGAGTTGAGAGAAAATGAACAGTCTAATATTTTTTATTGACTTAGTCTCATACAACTTCTACTGTACTTATAGAAGACAATAGTTCTGAAAAATGAAAAGGGCAGGAAGTCCTTAACGCAACTCTAACATAAATATTAATAATAAAATAAAGACATTATATTTCAACAGGTACCTAACTACAATTAGAGTAATTGAAATTTGTTAAGATAAGTGAGTTTAAATAATATGTCCTGTTGGGATAGAAACCCATGGTAAAAATCAACTTACACTTGTAAGAAAGACTATTAGAAATACAAGTTGAATGGTATATAAGAAAAACAAGACCTATGTAAATATTAAGCCTTATGGTTTTTGGAAGTGATATTATGTCTCTTATAAAACAATTCATACCACAAAGATGGTCAATCTCCTCAATTTATCTAAAAACATAATTCCACTAGTGTTCAATTATTTTTAATATTTTTAAAATTTCATATGTTTTAGAAACCATCTCATATGCACAATGATTTTGTGTGAGTGTCATTCATATTTAAATTTTTTTAGCATTTCAAGAGTTTTAGAAATCTTTCATACACATTTTGCTTGTGGTCTATTTTACACAAATTTTTCATAAGTTATTTTTCAAAATATTCATATGCATGGCTCTTTGCTTTTACACAATCTGTATCATACTCTTAGTTTTATTTCCGCTGCGCAAAATCGGTAGAGATTGTTCCAACAATTGGTATCAGAGCTTACTTTGATATTCTTTCAAACTCTTTTGAAAAATGGTTAGTTATCAAAATCAAGTATATGCTAAAGGTGCTTCCATCAACAGGCCACCACTTTTTACTAGTGATAACTATGCCTTTTGGAAAGTCAGAATGGAAATTTTTATGGGGTCTGTTGGTAGAGACATCTGAGAAGTTGTATAAAATGGTCCCTATATTCCTAAAAATACAGTTGATGGTGTGGAAGTAGAAAAATTATATTTTGACTAGACAGGCAGAAAAACAGAAGAGACCAATTTGATATTAAGACTCGAAATATAATCTTATCTGCACTAACCTTTGATGAATTCTTCAAAGTTTTTGTTTATAAAAGTGCACAGGAAATGTGGAAATTTTTAAGACTCTCTTATAATGAAGTCATAGATGTGGATAAGTTGACATTGTCTGATTCAAGCTTTACATCAAACTCCTCAAGCTCAAGCAATTCTAATGAGCAAGAAAATCTATGCTTGATGGCCAACAATAAATCACCTGAAAGCCAAATCTTGAAGGAACAGAAGGACTATGAAGGCTCCTCATCAAGCTTTAAATGTTATGGATGTGGTGAAAGAGGCCATGTGAAAGCTGATTGTTCAAGCAACAAAAGAAGTAAAGAAAGAAAAGAAAAGAAAATTCACAAGAAAAAGAAGGCCTACATTGCTTGGGTGGATAATGCATAAAGCACTTCTAGTTCAGGTGATTCTGTTGAAGAAGCAAACATGTGTTTGACAGCTAATTTTGATGACACTGCAAGCCAAGTAAGTCTCTCTAGCCTTGACACTGGGGAGTTTGATTTACAAATTTTTTTTCTTGAATTGTTAAATTAATATGAGAAATTAGACGTGAATCATAAAAATTTGAAAACAGAATTTAAAGAATTGCAAATTAAATATGAGAAGGCATTAGATGAGGAAGTTATTTTAAGAAATATATTGATATTGATAATCTTGTTGAATGTTTGTCTTGCAAGAGTAATATGTTTGATAGTAACATTTTGGAAAATTTGCTCAACAAAGCTACAAAATTTGCATCTTATGTGAAAAATGATATTAAAAAAGATTCTTTCAAAAACAAAAATGTGTATTTTAAGAAAAATCAAAATAAGAGAACACGTAGAGTTTGGGTTGAAAAGGGAACAACTGTAAAGACCAAACTGCATAGTGTTTGTTGCTTATATTGTATGAAAAAGGGACATACTCCAAACAATTGTAGAATAAAGCATTATGGAGTTCCAAATGGGAAATATACTTGGATTCCTGTTATAAAGTGATGTGTCTCTAACCTCAAAGGACCCAAATGAGATTATGGGTACGAAAACTATACTGTTTTATTTTGCAGGTTAAGTTTTCAAAAGGAGAAGAGAACTATATGGTATTCTGCTTTTGGAATTGATGCTCCAAACTAGGAACTGAATCCATCAAGTGGTATCCAAAGCCTTGGTTTGAGCACTACGTGATTGAGCTAAGTGTTTTTTAAACTGTGTTGTTGCATTTTGTTCTACTTGTCTTTTTGCCCTTCCATTATTCGATTACTGATACATTCATTTTTTGTTTGGGCAAATGATATGTCCATCACTGTTTCATTCATCCTGTGGTGTGTTCCTGTCTGTCTACACATTTCAATCAGTGAAATTCGTCTATTTGAGACATTCATGTGCTGAATTTAATCTTTGTTATGCTTAGTCATGTGCATTGTTATTTCAGTGATGTGTGTTTTAATTATAAATTGAATATGTGTTTAACTGGTTTAGTATTGAATTTCATGAGTACGTTGAAGTTAGCCTTGGTATAATCTTTGTCAAGCATCAAAAGCAATGAAAGATTCATTTGAATGAGCTGACTGATAGATTTCCATTGGCATTATTTGATGATTAAGTCATTTGATGATTAAATTGGCATTTCTGTTTCAAATTGTTTATGTGGAGATCTGTTTATATGATCAAAATACATACCATATGAGCTATGATAATTCACATTGAAAGCTTGACGTAATGAATGAACAGATCCATTTTGCATAATTATAAGCAGTAAGCCGAAACTTCATTTCCTTGCTTGAGCAAATTTTTCCAATTTTAAATTCTGGTTTACCACTAGTTCATTGTTGAACATCTTGCAATCATTTCATAATGTCTTATTCAAGTTTTCTAAACTGTTTTTGAGACAAATTATGTGTCCAAAAGTTATTTGACTCATTATATTTAAAATTGGTTGGTAGAGCTGTTTAAATTGACACATAATTGGATTTGGATAAGTGAATTTTAGAAACACCGTCGTTTAACATCAATCAACTGTGATCACAAATTCATTTCACTGATTTAAACATGTTCATGGTAAAGAATCCTGAGTTTTAACAGCCTTGGGCGTTTTCACTCTCAAAATCACCATGTTTAAATCTTGTTTAAGAAGTTGTTTCCTTATGGTTTCTGAAATCTGAAAGAAATGTTTGTGTGCTTGGTAGCATCTTAGGTGGTGGTGATTTGAAAGATTCTCCAGCCTTAAACTGCCAAGGGGAATTTCCATTCAAAAATTTTCATTAGTATATTCTAAGTTTCTCAAGAAAAGCCCGAGGGTAGTTAATTAAGCTGGGGGATGAAATCCATTGAACCAAGATAAACATTTTTATTTAATTAAATTTGATTAGTGCATATTGTTGTTTGAATTTTTTTATATGTTGTTTTGATATGCATAGCTAAATTCACGGGGTTGAACACATTGGGATATGAGAATGCATGAATCATAGTTGTTGTTTGGAAAGTTGTAAATTGTGTTGTCAAAGTTAGCTTTTGAACTAATTGTGCTAGCTGAAATGCTTTCCTGTTAAGCCTAAGCAGTTGTGATCCTATCCATTTAAGCTATTGTTGCATTCATTTTAGTTTATAAATTGGTTGCTGAATCATTGATATCTTAACCGCTTGAAAAAAGACTGTTGAGTTCATGAATTAATTAAGTTTGATAAAAGTTGAATTTGATTTGTTAAGAATTATTGAAACTGGTTTGGAATTGTAAATACTAGTCTGAACTGGCTAGTAAGCATTTCTGCATTGCATTGGACTGTACAAATCCTAGAATGTTTTTCAGAATCTATTTTTGAGTTTAAGGGAAATATCACATTTAAGGGCAGGAATTTTTGTTTGACATCTTATGTCATGATCTTGTGATTCCTGGTACCCATTTGAGGGGGATATATATAAGGTTTTTAGATACCTTGTTATTTATCCTTACTCTGGTATTTCATCATGTATTTGCCTCTCATTTTATAAAACTTCAAATTTTATAATATTTGAATTGCATCTTTCTTTTGTTGAGGGTGAGAGCCGCTTGAGAGTGTGTCTTTATTTTATGACCTTAGAAGAGAATTGGGAGTAATAGATATGTCTTAGAAGTAAAATTCATAACAGTTTTGAGTTTTTCGTAAGTCTAGTGTATTTAATCGATTATTAAAAGGCTATAATCTATTATTACTTGCTGTTAGAAAAGTCTTAGATCCATAAATAATTGATTATTGCAAGGCATAATCGATTATCCTTCTTTTTAAGAAGGTTGCCTGTTTTAGTTACCGAATGACACATGCTCCGCTGTTCGGTTATAGTTGAGATATGATCGAACGGTTCCTTTGGTACATTAAGTTTCTCTTGTTATCACTTTTTGCATAAATTGATTTGTGGAGGGGGAGAACAAATTGAGGGGGATGGCTTTTAACTTCTTTTTGCTTATGATAAAAAAGGGGGAGAAAGTGTTTTCAAGTAGTGTAGTTACTTCTAACATGTCTTGGTTTGTGAGTTTGTATTCTATGCAGATACACAAAGACGCTTTTAAACAAGGGATTTTCTTGTTAGGAAACAGGTTGGCTTCAATTTACACCAAGAGGAGGGTGAATTGATGTTAGTTCAAAAACAAAATCTTTTCGCAATCTTGGTATGAAAATTCAAAGCTTTTGATCTTTCCTTGAAATGGAAGTAATGAAAATTTCAATGCAGCGGAAAAACGTAGTTGACTGCTCTAAATATAAAGTTGACTGAAATAAAGAGTGCAGGGATAGAGAAAATCAAACACTGGTTTTTATACTGGTTCGGCCAACAATGCCTACATCCAATGTCCTTCCAACCTTGGAAGCAAATGCACTATAATGGTTGCGGTTTTTACAACAAGGAATTTATAGAAGCACCACGCAAAAATATAAATCTCCTCTCTAACCCAAAACCAAATATAGCTGCACACAAAAACCAGAATTGCAGCAAGAATCCCCTCTTCTGCAATCTGCACCTACGTTGAACAATCCTCAACGTGTCACCAGCACTCTTCACAGGATGCCAAGCCTATAACAGCACGCTTCACAGGTTGCCAAACCTATCACAGCACACTTCCCAGGTTGCCAAGCCTTCAATCAAATGTAGCAGTCTTTATAGGATGCCAAGCCTTCAAGATCAAAACAGAAACACCTTCTATGTGCAGATGTTGATCAAACTGTATGCGCAATTGACTCCTCAATCTGAATCTCTCTCAAGAAAGATCACCACCATCTTCTTAGAGAATTCTTGGAGCTTCCAAAAATGAGAAATAACTCTGAAACAAGACAATGAAAATGTTAGATTGTTGACTTCCTGCAAGTGTACCAGATTGTTCCAAGTAATATAATCGGTAAAACCCAATATCGTTCTTCCCAAGAGACTCGAAAGGACTTATCGTTCGTGTGAATTAAAATCGTAAGACTTGTAAAGAAAAATTAATTGTTGTGGATGCAAGAACACAAAATAAACATGCAATGCGTTTGATTCAGTTGACAAGAAAAAGACTATGGATGAATGAAGTTGTTGGGGGTTTACAATTTCATCTTATCCGCTCTCTCTTATCTACTCCTCTTGTTTAAATTGCTTTATTATCTAATTGTTATGCAAACTTTCTTGGCCTACCCTTAACCCGATCCCTCGGCGAAAAGAGCCTATTACTAATTACTGGCTTGCTATGCCTAGCCTCCCCTTGTAACTAGCAACGCATTACTGAACAGAAGCAAAAACAATTGATCGTCCTATCCCCCTATCCCTAGGTGGTATTGCTTAACCAAGGAATTACTGACCAGTTCATGACAGTAATGTACGTTCCCGTATCAATAGAGCTAAACAATAGTTATCGAATGAGTTAAACGATAAAAGCTTTAAGCACAGATGAGAACCCAACAATTGATAATCAAAGCATATGACAAGCATATAAATAAACAAGAGTTTCAATAAAAGAGAGTTTCAAAAGATTACATTGTTTCCCCCAACAACAAAAGGGTTTAGTTCACCATTGTCATGGTGAACCTAGATGACAAATAATGGAAGAATGGAAAGACAAACCCTAGATAGGATAAAAAGGAGCCAAAGCATCCAAGAAATCTTCTCCAAAGAGTGAAAAGTAGGTCTGGTCGCCCTCTTCTGTCAAAAGAATACATCTGAAGTCGTAATAGGGCTATTTATAACCAAGAAAAGTAACAAAATTTAAGCCCAGGCCCATTTGACAACTGCCCGACGCCTAATTTGACCGCCCGACAGTTTCCCCTTAATCGCGCCACCGCCCGACGTCAAATTTCACCGCCCGACGCTCATTTTCACTGTCTGGTGCTGGTCAACTGGTTGACTTTTCTGGTTGACTTTTCTACATTCTGGTTGACTTTTCTGCACTGCAACCGTTTGATCTTCAACCTTTCTTTCCAGTCATCTCCAATTCTCATCAAAACCCTGCAAAACAAGCATAATATCTCTAAAAACAACTTTTGACTCTCAAATGACTCAACTTAAGTGTTTTACTTGATTCTAAGCTCATTCTAAGCTATAAAGGGTGTATTTTGATATCAATATAAGCATGAAAATAACGGTTTTTCAACCATTATCATAGATCACAAAAGTCTTCTGAACAATTTGTGTTCTGTTCTATTTATAGTTTTCCTGTCATTCTCAGTCGAATACCCTACTAATCCAGTTGACTGTATTAAAACAGTTATAACTAATAGTCAACATAGAGGCTCCTCAATCAACCAATTCAATGCACATTCATGACAGTTGACTTAGTCAGTCAATCTTGACTAACTTTTGAAAAACTAGCAGTTGAAGCAAGTAGGTATAACAAAATTCCAAAAATAACAACAACACAGTCGAATATCTCATCAAGCACATGTTCACAAAATCTGTACTAAGATTTTACCTTAGTCGAATCCAATATCAGTGTATTCGACTGAACCAGATCTTTGTCACAATAAATATAAGTTCATAAAAGTGCTTGTGAGCTTTTCTTTAGAAATGTGCAGAAGATAATCAAAATCATTTTATCAGACATTTCAATACAAGCATGTTCCAAACATATAACACATAATCAATCAAGGGAACATACGTGCAAAACAACAAAACATGTTCAACAAAATCATTGTTCCAAAAAATATAGCATATCAGCTGAACATGTAATACTGGAACTTATGTACTGTTATTAAGCAATGTGTTGTTATCATAAAAAACCAGTATGATATAGAGTTTTGTGCTGTCAACAATCTCAACATTTTTATCATCATAAGAAAGGGGGAGATTGTTACCAATGAGGAGCATTGGTGTCTTGAAGATGATTTTGATGCATGTTGGTCCATGAGGAAAGGGAACAAGAAAACAATTGCATATCGAAGGGTCACTACAAGTTCATGGTCGAACACAATATGATGGCCAAACTCAACTTAAAGATCGAACGATCACTATCAGTCAAAGACCGAATGATATGCAATAGTTGAAAGGTTGGACGGTGTATAGTAGTTCAAGACCGAACGAACATTCACAGAACTGAACGAAGTTGAACATTGACCAAACTAAGTTGAGTACTGAACAATCACTAAGAGTAAAGGCCGAACAACGTACAACAGTTAAAGGGTGAGCACTGTTCAATTAACGGATGGTCATCATCAGTTGAAGACCGAACGGTCATATGAAATAAAGGCTGAGTGACGTATAGCAGATTAAGGCTAAACACAGTTGAAGACTGAACAAAGCTAAAAGACCGAACGGTCACAAATAGGTGGAGGCCGAAACATAGGGAAAACAAAGGCTGAAAATATGTTAGATTTAAAACTAAGGCTGAAAATATATACCATCAAAAATGAAAAATTAAAAGAAAACATAATAGTACTATATATGAGTTATTCTTATTATCTCTTAAACTTATAGTGGAATTAAATACCACAATAAGTTTATCTCAAAATTTATGAAGAGAAGAAATAAAGAAGGATTTATTGAAAATGTCGACCACTTGAAGCAATTCAGGAAGATGAACGAAATGGGTAACTTTTTGTGCACTTTATCATGAACAAAATTAAAGTCAAATTTAAAATACTTGGAGCAAGAATGCATGATAGGATTTGCAGCTTGAAGAACAACACCCAAATTATCATAGTATATGGTTAGAGTGTCAAAAACTAGTTCGTTAAGAAGTGATGATATCCACGTTATTTCATAAAGAACAACAATTATGCTTCAATATTTAGCTTGTGTATTGCTACGAGAAACAAAAATTGCTTATGTGAGGTATAGCGTTACAAAATTAACAAGTGTACCAAATCCTACAAATAATAAAGTAGATAAGTCCATATATTGATTCCCACAAAGTTGTGTGTTAGAAAAAATAACTTTATTCATTAAACAAGGCTAAAAAATTTAAAATAATTAAAATTGTTGATGTGTATGAAATAAATCTAAAACTGAGAAAATAAAAAAACATATTTTTTTTCTACCAATTCAAATGACACATGCACCTACTAAAGTAAATTAAATTGAAAATGGCCTAAAAATGAACCTCTTGGCTGTGACCTCCCCTTTGTTGGGCTTCCATGTGTTGACTTCAAAGGAAATAAATTTGGGAAAAAGTTTTCCTCATCTAGCCGTGACTCTATCTTCAATTGGAAATAGGAAATCATCACTGCAAATACCAAATAAAATAAAAGCAAGGTGCTCTTCAAAGGCTAGAACCACGTGTCTACTCTTCATTCTCCAAAGCAATTTAATAAACAAAGTTCTTCATCAAGACACCATAAAAACCGCTGCAGCAAAATGTGATGTGACCACTCAACAATCTTCAAAGTGGTATTCTATATGAAAGTAAAATAAAAATTGTTGCACCTATTCTAATTTAACGGAAAACAATGTAAAAAGGGAACTAGCAAAAAAAAAAAAACGTGGCAGCTGAAATCTCTTTTTCAATAACCCAAAATCCATTAATAAAATCATGGTTCAAAGAAAAAAACGTTGCAGCGGTCCTCTCATCTCCAATTGCCGAGAGCTTTACACCATTCCAGCCTCTTCATTTCTCAAAGTAAATAAACACAATTCAATGATTGAAAAAAAAATATGCTGCACCCATAATGGATAAGCACCACTACATTAATTAGAAGAAATAAAACCATGTGTGGATTCAATCATTCAAAGTGTTCCAGCCAAAATGTTCCAAGCTAATCCTCCAAGAATGAATAAGTGACGGCTTCCTCTGCAAACGTTCCAACCCAAAATTAATATTCATGCGTGTGGCGGCTGGACATGCAATTCTCCATCAACCAAAATCAAAGAACCTAAGAAAACGTTGCAGCACCGAGAGTTTTAACGGCCAGCAGCTAACCCTCCAAGTGACGGCTGCTGTCTTAACAAGAGGCCAAAATGTCCTCTCAAAAGAGGTGGGGTCCACCCTAAAAATAAAGGAAACCCTAAGACATGTGTTCTACAATTTTGGGCTCTCATATTTTTGTCAAAATTTGGCCCAATGTGCACAAGCTTGTCCAAAAAGTTTAAACAATAAAATTACAATATAACTAAAATTTAAAATGTCTAAATGGAGAGTCTTGAATTTATTTGGTGTCCTCCAAATGTCCCAAATTGTGTTTCCAAAATTTTCCCTGAAAATAATAATGCAAATAATTAGCTCAGAAAATTCAAATTAATTAAAATTAGAATTTCCGGTCAAATTAAGCATAATTAGGAAAAACGGGAAAATATCGGACAATTGAGCACAATTCCCTGATTAATTCTAGGACAATAAACTAAGTGAAATCAATAAAATATCGACTCATCAAAATAGACCACACTTAGTCTTTTGCACTCCTGGGCAAAATCAAGACGCAAATCAGGGAACAGTTCAACGGCCATCAGGGAATGACACAGACTCAACAGACAGAAAACAAAGACTCACAATGAAAGAAACAGAATTACTCAGTCCTCAAGACATCTAGACAAAGAAAAGGAAGTAGACAGTATCCAACACATAATCAGAGAAAACAGATACTCATGAAGTCATCCAAGCAGTTCAAAGCATGACAAAATAATCAATCAGTTCAAGAGGTGAATCAAAAGTGACAGAACCTCACAGATGCACTCTATCAGTGTTTCTCTCAAGTGTCTAGGGTAAACAGTGTCAACTCAATGCACTCAAGAAAGCAAACACAACAGACTTGGCAAGCCTTTAATATCAACACTAAAAAACATATGCATATTCAAATCAAAAGGTCATTTATGGATGTAATGGGGCCAAGGGTAAGGGAGGATATAATATGGATGAGAAGCTATAAACCAAAAGAAATAGAGGAGCAATGGGGAACAAGTGAAATCACAGTTAAATAACACCCAAACCCTCTACTTCAATCCTCTTCTTGACTCCATTATTCACACAATTTTTTTTATTTTTTTCATTTTTCTGTATTTTTTTTTCGTCTTGTCTCTTTTCTTTTCTCTCTTTTCAGAACACAACTCTAAAAGACAAGATATATACAACATATTCTCAAAAATAAAAGCAAGAAGAGGAACCAACTAGTCAATTCATCTGAATCCCCAGGGAGACCACACTTATTCCCAAAACAATTCCAAAGCTCCAAAATTCCCTAAGGTTAAGGTAATTATGGTTTTTCACTTAAGGCTAGTGTATGAGCTTCAAAACAAAGAAATAAGGAACATAAAGGCTCAAAGGGGCTATCAAAGGATCACAACAAGGAAGGCTCATATGGCTAGAGAGGCTCAACAACAAAACTTCCTTTATCACTTTCAAACATGCATATCCATCAAGAATCATCAAAAAAAGTCAAGCCAAGGCATATGTGCAAGCAATCAAGAGACATATCACACACAGGAAAGAATATAAAGTGGCTCAAATCTCACATAGGGTAATTCTGTCACAATCAAATCAACCTCTGAAACATCATAATCATATTCCCAAGTAAAGAAGAGCAAGGAATCCAACAAATCAGAGTATCAATGAAGTGAAAGACATGTCTACAACCTAAACCAAGTCCAGAAATCAAGAGAGAGATGCAAAACTGTACACAAGACACAACAAAAACTACCTAGAAAACAAAAAATTTAACACAGAAAACATAAACTAATCAAAGACAGATCAGAGTCTCCCCCAATAGACCACACTTAAACTACACAGTGTCCTCAATGTGTCATAAGCATCAGATCAGAATTCCAAAACAGTCAACAAATCAAGGACAAATGCAATACAAGTATGGAAAGGGAGGAGAAGGGAAAAGGAAACTCCCCTGATCATGGTGGCAGTTGCCAATTTTGGACTTTCAGGGAGAGGTCTTCCACCATAGAATTCAGCAAGGAAGTGTTGAAGAAGAACTGCTTCATCCTCCAAATTTGATCAAGCAGGGAGATGTCCTCCATAGCTGAATCCAAGAAGCAGTGATTGTTGATGAGCAGGTTCAGCTGGTGCCTATTAATCTTCAAACTGTCGTGTATACTGGCACCCTTGTCTTCCACCATGGGTGTGTGTTCATCAAATCCATATGTACCTCCTACAACATGGTTAGTGCAATGTGGTTCCACAGAAATAACATGCAGTGGTAAAACACCCAATCCCAGTGTAATAGGGTCAACCTCGGATACACTCTCAGAACATGAATCAATTTCAAATGTAGAAACAATATCAATAACAAGCTCAAATTCATGTTCAGCGCATGGAGAATAGACATTCAGGAAAGATGGTAAAAGTTGTTTCTCATCATGCAAAGAGTGGAAATCAAAAGCATGCTCATCAACATCAACATACCTATCAATAACATAATCATCAACAATAGAATCAATCATAGGTATGTCTACCTCCACTTCCCTAAAGATTGATAGAGTGGTGGAAGGTAATGATGGTCTACCTATCTCAAAGGTGGTGCTCATACCTGTCTGGTCCTCAAAATTTTTATCAGATTCACAGTTAGTGTCACCCATCACAAAGTTGGAAGCTGGTTGTATCACAGAATTTATCTCAACACAAGTAGAGCAAGAACCAGTTTCACAACTACATTTAAAATTTTCAGAAAACTGTGAAAGATCAAAATTTAATCCTAAGTCTAAAACATCTCCAGTTTTCATAGTTTCAATATCCAAGTCAGCACTAACATGTGAATCTGCAGCAGAATCAAGAATATCTGAATGCATGAACAACTCAGGCAAATCAAGTGGGATTTCAAGTTTAGAGAAAACCTGTGTTGATTCATGATTCATCTCACTAATGACAGCAGAATGATCCACAGCATCCTCAGGCGCAAGAGCAGGGACATAGGAGTGTAGGAAAGTAGATGGTGCAATAGTAGGCTCAGGACTCAGCTCCTCATCCCCTATGCGGATGACACTGACATCATCAAGAATTGGAATAGTCTGAAATGGTGATCCCACTAAAAATTGAGACTGTTCCTTAATGGCCTGCTTGGCTATCTGCCCCCATAACTCATTCAATGTTGGCTCAGAAGAAGTAGAAGATTTGGCAGGTGCCTTCTGCTGTTGTTGTTGCCTCTGATTTTTCTGTTGTGACTGCCTATTGTTGTAGATGTTTGTAGCATAAGCTTGAGGCTCATCATGAGAAACAGGGTGCTCCAAAGAAGGACAAGCATCCGTAGAGTGGTCACTGGAAGGACATATAGCACATAGTCGTGCAACAGATGCAGATGGAGGTGCTGGTCTCTGGTTGGATGCCAACTGTGTCACCAAACTCTCAATAGAATTAAGTTTGCTTTCCAATTTCCTACCAACAGCTGATAAAGAATGGGCAGGCTCATGAAACTGCAGCTGTTGTGGTTCCTGAACAGCTGGAGGCATACAAGGAGTCTGGAATGATGGTTCCTGATATTTATGCTGTGAAGTACCATACCATCCCAACTTAGGATCAGTCCACCCAGGATCGTCACTGTAACCATATCGCACAGGGGAGAATTTGTCAAGAAACTGATGCTCAAGATCTTCCCAACTGGTGACGGATCCTGGAGTAATACAACAACACCAATCCCTTGCCGCTCCATGTAATGAGTACTCAAATGCCCTTAAGAACATGTCCTCATCCGAGACATCTGGAGGTTTCATCAAAGAGCATAATGTGTAGAACTCCTCCAAATGTCTATGTGGCCATTCACCTGCAAGACCATGAAACTTAGGCAGCAAATGTATCAGTCCAGTGTTGAAAACACAACGAATATCCTCCTCATCAAGTGGAAACGGCTCCCTAGGAGCACTCTCATGAGATGGAGGAGGAATCATACTGTTCTCAACACACAAATCAGCAGGAGAATCATAATCAGAGTAACAAGCAGGGAAAACAATATCCACATAACCAAAATACGTAGACATGTAGAAAGAAGGGGGGGGGGGGAAGAAGAATGCAACGAAAATATGCAACTAAAGCTACCTAAATGCAACACACAATGACAAACACATAAAACAGAACATCACACTCACAACACAAGACAAGACACAACACACACTAACAAAAAAAAGACCTAAAACCGAACCGTTGGTCCCCGGCAACGGCGCCAAAATTTGATGGGTGTCGCCGCCCATACAAATTTAATTGCATATTAGAAATGCAGTATAGTGCTAGGAAGTGACTCCTAGGTCGTCTCTCAAGGACCAAACTGTGGTTCGAGTCTCAAGTCTAACACGAAGTGGGGGGGGGGTTGTGAAAGGTTTTTTTTTTGCAAGGAAAATTAAATTAAAACTGAAAATGAAAAGCAACCAAACATACTAGACAATATTAAAGTAAAAGAAAATGCTAAACCTAATACTACAACAAGGAAATATCTAACCACAATTAAAACCATCAATTGCAAAACTAATTTAAAGAAAGGAAAAAGAACTAAACTACAATTCAAACTAATTTATAGCTAAAGAAAATAAACAACATATTTTTTTTTCTACCAATTCAAATGACACATGCACCTACTAAAGTAATTTAAATTGAAAATGGCCTAAAAATGAACCTCTTGGCCGTGACCTCCCCTTTGTTGGGCTTCCATGTGTTGACTTCAAAGGAAATAAAATTGGGAAAAAGTTTCCCTCATCTAGCCGTGACTCTATCTTCAATTGGAAATAGGAAATCATCACTGCAAATACCAAATAAAATAAAAGCAAGGTGCTCTTCAAAGGCTAGAACCACGTGTCTACTCTTCATTCTCCAAAGCAATTTAATAAACAAAGTTCTTCATCAAGACACCATAAAAACCGCTGCAGCAAAATGTGATGTGACCACTCAACAATCTTCAAAGTGGTATTCTATATGAAAGTAAAATAAAAATTGTTGCACCTATTCTAATTTAACGGAAAACAATGTAAAAAGGGAACTAGCAAAAAAAAAAAAACGTGGCAGCTGAAATCTCTTTTTCAATAACCCAAAATCCATTAACAAAATCATGGTTCAAAGAAAAAAACGTTGCAGCGGTCCTCTCATCTCCAATTGCCGAGAGCTTTACACCATTCCAGCCTCTTCATTTCTCAAAGTAAATAAACACAATTCAATGATTGAAAAAAAAATATGCTGCACCCATAATGGATAAGCACCACTACATTAATTAGAAGAAATAAAACCATGTGTGGATTCAATCATTCAAAGTGTTCCAGCCAAAATGTTCCAAGCTAATCCTCCAAGAATGAATAAGTGACGGCTTCCTCTGCAAACGTTCCAACCCAAAATTAATATTCATGCGTGTGGCGGCTGGACATGCAATTCTCCATCAACCAAAATCAAAGAACCTAAGAAAACGTTGCAGCACCGAGAGTTTTAACGGCCAGCAGCAAACCCTCCAAGTGACGGCTGCTGTCTTAACAAGAGGCCAAAATGTCCTCTCAAAAGAGGTGGGGTCCCCCCTAAAAATAAAGGAAACCCTAAGACATGTGTTTACAATTTTGGGCTCTCATATTTTTGTCAAAATTTGGCCCAATGTACACAAGCTTGTCCAAAAAGTTTAAACAATAAAATTACAATATAACTAAAATTTAAAATGTCTAAATGGAGAGTCTTGAATTTATTTGGTGTCCTCCAAATGTCCCAAATTGTGTTTCCAAAATTTTCCCTGAAAATAATAATGCAAATAATTAGCTCAGAAAATTCAAATTAATTAAAATTAGAATTTCCGGTCAAATTAAGCATAATTAGGAAAAACGGGAAAATATCGGACAATTGAGCACAATTCCCTGATTAATTCTAGGACAATAAACTAAGTGAAATCAATAAAATATCGACTCATCAAAAGCCTTTCTTGTTTTTGGACAATTTTATTGCTTTTATCCCTTGTTTCTTCTTGCCCAATTTTCGGCTTTGGTTACTTTGTGTGGTGTAGGTTCTCTTTGTGAGGTGATCCAATATCTTAGAGGTATCCTTCTACGTGGTGGAGACCCAAAGGGAGCTTGAAGTCTAGAGTGGTAGCCAAAAGAAAGGAGAGAAACACCTTGGGTGGTAGCTTTGATTTAGTTGTAATTTTTGGCTTTGTAATCTTTCTTTTTTTTTTCTCTTGTAACTCACGGCCTTGTTAGGTGTCTTGGGGGAGTCTTTGGTTCTCAATCCCATCTCCTAACAAGAACCTTTATTTCTTAGTAAATTTCATTTTTAGTTGGTTGGTTGGAGGAACCAAAGTTCTTCTAACTTAATCATTCGACTGCAAAGCTAGTTTATTTGCTTTCTTTAATTCTGATAGCTTAGTGTGTGTCAACTTTAATTTCAACTTTAGTTCCCTTTGAGAAATTTGGTTCAAGAGTGTCTAAGGTAAACTTTGGATAGGAAAGGTTTGGTATTTAAGAAATCCATTGTGATTCACCTCCCTTTCTTGGAAGTGAACTTGGGTGTCTTTTGCCTCCTTAAATCTCTTAAGGAACTTTCTTTGAAATCTAGTATTTGTTTATTGCATTGCATATATTTTTAAAACCTTTAAGGATTTATAAGACTAATTCCTATGAAATTGGAAGTGACTCTAGTAAGGTTGTAAAACTTTGAAAAATTTAGCAAAAGAGCTAAAGTCACTTAAAATTTGGCAAAGGGAAGAAACCCTTCTCAAAAAAAAAAAGAAAGAATTCAAAGAGAAGAGTATCTTGCTAAGTTGGAAGAAGAGCTTAGTATTATTGATGAGAAACAAGAAAAAGTCCAAAAGGATTTAAAGAAGATAAAGAGAAGAAGAGAGGAAGACAAAAGAAGGAAGAGAGAACAAAGGGAGAAAGAGGAGCATGAGAAAAGAGAGAGAGAACAAAGAGAGAGAGAGAGAGGAGCAAGTAAGAAGAGCGAAAAAGGAGGAGGAAAGAAAAAAAAGAGTATGAAGAGAAAAAGATAAAAGAATGGAATGAGAAAGAAAAGAGAGAAAAATAAGAGATTGAGATAAAAGAAGAAGAGGAAGAGTTACTAAAGCACCCTACCACTCCCACAATTAAGGTTGAGACTAAGATGATGAGGGGAGATTTTCAATCCTTGAACTTTTCTCAATACATCCAACCATCTTTCATAACTCCATTTTTTTCCTTTGAAATTTCAACTTCTTTTTCACCTCCCACTATTTTTAACTCCTCAATTTTTTCTAAATCAAACTTTGAGTTGATGTTACCTTTTAGGATACAATTAACTCAAAGTAAACCACAAACAATTTTGTGGAGTAGACCTTCAAAACTTTCAAGTAAATTCTCTTAAAATTAACATAAGGTCTTATTTAAATCATTCATCTAGATATATGTTGTTTGTGGCTCATAAGATTATTGGTTTTGAGTTTGATGACACTTGCATATGGATCTTTGATCCTGGTGGAAAGATACTCAAATTAACCAATAATAAGAAATTGATTTTTTTCAAAAAAGACAAAAAGATTTGAGGACAAAACCTTTTCAAGAGGGAGGGAATGATGGCATACCCCTTGCCATGACCTAGAACATTCATGAAGAGTTGGAGGCATCTATGGAAGATGGGCCTAGACTCTTTCTCTTAGGCCATCTTAAGTCATCATGAAGATTTAGTAGAATAAGAATAATTTTGGGCCATGTATTTTGGGCCAAGTAGTATACATTTTATTTAGGCTTTGTATTATGGGCCAAGTAGTCTAGATTTTATTTGGGCTTGGTATTATGGGCCTAGTAGTGTATAATTTAAAATGGGTCTTGTATTTTTGGCCACATAGAATAGGATTTTGACCAAACAAGTCAACAAAGGGCCAAGGCCCAAAATGGACTATGCTTGGATGTCCAAAATGGGTGTGTTGACCAAGGGGTCAACATTTTGGCTAAGCTTGGAGGACAAGGGAGCAAGATTTCGTCCTAGAGATGTGGAGGCTTCCCATTGGAGAGTTTTCCTCCTAGTTAGTGGCCATGTGTCAGTCTAGGAATGGAGAGTTTTTCCATAGGTAGTGGCCACATGTCACTCTATCATTTGAGAGGATTTTTGCCACTTGTCTCTCTCTTATTGGAGAGGATTTCTCCTTGCTTTCCAAGACAACCAAGGTGGTTCTTTTAGGTTAAAGTTTTAGCCCATTTTAAGACACCTTAGCCTATAAATAGAGGTGTTCTCCATCATGTAATCACCTTGAAAATTATAGTAAAGTTATGCTGCCATTTTGTGCACACAACTTCTTCTAAGGTCACCCTAGGCTAGAGCAACTCAAGTGGCCTCCTCTAGTCACCTTCCTCGAAGAGTTGGCGCAACCTCTTTTAGAGAACCCTAAACACTTCATCCTTCAACATTAAACACATGAAAACCATGAGCCTACCATCTTCAACCACCACCATTCCGCAAACCCTCATCAAAACCATGAACCTCTTGAGTAAATGGCTTGGTTGCTTCTAGATTTGGCTTGTCCTAACTAGAGCATTGCCATCAAATAATGTTGCAGAAGTCATTGAATTGTCATGTAAATTCTCCTCCATGTGCTTTTCAAGCAAGAATGGAAAATAATCTTAATAGTAGCACAAAGGAAGAAAAAATGGAGTCTAAGGGTGCCTTGGTTGTCCTATACGACTTGGATTGTTATAGGAAATCTTCTTAGTGTAACAGACTAGTTTAGAGGGGCAAGGGATCTCTACTGAGTTATGGAGATCTCCTAACAAAACTACAAATGTTGGGCATATATGCTTATCTTAGTAACACATCTCTATTGGATGATCATACTATTCATCTCCTTTTTAGTGCTAATGGTTGGGAAAAGAGGTTTTTACACTCTTTTTTTTTTCTATTTTTTTCTTCTGTTAAATGAGTATGTGTAGTTCTTTATGACTAAGACTCGATAATTTTAGGCATATCTTTTAATTATTTTGGCCATTCCAACATATTTAGTCAAGATCCACCTTGTGGCAGTTATTGTTTTGATCACTTTGAAATGATGACTTACTACTTTCTGTAGATCCTAAAACACCCTGCTTAATAGCTGGTATTGCATGGGGGCTTCATTGTTCTTATTTTTGTAAGTAATTTTTATGACAAATAAAATACTTTTGAAAACTTTTGACATGCTAGGGCATACTATAGCATACACCAAGCTCTCTATTGCAAATGCATATCACATTTTAAACATGTAAGGTTTTATTTTCATTTGTCTGAGAAGATTCCCCTTTTGAAAATTTTAAGTGAATTTGCAAAGCTGTATTCCTGATTTAGCATTTCCAACATTAAATCTGCTAAGCAATGTTTCTATATATTTCTCTTGAGATAAGTTCAAAATACATTCAAATTTATCTCTAGAGATTTCCATACCAATAATTTGTTTGGCTGGACCAAGATCCTTCATTCCACAATTTTCCAACAATTGTTTCTTTAACTTGTTAATTTTTGCCATATTAGTTGATGGCATACCCCTTGCCATGACCTAGCATATTCATGAAGAGTTGGAGACATCTATATAAGATGGACCTAGACTCTTTCTCTTGGGCCATCTCATCATGAAGATTTAGTAGAGTAATTTTGGGCCTTGTATTTTGGGCCAAAGTCTAGATTTTATTTGGGCTTTGTATTTTGGGCCAAGTAATCTAGATTTTAGTTGGGCTTGGTATTATGGGCCTAGTAGCGTAGGATGTCAATTGGGCCTTGTATTTTGGGCAAAGTAGAATAGGATTTTGACCAAACAAGTGAACAAAGGGTCATGGCCCAAAGTTGACTATGCTTGGACCTCCAAATTGGGTGTGTTGACCAAGGAGTCAACATTTTGGCTAAGCTTGGAGAACAAGAGAGAATAATTTCGTCCTAGACATGTGGAAGCTTCCCATTGGAGAGTTTTCCTCCTAGTTAGTGGCCATGTGTCATTCTAGGAATGGAGATTTTTCCATAAATAATGGCCACATGTCACTCTCTCATTTGAGAGGATTTTTGCCACTTGTCTCCCTCCTATTGGAGAGGATTTCTCCTTGCTCTCCAAGACAACTAAGGAGGCTTTTTTAGGTTAAAGTTTCAGCCCATTTTGAGACACCTTAGCCTATAAATAGAGGTGTTCTCCATCATGTAATCACCTTTGATTTAGAGTAAAGTTATGCTGCCATTTTGTGCCATACTGCTATTTAAGGTTACACTAGGCTAGTGTTGAGGCAAATCGGCAAGTGTACCGAGTCGTACAAGTAATATAAAATGGTAAGACCAAGTATCGTATGCCAAAGGACTCTCGGCGCTGAACAGTTGTGCGAAAACGAGATTAATTAAGACTTAAAAGATAACGAAGAACATGGATTTGTAGTGCAAAAATAATAAATAAAATAAATTGCAATTGATCAATGGCAAAAGAGCACAGAGATGAACGGACGTTGATTTATATGAGATGAATATGCTGTTGGGGTTAGACTTCACCAAGTTCTCTCTCATGTATATAAGAATTCTTCTTTATTCATTAATCTAACATCCCTAACGAAAACACTTAAACCCAATCCCTCGGTCAATAAGCTTGTCCTTAATTACCAGTTCATACATTTCCTAGCATTCCTGGTAAAAAGATGTGAAGTTTAAGAGGTTAAGACGACTAAGACTCATACCCTCATCCTTGAGCAATATAACCCTTACGAGTAATTCAACAAGGACCTGAATTGAAACGAACCTCCCGACACTCATGCAACTCACAGATAATGCTATTGTATAAGCAAGAATAAAGTAGATGAATTACTCTAACAAATAATGAAATAAAGCATATGGAATTAAGAACAAATTCAAATACATGAGAGTTCACAAGGTTACATCATTCCCCAACAACAAATAGAAATTAGTTCCCAATAGTCATGGGGAACCTATGAACAATGGAAGAAAGAAAGAAGAATGGAAGACTAAGAATTGGCTAGGAGTGTATTGTATGCTCTCTTCTACCGGGGATGCAAAACCTAGAGCCCCGGGTCCTTTAAATAGTGCCAGAAGTGTCCCAAAGTGTGGACCGGTCCAAAAGAATCAAATCAGAGCAGAAACAGGGCCCGATCCACGTCAAATCTCGCTCAAGCGTCGCAGGGAGCTCGCCTAAGCGTGAATCAAGGGTTCTGTAAGGCTTGGGCGCCAGTTTTGGACGGCCAAGCTTCAAGCGTCCGTCGCCCGGGCGTCGGGTCCGTCTCCCGGGCGACCATCGTCGATTTTCACTTTGCTGTTTTGAATTTCTGTCGCCTGGGCTTTGGGTTTTCTCCCTTCGTGGTGCCTTTTTGACCCCTTTTGAGTTCCTTCTTCATGGTTTTTCACTTCTTCTTCCAATATTTCTTCAATCTCTGTCAAAACAAGGGGAAATTGTTAGAAAACTGTTAAAACCAACCTCAACTCTCTTATTCACACAATTAATTGAAAACCAATGAGTCAAAGCAAGTCTCTATGTGAAAAAGGGTGCTTTTAGTATCAAAATCACATGGAAAATAACGGTGTTTCAACCCGTTATAAGCTAGAGCAACCCAAGTGGCCTCCTCTAGCCACCTCCCTCCAAGAGTTGGCCTAACCTCTCTTAGAGAACCACCAAATACACCTTCCATCATGATATAACTCATCAAAACCGTGAGCTATCAACACTTTTTCATATTTTATTTTTATTTTTTTCTTTCTTTTTCATATTTTCATATATATATTTTAATATTTTTAGTTTTACCTTTATTTTTGGTGTTTTGTTTTGTTTATTTTTCTTTTTGTACTAATAGTGTTTTCTAGGGTTTTGTGTCTAATGCTTGGACGATGCAATTTGGACAAGAATTTAACTATATGGGTACTCAATTCTACCAAGGTAATTTCAACCACTGGTGGGAACCTCACTCAAGCATGAATCAAAGTCAATTTGGGCTAGTTGGTGTATTCAATAGGTCACCACAAGCTAAAAAGCTTGAGGAGACCCTCCAATGGTTCAAGCAGGAATCTCTCTCAATTTGGGAAGCACTCAAGCAGTATCTAAAAGGATGGAGGCGCAATATAGATTCATAATTCAGAAGCTGGATTATCTCAAGGAACACATGAACCCCGAAGAAGAAAGGATGAGCGAAAAAGAAAAAGAAGAGAGAGGAGCATGTAGGAAGAGAGAAAAAGGAGGAGGAAAGAAAAAGAAAGTATGAAGAGAAGAAGATATAAGAATGGAATGAGAAAGACAAGAGAGAAAAAGAAGAGATTGAGATAAAAGAAGAAGAGGAAGATGTTACCAATAAGGAGCATTGGTAAATCTTGAAGAAAATGGTTTTGATGATGCTGCAAGATGTTTTACCTGAAGAACATATTAGAAATATTTAAAAGCACTTTGTAGAATATAAATGTAGTAGGAATGTCTTTAAAAATTTGTAAAATTTGTATTTTGTACTGAAATAATCGATTATGTCAAGCAATAATCGATTATCAGATGCTTTTGAACTAAAATAATCGATTATCATGAAGCAATAATCGATTATCACAAGTCACACTTGAATAATCGATTATCACCTCACGTAATCGATTATCACCTTTTTGAAAAACCTGTAACGGACTTGAATAATCGATTATCACTTACAATAATCGATTATTACTAGCAGTTGGGACTTGACCTTTCATATTCAGACTAGCTGGCTATATATAGGGGCCTTGAGAACATCAGAAAGCAACGTTCTTGAACTGAGGCTTAAGTAGAATACTGTTTGTCAGAGGAAATTCTCAGAAGCTTGTTCAAGGTTCCCTTGCCTGGTCTCGTGAATAGGAGAAGCTCATGTTTCGTGTGTCGATAGTCGGAGCGGTTCTCTTCGAGTTGGCAAGGTGCTCTGCCTGGTCTCGTGAATAGGAGAAGCTCGCGTTTCGTGTGTCGAAAGTCGGAGCGGTTCTCTTCGAGTTGGCAGAGTGTTTGCTTCCGGTTCGTGTGTCGAAGGAAGCACTTCCAGTTCGTTTGTCGAAGGAAGTTACTCTCTGCACTCTTCCGGTTCGTTTGTCGAAGGAAGGTGTTTTCTATCCCTTACTCATTTCATTATCTTGTAATCTGTACAACTATATTTTTAGTGAAAATAGTTAATCACTTTTTATAGTGATTAACAACTGGACGTAGAATCTTTTGATTCGAACCAGTATAAAAATCATTTGTGTGATTTTTCTCTTCCCTACACTCCTTAATCTTTTAGCACTCCAACTGTTCGATAAAAGTTTTACAAGAAATTTAAAACTGATAAAGGAACTATTTTTGTGACCGAACACGCTTTCTGCTCTCTGAGTTGTTTTAATTCCGCTGCGCTAAACTCTTTAAAATTTACCCCCTCCGATACCGTCAGAAGAGTTACTAAAGCACCCTACCACTACCACAATTAAGGTTGAGACTAAGATGATGGGGGGAGTTTTCCAATCCTTATACTGTTCTCAATACATCCAACCATGTTTCATAACTCTATTTTTTACTTTTGAAATTTCAACTTCTTTTTCACCTCCCACTATTTTTAACTCCTCAAATTTTTCCAAATCAAACTTTGAGTTGATGTTACCTCTTAGTTTACAATTAACTCAAAGTAAACACAAACAATTTTGTGGAGTAGACCTTCAAAGCTTTCAAGTAAATTCTTTTAAAATTAGCATAAGGTCTTATTTAAATCATTCATCTAGATATATGTTGTTTGTGGCTCATAAGGTTATTGGTTTTGAGTTTGATGACACTTGCATATGGATCTTTGATCCTGGTGGAAAGATACTCAAAATAACCAATAATAAGAAAAAGGTTTTTGTCATAAAAGAACAAGAAGATTTGAGGATAAATCCTTTTCAAGAGGGAGGGAATGATGGCATACCCCTTGCCATGATCTAGCACATTCATGAAGAGTTGGAGACATCTATGAAAGATAGGCCTAGACTCTTTATCTTGGGCCATCTTAAGTCATCATGAAGATTTAGTAGAGTAAGAATAATTTTGGGCCTTGTAATTTGGGCCAAGTATAAGATTTAATTGAGCTTTGTATTTTGGGGCAAGTAGTCTAGATTTTATTTGGGCTTGGTATTATGGGCCTAGTAGTGTAGGATTTCAATTGGGCCTTATATTTTGGGCCAAGTAGAATACGATTTTGACCAAACAAGTCAACAAAGGGTCAAGGCCCAATGTTGACTATGCTTGGACCTCCAAAATGTGTGTGTTGACCAAAGGGTCACCATTTTGGCTAAGCTTGGAGAACAGGGGAGAATAATTTCGTCCTAGACATGTGGAAGCTTCCCATTGGAGAGTTTTCCTCCTAGTTAGAGGTCATGTGTCACTCTAGGAATGGAGAGTTTTTCCATAGGTAGTGGCCACATGTCACTCTCTCATTTGAGAGGATTTTGGCCACTTGTCTCCCTCCTATTGGAAAAGATTTCTCATTGCTCTCCAAGACAACCAAGGTGACTCTTTTAGGTTAAAGTTTCAGCTCATTTTGAGACACCTTAGTTGATGGCAACCCCTTTAGGGACTTCCCATAGTATCAACTACAACTAAGATTAAAGAAAAGGAAGTAGAATAAAGATTTCCAAAAACTCTTTCCTTATCTAAAGTCTTAGATAAATGTTCTTAAACTAAATAATTTTCCTTCTTTTGTAGGTTATCAAATAAAGCTTAATCCATTGTTAATTTAACTTGAACGAAAGTAATGATATGCTGCTGAAATACAGCTTCTTCTTCAAGTTCAAACCCTTGTGCTAACTTTAGCCTTACTTCCTCTAACTTCTTTCCCCTTGAGAAAGTTGTCTGAGCTAGAAATTTATCTCTACATTCACCAAAACACCACCTGACATTATCACAAACACCTTGAGTGCACCAGAAACCTCCATCCATTTCTCCATTTCTGCTGCATCTCTCTATGTCAAGGAGCGCTTTGCTGTGATCAGTGGAGATGGTTCCATCATTTGGCATCAAGAGCCAGTCGTTTCTGCGGTTCTTCAAGAGCTAAGTGCTCTTCCACTCCATGCTCTGTTTTTACGCCATGTTCTGTTCATATATTGCTACTGTTAAATTGCTTTTTGATTTTCAATTTCGTGTTTGAGTGAATATTTGTCTTCATTCACTGATCCTTAGGTGTTTCTTCGTCATTTTAATCGGTGCACTTTCATTCTTTACGTCAAATTCAACTTTACATTTTATTGTTCAAGTCTGTCACGGTCATGTGCAATTTATTTGCAGTTTTTACTGTGTCATTCGGTTTTAAATCTGTTACAACTTTATTCTTTGGTTTTGATTGTGCCCAAAGCAATTGCAAGCTATATGTGGATCGGGCATCATGTCCAGCTTGGTCATTGGAGCTAAAAGCATTGCACACTGTTGTTCTAGTTGTAAGTCTGCAGCAAAATGATTTCTCAGTTTTAATTGTCTGATTTGTTTTTCATTCAGAATTTCGTGTTTTACCCTTTGTTTAAGTTTTTCCTCTGTGTTGAAATATGTCTCAAGTGATTGTAACTCAAATGCATCACAAGAATGCGAAATGAGTAATGAAGTTTTGTAACAATTTGATTTCAAAATCTACATCAACGTTGATTACTGTTCTATATGATGCCCACTGTTTCTGTCAAGCTTGATTGAATCTGAAGTGCTCCACAAGTTTACTTCCAGTTTCAAAACATGTTTCAACTCGCAGCAACTCAGATTAACCAATAATTTCAGAAAAGCATACTTGAATTGTTGGAAATTCAGTTTTTCCCGAGACAACAATGTTCTGTTTTGTTGTTCCAGCTTTGCATCGTGCTGATGTCGTTGTTATGTCTTAGGCCACTTAATATATCCTAGTTGATGATATGCAACTAGTTCTAGTTGATTAGGATATTTCTTTTGCATTTGATTGACCCAGCCAACAATTTTAGTGGAAATTTCTGCATTTTTGGGAACTGCCACTACCAATTATTTATTCTATGTGTTTCTGTACTATTTGACCATTTGTGCACATATATTTGGTGATTTGAAACCTGTTTCCACTGTTCTTTTGGTTAGATTTGCACAATTACACCAAATCACCATCTAGCCCGTAAAGTTGCTTGAAATTGGGAAGTAGACCAGTGTTATTTTGTTGTGGTCATTTTCCATGCTGTTTAAGTGTTTAAACAATCCATATGATGATTTAAACCTTTTGAAGCATCCTTTAAGTTGTGAATACACTGGAATTCAATTTGACTACTGCAGTTCCATTTCAGCCTTGTTTTGGTGAAACTTTTGAGTGAAATTTCTGCATAATTGGGTACAACAACTATGACTGGCAGTCTTTGACCATTTCAGTAACATTTGAACAACAGTTTTTATCATTTTCAAACTTCCCTACACTGTTCATATGGTCAATTTCCAACTAATGTGAAGAATCACAACTTAAAACATCACTTTTGCTTAAAAATGGAATTGGACCATTCATTTTCGGATGCAGAATGTTTCTTACCAATTTTAGTGTACAAACATATTCCAATTGATGATACAAAGTTTCTCCAAGCATTAAATTAAGCGTCCCAACGGTTCTGTGCAAACTTGCCATTCAAACCATCAATTTTTTTCCACATTTTTCTGCTAATAGTGCAAAATTGTTGCCTTGACTGCTTATATGATTACTGCATCACATTTATTCATAATTTGGTAGCAAAAGCTTGGTTCAAGTGATTAAAACAAAGTGCACCACTCAAACTTTACAAAAGATTGCATTGCAAAAAGCTGTGTGAACCAGTACCAAATAACATTTTCCAAAATTTGATCCACAATTCTCAGCAGTTCATTTAGACATTTCTTCAAACACTTTTACCTATCTTTAAATTGGTTTTGAATTGGCTATTGCTGAGACTCTTAATTGTTTCTTGTGTTTTAAATCCACTCTAGAACCTCTCATAAGTTCATTTTGAGTGCCATCTCTCGTTGCAAGCTCTAAATTTCTTGATTTACTTTGTTTTGTAACTCTATATAAACTGTTTGCTAAAATGCAAAGTGCAGTCTGGTTTGTACAACAAAACTTATGCAGTAACATGGTTATGTGCTCACTGTTTGTGGGAATTTGTTTGGCTATTGTGGAGGTTCTAGCATTAAGTTTGCTTCTCCAAAAGAGATAGCATCTTAAGGAGTGGAAGCATTGTTAAAGTAAGCACAAGTTTGGACTCCAAGAGAGTTTTCTTTGCTGTCCATAAAACAGTTCCAGCAACATTTCAGCAGCAGAAACACACCATTGTTGGCGTTCAACAAACTGAAATTGCTGCCACACTTGGCCTTGCTCAATTAACAACATTTTTACCTGTACTTTTGCTTCATATCACGGAACATTTTTGTTCAATTTCTTTTACTTTTGAAACTTGAGTGGCTTGGGAAAAGCTTATCAAGCAATTCCAAGTACTCCATTAAACATTGTAATAGTTTAGTTGTGCATCTTAGTGTGGAAGTGTGTTAATTGGCTCCAAGTGTCATTTGCACTTTCACTTAGGGTAGTGTTCTTTCTTCCATTCATTTGGCATTCTTTCTTTAAATTTTTGCTTGCTGATATTTTTGTTTTACGTATCCGTGATATTGATAACAGATTAAAATACCGTTATTTGCTATATGATATTGATACTAAAAGCACAATTTTTCACTTAGAAACTTGCTTGAACTCATGAGTTTTCATTAAATTGTGTGAATAAGAGAGTTGAGGTTCATTTTAACAGTTTTCTAACAAATTCCCCTCGTTTTGATAGAGATTGAAGCAATACTGGAAGAAGAAGTGAAAAGCCATGAAGATGGAGCTCCAAAGGGGTAAAAAAGGCACCAAGAAGGGAGAAAACCCGAAGCCCAGGTAAAGCCTAGGCGAAAGGAACGAGAAATTGTGAAGCTGAATTCACCGCTGGTCGCCCGGGTCCGCCCGGGCGACGGACGCCCGAAGCTCAGGCGTCCAAAAATGGCGCCCAAGCCTCACAGAACCCTTAATTCACGCTTGGGCGAGTTCCTTGCGACGCTTGAGCATGATTTCACGTGGACCGAGCCCTGTGTCTGCTCTGATTTGATTCTTTTGGATCGGGCGCACTTTGGGACGCGTCTGGCGCTATTGAAAGGACCCTAGGGCTCTAGGGTTTGCATCCCTGGCAGAGAAGAGCATAGCAATACACTCTTAACCATTTCTTAGTCTTCCATTCTCTCTTTCTTTCTTCCATTGTTCATAGGTTCCCCTATGTCTATGGGGAACTAATTTCTATTTGTTGTTGGGGAATGATGTAACCTTGTGAACTCTCATGTATTTGAATTGATTCTTAATTCTATATGCTTTATTTCAATATTTGTTAGAGTAATTCACCTGCTTTATTCTTGCTTATATAATAACATTATCTGTGAGTTGCATGAGTGCCAAAAGGTTCCTTTCAATTCAGGTCCTTGTTGAATCACTCCTAAGGGTTATATTGCTCAAGGATGAGGGTATGAGTCTTAGTCGTCTTAACCTCTTGATCTTCACATCTTTTTATCAGGAATGCTAGGAATTGTATGAACTGGTAATCAGGGACAGACTTATTTACTGAGGGATCGGGTTTAAGTGTTTTCATGAGGGACGTTAGCATTAATGAATAAAGAGGAATTCTTATATACATGAGAGGGAACTTGGTGAAGTCTAACCCCAACAACATACCTATATCATAATTATCAACCTCCGTTCATCTCTGTGCTCTTTTGCCATTGATCAATTTTTCTTTGCTTTATTTTATTCTTTTTGCAATACAAAACCATGATCTCTTTTCCTTTAAGTCTTAATTAATCTTGTTTTCACACAACTGTTTAGCGCCGAGAGTCCTCTAGGATACGATACTTGGTCTTACCATTTTATATTACTTGTGCAACTCGGTACACTTGCCAATTTGCCCCAACAGATATTTAGGTGTACACTCATATAGTAAACCTTTGTTTGGTTTCTAGGTGCATCTCATTGTGCATTCAAAAAAATGTTTCTGAAAGACATCTACATTGAAACTGGGGTAAGAAACGTTAGGAGAAACTCTGGCTAAGGAAGGACAAGGTTTTTAAGCTTGTCCATTGTGACTCACCTCTCCTTCCTGGGAGCTATTCAGTTTCTTCACCTTTAGAATCTTTATAGAAATCTTTCACAAAAATCTAAAAAGTTTTGATGTCTTATTATGATTCCTATAGGTCTTCTTCTTCATATAGATCCTCTAGGTCTTCTAGTCTTCATCAACCAATTAGTTTCAAGGAAATTAAAAGAAAACTTGATGAAGCTAGAAGAAGAACTTGTTCATTTTATGAATTTGAGAGGATTGAGGATGAGTTATATAAACAAGCTAGGGCAAATATTCCATTCTTTGGAGAGGATATTGGTGCATTAACATACCTAACTTGAGAAAGGGACATTGATGACATGCAATCATTCATTGCTAGAAAAAGTAAACATGAAACTTATTTCCATTCTAGCAATAGTGCATCTTATGTCCTTAGTCTCTACACATCTAGATTTGAAGTGCATGCAAGAGAATGGTGGGATGAAAGACAATATCATGTTAGGATAGGTAGAAAATCCCCCATCCATGATTGGAATGAACTAAAATCTTGCATGAAAAGAGAGTTTGTGCCTTCAATCATTAAGAGAAACCTACAATCCCTAAGAGCTTACATTGAAGATGGAAAAACATTTCTTGAAAGCTTAAATGACAATGGTTTCCTTCTTAGAAAATTAGAATTTGAAATTAAACTTAAGGAGTTAAAGGTTGAGACACTAGAGTTGAAAATTAAGAGACTAGATGTTGAGAGACAACAAGAAGAACAAAGAAGAGAAGAAAGAGAGAGAAGAGAAGACGAGAAAAGAAAGAGAGAAGAAGAAGAGAGAAAGGAAAAAGAGAGGCAAGAAAGAAAGAGAAGAGAAGAGGAAAAGAAAAGAGAGGAAGAAAAGACGAAAGAAGAGGAAAGTAAGGAGAAAGAGCTCTTGCTACTGATGGCAACCCCTACTCTTACCAATGCAATGAAACCTAAAAGGGAAGAGTTCTCATTCTTTACTTCTTTTCCAATTATTGTGCATTCTTCCATTTTTAAATTTTGTTTCCAATTAATTTCCATTCCATATTCTTTACCAACCTTTTCAAAAGATGGCAATTCCAATATTGAGTTAATGTTACCCTTGTGTAAACAAGTAACTTAAGATAAAAATCAAATAACTTGGGAATATGGAATTCTCCATTTTTCCAAGACTCATTTTAGGAAAATCTTTTTCAAACATACCAGACTTTTCTTTTGTATTCTTATCTTTGCTTACATCTTCTTCATAGTCATTTTTACTATCTTTTGTAGATATATTTTTGATCGAGGAGGAACACTCACACCAAAGTTGTGCTTCTTTATTTCTTCCCGATTTGAGGACAAATCGTTTTTAAAGAGGGAGGGAATGATGACAACCCCTTTAGGGACTTCCCATCCAAAGAAGTATCAACTAAAACTAAGACTAAAGAAAGGGAAGTAGAATAAAGATTTCCAAAACTCTTTCCTTATCTAAAGTCTTAGATATATTTTCTTAAAAACTAAATAATTTTCCTTCTTTTGTAGGTTATCAAATAAAGATGGAAACCTATGCCTACACCCACTAGGAAGCTAACCAAGCCAAGAAAGAACAAAATAGTTCCAAGAAGGAGAACTACAAATTGAAGGCCATAGCTTGCAGCAACCTCTTGAATAAAAAAAGAAACGCTCAACCAAGACCCTGATGCATGTTAAGCCCCTGGCAAGTGTACAAGATCATTATCAAGTAATATAAACGGTAAGACCGAGTATCGTTCTTCCAAAGGACTCTTAGACCTTACCTTTCATGTAAATTGATTGCATAAGACTTGAAAGAAAAATTGATTTTAGGGTTTTAATGCAAAGAATGAAAATAAACATGCAAATGCAAATTTGAATCAATTGGCAAAGAAAAGATATGTATGAATGGAGTTGTTGGGGTTTACAATTTCATCCTTATCCACCCTCTTATATCTATTATTCTTATTATATTTGCTTTATTATCACTGTGCAAAAACGGGTTATTACGTCGTTTCTTTTTGGCCTTTAACGACGCAACAGCTACCGACATTATAACCGGTGATGTTAATTAACATCGAATATTATCGGGTGACGTTAATCGAACTGCTTTACGTCGCACACAAAGGTAAATGACGTAAAGTTAACGTCTTTTATGCTCGTCGACGTTAAAGTACGTCTTGTAGAATAGAACTTGATGTCTAAATATTTGAATAAATATTTATTTTTAAAGAAAGATTTTTTGTCATATCGTCTGGGAAACTGACGTAACATTGACGTTGGCGTTGAAGAATCATGACGTAATATTCACATGGAAGAGAAAATTTTACGTTAATTTTTTAATAAATATTTATATTTAAAGGACTATTTGACGTTTGTTTTTTAAGGTGATTGATGTAAGGTTGATGTCGAACATGTTTACAGTCGACGTTAATATCGTTGAGCCATAGAGATCCTCGCTCAGCATTTTATTGTTATCGTTATCCACTGCATTATATCAACGTGCCGTGATGGACGTTAAGATATATATATTAACAACGGAGAATTTATAAATTGACGTTACCTTCAGTGTTTTTTTATTAAATTTTGTTCGTTTTAGCTCATTTAACCAAACCTGAAATACAAAAACCAGTTTTCCAATTCCTAAATGCACAAAATTAATTAATCTAAACCATGCTATTATCAATTCCAATTAAATAGTAAAAGTAAAAGACGTTAATGTTATCATCAAAACTTAAAAGAACCCACTTTTCCATTCATCTATTAACAATATTAATTTATTCTCAGTATTCATCTATTCTCAATAATCTATTCACAATATACATTTATTCACAGTTAAAAAGCTGCACAAGTAAGCAAATGATACTATCATGAAAGGAAAAACCTAAAACTATAGGTATTTAAAATGTTTATTCAAATATCCTGCCCATCCTCTCTTATCGTCTTTATTAGTGCATTGGGCAATGCAGAAGTAGTGTTGAATTGCTGCAAAATCAAGGAAGGAAAGTTTGCAATTATATTCATTTTAAAGTCAAAAGTTTATTGATATTTTAAAGATTTTCAAATGTAAACTTCTACCTCAGTCCAATCTCCTCTGATTCCTGCTCGGATGATTGTCTTCATCCATGACATGATGTAGTAGCCATATGCCCTGGAATCATTCTACTTATTACACTAAACATGTGAAAGAACCTAGTCAAATGTAATGGTTTAAAATTGACTACGAAAATTAATGGTTAAAGATCAATGAATTCCAACCTTAGGATATATAATCTCAATTGTTGTCCTCTGGTCCTTGTCAGAACTCTAAACAAATTTGAAAAATTTGAAATATTAGAAACATAAGTTAATATATTGATATCATAATGAATTTATAAGAATGAATGTAATACTTACCTATTTCTCCCACATGCCTTCCTTGTGATCACATCGAGTTGCATGTATTTCATCGGTTACATCATCAACCTTATTTTCAATGGCTCTCGATGAGAAGGAGCTTGTCTCAAGTATATCTAGAGAGTCTTCATCATCAGATGTGTGCACGACTCTGCCTTCCAATACCACTGACCATTTATGATTCACTGGGTCAGTGTCGTAGAATATTTGTCTTGCTTGACTAGCCATAACAAATGGTTCATCCGTGTAACTCATTTTGTTAAGATCTACCAAAGTGAATCCGAGGTCTTCTGTCACGACACCAGATTTACTATCAACCCATTTACACTTGAAAACTATAACTCTAAAAGTGACATAATCAATTTCTCAAATTTCTTGTATTATTCCAAAATAACTGATTGATGCTATAATTGGATTCTTATCCTTGGAACTGGAAAAATGTATAGCCTCAGCTTGTAGGGTAACTCCACTATTTTGAACTCTACTTTTATCGTCTTTGATACGGTTAACCTTGGTGTGGATCTTCAGGTCCGTGAGAATTGCTTCATAAAGTGGAATGAAATCGTTGGAGATCTGTGAACACTGAAAACAACAGCGGAAACCAGAGGTGCTCTGTTTCAGACGTGTAGGAAACAAATTCAATGGATGATAGTGTCACGGGCAGTGGATGAAGGTGAGTGGTGTGGTGATCTGGTAATGGATGTTGTGCTTAGGAAGTGGCTACAACTCAGACAGCCTTCTATACAAGGAAGGAAGTTGTAGGGAAAGAGGCAAGCAAAGAGAGTGACTTTCGGTTGCAGAGAAGACTGGCTCAATAGATTCAACAAATTCTATATTCATCCAAAAGTGTGACAAAAGCTGCCTTGGGGTTTTTATAAGGGAACCTGTCGGCCTTGGAAAGGAAAATATGAGATCCATGAAATGTGGATCGGCTGCTACGTTTACAGCCATGTGTAGCATGTGATAGCCTTCTAGAAGGCTTTATTTAGCATGTGGGAAATGTTTCCTAGCTAAGTGGCACGTGTTACATGTGTGGCTGCTAAAAAATAAATGTGTCGTGCCATACATGTGAAGAAAATGATGTGTCTTTAACCCTTGCCTTCCTTGGACCATCTTGGCTCTTGATCTTGCTCTCCTGGCTTCCATTCAAAGCATGTGAAAAATATCTGACCTTCTTGTGTTGGCTCTTGAAGTTCTTGTTGTATTTTCCTGGCCCTCTGTCTTGTTAGAGGTCCTAGATGCAGATTGCTAGGACCCCGTGTATCATCTCTCCCTCTTGAGAAGGATTTGTCCTCAAATCTAGAAGAATATCTTCATTGTCAGAATCATAACCTGCAAAAGGTCTAAGGTCAGAAAAGTAGAATGGACTCCATATGATGGCGGAAGGTCTATTTGATAAGCATTATTACTTATCCTCCATATAACTCTAAAAGGTCCATCTCCTCGAGGATTGAGTTTGGATTTTCTTAGTTGAGGAAATCTTTCCTTTCTAAGATGAATCCAAACTAGATCGCCTTCATTGAAGATCAACTCCTTTTTGCCTTTATTATGTTTCTTGGCATATTTCTCATTTTGTTGTTGAATTTGAGTTCAAACCCTTTGATGTAATTCTTGGATGAACTTAGATTTAGATACCCCTTCTTGATGAACAAAATCAAAAGAAGTTGGAAGAGGTATTAAATCCATAGGTGTCAAAGGGTTGAATCCATAGACAACTTGAAAAGGAGAAATTTTAGTAGTCCCATGAACTACTCTATTATAGGCAAGCTCTACATGAGGAAGGTACTCATCCCAAGATTTGTGATTGCCCTTTAGAACTACCCTTAGTAATGTGGAGAGAGATCTATTGACTACTTCAGTTTGACCATCTGTTTGTGGATGGCAAGTAGTAGAAAAAGATAACTTAGTCCCTAATCGAGACCATAAGGTTCTCCAAAAGTGACTAAGAAATTTCGTATCTCTATCTGAAATGATTACTTTAGGTAGACCATGAAGTTTAACCACTTCTCTAAAGAAAAGCTTTGCAATGTTACTTGCATCATCTATTTTGTGGCAAGGTATGAAATGAGCCATTTTGCTAAATCTATCCACTACCACAAATATAGAATCAAAACCCCTAGCAGTCTTAGGAAGTCCTAACACAAAATCCATACTAATTTCTTCCCAAGGGGTTGAAGCAACATGCAAAGGTGTATAAAGTCCATGAGGCATTGACTTAGATTTTGATTCTAAGAAAGTGATACACCTAAAGCAATGCCTTTGAACATCCCTTCTCATGTGAGGCCAAAAGAATTTTTCTTTTAACATGCCAAGGGTTTTCTCTACCCCAAAGTGTCACATTAATCCCCCTTCATGTGTCTCCTTAACAAGGAGCTTCGTATGTGATCCTTGAGGAATACAAATTTTTCCTTCTTTAAAAAGATATTCCTCTCTCACATAAAAACCTCCTTTAGATTTGTTGAGACATTCTTCATACATTTGAGAAAATTCAGGATCTTGTGAATGCAACTCAATTATGTTATCAAACCCAATAATTTGAGCTCCCAATGTGGCTAAAAGATTTTTTCTTAACAAAGCATCAGCCACAACATTAGATTTTCGTTTCTTGTATTTGATAACATAAGAAAATTGTTCAATGAATTCTAACCACTTAGCATGTCTCTTTTGCAACATGTGTTGACTCTTCAAATATTTTAGTGATTCATGATCACTATGAATGATAAACTCCTTGGAAACAAGGTAATGTTCACAAGTTTGAAGAGCTCTCACAAGAGCATAAAGTTCCTTGTCATAGGTGGGATAACTACAGGAAGCCCCATGAAGTTTTTCACTAAAATAGGCAATTGGATGTCCTTCTTGTAATAATACCGCGCCTATTCCATGTCCTGAAGCATCACATTTTAGCTCAAAAGTTTTGGAAAAGTTAGGAAGAGCTAGAATAGGTGCTTGAGTGAGTTTCTCCTTGAGTAACTCAAAAGCTTTTTGTTGTTTTTCCCCTCAATGGAATGTAACATCATTTTTCACCAACTCATTGAGGGGTGAAGCAAGACTAGAGAAGTTAGGCACAAACCTTCTATAAAAACTTGCCAAGCCATGAAAGCTCCTAACTTCTCCTACATTCTTTGGGGGAGGCCAATCTTGGATGGCCTTTATTTTCTCAGGGTCAACATGGACCCCATTTTTATTGACTACAAATCCTAGAAAGATGACACTATCAACACAAAAGGTACATTTATAAAGATTTGCAAACAATTTATTGGTTCTAAGAATTGTTAAAACAACTCTCAAATGTTTTTCATGATTTTGCAAATCTTGACTATATACCAATATGTCATCAAAATACACAACTACAAACTTCCCAATACAATCCCTTAAGACATGATTCATGAGTCTCATGAATGTACTTGGGGCATTAGTAAGGCCAAAAGGCATTACTAACCACTCATATAATCCAAATTTAGTCTTAAAAGCAGTTTTCCACTCATCAACTTCTTTGATTCTAATTTGGTGGTAACCACTCTTAAGATCTATCTTGGAAAAAAATTGAGCCCCATGTAATTCATCTAACATATCATCAAGTCTAGGAATGGGATGTTTGTACTTTATTGTGATGTTGTTGATAGCCCTACAATCACAACACATTCGCCACTTTCCATCCTTTTTGGGCACCAACAACACAGGTACAACACATGGGCTTAAGCTCTTTTGAACCCAACCCTTATCTAGCAGATCTTGAACTTGTGACTCAAACTCTTTTGTTTCTTGGGGATTGGTCCTATAGGCAGGCCTATTAGGAAGAGTTGCCCCTGGAATAAAGTCAATTTGATGTTTTATTCCCCTTAAAGGTGGAAGACCAATTGGAATTTCCTTAGGAAATAGATCACCAAATTCTTTCAAAAGCTTTTGGATTGAAAGAGATAGAATAAAAGTCTTAGATTCACTAGATGTGCATGTGAGTGTTCCTTGACAAAGAAGGAGGTATGAAGGTTGCTCAACTTGAAGGGTATTGATCAAAGTCTTTTATTTAAAAGGACTTCTTGTTGAGTGACCTTGTGGGAGGGAACACTAGACTCCCACGCCTCTCTTTCATCCCTAAGGACTACTTTTTGCTTTTGTTTTGTACTTTTTTTTCTTTTTTCTTGGTCCCTAGTGGCCTTCATTTGTGCTTGATCTTTCGCAACCTGGGTAGGTGTCAAAGGATGAAGCACAGATTTCTTGTCTCCTTTATGCACAGTTATGGTGTTGGTAAGACCATGATGTATAGTTTCATGATCAAATTGCCATGGTCTTCCCAACAACACATGACAAGCTTCCATGGGAACTATATCACAAATCACTTCATTTTTGAAGTTCCCAATGGAAATTGCCAATTTAGCTTGTTTCTTGACAGTTATATCCCCATCTTCATTTAGCCAATGAAGTTTGTAAGGTTTTGGATGGGGTATGACTTCAAGATTCAGCTTTTCAACCACCTTTGTGCTACAACAATTGCAACAAGAACCACTATCAACAATGAGAGAAAAATATTTGTCTTGAATTTTACATCTTGTATGAAAGATGTTCTCTCTTTGAGATAGATGTTCTAAGCTAGGTTGATTATTGAGCACCCTTCTCACCATGAGAAGTTGACAATCATCAGAATAGACTTCCTCTCCTTTCTCTTGTTCACTCTCACTTTCACTGGTGGGAGATTCACTTTCACTACTATAAATGTCACTACCTCTAAGAATGATGGTTCTCTTGGTAGGACATTGAGCAGCTACATGTCCCCTACCCAAACATTTAAAACACTTGATATCTCTTGTGTGAGTGTGTGAAGAGGATTCTTGCTTTGGCTTCTCATTTATTTTGGCTAGAGGCTTAAAATGTTCTTTTTCTTTGAATGTTTTCTTTTCAAAGGTAGGGTGAACTTGAACTCGCTTTGAAGAAGATTTTCTCAAGTTTTGTTATTCTACCTTTATACACATTTGAACAAGATCATTCAAATCTCTATAAGGTAGAAGTTCAACCTTATCCCGAATATCAAAATTAAGCCCACTTAAGAATCTAGCCAAAGTAATTTCTGAAGCCTCTACTATTCCTGCCCTCATCATGTAAAGCTCCGTCTTTTGCCTATATTCTTCCACAGTCATAGACTTTTGTTGAAGTCTTTGGAGCTTATCCATAAGTTCTCTATTGTAATAGGAGGGAATGTTTCTCCTCCTAAGAGCAGATTTGAGATCATTCCAATAATGAATTGGAGGATCTTGGTGTCTAAGTCTCTCTTGGACTAAGGCAGTCCACCAATACATTGCATACCCTTGAAAGCTTAGGGTTGCTAGGGAGACTTTTCTTTCTTCACTTACTTGGTGGCAAGCAAACAATTGCTTCACCTTCATTTCCCAATCAAGATAAGCCTCAACATTGTCCTTCCCATGGAAGTGAGGCAACACAACATTGACTTCTTTAGGGGGTGGAGGCATTTGAGTATCCCTCCTATGTCTTCTAGAAGAGGAATGTTGATGGTAATACTCTCCTACACTTAAGGGTATTCCTCCCATTTGTGAATGATCACTTTGACTTCCCCTAGACCTCTCCCTACTTTGATGATGCTCTTCTCTTATCAACCTCAACTCATCTTGAATCATAACATTTTGAAGCTCTCTATTAACTTTCTCTTGACTCATTTTTCTCTCAATCTCATTGAGTTGGTTGACTAGAGTTTGAAGGGTGATTTTCTCTTTTTGATTTTCATTATCACTAATCCTAGGTGAGTTTCTTCTTGACATTGTGATGGACTTAAATGTTTTCTCGAAATAAAGACTAAAGAGTTCACTTTGAAAGCAATATTCCAGGTAAGGGAAGTGAACCACTTGGGTTGCTTAAGTACCAAGCCTTGCCTTGCGAAATATGCTTTTAGCTACTTACTAAAATCTTTAGTTCAAAATCACTTTGAAATCCACCAAAAGTCTTAAAGACAACAACAAACAAGACAGTAAAATCCTAGATTCTAAAATTCGGACCCCTAAAAAAAGCTTCCTAGACGGAACAAAATGAAAGATAAACAAGGGAAGAAAAGTTGCAACTTGAAATGGAAAAGCATGTAAAGATGAGGTCTCCTATGCTTTGCAAAACTGCACAACTAATCTCTCTCGGCTTCAATGCAATTGATGTGGAAGATGGAATCAGTTTTTCCACTACTGCAGCGTTTCCACGCTCAAACCTGGTCACAAATATGGTTTACACTTCTTTCCAAGTCCAACCTGCATAATTCTAATGAAGCCAAACAGAAAATAATTCCAAGCACTAATACTTGCAATTGTAATGGTTAAATGACAAAAGAAATCAGAATTTGGAAACGGAAAATAGTAACCACAAGCAAGTTTTGAATCAAGCAATACTGGATAGAAAATGTATTAGATTGATTAAAATCAATGGTTCAATCTGCCAAGGAATTGCCTGATGAAATGGGTGTTGGATGTTGTGTGCAGCTTTGGTTTCTCACAAGGAAGGGTGAATTTAACCAATTCACACTAATCTCATAGCTGCAAAGTAAGGACCCTGCTGTCACATAAAAATTCACACCAGATTCTGCAGCTGCTACCGAGAATTCTTTCACCGAAAGCCACACTTCATGACTGGATTCCTTAATCTCTTCACTTCTTTTGATGTTTCCTTGTATGTAAGAAGTCTGAGCTATACTACACCTAAACAACAAACCAGTTTAGCACTCGTATAACCTGTTATACTGTCCGAAAAATACAGCCAAAGTGACAGCAAAACAGAACCTTTTATCAAACAGGTTATGTGCAAGAGGTTCAAAAATTTAAAATAGAAGAATTAAGTAGGTAGCAAACACGGTAGCACTGCAAAATGATCCTAGGAATAGTTCTAGAGTAGATTGGACCAACAAAAATGAATAACAACAAGCAATTGGATCAAAATAGCAGTGTTCAATAATTTCACAAACTGTTTGTGATAATGCCTCAAAGAACAGTAAAATTAGATGTAGAATTTGGTTAACCAGCCTCGGCAATTTTTCACTTTACTGGATGCATTGGTTCTTTTAGCTTTTTAATTTGACTTTCTTATTGTTTGGACATTCTTGCATGCATTTTAATAGAACCAAGCTTTTACTACATCCTTAATTCAACCAATCGACCAAATTCAGTTTAGGAATTCGAAATTTTACTGCACTGCTACGGTGTTTGATCTAAAAAATTGGTCAAGTCACATATGTATTTTGCACAGAATAGCAAGTGGTCAGCTTAGACAGTTTCAAGCATGTTTGAATGACTAAAACAAACTTGTTTGACCGCAAATTTAGCTAAATGCAGTGTATATCAGATTTGGAATATAGCAGTTCTGATGCAAGCTATTTAATCAACTATAACAGCCAGATTTTGCAATCAAAGCTAAATCAACTTGAACACAATAAAGCTGAACTAAATACAGTCAAAGAAAGTTGCTCAAAGTGGCAGAAAGTGATTTGGATGGTTGGCCATGATCTAAGTTGCTAACCACTTGACACGAAGAATTTTAACTCACTAGTCACAATGCATCTCGGTTTACTGCTTTTATTATACAAATCTGAATTGACATACTCAGTTTATACTTCATTCAATGTCAATTATGGATTAGCTTTCATGTAGCAAAAGTACTTGTGAAAGAAAGCAAACCACATATCAGATTAAGCAATGAAACAGTGCTTATTGAAAATTCAAAACAGATGCATTTTTAACATAATCTGTTCTGCGTGGAGTTACTGGAACTGCAACGATTAATACCAAATCATGCACATGAGCTCATCATTTCAATTGTCATCGCTCATATACTGTGCAGAAAAACATGTAACTCAGATAGGTTCCAGTATAGTTGCAGACTCACACGATTATTCAACCAGAATTTTTGACAAAAATTGAATTGCACATGACATATGACATAACAGGATGGATGCTCAAATTAAAATGACTCAACCAAAAATCTCAACCGATTAAAATGAAAATACTCAAGCAATTAAAAGGTGGCACGGATCAAAGACTCAAAGATCCTAAAAGAATTCAATAACCAATGAAACAGTAACAGAGATGCAAAGACAGTGAAGGAATGGAATGACAGAACCGAAATTGAAAAGAATTAAAACTTATCTCACTGCACCAACAACCATGCTCTGAATACCAAATGATACGGTTAGCCTTGGTGTGGAACTGCAGGTCCGTGAGAATTGCTTCACAAAGTGGAATGACATCGTTGGAGATATGTGAACACCGAAAACAGCAACGGAAACCAGAGGTGCTCTGGTTCAGACATGTAGGAAACGAATTCAATGGATGATAGTGTCACGGGCAGCGGATGAAGGTGAGTGGTGTCGTGATCTGGTAATGGATGTTGTGCTTAGGAAGTGGCTACAACTCAGACAACCTTCCATACAAGGAAGGAAGTTGTAGGGAAAGAGGCAAGCATAGAGAGTGACTTTCGGTTGCAGAGAAGACTGGCTCAATAGATTCAGCAAATTCTATATTCATCCAAAAGTGTGATACAAAAGCTGCCTTGGGGTTTTTATAAGGGAACCCGTCGGCCTTGGCAAGGAAAATATGAGATCCATGAAATGTGGATCGGCTGCCACGTTTACAGCCATGTGCAGCATGTGATAGCCTTCTAGAAGGCTTTATTTAGCATGTGGGAAATGTTTCCTAGCTAAGTGGCACGTGTTACATGTGTGGTTGCTGAAAAATAAATTTGTCGTGCCATACATGTGAAGAAAATGATGTGTCTTTAACCCTTGCCTTCCTTGGACCATCTTGGCTCTTGATCTTGCTCTCCTGGCTTCCATTCAAAGCATGGGAAAAATATCTGACCTTCTTGTGTTGGCTCTTGAAGTTCTTGTTGTAGTTTCCTGGCCATCTGTCTTATTAGAGGTCCTGGATGCAAATTGCTAGGACCCCGTGTATCAGTCTTCCTCCTTTGAATAGAACAAGTAATTGCTTATGTAATAGCTTCTGAAAGTGATCACATCAGTGTTAGGTCTACGAGCTTGTCTCAATAGATTTTCAGAAACATTCGGAGTGGCATAAATATTTTTCTTAAACCAAGCTAAAAATGATTTGTTATGTTCATTAAGTGTCCACTTTTCACTCATTCATGGATGTGCTGACTTAATTTCATCAATGTGCTGTGAAATGTAAGGAATAACATCCTCTGTGTTGTTTAAAATGTACAAATGAGCTTGATTAACTTCTTTTCAACCAACACTTTCAATCCTTACTCCTCGAACTCCCTTTCCTTCACGTCTGTGTTCATGTACTGTTTTTTTTGGAAGTCCTATTGGTTCACAACTTGGCATATAACTTGAGCATAATTCAATGGCTTCCTCTGCAATGTAGCGCTCTATCGAAGCCTCCGGTCTCAATTGATTCTTAACATATCCCTTTAAGATCTTCATGTATCTTTCAACTGGGTACATCCACCTCAAGAAAACTGGCCCACATATTCGAATTTCTCTCACTAGATGGACAATTAAATGAACCATGATATCAAAAAATGAGGGTGGGAAATACATTTCCAATTGGCACAAAATTCTGATGGCCTCATTTTGCAAATAATCTAACTGTCGAGGATCAACAACTTTCTTGCAAATGACATTCAAAAACAAAATCAAACGTGTGAGAATACTTGTCACAGAGACATGTAATATGGCTCGAATAGCTACTGGTAAAAGTTGTTGCATTAAGACATGACAATTGTGGGACTTTAAACCAACTAACTTTAAATCTTTCATAGAAACAAGGCTACTAATATTCGATGAATAACCTTGTGGAACCTTCAAACCATGTAAACATTGACAATATTTGTTTTTCTTTTTTTGAAAGAGTATGACAAGCTGGAGGAAGATAGGTGCATCTTCCTATGGACTGCGGATGTAACTTAGAACGGATTCCCATGTCAAGCAAGTCTTGTCGTGCTTTCACTCCATCTTTTGTTTTTCCTTTAACGTTTAGTAAAGTCCCAACAACACTATCACATACATTTTTTTCAACATGCATCACGTCTATGCAATGTCGCACATCAACTTTACACCAATATGGAAGATTAAAGTATATTGATAGCTTTTTTCAAATGTTTTCCTCAAGGGCCGTTTTTTTTTTTTGTTTTCCGAAGACAACATGAATGTTCCTCACCTGGTTGTATACTTCTTCCCCATTACGTGGTCTGCTCACCACATCATCTTCAGGACTTCCATTAAACTCTTTCTTCAATCTACGGTAAGGGTGATTGCGAGGAAGGAATCTTCAGTGTCTTGTGTACACAGTTTTCTGTCCATGCTTCAGTTGAAGATAACTAGTATTTTCTTCACAAATTGGACATGCAAAATGACCTGTAACACTGTAACCGCTCAAGTTCCCATAGGTTGGGAAATCATTTATGGTGCAAAACAACATTGCATGCAAACAGAAGTTTTCTTATGAATATGAATCGAAGACCTCGACGCCCAAGGGTTTTAGATAAACATCAATGTCATTTCCAGGTTGTCTAGGACCCGATATCATCATCGACAACATCATGTATTTTCTCTTCATGCACAACATAGGAGATAGATTGTATATCATCAAAATAATTGGCCATGAATTATGTTTGCTACTTAAGTTTTCATAAGGATTCATACCATCGGTAGCAAGTGCAAGTCTTAAGTTTCTTGGCTCTGCACTAAATTCGGGAAATGTGGCATCAATGTTCTTCCATTGTTGGGAATCAACTGGGTGTTGAAGAAGATTATCGCATTTTCTTCCATCCACATGCCACATAAGATTCTTCGCATCTTTTTAACAAAAAAAATCGTTTCAGCCTCGGTACTATAGGTAAATACCACACGACCTTAACCGGTGGACCTTGATTCTGTTCATCGTTATTTCAATCAAGTTTCTTCTTAAATCGTGACAAACCACACGTCGGACACACCTTCATTGAAGCATACTGATCTCTATACAATACACAATCATTGGGACATGCATGTATCTTTTGGTATTCCAAACCCATTGGACATGGAATTTTCTTCGCGTCGTAATTAGGTATAGGTAACGTGTTATTTTCTGGAAGCATGTCCTTCAGTAACTCCAACAATTCCATGAAACTTTTATTAGTCCATTCGTTTCTTGCTTTCAAACAAAACAATTTCAAAGTAGCTGATAAGCTTGTAAAATTGATGAATCCTGGATACAATTCTTGCTCTGAATCGTTCTTAAGACTATCGTATAAATGAGCTCTTCCAAAAAAATTTTCTCCAACTTCACGTACCATTTCGTCTAAATGATCACTCATCGATTCTTCGACATAATCTGAACCTCTTAAAGTTGTTGGCTTATATAATACTTCCCCATGCCAAGTCCAAACTGTATAACTTCTCATTATTCCATAGATGAATAAATGATCACGGATGTTGTCTAAGTCTTGACGTCCTTGATTGAGACAACAAACACAAGGGCAAAAATATGCCCCGTTCACTGGTTTTGCGTGTTCCTTAACATATTGTATGAACTCAGAAACCCCTCGGTCATACTCTTCACTAATACGACGCTCACGAATCCAGCTTCGATCCATACTTTAGGACTCTAAAAGAAAAGAATCTACGAAAAAAAATAAAAACTAACTTACGTAGACGTAGAGAACAAAAAATAAATATATATAATGGATAAGAGATATTGAAAGGAAAAAAAACATACTTGAAATGGTGTCACTCGAGAAGATGCTGAAGTTCGCTGACCACGTAAGAAAAACAGCGTAAAGGTAAACGAAAAACAATCGGTCAACCATACAAATGTGAACCAAATGACATTGAAACAACTTAAAAATAACCTTCTTTCTTTATCACAGTCATCCGCGAAGAAGAAAGTTCAAGCAAAAATGGAAGTGCGAACAAAGAGTGAGACCGTGTTATGCTTTTAGCTCAATAAATAAATTCCATGTCGCATACATTAAAAGTATGACATTATATATAAATATAATGTCCAACCCCAAATAATTGACGGTTTCCCTTAAAACATTAGCGCCAATAGAACGTCGAATATGAGGAAAATCGACGTTTTCTCTTAATTAGAAAGTACCGTACTTTTATACCTCTTTTCTTTTCACTCCTCCCATAGAACGTCGAAGGCTGCGGGCTGGGACATGAAGGGAATTGAAGTGGTTGGGAGCATTAATGGTGTGCTTAATAGAACGTCAAATTCCATGGGGCTTTGACGTTTTTTTCTTCTGCCAATTTCAAAATTTGGAGAGCTCTCTTTTCTTTAAAATCATAGATGAAATCTTTTCTTTTTACTTCTTCCATAATCGATTCAAGTTAGCAGTGTACTGAAATTTGCACTTTTAAACCAATGATCAGTTTTTAAAAGGTCGACGACGATAAAAATTCAAAAAAAAACTTAAACCTTTTATTTGGTCAAAATCAAATAAATTACTTTCAAAAATTTAATAGTTATAATAAGTAATTAGTATAACTGATTAAGCTTTAAAAAATACCATGATTAACATTATTAGAAAAAACATCCCTCTCATGCATTATTTCCTTGCTTTTTATTATTTTAGCAAACATGTATCAATATCCAGCCATGTTGTCATTAATGTCACCATAAATAATCAATAAAAACTCATTTGCATTTCTTAATTTATAACGCTTCTAATCGAATTTTATTACTTCGAATCGATTATATTAGCGTAGCAAAATTGAAAGAGGAATTATATGAATATAGAGGGCACATCAAACTTTTTAACTTTGATCCCTCCAAATGTCACCTTCTTCGCAGGTGATAGAAAAGTAGACATTTTTGGGTTGCGGGAAGTCATTTTGATATTCCCCAAAATATTTTAACATCGAATTTTTTTGGTCTTCGACGTTAGTACATAATTACTTTATCTATGATTGACGTTTGTACGTCGAACTCGACAGGGCTTCGACGTTTTCCAATGACCCTTGATTGAAATCTGTGAATCCTAGAGTGTCTCTGAAAATGGCTTCTTCATCTCATCTTTCAAGAATAGAGAAAGCAAATAGCATGGCTACTGTTAGAGAAGCTAATGTAAATGGTTGGATGAGCGATGATGATTATCGATGGAGAATTACTGATGAGAGTCTTAAAGTTGTTGTCTTACCAAAGTATTTTGACCTAAGATTATTTGGAAGGGAAAACTTTAAATTTCCCGAATGGATTAACAATGGTGCAAATGAACGGAGACTGGTACCCTGATCTTGTTAGAGTATTCTACCATCACTTAAAAATTATCAATGGTGACATCTGCTCAAGAGTTAAAGGCACTGACATTTTAATTAACAATGATGTCTGGCAACAGACCACTGGATTAAAGGCCGAAGGAATCTCTTCTCATCTACCAAACTCTGAAGTAAATTGTTGGTTAAAGAAAAAGGATCTCTATAGAGGGTGGCTCAAACTTCCGGTGAGTCAGTCAAGAGAAAATATTTTTCTGCATAAAGACCTCAAAATTGAAGAAATGGTTTTAGCACATATATTGGCATCGGTGATTCTACCGAGAAGATTGACGCAAGATGAAATGACCACGAAGGATGTGTTTCTTCTGCATGCTATCAAGAATGACATACCTACCAATTGGGTGGAGGTGTTAAAAGATCACATGACTAAATTGCTCACAACAACGCTTACTATCTGCCTTATGTTGTTCTCATAAGCAATACTTGTTCTTCAAGGAGTGAGGACCTATGGAGAAAGGAAACATTCATGTACCTACACAAATGTCATAAATCGTAACACCCTTGTGTCACTAGGACTAGTAAGGACATTAAAAGGATGGTGCTTTAGAGGCGAAGAGAATCTAATGTACTGTTTTGGAAGCACCTCTGTTAAATGTAGACAAAGATCGGATAATGCCTCCAACAGCAACAATGAATATCTCTTAGCTGATCCGCTTCAGTTAATTGTTAACAAGCTCAATCAGCTCGAGACAAAGGTTGATCGTATTCTGCAACATGGGAAGGATGAAGACACATATGAAGATGACTCTATGGATTCAGTTGAAGAAGGATAGGAATGAAAATACACCCCATCTTGTGTTTTATGTCTCTTGTTGTGTCTTGTTTGTTTTTGTTCTTAATTGTATTTTGATAATGACTTAGACTACCATTTTGTCTGGCCTTTTGCAGTAGTCATCTGTTTGTAATATTCTTTTGAAATATAAATGAAATCAGTTAGTGTTGGTTTAAATCTAGTCGCCTTACATTTCATGATTGTTGAAGTTGATCATGCACGTGCTAACTGTTACATGACTTCTTTTGATATGAGGAGATTCGACGTTTTGACTGAATTATAATATTTTAATTCTTGAATTAAAAAAATTAATTATACAGGGGGGAAATAGAGGTTTAAGTAAGGGCAAAGTTGGAAATTAAACCAAAATTAAGTGTTGAAAGCCTCATTCTCATTTACATTGCGAAATTAAATAGTCAGGTGCTACAGCAACACATACTTGAATTGAACATAAAATTAAAAAAGAAAAACCATTTTAGGGAGAAAAAACATTTCAGCACATGACATGCTGCCAAATCACCACCTTGACACGTCATCATAATCTTCTCCAACAATCTGAAACCCTAATTCCAAACCAAACCTTAGCGCGCCGTCTTCAACCGCCGCACCATCACATCAGGCCAAAACCCACCTTCCACAGAACAATCCCAAATCACCCCTGAATCTCCACCGCAAGCCTCTTCGCAAAAGCGTCGCTGCCTTCGTTCTCATCCAAACTCCATGGACGCCGCACCTTCGTCATCAATCTCGCACAACCATGGAAGTTTTCTCCTTTGCACAACCTGCAAACCAAAAACCCAAAATAGCACCACCCAGAAAAACCCCTAAATTGGGCTACAATAGAAAAATCCTTGCCATCCCTGCAGCCCACACAGTGGGACACAACTAAAGGATTCTCCAAGGCAACTACCTCGAAAAAACGCTTGACCTGGTGCATGAGGGGCTGAGCGTGGTGGCGGACGAAGACGTGGAGACCGAACGACAACGCGTGCCATCTTCTCAGATGTTGGCGGCAAGGAGGATAGGCAGACGGTCAGGATCGAGGTTGGGTTATAAGAGAAAGAGGTAGTTGCTGATTGCGATATTGATAATAGAGACTCCGATGAACTCAAGACCCTCGTATGAAACACCTTCGGTGAAGATGAACTTGAGAGAGCTTCTGCTAGAACCTTCCGGTATTTGAATATGTGGCATAAGATTCTCTCTACCTCATCCACTTATGCCAAAGATTTAAAAACCGGAAACCTCTAGAAGAAGCTCCAACTCGTTCTTCTTCATCGAAGGTGTTTCTTACGAGCATCTTGAGTTCATCGGAGTCCCCATTATCAGTGTCGCAATCACCCCCTTAAATTCTGAATCTATTTACAAATTTGACGTCGAATGTTGAGTACCTTCGATGCACTGGCATTACTGACATCAATTGTACTGGACTTTTAATCTTACGTCGAATGTTAAGGATATTCGATGTTTTATTTTTAAAGAGAAATAAAATATTATTTTAAAATATAATATCAAGGTGTGTAAATATATCTTGTAAATTTATTTTGAAACCGGTGACCAATTTTAATTTTTTTTTTAAAACAATTGAACCCTTCCATGGTTTTCCAAACCCATTGAACGGCAATGGTTAAAAATAAGCTTTCCTGTCTTTCCCTTTCTTTCATGCTTTTCCAGATCAATGCATCATTATTTTTCTCATATCACAAACCAAACCAATATTTATATATAACTATGCAAAATGTAAACTTCCAAATCTAATCAAATATGTAATAATACCTGGGATTTGCGGTGATGTAATAATTAAATATGTAATAATACCTGATCATTCATACGCTAACTGTTACATGACTTCTTTTGATATGAGGAAATTCGATGTTTTGACTGAATTATAATTTTTTAATTCTTGAATTAAAAAAATGAAGTATACAGGGTGAAAATCGATGTTTAAGTAAGGGAAAAGTTGGAAATTAAACCTAAAATTAAGTGTTGAAAGCCTTGTTCTCATTTACATTGCGAAATTAAATAGTCAGGTGCTATACCAACACATACTTGAACATCAAATTAAAAAAGAAAAAACATTTTAGGGGAAAAAAAAACATTTCAGCCAATGACATGCTGTCACATGACCACCTTGACACGTCATCATCATCTTCTCCAACAATCACCTTGCAACCACCTTGCCGCTGCACCATCGCATCAGGCCAACACCCACCTTCCACGGAACAATCCCTAATTGCCGCTGAACCTCCACTACAAGCCTATTCGCCAAAGCGTCGCTGCCTTCGTTCTCATCCAAACTCCATGGACGCTACACCTCCGTCATCAATCTCGCACAAGCATGGAAGCTTGCTCCTTCGCACAACCTCCAATCAGAAAGCCCAGAATCGCATCACCCAAATAAAACCCTAAATCGGCCTACAACAGAAAAATCCTTGCCATCCCTGCAGCCCACACCGTGCGACGCAACAGAAGGATTCTCCAAGGCAACTGCCTCGACAAAACGCTCGACCTGGTCCATAAGGGGCTGAGCGTGGTGGCGGACGAAGACGTGGAGACCGAACCGCAACGCGTGCCAGCTTCTCGGTAGTGATGTTGGTGGCACGGAGGATAGACAGACGACCAGGATCGAGGTTGGGGTATATGAGAAAAATGTAGTTGTTGATTGCGAGAATGATAATGAAGACTCCGATGAACTTAAGACGCTCGTAAGATACGTTTGTTGAAGATGAACTTGAGAGATTCTTCTAGAAGCTTCCGATATTTGAATATGTGGCATAAGATTCTCTCCCTACCTCAGCCACTTATGCCATAGATTCAAAAACATGAATCTTCAAGAAGAAGCTCTTAAGATCATTTTCATCGAATGTGTGTTTCTTAGGAGTGTCTTGAGTTCATGGGGTCCCTATTATCAGTCTCACAATCAACCACTTAAAATCAGAATATATTTAGAATGTTTGACGTCTAATGTTGAGTACCCTCTATGTACTAAAATTTGGATTTTTTAAGTTTACTGAAATTTGGATTTTTAACCAATGATCAGTTAAGATTACGTTGAATTTGTATGATATTCGACATTTTAGTATTCTAGTATGGCGTCGAATACTAAGGATATTCGACGTTTTATTTTAAAGAGAAATAAAATATTATTTTAAAATATAATATCAAGGTGTGTAAATTTATCTTGTAATAATTACATGGAAATAAAATATAAAAAGATTTGTTGGTGAAATTTAAAGAGAATAAAACTTTATTTCTTTAATATTATTTTAATTTCATATTAAACTTAATTATAATAATAATTTATGAGAACATCTACATAAGGCAAATAGCTAACAAGACTCAAATCCACTTCTGAGGCTACTAGGTCCCTATTCTTATTCATGTGAATCCACAGAGTCGTCTTCAGACTTATCTTCTTCATTGCAGTGATGTATAATGCGATCAATTTTTACCTCAAGCAGATTAAGCTTGTCAACAATGTTCTGAAGATGATTTGTGGCAAGATCTATGCAGTTGTTGTCAGAATATGTGATCTTTCTTTGCTCACTTGTGACAGAGGTTCTTCCATAAAGATATAACATATTTTCTTCTCCTTTAAAGCACCATCCTCTTAAAGTCCTTGTTAATCCAAATGAGATCAAAGTATTTTGGTTAATCTCATTTCTACAGTTGCATGGAAACCTCCTTTCACGATCAGTGTTCACATCTTCATTTTCAAGAATTCTGCTGACTAATACTGCATAGGGTAGATGAAGAGACTTTTTCATAGAACTTTCAGTCATATGTTCTTTTAGCACATCCACCCAATTCATTGGAATATCATTCTTAAGAGCATACAGCAAGTAGATATCTTCAGCTATCATATTTGGTTCAGGGATTCTTGCAGGTAGAATCACAAAGGAGAGTATATGAGCCATTATTCTTTCTTCCATCCTTAGTCCTTCATGAGCGAGGTCTTTTTTAAGCAACTCTGATAACCTTGTATTGTCATCAGAATATCTTAGCCACACTTTGTAGACATCTCTCATCTTCAACAACGAATTTGTTGAGTTAAGTAGATGAGATGATATAACCTCAGCTTTTAAACCGACAACATGCAACCATGTATCATTGTCAATCACAATGTCAACCCCCTTTACCCTAGAGTGAATATCACTGTTTACCAGTTTCAGGTTGTGGTAGAACACTTTCACAAGATCAGGATACCAGTATCCTTTCAGTTGAACCAAGGACGATAGTTCCTGAGACTTCAATCAACCAGGAAACATAAACCCTTCTCTTTCAAATAAGCTCAGATCAAGATACTTCGGAGTGACAACAATTTTGATTCTTCCATGGATGAACCTTTCTCTAACTTCATCGTCACTGATCCATCCTGTAGGACTAGTACTTCTCTCAGCCGATGTGGAGATTTTGGTGAGATTAGAAGAGGATGCAGCCATTTAGCAAAGATAAGTAGCCTAAGGTTTTGCTTTCAGCAAGTGTGATTTTGAGTCATTGGTAGTTATCATCACATATTTAAAGGGCGCGAACAAACCAAGCAAAGACTCATTTTAAGAATTCAAATTCAGAAAATCGTTTAACATTTTTTTAAAATTTTGTTTTTAAATTAAAATTAATAAAACTAAAAATAAAAATAATAATATTAATATTAATAAATATAATAATAATAATAATAATGTAAAATTTTATTTAATCTAGTGTAACGTATTAAATAATATTAAAAATAAATTAATTATTTGTTAATTTTAGTTTGAAAGAAAAATTTTAAAAATAGGTTAAAATTTAATATATTAAACGGTTTTTGAAAATCGTTTAAGCTTTTAAAGAAAATCGTTTAAGCTCTTGGCGATTTTTCAAAATGGTTAAAGTCTTAAATGGTTTTCCCGGAAACCGAATTTTAATCTTTTATAAATTCGTGCTATCCATGTAACTTAGCAATAGTAACTTAGCAATATTGAAAGTGGAATAATATAAATATAGAGGGACACATAAGAGTTTTTAACTTCGATCCCTCCAAATCTCACCTCGGTAATTGAAAAGTACACAATTTCTGGGAGGCGGGATGTCAATTTGTTATTAATCAAACGACATGTATTACTTTCCAAAATGTTTTTATTTATATTACAAAATGGTTAACATATCTTACAGGGAAATGCTTAGGAAAAAGAAATATGGTTCACAGTATGTTTAATGCTGAAACAATTTTAGGATCTAAAATAATTATATAAAAAAGTTGTTGAACTTCATCATTCTACATTTTAAATGAATCGTTTTTTAAATTGTCTTGGGTTTGTCCTCTAGGATTAGATGTAGAGTTATTTCATTTCCTATGTAGTTCACGTCGCATATTGAGTCCATGTGATGTCTTCTTCAACTAGCAGCCAAAGGTCTTGCACTTTTTTTCTTCTTTTATTTTTTTTTTCAATCAAACGTCGAAGCCTGTGGGGGCATAGACATTAAGGGCATCGACATGAGGGGCATTGGAGTGGTTCAGAGCATTAATTGTGTTAGAGATTGGGGTCTGAACCGTCTGAATCTTGTTCCATTAAGTCATCTAGACTTTGATCTTCTTCGGTCACTCAAATGTTTTTTCTTTTTTCTTTTAAACACTAACTTTAACGCCCTAGTCCACTTGGGTTCTACGATGTAGTTTTCGTCAATTATGAGTATCCAAAGAGATTTTTAACTTTTTCACTAAATGATGTTCGAATGTCGATCCATCTTTTATTATTTTGTTTTCTTTTAAATTCTCACTTTAACGTCCTAGTCCCATGGTTCTTTGACGTAGTTTTCGTCAATTATCAGTATCGAAAGAGATTTTCAACAATTATTATCAGTATCCAAAGATATTTTGAACTTTTCCACTGAAAGATGTTTGAACGTCGATCAATTTTTATTATTCTTTATTTTTTGTTTTAAACTCTCACTTTAATGTCGTAGACTCAAGATATGAGACATAGTTTTTGTCAGAAGCAATTATTATCAGTATCCAAAGAGATTTTTGACATTTTTTACTTTAACTCTGAATGATGTTTGTGTTAGGAAACATGTTTGCTTTGTTTTACACCAAGAGGGGGGTGAATTGGTGTTAGTTCAAAAACAAAATCTTTTCACAATCTTGAGAGGAAAATGCAAAGCTTTTGATCTTTCCTTGAAATGCAAGTAATGAAAATTCAATGCAGCGGAAAAACGTAGTTGACTGCTAAACAATTAAAGTCGACTGGAAATAAAGAGTGCAAGGATAGAGAAAATCAAACACGAGTTTTTATACTGGTTCGGCCAACAATGCCTACATCCAGTGTCCATCCAATCCAAGAAGCAAATGCACTATAATGGTTGTGGTTTTTACAACAAGGAATTTATAGAAGCACCACCCAAAAATATAAATCTCCTCTCTAACCCAAAACCAAAATATAGTTGCACACACAAAAACCAGAATTGCAGCAAGAATCCCCTATTCTGCAATCTACACCCACGTCGAACAATCCTCAACGTGTAATCAACACTCTTCACAGGATGCCAAGCCTATCACAGTAGACTTCATAGGTTACCAAGCCTATCACAACATACTTCACAGGTTGCCAAGCCTTCAATCAAATGCAGTAGTCTTCACAGGACGCCAAGCCTTCAAGATCAAACCAGAAACACCTTCTTTATGCAGATGTTGATGAAACAGTATGCGCAATCGACTCCTCCCTTTGAATCTCTCTCAAGAAAGATCACCACCTTCTTCTTGGAGAATTCTTGGAGCTTCTAAAATAGAGAATTCAATATGAAACAGGACAATGAAAATGTCAGATCACAAAAGTCTTTTTGAACAATTTGTGTTCTATCTATTTATAGTTTTCTGTTATTTCAGATTGCATCTCAATCGAATAGCCTACTAATTCAGTCGACTGTATTAAACACTTATAACAGACAGTCAACACAAAGGCTCCTCAATCAACCAAATCAATACATATTTAAGACAGTTGACCAAGTCAGTCAATCTTAACTAACTTTTGAAAAATATAGCCGTTGGAGTGTGTAGGCTTAACAGAATTCCAAATAGAACAGTAATACAGTCGAATGTGTAATCCACATTGTCGACTGACACATGAGAAAACACTTTGAAATTATTTTCAACTCAAAATCTCACACAACAGAGTTTCACAAAATCTGTACAAAGCTTTTAGGATAGTCGAATCCATTTTGAGTGTATTCGACTGAACTAGAACTTTGTCACAAAAAGTATACGTTCATAACGTTGCTTGTGATCTTTTTCTTTCTGAAATGTGCAGTAATAAAAAACATTTTATCTCCCATTTCAAGACAAGCATGTTCCACAATAATATCACAAAATCAAGCATAGGAACATACATTGCAATTCATCAGAACATGTTCAGCAGATATGTTAAACAATAGAACATTAACATGTAATACTGGAACATATGTACTGTTATTAAGCATTGTGTTGACATCATCAAAAACAAGTTTGATATAGAGTTTGTGTTGTCAACAATCTCAACAGTTTGAACGTCATATCGGATGGGAATTGAGGTTCATATATAAATATAGATTGCATTTCACTAAATGCCTTGCTTCCTGTTTCCGTATTGAACATATTAGGATTCATGTTTTTTATCTCCTTGTTATTGTCTTCCTGTTAGATTTCGTATCATATTTGTTCTTTAAATTGCAGTTTGCTGACTAAAATTTTAAAGTGCCGCATTCAGGCCTCAGTTCATATGAAGGTGGTCTTTGAAATTGAAGTCAACAGAATGCTTTTTGTAGTACAGAAATAAGTTATCTTACGGGAAGGAAAATGGCGAGGAAAAAGAAATACGTTCACAATATGTTTAATGCTGAAACAATTTTGAGAACTAAAATAATTAGACGACACCATTTCATCTATTAATATAGATGTACTTTTCTTGTAACGCCATCTGTCCTGTTTCGATATTGAACATATTTGGATTCATGCTTTTTTTCTCCTTGTCATTGTCCTTCTCTTAGATTTCATATCATATCTGTTCTTTAAATTACAATTTGCTGACTTGAATTTGAAAGTGCCGCATTTAGTCTCGGTTCATATGAAGGTGGCCTTTCAAATTCAAGTCAAGAAAATGATTTTTATAGTACAAAAATGGTTAAGTTATGTTACTGGAAGGGAAATGGCGAGGAAAAAGAAATATGGTTCACAATATGTTTAATGTGTTAGGAAACAGGTTGGCTTCGTTTTACACCAAAAGGGGGGGTGAATTGGTGTTAGTTCAAAAACAAAATTTTTTCGCAATCTTTATGACAAAGTGCAAAGCTTTTTTATCTTTCTTGAAATGCAAGTAAATGTGATGGAAACCCATTTAGGGCATTCCATTCAAAGAAGTAGCAACTCAAGCTAAGACTAAGAAAGGGAAGTTAAAGAAGGACTTTCTAAAGATTTCTTAAGTTTCTTCTTTAAGTCTTAGAAGGATTATCTTGTAATATGTTCTAATTTGTTTTGAAGGGTCTAATAAAGCTCGAAGGATTTGACCAAAGCCATCCAAGAAGTAAATTCAATAAAAGCCAGCAAAGAGGCAAAAATGGGATTTGCTGATAGAGTAGCGCTCAAGCTTCACTCTTGTGTCGCCGAAGCGCTGACGAGATGCATGATTCACGTGTGCAAGATGATCTAAAGGAGGTGTGATCTGTGCTAGTTTGATTTGGCACCTTTCTTAGACAAAATTGTTTGAATTTTAAGAGGGAATTGGATCAGAAATGAGACCCCTCTTCACCTATAAATAAGAGGGTCTCCTCCTTTGTAAAATCACTTTTGAGCCTTAATGAAATGCTGTAGAATTTCCATTCTAGCCCTATTGCTCTTGAGTCAATGCTTCTTTTCAATTTCTCTACCCTTTCCTCTAGCTTCCTTCCATAGTAGGAAGGCCTTTTGAGCTGAGAGGTTCAAACACACACTCCTTCCACCATCAAAACACCAAAACTCCATTCACAAACATCCATTTCCTCTGCACTTCTCTCCATCAAGGACAGCTTGCTGTTTGGAGCTAGATCTCGCGGTTTCAAATCCTTAGCAGGCTTCCATTACAATCAAAATTCAATGCAGCGGAAAAATGCAGTTGACTGCAGAACATATAAAGTCGACTGGAAATAAAGAGTACAGGGATAGAGAAAATCAAACACTGGTTTTTATACTGGTTCGCCAACAATGCCTACATCCAGTGTCCTTCTAACCCAGGAAGCAAATGCACTATAATGGTTGCAGTTTTTACAACAAGGAATTTATAGAAGCACCACGCAAAAATATAAATCTTCTCTCTAACCAAAAACCAAAATATAGCTACGCAAAAAAACCAGAATTGCAGCAAGAATCCTCTCTTCTGCAATCTGAACCCATGTCGAACAAGCCTCAATGTGTAACCAACACTCTTCACAGGATGCCAAGCCTATCACAACAGACTTCACAGGTTGCCAAGCCTTCAATCAAATTTAGCACTCTTCATAGGATGCCAAGCCTTCAGGATCAAACAAGAAGCACCTTCTTTGTGTAGATAATGATCAAGCAGTGAGCGCAATTGACTCCTCCCTTTGAATCTCTCTCAAGAAAGATCACCACCGTCTTCTTGGAAAATTCTTGGAGCTTCTAAAACAGAGAATTCAATCTGAAACAGGAAAATGAAAATGTCATATCATCAAAAGTCTTAGAACAATTCGTGTTCAATCTATTTATAGTTTTCTGTTATATCAGATTGCTTCTAAGTCGAATAGCCTATTAATCTAGTCGACTGTATTAAAACAGTTATAACAGACAGCCAACTCAAAGGCCCCTCAGTCAACAAAATCAACACACATTTATTACAGTTGACCAAGTCACACAAACTCAACTAACTTTTGAAAAATATAGTCGTTGGAGCATGTAGGCTTAACAAAATTTCAACAGATCAGTAATAGAGTCGAATGTGTGATCCACACTGTCGACTACCACATGAAAAAAACCACTTTGAAATTCTTTTCAACTTAAAATGTCACATAGCACAGTTTCACAAAATCTGTACAAAGATTTTAGCATAGTCGAATCCATTCTGAGTGTATTCGACTGGACTAGAACTTTGTCACAACACATATAATTTCATAAAGGTGCTTGTGATCTTTTTCTTTTAGAAATGTGCAGTAATCAAAAACATTTTATCTCACATTTCAAAACAAGCATGTTCCACAAAAATATCACATAATCAAACATAGGAACATACATTAAAGTTCAACAAAACATGTTCATCAGATATGACAAACAGTTCAGAACAAGAACATGTAATACTGGAATATATGTATTGTTATTAAGCACTGTGTTGTCATCATCAAAAACCAGTTTGGTATAGAGTTTGTGTTGTCAACAATCTCAACATAATCCTGAAACAATTTTGAGAACTAAAATATATTTATGAAAAACTTGTTTAATTTCATCATTTGGCAATGTATGATTCTACTTTTAAATTCTCTTGGATTTGTTTTCTTCCCTTAGATTTCATAGTTATCTGATTTCTTATATCTGGGAAACAACTTCAAGAGAATTTAAATTTTGAATCTATTTACACATTTGATGTCCAATATTGAGATCTACAATGCACAAGAAACCATCTTGAAAAAGAAATCCTTCACTTCAGAATAATTCTAGATCGAAGAACTCGAAGACAAGTGTCCTATTGTCAAAAGGTTGTTAAAAAGAGTTGTCAAAATATCAGGATCCTTTCTATATCATCCAAATTTGTATCGTGCTTCATCATCACTTATTCAAGCATTTGAACTATCTTTTCTTACAACTTGTGCAGCCTTCTTTTCACGCCGTGAAGATGAAGAAGCCATTGTATAATTCTTTCTATTTTAAGCAAAATTGAAAGTGTTATTATATGTATATAGATGGGGACATCAAACTTTTTAACTTCGATTCCATCCTAATCTTGCCTTCTTTGCTGGTGACTGAAAAGTAAACAATTTCTTTGGATGGGTGATGAGGCGTCGCAACCCACACAAATTTGATGTGCATAAATAATGCAGTATAGTACTAAGAAGTGACTCCTAGGTCGTCTCTCAAGGACCAATATTGCGGTTCGGAATTGAGTCTAACACAAAGTGGGGGGGGGGGTTGAAAGTTTGTGGTTGATGCGGAAAAATTAAAATTAAAACGCAGATGTAATTTAAATTAAAATGTAGATGTAAAACGTAATTAAATTTAATGAAAAAGAAATTAGATGCAACAAAACATTTTAACATGCATTAAAATTAAATTAAAATAGTAAAAACGAAATTGCTACAGTAAATACAGACTGCTACAGTAAAATACAAAAATACAAAAAACAGTAAATACGAAAATACAGAAAACAGTAAATACAGAAACAGTAAAAATTAAAAACAGTAAAACAGAAAATAAAATTATAGCAGTACATAATAACAGTAGTACAGAAAATAAAGGAATTCAAAAACAAAAATTAAATTAATACAAAGATAGTAAAACAGAAAAACAGAAAAACAGAAAACAGTAAACAGTAAAAACAGAAACAGTAATTTAAAATACTGAAACAGTACCAGAATTGTCACAACAGAATATAGAAAATAAAATTTAAGTGATGAAAATAAAATAACAGTAAAATAAAAACATAACAAAAATTAAAGTTGCATCAAAAATTAAATGGCAAGAAAAATTAACGGTGGCTGGAAATAAAGTGATTGTGAAAGTAAAACAGTGCATGGATTAATAATTTAACAGGACAGTAGTTCAACCAAAGCTTCAGTAAAAAGAAATGCATTAAACTAAAAATTAAAAAGGAACAGAGTCTGGTTCAGCTGATACTCAACAACTGAGAAAGAGAAAAAAAATGAAAATGGAAGATTTGCAATTTTTCCGTTCCTCTCAGTAACGAACCGAGAGAGGGAGCTCTCCCCTCCTCTCCCTCTGCCAAACTCCAAACATTAGGTGCCTTTTTATAGGAGAGAAAATTGAATGTGGGCCTTGAAGGAGAGCTATTGCTTCCTCATTAAACTCCAAAGGCGGCTTGTTGAAGATGTCATTGTAGACGTCACAAGCACTTCGTTTTCTACGTTGCAGCTTCTAGATGAAGAAATAAGTTGGACATTTTTGAAGTGCATGGGCCACACCCCTTCCAGTAATGAAATTAACATGTTCTCCAATGTTGGACCACTCTTTGACGCGGGCCCTACTGGAAGTGATTGTTGAAACCATGCAAGGACTAGCTGCTGGATGTATGAAGGTTGGATGGGAGCTGTTTCATGGTGCAGCAAGGAAAGCTTTGTATGTGAGCATGGAGGATGAATGGGCTGCAGCGTGTTGTTGTATGCGTGGAAGTGTTGCAGCTGCTGTTTTCATGGAGAGAGTTGCACCGAGAAGATGTTGGGAGCTGCAACTGTTGTATGTTTGTTGAAGGTGCTGCACTTGGACCGTGAAGAACTGCTGCGCCACCTCCTGGAGATTGTTGTAACTTGATGGACCGCATGAAGATTGCACCAATTTGGACGTAAGTTGGGTTTCCATCACGTGAAAGCTGCAGCCTTCTTCTTTTTCATTGTGTTGGGCGTCACATGCTTCTCAAACGTGGCAGGCCAACATGATTCAGAGCTTCCATTTTTCTCTCAAGCTGTTGCACCTTAGAAGATGTTGTTGGACCATTGGATGCACCTCCTTGTTGGTTGCTTGACTCTCGTCTACAAATGAAGTGCGTGTGCAGGCCCAGAATGTTCAAGCTGCTGCTGCCCAAGGCCGTGTACCTTGCATCAATTCCATCTTCCAGTCCGTGAGGTGCTTGATTTGTCATGTGCTGGCTTCAAGCTAGTGTGTGTGGGCTGCAACCTGCTGGATCCGTGACGTGTTGCTGCTGCTGGACCATGCTAACGTGTTGCAGCTGCTGCATGGTGTTTGGCCGTGGCTACAAAGGTGCTGGATCAGGTGGATGAGCTGCAACTCTCGAATCAAGTTGGACCAGCTGCTGTTGGACGCTGATGAGGTGTGTTGCTGAACCCGTGAAGGATGCTTGCAAAGTTTGTGAATTGTTGGCAACAACTTCTAAGTGTTTAACGTTGGACTCCTAATGAAGCTAGATGTGTTGCACTTGTGTGAAGGAATGTTGCAGCTCTTTTGCACCAAAAATAATCACTTGCTTTCTTTAAAAGAAGACTTCACGTGTGAGTAGTGGTAAGAAGCAAGTTGCTGGATCAATTTGGAGTTGACACACCACTCTCTTCATGCACATGGGCCGTTAGTGTTGCTCTTTAACAAACTGCAGCTTTCTTCTTTTTTATTGTGTTGGGTGTCACATCCTTCTCAAACCCATGTGGCTTTCTTATAAGTGGCAGCCTTGCTCTTAATTGAATCAACGCTTTTGAGCTCCTTTCACGTGGATGACTGCTGTATTGTTGCTGTTGCCTGCAGCAAATAAAATGAATGTCCATGACAGCTGCTTGGGTGAGTGGAGGCTGCTGCATTCTTTCTTTATTGAGCCCGTGAGAAGCACTTAACGCACCTAGTAGCTGTTGCACGTTGCTTGTTGCTGCATGGGCTGCATCAAACTTCAAGTTAAGGGGCGTGAGCTCTGCTGGATGAATCAAGTGGGCTGCTGCTTGCTCTTCCAAAAATGCGTGAATGTGTTGGCTGCAACATGAAGATATACATGGGTTTAGATTATTTTAATCAAAGTGGAGGTTGTTTATTTTGTGCTGCAACTTAGTTAAACTATATTTTAATCAAAGGTGCTCATGGGCCACATCTAGCAACGAAATTAAATGCTACAGTCGTAGCATATGTTGCTTCCTCAAAATTGTGTGTGGTGTTGTTGCCTTTTGCACGTGATTTCTCTTAATTTTGTTGGAGTTATGGGCCATGCATGTGTCTTCTTCAAAAGCAATTTAAAATGACACGTGAAAGAGCATCCAAAGTCATCCTTTTTTATTTATTTTTATTTTTTTCAAGCCAAACAAAAATTTTTGTAAGGACGTGTGCCACTCTAGGAAAAAGCAATTGCATTCTTCAAAAATAAAATTATATGTTGCAAATCCAAAATAAATCTACGAATGTCTCAATATTATTTCCAAAATTTTCCCCTGAAATTAAAATTGCAAATAATTAGCTCAGAATATTCAAATTAACTAAAATAAGAATTTCCGATCAAATTAAGTACACTTAGGAAAAACGGGAAAATACCGGACAATTAAGCATAATTTCCTGATTAATTATAGCACAATAAACTAAGTGAAATCAGTAAAATATCGACTCATCAAAATAGACCACACTTAGTCTTTTGCACTCCTGGACAAAATCAAGACGCAAATCAGGGAATAGATCAAGAGACATTTGGGAATTTTACACAGACTCAACACACAGAAAACAAAAACTCACAATAAAACAGATAAATAGAATTATAGTTTTTTTCTAAAAATCTGGACAAAGAAAAGGAAATAGATAGTATCTAACAAAATCAGCAAATAGATACTCAAAGAAATTATCCAAGCAATTCCAAGCATGGCAAAATAATTAATCAGTTTAAGAGGTGAATTAAAAAATAACAGATCCTCACAGATGCACAGTGTTTCTCTCAAGTGTTTAAGGTAAATAATTTCAACTCAATGCACTCAAGAAAACAAACACAAATAGACTTGGCAAACCTCTAATATTAACACTCAAAATATATGCATGTTTAAATCAAAAGGACTTTTCATGCTTGTACTATGGCCAAGGACAAGGGAGGATAAAATATGGATGAGAAGTTATAAACCCAAAGAAATAGATGAGCAAGGGGAACAAGTGTAAATATAATAAAAATACCCAAACCTTCTAATTCAATCCTCTTCTTGACTCCATTATTCACACAATTTTTTTTTTATTTTTTTCTGTATATATATATATATATATATATTTTTTTTTTTTCTAGTCCTTTTTTTTTCTTTTCAAAACACAACTGTTTGAGACAGGATATACAACATATTTACAAAATCAACAGAAGATCAGGAGCCAACTAACCATATTATCCGAGTCTCCCAGGAGACCATACTTATTCCCAAAAATAATTCCAAAGCTCTGAAATTCCCTAAGGTTAAGGTAATCATGGTTTTTCACTTACGGGTAATTAATGAGTTTGAAAATAAAGAATAAGGGAAAGTATAGGCTCAAAGGGGCTAACAAAGAGATCAAAACAGGTAGGTTATCTGGCTAGAGAGGCTCAATCAACAAAATGCCTTTATCATTTTCAAACATGCATATTAATCAAGAATTATTAAAAGAGTTAAGCCAAGGCACATGTGCAAGAAATCAAGAGACATATCACACAAGGAAGAACAAGTGGCTCAAATCTCACACAGGTTATTTCTGTCACAATTAATCATCCTCTCAAACATCATAATCATATTTCCAAGCAAAGAAAAACAATTATTTCAGACCAATCAGAGTATCAATAAATTGAAAGATACGTCTACAATTTAAACAAAGTTCATAAATAAAGAGAAACATGCAAAACTGTACACAAGACACAACAAAAACTACCTAGAAAAAGAAAAAATTTAACGCAGAAAACACACAAATTAAGCAGAAAAAAAATTAACGCATAAAACATAAAATAACAAAGAAAATTCAGAATCTCCCCCAATAGACCACACTTAAACTACACAGTGTTCTCAATGTGTCCAAAGCATAAGATCAATAATAAGAATAGTCAACATATCATGGACAGGTGCAATAAGAGTGGGCAAAAGGAAGGAGAAGTTCCCTATACAAACCTTTCTAGCACCCATCAGTAGGTGCGAAAACTTACTGTCACCCATCAGTAGGTGCAAAACTTACCGTCACCCATCAGTAGGTGTACCTTCCTGTATCCTTCAGTAGATACCTGAATCTTCTAGCATCCCTCAGTAGATGTTATCCCAGTAGCATTCATCAGTAAATGTTGTGACATCCATCAGTAAATGTCTAGTCATATAGCATCCATCAATAGATGCTATCCCAGTAGCATTCATCAGTAAATGCCATTTGTGACATCCATCAGTAAATGTCTAGTCATATAGCATCCATCAGTAGATGCTAATCTTTTTTTATTATTATTTTTTATATTTTCTTTTATTTTATTTTTTTTATTATTTTTTATTATTTTATTTTATTTTTCATTGGCCTCCATCAGTAGATGCCAAATTACCTAACATCGTTCAGTAGATGTTGTAGAAGCATTCATCAGTAGATGCTTTCATCTGAAACACAAAAAATAATTACGAAACAAGCAAAATATAATACAATCAAATATGAAATATGAACACACAAAACAAAACATCATATTCACAATACGAGACAAAACACACAACAAAAGACTCAATACTGAACCGTTGGTCCCCGGCAGCGGCGCCAAAATTTGATGAGGCGTCGCAACCCACACAAATTTGATGTGCATAAATAATGCAGTATAGTACTAGGAAGTGACTCCTAGGTCGTCTCTCAAGGACCAATATTGCGGTTCGGAATTGAGTCTAACACAAAGTGGGGGGGGGGGGTTTGAAAGTTTTTGGTTGATGCGGAAAAATTAGAATTAAAACGCAGATGTAATTTAAATTAAAATGCAGATGTAAAACGTAATTAAATTTAATGAAAAAGAAATTAGATGCAACAAAACATTTTAACATGCATTAAAATTAAATTAAAACAGTAAAAACGAAATTGCTACAGTAAATACGGACTGCTACAGTAAAACACGAAAATACAGAAAACAGTAAATACGAAAATACAGAAAACAGTAAATACAGAAACAGTAAAAATTAAAAACAGTAAAACAGAAAATAAAATTATAGCAGTACATAATCACAGCAGTACAAAAAATAAAGGAATTCAAAAACAGAAATTAAATTAATACAGAAATAGTAAAAATAGAAAAACAGAAAAACAGAAAACAGTAAAGAGTAAAAACAGAAACAATAATTAAAAATACTGAAACAGTACCAGAATTGTCACAACAGAATATAGAAAATAAAATTTAAGTGATGAAAATAAAATAACAGTAAAATAAAAACATAACAAAAATTAAAGTTGCAACAAAAAGTAAATGGCAAGAAAAATTAAGGGTGGCTGGAAATAAAGTGATTGTGAAAGTAAAACAGTGCATGGATTAATAATTTAACAGGACAGTAGTTCAACCAAACTTTAGTAAAAAGAAATGCATTAAACTGAAAATTAAAAAGGAACAGAGTCTGGTTCAAGTGATACTCAACAACTGAGAAAGAGAAAAAAAATGAAAATGGAAGATTTGCAATTTTTTCGTTCCTCTCAGTAACGAACCGAGAGAGGGAGCTCTCTCCTCCTCTCCCTCTGCCAAACTCCAAGCATTAGGTGCCTTTTTATAGGAGAGAAAATTGGATGTGGGCCTTGAAGGGGAGTTGTTGCTTCCTCACTAAACTCCAAAGGCGGCTGGTTGAAGATGTCATTGTAGACGTCACAAGCACTTCATTTTCTACGTTGAAACTTCTAGATGAAGAAATAAGTTGGACATTTTTGAAGTGCATGGGCCACACCCCTTCCAGCAATGAAATTAACATGTTCTCCAATGTTGGACTACTCTTTGACGCGGGCCCTACTGGAAATGATTGTTTAAACCATGCAAGGACTAGCTGCTGGACGTATGAAGGTTGGATGGGAGCTGTTTCATGGTGCAGCAAGGAAAGCTTTGTACATGAGCATGGAGGATGAATGGGCTGCAGCGTGTTGTTGTATGCGTGGAAGTGTTACAGCTGTTGTTTTCATGGAGAGAGTTGCACCGAGAAGATGTTGGGAGCTGCAACTATTGTATGTTTGTTGAAGGTGCTGCACTTGGACCGTGAAGAACTGCTGCTACCTCCTGGATATTGTTGTAACTTGATGGACCGCATGAAGATTGCACCAATTTGGACGTAAGTTGGGTTTCCATCACGTGAAAGCTGCAACCTTCTTCTTTTTCACTGTGTTGGGTGTCACATGCTTCTCAAACGTGGCAGCCCAAGATGATTCAGAGCTTCCATTTTTCTCTCAAGCTGTTGCACCTTAGAAGATGTTGTTGGACCATTGAATGCACCTCCTTGCTTGTTGCTTGACTCTCGTCTACAAATGAAGTGCGTGTGCAGGCCCAGAATGTCCAAGCTACTGCTGCCCAAGGCCGTGTACCTTGCATCAATTCCATCTTCCAGTCCGTGAGGTGCTTGATTTGTCATGTGCTGGCTTCAAGCTAGTGTGTGTGGGCTGCAACCTGCTGGATCCGTGACGTGTTGCTGCTGCTGGACCATGCTAACGTGTTGCAGCTGCTGCATGGTGTTTGGTCGTGGCTGCAAAGGTGCTGGATCAGGTGGATGAGCTGCAGCTCTTGGATCAAGTTGGACGAGCTGTTGTTGGACGCTGATGAGGTGTGTTGCTGAACCCGTGAAGGATGCTTGCAAAGTTTGTGAATATTGGCAACAACTTCTAAGTGTTTAACGTTGGACTCCTAATGAAGCTAGATGTGCTGCACTTGTGTGAAGGAATGTTGCAGCTCTTTTGCACCAAAAACAATCACTTGCTTTCTTTAAAAGAAGACTTCACGTGTGGGTAGTGGTAAGAAGCAAGTTGCTGGATCAATTTGGAGTTGACACACCACTCTCTTCATGCACATGGGCCGTGAGTGTTGCTCTTTAACAAACTGCAGCTTTCTTCTTTTTTATTGTGTTAGGTGTCACATGCTTCTCAAACCCATGTGGCTTTCTTATAAGTGGCAGCCTTGCTCTTAATTGAATCAACGCTTTTGAGCTCCTTTCACGTGGATGGCTGCTGTATTGTTGTTGTTGGCTGCAGCAAATAAAATGAATGTCCATGACAGCTGCTTGGGTGAGTGGAGGCTGCTGCATTCTTTCTTTATTGAGCCCGTGAGAAGCACTTAATGCACTTAGTAGCTGTTGCACGTTGCTGGTTGCTGCATGGGCTGCATCAAACTTCAAGTTAAGGGGCATGAGCTCTGCTGGATGAATCAAGTGGGCTGTTGCTTGCTCTTCCAAAAATGGGTGAATGTGTTGGCTGCAACATGAAGATATGCATGGGTTTAGATTATTTTAATCAAAGTGGAGGTTGTTTATTTTGTGCTGCAACTTAGTTAAACTATATTTTAATCAAAGGTGCTCATGGGCCACATCTAACAACGAAATTAAATGCTACAGCCGTAGCATATGTTGCTTCCTCAAAATTGTGTGTGGTGTTGTTGCCTTTTGCACGTGATTTCTCTTAATTTTGTTGGAGTTATGGACCATGCATGTGTCTTCTTTAAAAGCAATTTAAAATGACACGTGAAAGAGCATCCAAAGTCATCCTTTTATTTATTTTTATTTTTTTCAAGCCAAACAAAAATTTGTGTAAGGACGTGTGCCACTCTAGGAAAAATCAAATGCATTCTTCAGAAATAAAATTATATGTTGCACATCCAAAATAAATCTACGAATGTCTCAATATTATTTCCAAAATTTTCCCCTGAAATTAAAATTGCAAATAATTAGCTCAGAATATTCAAATTAACTAAAATAAGAATTTCCGATCAAATTAACTACAATTAGGAAAAACGGGAAAATACCGGACAATTAAGCATAATTTCCTGATTAATTATAGCACAATAAACTAAGTGAAATCAGTAAAATATCGACTCATCAATGGGGGAAGTCAATTTGTTATTTTATGAATCAAAACGAGAATCATTACTTTTTGCCTGATTGATGTTTGAACGTCAAATTCAAACCGGCTTTCTATGGTTATCGACGTTTTCTTCTTCCTTTTTTCCTTTATAAAACCTCTCATAACCTCCGTTATCATATTTTAAGATAAGATTTACATTTTATTTATATTTTTATATTATTAATTGATGTAAATTTATATTATATAATACTATATATATACATCAGAATAAATAAAATCATATTAAATAATACTATATATTATTAAAAGTTATTTGAAATGAATGTTCTTTTAACATCCAAACTAACTTTTTTCATATAAAAAATGAAAAATAGTTTGCACCGTAAATAATTTTTTTTATTATATTCAAAAACATCCCCAAACCTCATTTGCATTTCATAATTTATAACGCTTTGAATCGATTCTTTATTATTGAATCCATGATATTAATGTAGCAAAATTGAAAGTGGAATTATATAACTATATAGGGGCACATCACAGTTTTTAACTTCAATCCCTCCAAATCTCACCTCGGTAATTGAAAAGTACACAATTTCTGGGGGGCGGGGATGTCAATTTGTTAGTAATCAAACAACATATATTATTTTTTCTATGATTGATGTTTGAACGTCGAACTCGGTAGGGCCCGACGTTCATAGGACCTGGTGGCATTCAGTTACTAAGTATTATCGGTTCATCTATAAATATAGCTTGCATTTCACATAATCCCTTGCCTCTTGTTTCCATATTGAACATATTAGGATTCATGTTTTTTATTTCCTTTGGATTTTCTTTTCCTAAGATTTTTAAGCATTTATGTTCTTCATATTGCAATTTGATAACTTTAACTTGGAAGTGGTTCAGTCATCGTCATTGCATATGAAGGAGCCCTTTCAAGATCAAGTTTACAAAATGTTTTTATTTATATTATAGAAATGGTTAACATTACTGAAAGGGAAATGCTTAGGAAAAAGAAATATGGTTCACAATATGTTTAATGCTGAAACAATTATAGGATCTAAAATAATTATATAAAAAAGTTGTTCAACTTCAACATTCTACAATGTATGAATCGTTTTTTAAATTGTCTTGGGTTTGTCTTCTACCATTAAATTCAGAGCTATTTGATTTCATATGGTGGAAACAACTCCAAGACAAATTAAATTTATATAGTTGAAGTTGCATATTGAGTCCATGGGATGTCTTCTTCAACAAAAAGCCAAAGGTCGTTCATTTTTTATTCTTCTTTTAATTTTACTTTTTTACCATCCAATAGACGTCAAAACCATAGGGTTTGGATGTTATGGGTGAATTTGTTCTTATCTGAAACAAATTTCATTTATTTTTACTTTTTTATTAACTTTTTTACTGAATGATGTTTTAACGTCAAATTCGGATGGTCTTGGAGTTGTTTTCTACCATTAGAATTCAGAGCTATCTGATTTCTATTGTGGAAACAACTTCAAAAATTTTTAAATTCTACAGTTGATGTCGAATATTAAATGCATTCGATGGAAATTCCTGGAGATTGACGTCCGTTTTTTGGGATCACCGACGTCCTATATAAACAAAGATGAAGGTATACATTCTAACCAAAAACAAGAAGTTAAAAAAAAAAGTTAACAACGGAGAATGTGGGATAGGTTTTCAAAGGGTCTACTTGAAATTATAATTGTTAACATTTTCCTTTCATTTTCCATCAATCCTTCATGGTTAACAAAGAAATCTCCTCGTTTAAAAAAGGAATTGAAGGAAAAGGGAAGGAAAAAAGTTAACATGAATTTGATTACCGAAGTTATGTAGGATAGGTTCTCAAAAGGTAGAACTTCAAATGAAATCCAAATCTGTTAACTTATTTCTTTGGTTACTCCCTTTATATTTAATTATTCTTTCAATCAAAGAATAATCGTCGAAATCCATTAACGATTTGATGTTGTATTTGTAATAGTAATAAAAGTCAAAGTTTCCGGGGACATGACGTGACGGGCATCGACGTGAAGGGATTTGGATTGTTTGGGCATTAATTGTTTGCTTTTACCATAAGCCAAAGGTCGCTTAAATTTTTATTATTTTTTCATTTTTCTTTTAAACACTCACTTTAACGTCGTAGTCCCATAGATATGTACGTAGTTTTCGTCGATTATCAGTATCCAAATAGATTTTTTCAAATTATTAACCGTATCCAAAGAGATTTTTTACTTTAACACTGAATGATGTTTGAATGTCAATCCATTTTTAATTATTTTCTTTTTCTTTTAAACTCTCTCCTTAACGTCGAAACCTCTTAGATCTTCGACGTAGTTTTCGTCAGAGGCATTTATTATCAGTATGCAAAGAGATTTTATCAGTAATCCAAAGAGATTTTATGAGTATCCAATGAGATATTTGAGATTCTTTACTATTTCACTGAATGATGTTTGAACGTCAATGCGGTTGGGAATCGACGTTAATTCAAGTGACTGTTGCTGACCCTAATTACATGATTTAATGTCTTTCATCGTTTCATATATAAAATATATTTATGAGAAAATTGTTTAATTTCATAATTTTCCAATGGTAGATTTTATAGTTGACGTCGCACATAGAGATCATTTGATGCCAAGGGTTGCTCAATTTTTTATTATTTTTCCTTATTTCTTTTTAACACTAACTTTAACGTCCGGTCTCATAACTATTATCAGTATCCAAAAGAGATTTTTTACCTTTTCACTGTGAATGATGTTTCAACGTCCTTCGATTTTTATTATTTTTACTTTCTTATTTTATATTCGAACTTTAACGTCCTAGCCTCATAGGTATTCAACGTAGTTTTGTCAATTAGAGATTTTTTACATTATTATGAGTATCCAAAGAGATTTTTTTACAATTATTAACAGTATCCAAAGAGATTTTTTACTTTTTCACTAAATGATGTTTGAACGTCGAATTTGGTTGTGATTCGACGTTCATACCATATGTTCATGATCCAATGTACGTCATCGGTTCATATATAAATATAGCTTGCATTTCACATAATGCCTTGCTTCCTGTTTCCGTATTGAACATATTAGGGTTCATGTTTTTTATCTCTTTGTCATTGTCCTCTTCTTTTGGATTTCGTATCATATCTGTTCTTTAAATTGCAATTTGCATACTTCAATTTTAAAGTGCCGCATTCAGGCCTCAGTTCATATGAAGGTGGTCTTCGAAATTGAAGTCAAGAAAATGCTTTTTATAGTACAGAAATGGTTAAGTTATCTTACGAGAGGGAAATGGCGAGGAAAAAGAAATATGGTTCACAATATGTTTAATGCTGAAACTATTTTGACAACTAAAATAATTAGACAACACCGTTTCATCTATGAATATAGATGTGCTTTTCTTCGTAACGTCATTCGTCCTATTTCCGTACTGAATATATTAGGATTCATGTTTTTTTTATCTCTTGAGCGTTTTTCTTTCCTTAAATGTCGAAACATGTCAGTTCTCCAAATTGCAATTTGCTGACTTGAATTTCAAAGTCCTGCATTCAGGCCTCAGTTCATTCGAAGGGGGCCTTTTGAAATTCAAGCCAACAAAATGGTTTTTATAGTAAAGTAATGGTTTAGTTATCTTAGTGAAAGGGAAGTGCTTAGGAAATGTATGATTCTTTTTTTAAATTGTCTTGGATTTGTTTTCTACCGTTAGATTTCAGAGCTATCTGATTTCTTATGGGGGAAACAACTTCAAGAAAATTTAAATTTTAACATTTGACGTCGAATATTCAGATAATTGATGCAAAAGATACCATTTTGCAAAACTAGTTATTCTCGGAATAGAATCCCTTCACTTCTGAATAATTCCAGATCCAAGAATTTGTGAGAGACCACGTCCAATATTGATACCACTGACGTGGATCGAATGAATTTAATATTTAATAATAAATAATTACAATAAATGATTAAGCTTTAAAAAATACTATGATTAACCTTATGAGAAATACAAATTTGACCTTCTCGTGCATTATTTCTTTGTTTTTTAGTATTTTAACAAACATGTGATGAATATCAAGCAACGTTGTAATTAATATCACCATAAATAATCATTAAAAGGTCATTTGCATATTTGAATTTATAACGCTTTGAATTGATTCTTTATTACATAGAATCGATTATATTAACAAAGAAAAATTTAAAGTGGAATTATATGTATATAGATGGGGCACGTCAAACTTTTTAACTTTGATCCATCCTAATCTTTCCTCGATAATTGAAAGGTAGACAATTTTTGGCCGGCGGGATGTTCAAACGAGAATTATTACTTTTTCTCTGATTGATGTTTGAACGTCGAATTCCGCCAGGCATCGACGTTGAAAAAGATGGTGGCAGAGGCAATCATTCCACGATGTACGTCATAACAGCTCGCTCGACTCTATAACAAATTAATATTACGTCAATCTGTTCGGTCTTCGACGTGTCTTTAACCAGAAGCCAAATGTGATGCCCTTTTGATAATATTTCTTTTTTAAATCATCAAATATAACGTCGAACTATTTGAAACAACTTCAATACAAATTATTTTTATACAATTGACTTCGCGTATTGAGGGATTCAAATATTGATACTAATTAATTGTGATTTTTATACAGAAGACCAAGCATACGTCGCATTCTACCATTGTTCAACGTTTTCTTCTTTCCTTATTCATTAATAAAATCTCCCATAACCTCCCGTTATCATTATATTTTAAGATAAGATTTACATTTTTTTTATATTATTAATTTATTGAATTTTATCTTCTAATATTTACATATTATTAAATATAAGAAGATATGTCGGTGAAATTTAAAGAGAGAAAACTTTATTACTTTTAAATATTACTTTATTTTCATATGGAAAATAATATTAATAATAATTATGAGAATTTAGTTGTAGTTATACATCAGAATAATTAAAATCATTGAATATTACTATATTATTACAAGTTATTTGAAATGAATGTTATTTAACATCTGAACTAACTTTTTTTCATATAAAAAAGTTAACATATTGTACATAGTAAATAATTTTTTTTATTAGCTTCAACAACAACATTTCCAACCTTATATTTATTTCCTCTCTTCTTTTAAAACTTTTATGATTAAGACAAATATGATAAAAAATAAATCAAGTCTTCAATGTCTCTTTCCATAGGTAGGTGTGTGTTAATTTTAGGATAAAGATATTAGGAAACAGGTTGCCTTCGTTTTATACCAAGAGGGGGAGGGGGGTGAATTTGTGTCAGTTCAAAAGCAAAATATTTCGCAATCTTGGTATGAAAATTCAAAGCTTTTGATCTTTCCTTGAAATGCAAGTAATGAAAATTTAATGCAGCGGAAAAATGTAGTTGACTGTTAAACAATTAAAGTCGACTGAATTAAAGAGTGTAGGGATAGAGAAAATCAAACACTGGTTTTTATATTGGTTCGGCCAACAATGCCTACATCCAGTGTCCTTCCAATCTTGGAAGCAAATGCACTATAATGGTTGCGGTTTTTAGAACAAGGAATTTATAGAAGCACAACGCAAAAATATAAATCTCATCTTTAACCCAAAACCAAATATAGCTGCACATACAAAACCACAATCGCAACAAGAATCCCCTCTTCTACAATATGCACCCATGTTGAATAATCCTCAACGTGTAACTAACACTCTTTGCAGGATGCTAAGCCTATCACAGCACGCTTCACAAGTTGCCAAGCCTATCACAGTAGACTTCATAGGTTGTCAAGCCTTCAGTCAAATACAACAGTCTTCACATGATGCCAAGTTTATCAAGATCAAACCAGAAACACCTTCTTTATGTAGATGTTGATCAAACAGTGTGCGTAAAAGACTCCTCAATCTGAATCTCTCTCAAGAAAGATCACCACCGTCTTCTTGATGAATTCATGGAGCTTCCAAAATTGAGAATTCACTCTGAAACAGGACAATGAAAATGTTAGATCACAATTCATGTTCTGTCCTATTTATAGTTTTCTGTTATTCTCAGTCGAATAGCCTACTAATTACAGTCGATTGTATTAAAACAGTTATAACAGACAATCAACAAAAAGGCTCCTCAGTCAACCAAATCAATGCACATTTAAAACAGTTGACCCAGTCAGTCAATCTTAACTAACTTTTGAAAAATATAGCCGTTGGAGCGTTTAGGCATAATAGAATTCCAAATACAACAGTAATACAGTCGAATGAGTGATGCACACTGTCAACTGACTCATGTGAAAACACTTTGAAATTCTTTTCAACTCAAAATCTCACACAGCACAGTTTCACAAAGTGTGTGCAAAGGTTTTAGCATAGTCGAATCCATTATGAGTGTATTCGACTGAACTAGAACTTTGTCAAAACAAGTATAAGTTCATAAAGTGCTTGTGATCTTTTCTTCAGAAATGTGTAGAAGTAATCAAAATGATTTTATCACACATTTCAATACAAGCATGTTCCATACATGTAACACATAATCAATCATAGGAACACACATTGCAAATCAACAAAACATGTTCAACAAAAGTAATGTTCAATCTAGTTTGGCATATCAGCTGAACATGTAATACTGAAACTTATGTATTGCTATTAAGCATTGTGTTGTCATCATCAAAAACCAGTTTGATATAGAGTTTGTGTTGTCAACAATCTCAACAATCTCCCCCTTCTTTTATGATGCACAACCATGATTAATAACTCAACCATGTTTGTATAGTTCCACAAATGACAGAGTAAAAGATAAGTAGCAAAATCAATAAAGACAGTTCAGTTACTCTGTATACACAACAAAAATATCATCAAGTAGATAAAGTATGATACAACAATTCTCCCCATATAGACTTACTCTCATATACACTCATAAATACTCTCCCCCTTTGTGCATTAACAAAAAAGGAATGCCTAGATATTTATGCAGTTTTGAAAAACAGGAAAGCATCAAACAGATATGCACTTTCAAAATTACAATGATGCTCTCAAAGTCACAAGTTCATCACAACTACAAATGTATACTCCCCCTGAAATATAGGTGTGTGTGATGAACCAATGTGTAAAGAAGTGATACACCCCTGTCATTATGCATGTATGTCAAAAGCAGTTTGTGTGCACAATGCAGAATATCACAAGTTAATCAAGAGTTTAAGCACAGATTTGTATCATTGTTACACAGTCAAATCACATATATATGCAACGACACAAATATCAACAATCTCACAATATTATCTCAATTTAGATATAAAATCATGTAAAGAACAAAGATTATATCAGAATATTAATGATTTAAGAAGACAGTAAGGATAGAATAAAATTCCAGAATTGGAATTCTTAATCCAGTTTAAACGTAGTCGAATGCTTAAAATCATCAGTCGAATGCATTGCTTTTCCAAGTATTGAAATCCAAATGTATATGTCCAAAGCAATGTCTTTCCTGTAAAATCTTTCAAAAACCTTTTCTAGATCAAGTATAGTGGTTAAGCAAGAATAGAATCAAATCATAACATAAGTCAATCTATAAAAATGCATGACAGTTATAGCACAGTTGACTTCAAACATAGCACACTCGAATCAATCAAACAAAGTATCAGATTTAGTGCAACAGATTAAGCAAATGGATTGATTCAACCAAACTAATTTTATTTCCTTAGGTAAATGATATTACATTGGTAGTGTAGGAACAAGGAAATAAAAACAAAACATTAAGAGCAAGAAAAGATGGCTTTATATTCCATTATACAAAAGAAACGGTTGACACTATGCTAAAATGAAGCTATAGGAGACACAGTCATGACATAGGAGTGATGATAAAGACACAAGAGGATAGAAAGATCACAAAGTTTCAAAAGAGTCTTCATAATTTGATTCTTCATTCAGCAGTTGCAGACTTGCACTGTGCATGCTTTCCAATTTGTCACATTTGTCATGAAGAATTTAATTTGATTGACAACATATTTGTCAAAGTTTGTTTCTGGGAAGAATTGTGTTCCACCAGCAGTCACCCTCTCTTTCTTCTCTTCAACGTCTTCCATCAGATGTTCACCCATAAATTTCCAACCTTTTATTGTTTTTACTAGTCCAAGAGACATGAGTGAGTCTTTATCAAATACATTTGAAGACCTCCATATGCATTTGTGATGGGCTGTCGCGACCCACACAAATTTGATTGCATATTAAGAAATGCAGTATAGTTCTAGGGAATGACCCCTAGGTCGTCTCTCAAGGACCAATTTTGCGGTTCGAATTTCGAGTCTAACACGAAGTGGGGGGGTTTGAAATTGTTTTGTGAATGCAAGAAGAATTAAACCTAATTGAAACTGGAAATTAAATAGAGATGCAACCAGAATTTAAAGTATTGAATTGAATGTGAAAAAAAAAATGAAAACCGAACGGTTCTTCACAAGGCCGAATGGTTTTAACGCGAGTGTGCCAGATACCGAACGGTTCTGGTAAGGAATCATAATGTCGAACGGTCCTGGTAAGGAAACCGAACGACAATTGAAACAGAAAAGGAAACTAGTTAAAACAAGAAGCCGAACAGATTAAAAGCAAGACCGAATGCAAATAAAAGTGTAAAAATTTGGGCAAGTCAATGTAGAAGAAAGTCGAACGGTCTCTAACAATGAAGCTTGTTAGAGACCGAACGGTGCTATTGGAAACCGGACGGTAATATCAGTAAATGCAAAAACAGTAAACTTGCAGAAATCAAAACACAGTGCAGCAAAGTCGAACGGTCTCTAATAGTGAAGCTTGTTAGAGACCGAACGGTTCTATTGGAAAACCGGACAGTAAACTTGCAGGAATCAAAACACAGTGCAGCGGAAACGAAATTGGAGAACCCAAATATTGGAACAGTAAACTCGTAGAACAGTAACATGCAACAGTGACGAAGACAATGAACATTAAAATGAAACTGAAAAGTAGATGCAACAAATAAAATTGAATCAGCGGTTGCAGAATGAAAGCAGCGTCACCTTGAGTTCATCTCAATGCAAAGTAGAATCACCAAATGTGCTTTTCTCCAATAATGCATCAACCCCTAAGTCAGAAAACGTTGCAGCAAAAAAAAACACAAGAGAAGAATGGTGACTGAAAGCACATTCTCATTCATCCACAATAAAAAAAAAACATCAACATGGTTTACAAGCTCCGTCCAAAAACGTTGCAGCCCGAGAGAGAGTGAGTTCCTTTTCAAAACAGTGTGACGGCTGGGAGGAGCACCACCATGAAAATACCAAGAGTCCAAGCCAAAAATCTGCAAGGCCAAGTGACGGCTGAAAAAGCTAAAGCCTCCTTCATCCAAAATCAAATAAAATCCACATCCTTCAAAGAAAACTCAAAAAAACGTTCCCAGCAGAATCTCCCTTTCAAGTGACGGCTGCCACCCTACTAAGAGGCCAAGTGTTCTCCAAAAATAGGGTGGGGTCCACCCTAAAAACCCTAAAGTTGTCAAGTGTCTCCTTCTACAATTGGGCCTAGTCTAACACTACCAAAAATTGGCCCAAAAATACAAAACTTAATTTTAAAAAACCTAATCTACTAAATTAAAATTTGACTACATCTAAAATTAATTTGTAGAAATTCTTCAATTGCTTGTGCTCTTCCAAAAGTCTCCTAGTGTAATTCCAAAATTTCCCTGAAAATGAAAATAGGAATAATTAAGCTCAAATAATTCAAATTAATTAAAATATGAATTAGTGGTCTAATTAAGCCCAAATGGTGAAAATGACACAATAACTAAGAATTAAGCACAAATCATCAACACAATTCGGCGCAAGAAACTAAGTTAATGGTATAAAATATTGATTCATCAAAATAGACCACACTTAGTCTTTTGCACTCCTGGGCAAAATCAAGACGCAAAACAGGGAACAATACTGAGGACATCAGGAAGTGACACAGACTCAACAGACAGAAAACAAAGACTCACGAGGAAAGAAACAGAATTACACAGTTCTCAAAAGATCTGGACAAAGAAAGGAAATAGACAGTATCCAACACAAAATCAGAGAAAGCAGATACTCATGAAGTAATCCAAGCAATTCAAGACATCGCAAAATGATCAATCAGTTCAAGAGGTGAATCAAAAGCAACAGAGTCTCACAGATGCACTATCAGTGTTTCTCTCAAGTGTATAGGGTAAACAATGTCAACTCAATGCACTCAAGAAAACAAGCAACAACAGACTTGGCAAGCCTCTAATATCAACACTCAAAAGCATATGCATGTTCAAATCAAAAGGTCTTTTAGGGATGTAATGGGGCCAAGGACAACGGAGGATATAATATGGATCAGAAGCTTCAAACCAAAAGGAATAGAGGAGCAATGGGGAACAAGTGTAAACACATTCAAATAACACCCAAACCCCTAATTCCATCCTCTTCCTAACTCCTTTATTCACAATTTTTTTTATTTTTTTCTCATTTTTCTGTATTTTTTTTTCTTTTTTTTTTCATCTTCTCTCTTTTCTTTTCTCTCTTTTCATAACACAACTCTAAGAGACAGATACATAACATATTTACAAAACAAAACAAGAAGAGGAACCAACTAGCCAATTCATCTGAATCTCCCAAGAGACCACACTTATTCCCAAAACAATTCCAAAGCTCCAAAATTCCCTAAGGTTGAGGTAATCATGGTTTTTCACTTAGAGCTAGTGTATGAGCTTCAAAACAAAGAAATGGGGAAAGTAAAGGCTCAAAGGGGCTATCAAAGGATCACAACAAGGTAGACTCATTTGGCTAAAGAGGTTCAACAACAACTGCCTTTATCACTTTCAAACATGCATATCAATCAAGAATCATCAAAAAGAGTCAAGCCAAGGCATATGTGCAAGCAATCAAGAGTCATATCACACACAGGAAAGAATATAAAGTGGCTCAAATCTCACACAGGGTAATTCTGTCACAATCAAATCAACCTCTCAAACATCATAATCATATTCCCAAGTAAAGAAGAGCAAGGAATCCAACAAATCAGAGTATCAATGAAGTGAAAGACATGTCTACAACCTAAACCAAGTCCAGAAATCAAGAGAGACATGCAAAACTGTACACAAGACACAACAAAAGCTACCTAGAAAACAAAAAATTTAACACAGAAAACATAAACTAATCAAAGACAGATCAGAGTCTCCCCCAATAGACCACACTTAAACTACACAGTGTCCTCAATGTGTCATAAGCATCGGATCAAAATTCCAAAACAGTCAACAAATCAAGGACAAATGCAATACAAGTACGGAAAGGGAGGAGAAGGGAAAAGGACACTCCCCTGATCATGGTGGCAGTTGCCAATTTTGGACTTTCAGGAAGAGGTCTTCCACCATAGAATTCAGCAAGGAAGTGTTGAAGAAGAACTGCTTCGTCCTCCAAATTTGATCAAGCAGGGAGATGTCCTCCACAGCTGGATCCAAGAAGCAGTGATTGTTGATGAGCAGGTTCAGCTGGTGCCTATTAATCTTCAAACTGTCGTGTATACTGGCACCCTTGTCTTCCACCATGGGTGTGTGTTCATCAAATCCATATGTACCTCCTCCAACATGGTTAGTGCAATATGGTTCCACAGAAATAACATGCAGGGGTATATCACCCAATCCCAGTGTAACAGGCTGAACCTCAAATATACCCTCAGAACATGAATCAATTTCAAAAATAGAAACAATATCAATCACAGGTTCAGATTCATGTTCAGTGCATGGAGAACAAATATTCAAATGTGATAACATAAGGTGGTTCTCATCATGCAAAGAGGGGGAATGAAAATCATGCTCATCAACAATACAATCATCAACATACCCATCAGCAGCATAATCATCAACAACAGAATCAGTCAAAGGTATGTTTACCTCCACTTCCCTGAAGATTGGTAGAGAGGTGGAAGGTGAAGTTGGTCTACCTATCTCAAAGGTGTTGCTCATATCTGCCCTGTCTTCCAATTCTTCATTAGTCTCCTCAGATGCAAGAGTGGGGACATAGGAGGGTGGGAAAGTAGGTGGCACAATAGTAAGCTCATGACTCTGCTCCCCATCTCCTATGTGGATAGCATCAACATCATCTGGAAACTGAACAGCCTGAAATGGTGATTCCTCTGAAACATAAGACTGTTCCTCAATGAGCTGAGTGGCCATCTGCCCCATATGATCAGTCAAACTCTGAATAGAAGCTCTGGTCTCTTGCTGGAACTGAATGTTCTGCATGACTATCTGCCTCAGTAACTCCTTCAATGTAGGCTCAGAAGTAGTGGAAGGATGAGGAGTTGCTTGGGCAGGCTCATGAGACTGCGGCTGCTGTGGTTCCTGAACAGGTGGAAAAGGCATACAAGAATTCGGAGATGGTTGATATTGCCGTGGAGCATCATACCATCCCAAGCTAGGGTCATTCCTTCCAGGATCGTTACTGTGGCCATACTGAGCAGAGAAGAATTCATCCAAGAACATATGCTCAAGATCTTCCCAAGAAGTGATGGATCCACGAGGAAGACAAAACCGCCAATACCTTGCCGCTCCATGTAACGAGTACTCAAATGCCCTTAAGAACATGTCCTCATCTTGGATATCTGGAGGTTTCATTGAAGAGCATATGGTGTATAACTCCTCCAAATGTCTCTATGGGCATTCACCTGCAAAACCATGAAACCTAGGCAACAAATCTATCAGTCCAGTGTTGAAAACACAACGAATATCCTCCTTATCAATTGGTAACGGCTCCCTAGGAGCACTCTCATGAGATGGAGGAGGAACCGTTTTGTTCCCAACATAGAAATCAGCAGAGTATATATGAGAAGCAATATCAGAGTAACAAGCAGGAGGAGAATCATAGGCACGAGCAGAATGAGAATTACTCACACAGCCAAAATAGGTAGACATGGGAAAGAAGGGGGGAAAGAAGGATGTAATGAAAATATGCAACTAAACTATCTAAATGCAACACACAATGACGAACACACAAAACAGAACATCACACTCACAACACGAGACAAGACAACACACACTAACACAACAAAAGACCTAAAACTGAACCGTTGATCCCCGGCAACGGCGCCAAAATTTGATGGGCTGTCGCGACCCACACAAATTTGATTGCATATTAAGAAATGCAATATAGTTCTAGGGAATGACCCCTAGGTCGTCTCTCAAGGACCAATTTTGCGGTTCGAATTTCGAGTCTAACACGAAGTGGGGGGGGTTTGAAATTGTTTTGTGAATGCAAGAAGAATTAAACCTAATTGAAACTGGAAATTAAATAGAGATGCAACCAGAATTTAAAGTATTGAATTGAATGTGAAAAAAAAAGTGAAAACCGAACGGTTCTTCACAAGGCCGAATGGTTTTAACGCGAGTGTGCCAGATACCGAACGGTTCTGGTAAGGAATCATAATGCCGAACGGTCCTGGTAAGGAAACCGAACGACAATTGAAACAGAAAAGGAAACTAGTTAAAACAAGAAGCCGAACGGATTAAAAGCAAGACCGAATTCAAATAAAAGTGTAAAAATTTGGGCAAGTCAATGTAGAAGAAAGTCGAACGGTCTCTAACAGTGAAGCTTGTTAGAGACCGAACGGTGCTATTGGAAACCGGACGGTAATATCAGTAAATGCAAAAACAGTAAACTTGCAGAAATCAAAACACAGTGCAGCAAAGTCGAACGGTCTCTAATAGTGAAGCTTGTTAGAGACCGAACGGTTCTATTGGAAAACCGGACGGTAAACTTGCAGGAATCAAAACACAGTGCAGCGGAAACGAAATTGGAGAACCCAAATATTGGAACAGTAAACTCGTAGAACAGTAACATGCAACAGTGACGAAGACAATGAACATTAAAATGAAACTGAAAAGTAGATGCAACAAATAAAATTGAATCAGCGGTTGCAGAATGAAAGCAGCGTTACCGTGAGTTCATCTCAATGCAAAGTAGAATCACCAAATGTGCTTTTCTCCAATAATGCATCAACCCCTAAGTCAGAAAACGTTGCAGCAAAAAAAAAACACAAGAGAAGAATGGTGACTGAAAGCACATTCTCATTCATCCACAATCAAAAAAAACATCAACATGGTTTCCAAGCTCCGTCCAAAAACGTTGCAGCCCGAGAGAGAGTGAGTTCCTTTTCAAAATAGTGTGACGGCTGGGAGGAGCACCACCATGAAAATACCAAGAGTCCAAGCCAAAAATCTGCAAGGCCAAGTGACGGCTGAAAAAGCTAAAGCCTCCTTCATCCAAAATCAAATAAAATCCACATCCTTCAAAGAAAACTCAAAAAAACGTTCCCAGCAGAATCTCCCTTTCAAGTGACGGCTGCCACCCTAATAAGAGGCCAAGTGTTCTCCAAAAATAGGGTGGGGTCCACCCTAAAAACCCTAAAGTTGTCAAGTGTCTCCTTCTACAATTGGGCCTAGTCTAACACTACCAAAAATTGGCCCAAAAATACAAAACTTAATTTTAAAAAACCTAATCTACTAAATTAAAATTTGACTACATCTAAAATTAATTTGTAGAAATTCTTCAATTGCTTGTGCTCTTCCAAAAGTCTCCTAGTGTAATTCCAAAATTTCCCTGAAAATAAAAATAGGAATAATTAAGCTCAAATAATTCAAATTAATTAAAATATGAATTAGTGGTCTAATTAAGCCCAAATGGTGAAAATGACACAATAACTAAGAATTAAGCACAATTCGGCGCAAGAAACTAAGTTAATGGTATAAAATATTGATTCATCAATTTGCGTTTAGTGCAAACATCAACCCCGAGGAGTACAAGTATTTTGCTTCTTTGGCATGCATAAGGCAGATATAAAGATCTTTTTAGTGCACAATACTCCATGTGATCTTTAATCACCTGTAGCCAATTTGTGGAGATGTTGTTCTTGATAGCATGGAGTAGGGAGATATCCTCTGTCGTCATTCGGTCCTTTTTTATTCTACCGGGTAAAATGATTTTTGCTAGAATGTGAGCAAGAATCTTCTCCTCTTTTTGTAACCCTTCATGTGCAAATACTTTCTCAATGGTGTATACGCCTGGAAAACGTAGTCATTCTTGATATGTCTGTTTCTTGCTCAGCAAGGCATTTACTTCGGAAATGGGTAAATGTGAGAATACTCCCTCAGATGGTAAGTTTGTAACAATGTTCCATAGGGTATCATCAATGTGAATGTCCACACCTTTTACCCAAGAAAAGATGTCTCCATTTTGTACCCATAGGTTGTGTTAGAACACTTTAACCAGGTCGGGATACCGCGTTCCTCTCATCTATAGAAAATCAGATAACCCTTGTGCTTCGAGCCAGAAAGGAAAAGTGAACCCTTCGTCTTTAAACATTTCCAGGTTGATGTTCATCGGAGAAACTACCGCTTTTACAGACCCATTTGTGAACCTAAAGGTTTAAAAAGGATATTAAATTTTAAACTTTTTGGGAGAAAATTTGGCTAAATAAGGGTTTCCAAACATGGCCTTGATCATACCACATAAACATGTAATTCAATCAATTATCAAGAATAAGGCAATATCATTCACGATTCCCTGTAAATAATACATACATTAGTAAAGACTCTGGAGCTCAATACCTCACACAACATGCTTTCTCACACATCATTCATGAATCCTGCTTAGCATCACAATCACAATCAGAAACCATTATACATCTGTTCATATAGTTAGTGAACCATTTACCTGGATATCAGCACACACACATTCTCAGTCATCAACCACATTCAATCATCATTGAATAACTCGTCATGCATTTTATAAAATGAAACCACCATCAGAATCAGTGTACAAGCCAAGCACAGACACAAAAATAAAATGTTCCTATACTAAAAATCAAAAGTACAAAGGAAAAAGAAAGATAAAACCTGGGTTTCCTCCTAGTAAGCACTTTTTTAACATCATTAGCTTGACCCAGTAAAGCTCAAACACCCATCAGTAGGTGTTAATATTCTCCTTATCACCAACTTTAAAAGCTCTGTCTGCTTTAATAGTCTTGACAACCCATAACATATTCTTGAATTTCACTTGGTGTCGTAGGTTTGGGTTTGTCACTTTTCACAGCAGGGTGTTGGTGAACCAATTCTCCTTCCTTATCTGCCTCCTGATGATCTTGTGCTCCTAGTACAATTTTATCCTGCACATACTAAAGAACATTGCACTAGAGCACAAAATTAGCCCAAAAAAAAAACAGTAAAAATATTATTTTATTTTTAATTTTTGTTTTTTTTATAAAAACAGAAAAATAAAAACAGAAAAATAAAAACACCCCTCAGTAGGTGTTAATTCTCTTTGCTTGATATTCTTTTCTTTTTCTTCTTCCTGCTAAATTTCTTCATAAAATTGTGAACACTAAGCACATGTTTCCATGTTTCAATCATAGGAATTTAATCTCCAATTTCTTGAATATACTCCCTTTTCTTCATGAGAAATTCTTTTCAAAACTTTGCATATGATGGTATTTGCTGAAGTGCCTCAGAGAATGGTATGGTTATTTCCAATTTCTTGAAAATCTCCATAAAACGCTCGAACTTCTTTTCTTTCTCCTTTCTATAATATATCTTTGGATAGGGCAAGGGTTTTTCATACTCCCTCTCTTTCAATTTTACAACCTTTTCTTCTATCTTTTCCTCATCAACAACCTTATCACTTTCAGAGCTAGTGGCTTGACATTCCTCCCTAGAGTTAACCTCAGTATTAACCCTAGAATTCAATATTTCATTGGAAAGATGAATTTGTATCTCCAACCTTTTATTTCTTGCTTCACTCTCTTCTGTTAGAGGAGAGAGTAATTTGGATCAGTCGTTCCAATGTCTCGTCCAATTTGTTTATTTGCTCATTCAAAGCAGATACCGGTTGCCCTAATAGTAATTGTTTATGTGGTTCTCCTGCTTGTCCATTCCAACCTTGATCAATGCTTGAGTGAGGTTCCCACCACTAGTTGAAATCATTTTAATAGAATTGAGTGCCCATATAATCAAATTCTTGTCCAAACTACATTCTGCAACCATTAGGCACAAAACCCTAGAAAACATTTATTAGAACCAAAATAAACATTAAATTAAGTCAAATTCAATCAATTTACCCTACTTGAAAAAGTTCAACCTCGAGTCCCCGGCAACGGCGCCAAAAACTTGTTAACAAAACTGGCAAGTGTACCAGATCGTTTCAAGTAATATAATTGGTAAACCCAATATCGTTCTTCCCAAAGGACTCGTAGGCCTTATCGTTCGTGCAAATTGAAATCGTAAGACTTGTAAAAAGAAATTAATTGGTTTGGATGCAAGAAACAACAAATAAACATGCAAATGCGATTGATTCAATTGACAAGACTATGGATGAATGGAGTTGTTGAGGTTTACAATTTCATCTTATCCACTCCCTCTTATCTACTCCTCTTATTTGATTCGATTTGTTATCTAATCATCATGCAAACTTTCTTAGTCTGCCCTTAACCCGATCCCTCGGCGAAAAGAGCCTATTACTAATTACTGGCTTGCTATCCCTAGCCTCCCCTAGTAATTAATAATGCATTACAAACGGAAGCGAAAACAATTGATCGTCCTACCCCCCTATCCCTAGGTGGTATTGCTTAATCAAGGAATTCCCCACCAGTTCATGACAGTACCGTACGTTCTCGTATCAATAAAGACAAACAACAATTATGGAATGAGTTAAACGATAAAAGCATTAAGCGCAGATGAGAAACCCAACAATTGATAATCAAAGCATACGATACACATATGAATAAATAAGAGTTTCAATAAAAGAGAGTTTAAAAAGATTACATTGTTCCCCAACAACAAAAGGGTTTAGTTCACCATTATCATGGTGAAACTAGATGAAAAATAATGGAAGAATGGAAAAACAAAACCCTCGATTAGATAAAAAGGAGCCTAAGCATCCAACAGATCTTCTCCAAGGAGTGAAAACTAGGTCTGGCCGCCCCTTTCTGGCAAAAGAATACATCTGAACTCGCACTAGGGCTATTTATAACCAAGAAAAGTAATAGAATTTAGGCTCAGGCCCATCTGACAATCGCTCGATGCCTAATTTGACCGCCCGACGGTTTCCCATCAGTCGCACCACCGCCTGGCGTCATATTTCACCGCCCGACGCTTTCCCTCGAATCTGGCCAACACCTGGCGGTCATTTTCACCGCTGGGTGCTGGTCAACTGCAATCTGGTCAACTTGTTGACTTTTCTGGTTGACTAGTTGACTTTTCTACATTCTGGTTCACTTTTCTACACTGCAACCGTTTGATCTTCAACCTTCCTTTCCAGTCATCTCCAATTCTCATCAATACCCTGCAAAACAATGCAAAACAAGCATAATATCTCTAAAAACAACTTTTGACTCTCAAATGACTCAACGTAACTGTTTTACTTGATTCTAAGCTCATTCTAAGCTATAAAGGGTGTATTTTGATATCAATATAAGCATGAAAATAACGATTTTTCAACCATTATCAGAGATAACAGAAAACAAAAAGAAAAAAATTAACAGATGAAGTTCATAGGAGAAGTTTTATAAAAGGAAGTTGTAAAGTGTTGAAAGGGTGCGAAACCACAAAGAAATTGTAGCATTTAGAAAGGGTGTGAAATCCAAATATCAACCTCTTTTTTGAGTTTCTATCACTCCTTCAGGATTTTCAAAATAACAAAGAATCAAACCACAAAGAAATGACTCGTTTTTGTGACCTTGAAGGAGCTAATAGAAACTCAGAAAAAAGTTAACACGAAGAAGAGATTGAAGGAGTTGTTACGAGAAATTTTATAAATGGAGGTGTAGAGGTTATCCAAGGCTCTGAAACTGTATTTATAGAAAAAGAAAGAATAACTTGCTGGCAAATACAACGTCGGATTCATAAAAGAATATGACGTGGTTGGTTTAACAGAAAAAAGAAAAGGATAATAAAATTAAGATTGAAGATTTTGAATAAAACGTGCAATATTTGTTAAAGAAACCTTGGAGTTGTTATAGGAAATTTTATAAATTAAATAAATAATGTTGAGAAAGGCCTGATATGGGCTTCAATAATAAAATGCAGTCTACTTAAATGATATATGGGACAATGCAGTTTGCTGCTAGAAACAAAGAGGATGATGTCAATTTCTCCAGACTTCCAAAGTGTCTTTTTTCTTTTGGAGTGTGTGTGAGCATTAATTTTGTTTTGTTACCAGAGTGGTTGTGAGCATTAATATTGACTCTATAAATATTATGCTTAACTCTATACATTTCCACAGTTTGATCGTTTTTGAATGATTCATTTTTTAAAGTGTCTTGGAGTTGTTTTCTCCGAAAATCAGATCCACTGATTCTGTAGAAAACAACTTCAAGATACTTAAAAACTGAATCATACAATCAAGAAACTTCAAGTTATAAAAGCAGTTCGAGGGGTTATACAGATTTTGAAAACGCACTTATCTTCTTAATATTTTTTTCCTATTAAACCACAAATCGCAAACTCGTGGTTACGCACACTTCATCGTCCTCCTCCTCGCCTTTTTTGGCACAGTTTTGCTCGTGTCTTTTGGTAGCATATACCTTCTCCCTTTGTTAGTTTCCTCGTAAGAAAAGCTTACGTCTTTTGGTCTCTTATGGCATTTCAACCAAAACCGAACCTGGATCCTTGCCTAGTTCTCATGTCACCGTATTCTTTTTCATTGGCGGTTTGCATGACGTCTAGTGATACGTGGGGCCCAAGCTCAATTTCTTTAGATGAGCATTTCTTTTATGTACTTTGTATTGTGTTAGGCATGTGGGACTTTTAGTCCTATAAATAGCCATGCCTACATTTCTTGTATTCACTTTTGAGATACTGGATTAAATTTCTGTTGAGAGAACTCCAGATTTAGTCCCCTTGAAAGTCAAGGCTGAAGAATCCAAGGGATTCCTCAGCCACCTTCCACTCACTTTGCATTTCTATTTCATTTTCCACATCAGAATTCTCCTCCTACCACGAGCACCACTCATAGCCAGACATGTCACTGCCTCGTGTCTTAACACTACCACACTAGCATATTCCGTCAGTAGATCCTAAATCTTCTTCGCGTCATCTATCACTTGAACCATGCCTCTTACAGATCCACGACGCTCTTCCTAAGGTTTCTCTTCGAAGAGCTCCGTCCATCAACTACTAATCTTCCTCTTCCAGGTAAACATTGTTCTCCTCCGTTCATCTCAAACCACCGAAAGTTTCCCCGTTTTCCTTCATATTTATCGATCAAAAAACGAGAATCCTTCCCTTCCATCGATTCAATCGGTGAAACCTCTCGTTTCACCGTTCAAACAGTTTTTCCTCCGATTATTTCAAACTTCCACCGATGAACTTCTCTTGTTCCGCGAACCCTAGCCTTTTCACCAGTCAAAACACACAAACCTAGGGTTTTGTTCTTCCGCTGTGTCTATTATCAGTTCCTCAGCTCGATCCGCGCCAGATCTATGGATCCTCACCAGAGCGGACCATATCAAGTAGTATTCAAAACGTAGGTCGAGCTGCGTCCGCTTGAGCTAAGTATCGTGTTTCTCTCTGATTTGATTTGCTTCTCTGTTCTGAGTTTTAATCTCGTATTGATTCGATCTGTGTGTTGTTCGTTTTTCATTTTCTGCGTTGTAAATCTGTTTCGAGTCATCAGTTCTCAGTATCTTGTTTCTCTGACTCACGAGTTGTTTGATTCAGTCTTGTATGGATCTGTTTCACTGCTTTGATTTTTCTTTAATTTAGTGTTGTGCACTGAGTTTCCTTCATTGTCTTGAGTCCTTATCTACTGATTCATGTTGTTTTAATCTTGATCTATGTTAATCTATGATTAGGATTCCTGATTTTGTTTGTGCTTGATTTTCTTGTGCTTTGAGTCATTACATTGAGTCTTTTCTTCATTTTAATCGGTCCACCTGTTGATTGAGTCTTTTAATTTTGGCATTGTGTTTGGTCGTGTCTAAGTCATGTTAACTTGCTTTTTTCTGTCCATAAATTTCATGTAATTCTTATCTGGAACTGTAATGGTCTACTTGTATGTTCAAATTACATTCCAAATGAGCTATGACAATATCAATTGAGAGCTCAGATGCATTCACTGACTAGTAGACCCAAATTTCCATTTATGTTGTGAAATATGCATTGGTTTATTCTTTTGCTTTGAAGCTCAACATCTAAATCTGCATTGGTTTTAAATTCTAAGCTATGGTGCAAAGTTGAGCTGGTAGCAAATGCAAACCATAAGAGCAATGACATGCTAGGCATGAGCTTGGTTGTAATTGTGCAAATTCCAGTAGTACCAATTTTGCAGTTGGCTGCACTGCCTTTCTTTGTTTGAGTCCAGTTTTTGAGTTTTAATTTTGTTTCAGTATTAGATCACTACTGAACATCTTGCATCACATTCTTAGAGTCAATTCACATTGTATAAGCTATTTGGAGACCTCTTATATCATCACAGACTGTCTTTGATTCATATGACTGAATTTAGATTGGCAATTTGGCTAAATTTTGTGTGTAACAGCAACTGCCATTGTGAAATTTTGATTTGGTAGCAATTAACATATGTTGTAAGCGTGGACCAATCATTTTTAGTAAACAAAAGTTGCTCCAATCATAAAATTGGTATTTTAGACATTTGTGCAGAATTTAGCCATTTGAACCACCAATTTTACAGCAATTTTTTTAATACGAGTTGCAGAAGATTATATGTCGCTCTTCTTTTGAGTAATGCATCAATTTCAATGAAATACTAGTAGCAAAAGGTTGGTTCAAAGTGAGTAAAAGAAATGTATACTGCAGCTTAATAATTGCATTTACTTGAAAAGAACTGTGTGAACCAGTGCCAGTAACAGTTTCAAAGTCTGATGCATCATTTATATCAGCAACTGCCATCTATGCAACTTGTATTCAATTTTTATTGCTTTTAAATTTGATCTAGAACTATTGATAGGATGTTAGGATGTGGAGAGTTTATGAGAGGCGTAAGACAAGAAAAACCACTTAACTGTCTAACAGTTAAGTGCGGGGGCGGGCAGAGGGTCTATATAAAGACCTCTCTTTTTGTGAAGTGAGTTAGTTAAAGACTTTTGACTTCAGCAGACCGGTCTATGTACCTGGTGTAAGGAGGTTAAGCTCCTGACGATTCGTGTATTCTTGGTTCTGGTGTGAATACTATTCGTTTCTTGATTCATTTGTTCGTGCTATTCTTACTACTTGAGAGTGGGAGAGGAGGAGAGTTAGGATTTCATACCTTGTTTCCTAACAAAGTGGTCCGACCTGCCAGATCTGATCGGAGGAAAGCGATGACGATGGAGGGGAAAGTGAAAGCGATCGAAGGAAAGATGGAACACCTTGAGTTGGCGGTGGAGGGATTGAAGGCGGAAAATGTGGCGAATCGGCAAGACTCGATTGCGATGCGCAAAGATATTCAAGAATTGCTACGAATGATGGGGGAACTCAATAAACGAGGAGAGGAAAGTCCCGGTGGGAGTCAGGCGTTGGTCAATCATCAAGGAAGTCCCGCACGCGATGATGCCGGAAGAGAAGACGGAGGGGAACGAATGGAGAACACACCAAGTTGGAGACGAAGGGTGGAGTTACCCATCTTTGAAGGATCTGATCCTCTGTATTGGATTAATAGGGCGGAGAAGTTCTTTGAGATACAGAGAGTAGCGGAAGCGGAGAAAATCGAATTAGCCCATATTAGCATTGAAGGCAGCGCTGCTTACTGGTTCAAGTTCTGGAAAGACAAGGCGAGTGATCGAACCTGGGAGGGGTTGAAGGAAGCACTGCTGATCCGTTTCGAGAGTCGTCACCGTGGGGGAATTTATGAAAGACTGGCAGCGATCAAGCAGACGACCACCGTGGAGGAGTATGTGAAGGAATTCGAAGCATTGGCGGGGCAGACCAAGGAATTTTCTGATAACCAATTGCTGGGTTATTTCATAGCGGGGTTACGCGAGGAGTTGCGGTGTCAGATGAGACCCCATGACCCCCGCGACTTGATGTCGGCGATGAAGATAGCACGAGATATGGAGGAGGCCCTTCGTGGCCTAGGACTGATAGGGTGGACTGCGGTCAAAAACCCCTTTTCTTGGGGGTAGACGACAAGCGGGGGAGCAGCGGTGGTCAAGACAGAGACGTCGAGAAGTAATTCGGGAAGAGTCGTACCCACTGAAAGTGTCGGGTCAGTAAGACGGGATGCAACGACGGGAAACGTTCCGGCGAGAGGAAGAAATTACGGAGGTAGTGAGAACAGGGGAAGGATGTCGAGAAATTTACCCTACCCAGAGTTCTTGAAACGCAGAGAAGAGGGGAGATGTTATAGGTGTGGGGGCCCTTTCAGCCTAGGGCACCAGTGTCCCGAGAGGAGTATACGGGTGGTCCTCTTAGCGGAAGACGAAGAAGAAGAAGAAGAGGGGGCAACAGAGGGGGAGGAACCTCCATGCATGGAGCTCTCGGCGTTCTCGGCGAGAGGATTGACATAACCTAAAACGTTGAAATTGCGGGGGAGAGTCGGAGAGAAGGTTTTGTTGATATTGGTGGACAGTGGCGCGAGCCACAACTTCGTCAGCAGGAAGCTCGTGGAGGAGCTCAAACTCGAACAAGAAGATACTTTACCTTACCTGGTAAGTCTGGGAGACGGCCAAAAGAAGCGCACTAGGGGATGTTGTCCGAGAGTGATGGTCGGCATAAGGGGAGTTGAGATAGAAGAAAGATTTTACTTGTTTGAGCTGGGGGTGTCGACATGATATTTGGGGTCGAGTGGCTGGCGAAGTTGTGGGAGATAACGCTCGACTGGGGAAAATCTACTATGTCATTTAAGCACGGAGGCAAGGAAGTGGTCGTCAGAGGAGATCCAACGTTGGAGAAGAGGGTGGTCGAACCGGAGAGTATGTTGAAACTCCGTGGAATAGACGCGGAAGCTCTAGTCTGGAGCTTGGAGAGAGGAGGACTGGAGGGAGAAACCAAGGAACCGGAGGAGATAACGCAGTGCCAAAAAGAAGAAATGGGCAGAGTATTAAAACAATATGGAGGGGTATTTAAGGAACCCCAGGGGCTGCCACCTAATAAAAGAGAAAGGCACTAGATAACGTTAAAAGAAGGCGAGAACCCGGTTAATGTCCGACCTTACCGCTATCCACATGTCATGAAAGAGGAAATTGAAAGACAAGTGGCGGAGATGCTACATGCAGGAATCATTCAGCCCAGTACAAGTCCATACTCCAGTCCCGTGATACTCGTGAAGAAGAAAGACGGAAGTTGGAGATTTTGTATAGATTACCGAGCTCTCAACAGAGCAACCATTCCCAACAAGTTTCCTATACCGGTGATCGAGGAGCTTTTGGACGAACTCAGGGGGGCGAGATATTTTTCGAAGGTGGATCTGAAGGCCGGCTACCACCAGATTCGAATGGGTGAAGAAGACGTGCACAAGACAGCGTTCCAGACTCACTTGGGCCACTATGAGTTCTTGGTGATGCCGTTCGGCCTCACCAATGCTCCCGCCACTTTCCAACATGCAATGAATGAACTGTTCCGGCCATACTTACGAAAGTTCGTACTCGTTTTTTTTTTACGATATCCTGATTTACAGCGCAACCTGGGAAGAGCATTTGCAGCAGGTTGACAAGGTGTTAAGCCGATTACAACAGGAGCAATGGGTGGCCAACGAGAAGAAAAGTGAGTTCGAAAAGACATCAATCCGATATCTAGGGCATGTTATCTCAAAGGAGGGGGTCAAGATGGACAGTGAGAAAGTAGAGGCAGTCAAGGCTTGGTCCGAACCCAAGACGCTGAAGGCGTTAAGGGGCTTTTTGGGATTGACGAGATACTATCGAAGGTTTGTACGGGACTATGGGAAAATCGCGAGGCCACTTACAGAACTGTTAAAGAAGGGGAGTTTCATATGGACCGAGGCTGTACGAGCAGCAATGTTGAAATTGAAGGAGGTAGTGACCACGACGCCGGTGCTGGCGTTACCGGATTTCAATCAGACCTTCCATGTCGAGTGCGATGCGTCGGGAGTGGGGATCGGGGCAGTACTTACGCAAGGACGAAAACCCATCGCCTACTTCAGGAAAACCTTGTCCGACAGTACCTTGGGCAAATCCATCTACGAGAAAGAGCTCATGGCAGTAGTGAAGGCGATACAACATTGGCGTCCGTATTTGCTAGGACAGAAGTTCGTCGTGCACTCGGACCAAAAAAGCTTACGTTTTTTGTTGGAGCAACGAATAACGACGCAGGCTCAGCAACACTGGATAGCCAAGCTTCTTGGCTACAATTTTGAGATAGCATACAAAACAGGGGTCACGAACCGCGCAGCGGACGCGCTGTCTCGAAAAGAACCAGGGGGTTTGGAGGATGAGGAAGAGCCGACAATGGAGGTCGAACTAGGAGCGATGGTGAGGCCATATTGGAGGGATTCCAGGAGGTGATCAAAGAGGTAGAGGAAGATGACGATCTACGAAAACTCATAGACGAGATCACGAAAGACCCGAACATGCACCCTTCGTATACAATGGAGAACGCGCGGTTGCATTATGAGGGGCGCTTGGTTATATCGGCGAAATCTGAGTGGGTACCGAAGTTATTGGCGGAGTTCCATACGACCCCAACCGGAGGGCATTCCAGGGTCTATCGCATGTACCGAAGAATAGCGCAGTCGCTGTATTGGGTTGGGATGATGAAGACGGTGACAGATTACGTAGCTCGGTGCGTGATACGTCAGCAACACAAATACCTTGTTGCTTCTCCGCAAGGTCTGTTGCAGCCGTTGCCGATCCCACTGGCCATTTGGGAAGACATTAGCATGGATTTCATTGTCAGACTTCCAAAATCCAAAGGGTGTGACGCTATACTCATAGTGGTGGATCGTTTAAGCAAATATGGCCACTTCATTCCTCTTAAACATCCGTATACCGCAAGAATGGTGGCTGAGGCGTTTGTAAGGGAAATCGTGAAGTTGCACGGGGTACCCAAAACCATAGTGAGTGATCGTGATCCCCTGTTCCTTAGCACGTTTTGGAGAGAGCTGTTCAAAATGTAGGGGACTCATCTCCAAATGAGCATGGCGTACCATCCCGAGACCGATGGTCAGACTGAGGTCTTGAATCGTGTGTTAGAAGGTTACTTAAGATGTTTCTGTTTGGAGCAGCCCAGAAGTTGGAACGTGATTCTTCCTTGGGCAGAATACTGGTATAATACCAGTTATCAGGGGGCTGCTAAATGCACACCATTTGAGGTTGTTTATGGGAGAGCACCGCCTACGCTGTCTAGATTCATTCCGGGAGAAACATTGGTAGAAGCGGTGGAGCAGGAGCTGCAGACACGCGATGAGGCATTGAGACAACTTAAGTTCCACTTGTCGAGGGCGCAAGAGATGATGATAAACAAGCAAATCGAAATAGGAGATTGGTGACGATAAAAGAAGAAGATTGGGTGTTCCTGAAGATACGGTCACACAGACAAAGTTCCATGCCTGGATAGTTACATCCAAAGCTGTCAGCTAGGTACTATGGACCGTTCAAAGTGATCCAAAAAATAGGAGAGGTGGCGTTTAAACTGCAGCTACCTGAGGGCGCAAGAATTCACCCTGTTTTCCACGTATCGCAGTTGAAACCGGCCATTAGAACGAAGCAAGTGGAAAAAGAGCTTCCGGAAGATTTGCTAATGAGTGGACCAACGTGTTGGCCGACCCGTGTGATTGATAGAAGGATCCAACAATAAGGAGGAGACCATCGGGAGTAGGTTCTGGTCCAGTGGCACGGTGGAGGAACTGATGGGGCAACTTGGGAAGACAGGATAGTGACGCAGGAGCAGTTCCCCGATTTCAACCTTGGGGACAAGGTTAATCTTCATGGGGGGAGTGATGTTAGGATGTGGAGAGTTTATGAGAGGCGTAAGACAATAAAAACCACTTAACTGTCTAACAGTTAAGAGAGGGGGCGGGCAGAGGGTCTATATAAAGACCTCTCTTTTTGTGAAGTGAGTTAGTTAGAGACTTTTGACTTGAGCAGACCGGTCTATGTACCTGGCGTAAGGAGGTTAAGCTCCTGACGATTCGTGTATTCTTGGTTCTGGTGTGAATACTATTCGTTTCTTGATTCATTTGTTCGTTCTATTCTTACTACTTAAGAGTGGGAGAGGAGGAGAGTTAGGATCAATTTGAGTGCCAACTGTTCTTGATAGCTTTGTTTATTGCTTGTCTTGATTGACAGTCTTGGTTTTGTCTAATTCATTGTGCAATCTGTTCTGTCATTCATTAATTGTGCTTTTCTTTAGTTTATGAATCTGGTCTAGAGTTCCTCTATTTGAGTTGCTCTGCTGTGTTGTCATTCCATTTGTTTGTGGCTGTCTTTGTTCTGTCATGTTTGGTTTCGGTTTCTGACTTTCACCTTTACCTTAGCCTTATCCATCCATGATGAGAATCTGATTCCATTTGGATTTTTGGAAATTGAAAGAAAGGTAACGTGAGTGGTAGCATCTTAGGTGGAAATGATCCATAGAATTCTCTGACCTTGACTGAAATCTCTTTCAAAACCTAACCTTTGAGTGTGTAAGCTGTTAGAGAGTAACCTGAGTGTATGGAGAGATTAGTAAGGCTAATTTAGCCTAATTCCTTGTCAAATTAAGAGAGAGAATCAGATTTATTTCATTGTGATGCTAACTGTTTTTTGACTGCACAGATTGATTAAGCTGGAATTTACTCCAATGGACCAAGAGAGAAAGTTTTATTGCGTTCTGTTGCATTCATTTTATAAACTGATTGTTGAATCATAGTCATTGTGTTTAGGAAGTTTTAAACAATTATATTCTGCGCTGTTAGAGAATTAAATCTGAATTAATTGTGTTATCTTTAATGATTTGTGATTAATCCAGTTTGAGGTATAATTGTTATTGAACTCATCTGTTTGGAGAAATTACTCTTGTGCATTCACTGATTTGACTGCAACTAATGTGGTAGTACAGGGGTTTTTAAAATCAGTGGCTGCATGGTGGTTCTATGTGTTTACAATTTTCCTACAACTGTACCACTGAGTTTCTGTGAAACTAAGAGTCATATTTGAATTGAAAAGTTGTCCAAACAGCTTGTTATTGCTTGTCCTATGTTGTTCCTGGTTTGGAAGTTATACGACTGGTGTGAAAAGCTGAGTGTATCTAGTATAACATCAATGTTTATGTGTATTTTGCTGGAATTGATATGCCTTTGTGTGTGAATACCTGATGTGTTGGAAATTAGTTAAGTAAGCATTAGCAAGTTGTGAATGGGGAGCTAAACCCGTGAAACAATAGCAACAACATCTGTGTGCATTTTTGAATTGAAGGGAGTCTTCTACCCTAAACTGTTTCTGTTTTGAATTGAACTACTCTTGTATAATTGTGATTGCCTGCCCTGAACGAATTGTTGATTTTGGAATTATCTGAGCTCCAGATTGTAACATTGAAGAGCAAAAGAAATTACTTTAGCTGCATCAATGTTTATGTGTATTTTGCTGGAATTGATATGCCTTTGTGTGTGAATACCTGATTTGTTGGAAATTAGTTAAGTAATCATTAGCAGGTTGTGAATGGTTAGCTAAACCCGTGAAACAGTAGCAACAACATCTGTGTGCATTTTTGAATTGAAGGGAGTCTTCTACCCTAAACTGTTTCTGTTATGAATTGAACTACTCTTGTATAATTGTGATTGCCTGCCCTGAACGAATTATTGATTTTGGAATTATCTGAGCTCCAGATTGTAACATTGAAGAGCAAAAGAAATTACTTCAGCTGCATCAAGTGCTGAGACCAAGAGAAAAAAAATAGTTGAGTGTATCTAGTATAACATCAATGTTTATGTGTATTTTTGCTGCAATTGATATGCCTTTGTGTGTGAATACCTAATTTGGTGGAAATTAGTTAAGAAAGCATTAGCAGGTTGTGAATGGTGAGCTAAACCCGTGAAACGGTAGCAACAACATCTGTGTGCATTTTTGAATTGAAGGGAGTCTTCTACCCTGAAACAGTAGCAACAACATCTGTGATTGCCTGCCCTGAACGAATTGTTGATTTTGGAATTATCTGAGCTCCAGATTGTAACATTGAATAGCAAAAGAAATTACTTCAGCTGCATCAAGTGCTGACACCAAGAGAAAAAAAAGCTGAGTGTATCTATTATAACATCAATGTTTATGTGTATTTAGCTGGAATTGATATGCCTTTGTGTGTGAATACCTGATTTGTTGGAAATTAGTTAAGTAAGCATTAGCAGGATGTGAATGGTGAGCTAAACCCGTGAAACAGTAGCAACAACATCTGTGTGCATTTTTGAATTGAAGGGAGTCGTCTACCCTAAACTATTTCTGTTTTGAATTGAACTACTCTTGTATAATTGTGATTGCCTGCCCTGAACGAATTATTGATTTTGGAATTATCTGAGCTCCAGATTGTAACATTGAAGAGCAAAAGAAATTACTTCAGCTACATCAAGTGCTGAGACCAAGAGAAAAAAAATAGTTGAGTGTATCTAGTATAACATCAATGTTTATGTGTATTTTTGCTGGAATTGATATGCCTTTGTGTGTGAATACCTAATTTGTTGGAAATTAGTTAAGTAAGCATTAGCAGGTTGTGAATGGTGAGCTAAACCCGTGAAACGGTAGCAACAACATCTGTGTGCATTTTTGAATTGAAGGGAGTCTTCTACCCTGAAATAGTAGCAACAACATCTGTGATTGGCTGCCCTGAACGAATTGTTGATTTTGGAATTATCTGAGCTCCAGATTGTAACATTGAATAGCAAAAGAAATTACTTCAGCTGCATCAAGTGATGAGACCAACAGAAAAAAAAGCTGAGTGTATCTAGTATAACATCAATGTTTATGTGTATTTTGCTGGAATTGATATGCCTTTGTGTGTGAATACATGATTTGTTGGAAATTAGTTAAGTAAGCATTAGCAGGTTGTGAATGGTGAGCTAAACCCGTGAAACAGTAGCAACAACATCTGTGTGCATTTTTGAATTGAAGGGAGTCTTCTTCCCTAAACTGTTTCTGTTTTAAATTGAACTACTCTTGTAGAATTGTGATTGCTTGCCCTGAACGAATTGTTGATTTTGGAATTATCTGAGCTCCAGATTGTAACATTGAAGAGCAAAAGAAATTACTTCAGCTGCATCAAGTGCTGAGACCAAGAGAAAAAAAAAAGCTGAGTGTATCTAGTATAACATCAATGTTTATGTGTATTTTGCTGGAATTGATATGCCTTTGTGTGTGAATACCTGATTTGTTGGAAATTAGTTAAGTAAGCATTAGCAGGTTGTGAATGGTGAGCTAAATCCGTGAAACAGTAGCAACAACATCTGTGTGCATTTTTGAATTGAAGGGAGTCTTCTACCCTAAACTGTTTCTGTTTTGAATTGAACTACTCTTGTATAATTGTGATTCCCTGCCCTGAACGAATTGTTGATTTTGGAATTATCTGAGCTCCAGATTGTAACATTGAAGATCAAAAGAAATTACTTCAACTGCATCAAGTGCTGAGACCAAGAGAAAAAAAAGGACAAGTTGCAAGTTGATAGCAAAAGGAATCTTGTAGCTGGACAATTGTGCCAGGCAGAGAAAGGGAAGTTCTCATTGCCATATCTTTTTTTGTGCAATCTATTTTAGCTAAAGGAATCTTGGCTGAAAACTCTACAATTGATTTTTGTAGGAAATTGATCAGGAGAATCCATGAAGATTTGGCAGCAGAAACACTAAGTTGAGGACGTGAATAAGTGGATCAGGGAGTTGGACCGAAGCAGCATCTTGATTGGGCTGTAGAAGCAGTGTACGAGCAGAGGGCTGTAGTAGCATAGGATTTTAACTTTGATTAATTCTTGTTTTGTTTGTATTTGTAATGGGCTTGTGTTAGCCCATTGTTAGTCTTAGTTATTGTTTGTAAAAAGGGCCATTATAAAAAGTCCGAGTTTGGAAGAGTCCTTGGTGCTCTTTCAAATCTTGGCAACTTTTCTTGTTTGTTTCTTTTAATTTTAGCATAGATAGAAAGGTGAGTGTATCTTGTTAGCATAAGCTACAAGCCTCACCTTAGGAGTAGAAATTTATCTTACTTGTTTGCATGTGATTTTGAGTTTCGTTTAGGGGCGTAGGATTTATTAGAGTCCGCTTAGATTCCGATTGTATTTGTTTATGTGTCAGTCATGTATACTTTGTTTGTAGAAGTAATTTTACTTTCAAGGGTATTTAGGGAGTAGCATAGACAAATCTGGCTAAGGCAAGACTTGGTACTTAAGCAACCCTAGTGGTTCACCTTTCTTACTTGGGTTTGTCAAGTGTGAAATCTTTAAACTCTTTAGATTAGAAGAACTTTTAAGAACAAAGATGTCTTGTTATTCATATAGTTCCTCTAGTTCATATAGTTCATCTAGGATTCATAATGAGTATCAAGGTTCATACATTAAGGATGATTTGTGTACTAGAGCTAGAAAAATTCCATTCTTTGGTAAAGATACAAATGTCTTAACATACCTAGTTTGGGAAAAAGAAATTAATCAAATGCATTTTGCTCTTCTTAAGCAAAGTAAAATTGAATCTTATAGTACAATTGTTCTTTCTAGAGAGTGTGAGTCTCGTGTTCTTAGTTTATATCTCTCTAGTTTAGAAAAGTATGCACGTGAGTGGTGGGATGAGAGGCAATATTGGGTTCATAAAGGTAGGAAATCCACCATTGAAAATTGGTATGAATTGAGAACGTGCATGAGAAGAAAGTTTGTGCCTCCTTTTACTATAAGAAACTTGAAACTTATGAGAGATAGTATTCAAGAGGGAAAATCATTTCTTGAGAGTTTAAAAGATCAAGGTTTCTTTCGCAGAGAAATAGAATTTGGGGACAAACTTCAAAAGTTAAAGGACCAGAAAAGAGGAAGAGAGAGGAAGAGAGAACAAGAAAGAAAAGAAGAGGAAGAAAGAATGAGAAGAGAAGAGAGAAGAGAAAAAGAGAGAAGAGAAAGAGAGGAAGATAAAAGAGAGCAACAAAAGAGAGAAGAGGAAGATAGAAGAGAGCAACAAAAGAGAGAAGAGGAAGATGGAAGAGAGAAACAAAAGAGAGAAGAGGAAGATAGAAGAGAGCAACAGAAGAGAAGAGAGGAAGAAAAAAAGAGAATAAGAAAAGAGAAAGAAAGAAAGGAAGAGGAAGAAAAGAGAGAAGAGGAAGAGAGATTACAAAAGAAAGATAAGAAAGAAATTGAAAGGAAGAAAATGGAAGAGAAGAGATTGATGGCAACGTCTCCTACTCTTACAATAGAATCCAAACTTTTAAGGGGAGGTTTTCTATCTTTTCACTTTCCATTTGTTATTGAATGTTCTAATTCTACCTTGTCTTCCCAAGGAATTGCCATTCAACTTTTTCAAAAGTTGCAATCTTTAACACATGGCAATCAAAGACTTGAGTTAGAGATATCTTCCAAGTTATCATTAACTCAAGACAAAATTAAATTTTCAAATGAAGTAAGGTTTCCTTATAATCATAAACTAGAAAATTTCAAATTTAGGAAACCTTCTTCTAGACATATTCCTCTATATATCTTATTGGGACAAATAAAGCTAATTAGAGATATGTTTGATGTTTATTGCAGATTAATCTTTGACCCAGGAGGAACTTCTATGGAGTCTACACTAATAAGTCCCAGGCGAACCATCAGATTTGAGGACAAATCCTTTCCAAGAGGGAGGGGATGATACGTGGGGCCCAAGCCCAATTTCTTTAGTTGAGCATTTCTTTTATATACTTTGTATTGTGTTAGGCATGTGGGACTTTTAGTCCTATAAATATCCATGCCTACATTTCTTGTATTCACTTTTGAGATATTGGATTAAATTTCTGTTGAGAGAACTCCAGATTTAGTCCCCTTGAAAGTCAAGGCTGAAGAATCCAAGGGATTCCTCAGCCACCTTCCACTCACTTTGCATTTCTCTTTCATTTTCCACATCAGAATTCTCCTCCTGCCACGAGCACCACTTATATCCAGACACGCCACTGCCTCGTGTCTTAACACTACCACACCCGAACATTCCGTCAACAGATCCTAAATCTTCTTCGTGTCATCTATCACTTGAACCATGCCTCTTTTGGATCCACGACGCTCTTCCTAGGGTTTCTCTTCGAAGAGCTCCATCCATCAACTACTACTCCTTCCTCCACCAGGTAACCATTGTTCTCCTCCGTTCATCTCAAACCACCGGACGTTTCCCCGTTTTCCTTCATATTTACCAATCAAAAACCGAGAATCCTTCCCTTCCATCTATTCAATCAGTGAAACCTCTCGTTTCACCGTTCAAACAATTTTTCCTCCGATTATTTCAAACTTCCACCGATTAACTTCTCTTGTTCTGCGAACCCTAGCCTTTTCACCTGTCAAAACACACAAACCTAGGGTTTTGTTCTTCCGCTGTGTCTACTATCAGATCCTCAGCTCGATCCGCAAAGATCTATGGATCCTCACTGGAGCGGACCGTATCATCTAGGCTACGACCCAAGTTCGGCGTTGGGTTTAAATGCCATAAGAGATCCGAAAGACGCAGGCTTTTTGTACGATGAAATTCGCAAAGGAATAAGGTGGTACCAGGCTACCCAAAAACACGAGCAAAACTACACCAAAACACAACGAAAACTCAGTAGACGTCGAATGCATAGAAGAATTAGACGTTAAATAGTTGTTTTGAAAGAAAAAAAGAACATAATAAAAAAGGAACTCGATAATAAAACGTCGAAGCCAGTATAAAATGACGTTATATGGGTTGATTTAAATGATGTATGGGAAATTGCAAGAGGTTGACGTCAATTTCTTCAGACTTCAAACAATAAACGTCGAATTCATTGGCATCGGACGTATTATTCGTTATCCGAAGGCAAAGGTCGTTCTTTTTTTTTCTTTTTCCTTTTTAAATTTCCATAGAACGTCTAACTTTAGGGGGCCTCGACGTGAAAGGCATTTGAGTGGTTATAAATATAATACTTTACTCTATACAATTGCAGAGTTTGATCGTTTTTTAATGATTCATTTTTTAAAGTTTCTTGGAGTTGTTTGCTCCGAAAATAAGATCCACTGATTTTGTAGAAAACAACTTCAAGATACTTAAAAACTGAATCATACAATCAAGAAACTTCCAATTATAAAAGTAGTTTTGTCCCTCCAAGGTTCTATATATTTGAAAAAGCACTTATCTTCTTACTATTTTTCTTTCCCCAGATTTTTGTTGTTCAAATTCTTCTTCCCATAAAAAATGTGGAATCACCCTTTGGCTTCTGGCTGGCATATAAAGCCATTTTCGCATATCGTAGGTTCATTATCTGTTAACTTTCTGCTCTGTGATTCTGAAAGAGTTTATAGAAAAACAAAGAAAAATGTTAACATATTGTTATGAGAAATTAAATGAATGGTAACCTCTTCTTTGTTTCTGTTGATCACTACTTCAAGCTTTTCAACATGACAAAGAATCAAACCACAAAGAAATTACTCGTTTTTGTCACCTTGAAAGAGTGGATACAAAAACAAAGAAAAAGTTAACACAAAATACGAACGTTAAAGTCACAACTAAGGATGTTTTATCGGTTGGTTTAAAAGAAAAAATAAGAACTAAATTTTTTACAAAGAAAACGTCAATGCATAGAAGAATTCGACGTTCTATGGTTGGTTTAAAAGAAAAAGAAAAAAATAATAAAAAATGAACTAAATAATAAAATGTCGATGCCAATATATAACTGACATTTTATGGGTTGATTTAAAAGAAAAATTAAAAAAAAATATCTATTGGTAGTAATATACAACGTCAATCTTTTGTTACGGTTGACGTCATATTAATTATATCAATATTTAGTATTTATTTATTTTGTATTGGACGTTAGCTTTTTCCGTAGCGACGTTATTTGCATCAATGACCATCACGTCGGCCCGTCTTGTTCGACATTTTATATTGGTCTAAACGTCGAGACATTAAGTGTGCGACATTATGTTTGGTATAAAAGAGAAAAGAAAAAAAGAATAAAGAAGTGATTCACTTGCTGTCATATAAAACGTCAAATATTTGTAATGGTTGACGTGTGCACCAGTGGTGCGTCATATAAGCCTACTATCATCTCGGCAGTAGCCACATGCCCTCTACAGAGAGACTCCAGTCTGGCCTCCATAATGGACATGTATATGTCCCTCATCTGGAATGACTCTACATGATGTACAGGTGCATCATCCTGCTGGGCCACTCCTCTCCTAGGACGTCTTCTAGTCACTTGTCCAGCTGCCTCGTCTCCTCTCGAATGGTTGAATCGAAGTATCAGCCCAGCTTGCTGGCACAAGTAAGTAATCAGGGAAGGATGTCCCAATGGTGTCCTGCTACTCACAGCAGTAGCACAACTTTTGATCTCGTTGGCGATAACCTCACCAACGTTCACGTCCATCTGTCTTAGTATACAATAGATGAACATAATCCTATGCATAGTGATATCAGAAACATGGGAGCACGACAAAACATTGGCATGAGTAAATGTCATCCAATACTTCGCCAGGGGTGTCAGATCTGTCCTTTTGATGTGAATGGGCACTACATATAGGTTCTTGTGAAAATGTCGCTAGGTACACAGAGCACCCTCTCAATATCCTCATAATCTGAAAACTCCCCTATGTTCAGCACATACTGGCATTGCTCTCCAGCCAACTCAATGCCCAAGAAGTTGTTAATAGTCTCGGGGTCATATATGATAATCTCTCCTCGGACATAACTAGTGTACCTCTCCATCGGCACTCCTCTGGATAAGGCATTCGTGTAAAATTCCTTAACAACCTCAATGTTAGTTGGCGCAGGATATGTAGCCAGCTTCTCCCAGTCTCTTCTTTCAAGCTCCACACCAAATTGAGGAGCCAAGTCTGGAATCCAAATGGCCTTCCTCTGCATCAACAATCTCCTTTCTTGCACAGTCACATAATGCTCCTCATGTTTCCTGGAGAGGAAACTATGAGAATAAAATCTTCGTGGCCGCTCTAGCTCTTTCATCTTATTCCCTTGAGTCTTCACTCTCCTTGAAGATGATGACATTCCTACATCAAATACAATTCAAAAGACCAAGGAAATTCACCATTAAAGATTAGCACACCATCAAACATACACCATTCAAGCACTGTCCAGCGTTGAGGGCAAAACAGGGCCCCTCAGCGCCACCTGTATCAGAGAAATCAAGCAAGAAAACAAAATTTGACACCCACCACTCAGCGTCCACTGACCGCTCAGCGGTGGCGTCAGGGTTTTTGCAAAAGCCGAGCCTAGACCCCTTTATTCTCCACCAAATCAAAAACTTCTCAGTTACAGACCAAATTCATGCAATTTAATCGGTGCAAAATGTTTCTATTTCATCAAATCATGCATAGAAATCAAAAGCCCAAATTTTTCATGTTCCTACACATGTTCTTCATTAAATCTCAAATCTAGAAACCCTAAGAATGAATTTGCATGACTTAGTTGAGTGCAGATACTCTAAATGCTTTCAAATGCATCTTGATAAATGATGGATGTTCTTCCAATGCAATGCTCTCACCAAAACCCCCAAACTTTGTCAATGGAATGGGTGAAAAATGAAGAACTATGAGATTTTGGTGAGTGGGTGATGAGAAAAATGAAGGAAAGCCTTTAGAATGCTCTTGAAAGTGAAAGTGGAGTGCTAGAGTTCGTGGAGACCGCTTGGGCGAGTATTGAAGAGAGTTTTAAAAGTGCAAATTGGCCCCCAAATGTTGAGCTCTTTAAAAGCCCAAGTTTGGTCTGCGACGCCACCGCTGAGCATCCACTGACTGCTCAGCATCCACTGACTGCTCAGCAGTGGGCGTTAAAAACTTCTCCCCCCTTCTTGGCTTGCCTACACGTTTTATAACCTGTAACACTTTATTTCAACTTTCAATTTTTCAATTTTATGCAATTCCCCTCTCTTATGCAAGACTTAAAGACTATAATGCAATTCAAGCAGAGTTAAAACAAGAAAACAATCAACTGAGTTGCCTCCCTGGTAGCGCTTGTTTAACATCGCGAGCCTGACCTAAACCTTCTAGCACCCATCAGTAAGTGCTTCCCAACACCTTTCAGTAGGTGTACATACCCAGTATCCTTCAGGAGATACTCAATCTTCTAGCATCCCTCAATAGATGCTATCCCAATAGCATTCATCAGTAAATGCTGACAGTGACATCCCTCAGTAGATGTCTAATTACCGTCCTCTTTCATAGTAACATCCATTAGTAGATGTTGTAGAAGCATCCATCAGTAGATGCAATCACCACTGCCATCAGAAGAAGAATATAACCTAAAATAAAATAAAATAAAATAAAATCAAATCAAATAAAATGAAATCAAATCAAACAAAGACAAAAAATTTCAGAAACTGGGTTAGAAACTGGGTTGCCTCCCAGCAAGCGCATCTTTAACGTCATTAGCTTGACCCAGTAAAGCCCAAACACCCATCAGTAGGTGTTGAAATTTTTTATGTTGATGTTCTTCCTTCCTTCATGACACCAACAACATCTCGGAAATTTCCTTGTCACGAACTTTAAAAGCTTTGTCTGTTTTAATAGTCTTGAAAACCCATAACCTTTTCTTGAATTTCACTTGGTGTGCCAAGTTTGAGTTTGTCACTTTTCACATCAGGGTGTTGGTGAACCAATTCTCCTTTCTTATTGCCTCCTGATGATGTTGTGCTCCTAATACAAATTTTTATCCTGCACACACTAAAGAACATTGCACTAGAGCACAGAATTAGCCCCAAAAAAATAAAAACAGTAACAAATATTATTTTATTTTAATTTTCATTTTTATATAAAAACAAAAAAATAAAAACAAATTTTTTTTATTATTATTATTATTTTTATAAAAACAGAAAAATAAAAATAGAAAAATAAAAACAGAAAAATAAAAACAGAAAAATAAAAACAGAAAAATAAAAATAGAAAAATAAAAACAGAAAAATAAAAACAGAAAGATAAAAACACCCATCAGTAGGTGTTGATATTCTCTTTGCTTGATATTCTTTTCTCTTTCTTCTTCCTGCTGAATTTCTTCAGAAAATTGAGAACATCAAGCACATGTTTCCATATATCAATCATAGGAGTTTAATCTACAATTTCTTGAAGATTTCAATAAAGCACTTAAACTTCTTTTCTTTCCTAAGATATTTCTTTTCATGAGGAAGGGGTTTTGCGTATAATCTTTTCTTCTTTCCTCTCTTCCTCTTTTTCTTAATCTCCTCTCTCAACTTTCTCTTTTTCTCTTTTCTTATTTTCTTGTTTATTTTCGCATATATTTTCTTATTTTCTTTTCTCTCAACCACTGATTTTTCTTTCTCACTCAACTTTTTTGTTTCTATCTCCTTTATTTTTTCCTCATTTTTCTCCAAATTTTTCTCCTCATCTTTCTCTATCTCTTCTTCCTCTATCTTCTCCTACTTTTCCTCCCTAGGGTTAAAGCCACACATGCTTGTTTCTTTGAATGCCAAGAGATCAATGATGATCCAAGTAAATGACATCTAGTTTACAACCTCCAAAATTAGAATCATTGTAACCAGTTAGAAAAATGTTTGTACCATTCAAATACCATAGTCCTAGGCCTTTGGTACCTTTGAGGTATTTCAAAATTCTTTTTACAGCAGTTAGGTGTGATTCTTTAGGAGCAGATTGAAGCCTAGCATGGAGACATACATTGTGCATTATATCAGGCCTACTAGCAGTAAGATACAATAGAGAGCCAATCATACCTAGGTACATTTTCTGATCAACATTCTTTCCAGCCTCATCAAGATCCAAATAACAATTGGTTGCCATAGGAGTTGCAACATCTTTGCAGTCCAACATTTTAAACTTTTTCAGCAAGTCATTGCAGTATTTGGATTGATGGATGAAAATTTCTTCTTTGGTTTGCTTGACTTGTAGACCGAGAAAGTATGTTAATTCTCCCATCATGGACATTTCGAATTCTTCCTGCATAATTTTTGAAAACTCTTTGCATAGCATAGGATTAGTTGAACCAAAAAATATATCATCAACATAGATTTGAACATATAGTTTCTCCTCACATGAACTCTTAATAAATAGAGTTGAGTCAACTTTTCCTCTAGAGAATCCTTTTCTTACGAGAAATTCACTTAAACGTTCATACCATGATCTTGGAGCTTGCTTTAACCCATATAAAGGTTTTCTCAGTTTGTAGACATGATCAGGATTTTCAAAGTCTTCAAATCCTGGAGGTGGTTCAACATAAACTTATTCCTTAATACATCCATTTAAGAAAGTGCTTTTGACATCCATCTGATACAGTTTGAATTTCATAGTAGATGCAATAACAAGAAGTATTCTTCTTGCTTTCAATCTGGCTACAAGAGCATACGTCTCATCATAGTCGATTCCTTCTTCCTGATAGTAGTCTTTGGCAACTAATCTTTCCTTGTTTTTTATGATTTCACCGGAATCATCCATTTTGTTTCGAAATACTCTTCTAGGTGTGAGTTCCCATACATTATTCCGTCTGAATTGTTTCAACTCTTCTTGCATAGCCATCATCCAATTTTCATCATTCAATGTTTCCTCAACTTTCTTAGGCTCAATTTTGGATACATACGCAACATTCATATAGAATTGATTCAATTGCCTTCTTGTAGATAATCCTCTTGAGACATCACCAATAACATTTTGTGTAGAGACATTTCTTCGCACTTTCCATTCTTTAGTCGGTTCTGTTCTTGGAGAGTCGACTTGTTCAGTATCAACTTCCTTGTCACTCTCTTCAGTTTTATCTTCTTTTTCAATGAATTCTTCAAGAAATTCTTCTTCTTCATTTGAATTTATATCTTCTTCAGCAGAATCCCTGACTTGTTCTGTGTAATTTGGAGCCATGATGAACTCATCAAATGCGACATGAATGGATTGTTCAACATTCATGGTCCTTCTGTTGTAGACATAGTAAGCTTTGCTATTTAAGGAGTATCCTATGAAAATAGCCTCATCTTCTTTAAAGTCAAACTTTCCAAGGTTCTCTTTGTCGTTATTCAGTACAAAGCATTTACTTCCAAAGATTCTTAAGTGTGAAATGTTTGGCTTTCTTCCTCTTAGCACTTCATATGGAGTAAGCTTTAATATAGACCGTATAATAGTTCTGTTTAACACATAGCATGCAGTACTTACAGCATCTGCCCAGAAGTACTTTGGCATGTCTCTGTCATTCAGCATAGATGTTGCCAATTCCTCAAGAGCTCTGCTTTTCCTTTCAACAACTCCATTTTGCTGTGGATTTCTAGGTGCTGAGAAGTTATGAGTAATTCCCATTTCCACAAGATAATCATCAAATTCTTTATTTTGAAATTGATGCCAAAATGCTCTAGCTAGGACAAGCCAAATCTAGAAGCAAATCAAGCTATAAGTTCATGGATGAAGATTGCGGAATTTAGTGGTGGTGAAAGGTGTTGATAGCTCATGGTTTTGGTGACTTGTGGTGAGGGAAGATGGGTTTAAGGGTTCTCTAAGAGAGGTTAGGCCAACTCAAGGAGGAAGGTGACTAGAGGGGCCTCATGGGTTGCTCTAGTCTTGATCTAAGATGAGTAGTATGGCCAAAAATGGGCAGCATAACATTCTCAAAATCAAAGATGAAATACAAGGGTGGAGACACCTCTATTTATAGGCCAAGGGTGTCTCCTTCTAACCCTAAAAGCATGATCTCCCACCTTTGCTCTCATTGGCCAAAAATGAGGTCTTCTAACCTCTCCAATTATTGGAGGACATGTGGCCACTCACAAAACACAATCCTCTCCATACCTAGAGTGCCATGTGGCTACCCTTTAAAAAGCAAATCCTCTCCAATGGAAACATTACACATGGCACACACTTTCCACTTGGTTTGGATGTCTAACTTTTTAAGGAAAATCCAATGCTACTTAGGCCTTAATACAAGCCTTAAACAAACGTACACTACATGGCCTAATACAATGGCCTAAATTCCTACACTACTCTTCAAGCCTTGCTTCATAATGGCTCCAAAGGTGGTCCACAAGGTAGAGTTAACACCATATTCAAGGATGACTTTAACTTTCTTGAAAGTGCTTGACCATGGCTAAGGGATTTTCCATCATTCCCTCCCTCTTGAAAAGGATTTGCCCTCAAATCTTCAACATGGAACAAGGCAAACTTCCTTATCTTCTATGGAGTTTTTTGTTCTTCTCCACCAAGGTCAAATACCCATTTTATAACACAAGGTAGAACAAATGTTATAATAGTGAGTAAATGAAGAATATAGCTCCATACAATGATACACCTTAAATCAAATGAATGATCAAGGTCTTGAAGAGTAAGAGCATCTTTGAAGTTTTTATTTGTCTTGTGTTGGATGTATATTTTTGAAAGATTATTCATTCCAACACAAGAGTTAACTTTTAGGGATATGTCATCATACCCTCCCTTTTGAAAAGGATTTGTCCTCAAATCTTCTTGCTCTTTTATGACAAAAAACTTTTTCTTATTATTGGTTAATTTGTGTATCTTTCCACCAGGATCGAACACAAAAACCAATAATCTTATGAGCCACAAGTGTCATCAAACACAAAACCAATAATCTTATGAGCCACAAACAACATGTATGTAGATGAAATATTTAAAGAAGACCTTGTGCTACTTTTAAAAGAATTTACTTGAAAATATTGAAGGTCTACTCCATAAAATTATTTGTGTTTACTTTGAGTTAATTGTATCCTAGAAGGTAACATCAACTCAAAGTTTGACTTGGAAAAATTGGAGGAGTTAAAAATAGTGGGAGGTGAAAAAGAAGTTGAAAATTTTTCAAAAGTAAAAGTTGGAGTTATGAGAGATGGTTGGATGTATTGAGAAAAGTTCAAGGATTGGAAAACTCCCTTCATCATCTTAGTCTCAACCTTAATTATAGGAGTGATAAGGGGCTTTAGTAACTCTTCCTCTTCTTCTCTTATCTCGATCTCTTCTTTTTCTCTCTTTTCTTTCTCATTCCTTTCTTTTATCTTTTTCTCTTCATACTCTCTTCTTCTTTCCTCCTCCTTTCTCTCTCTTCTTACTTGTTCCTCTTTCTCTCTTTGTTCTTTCTCTCTTTTCTCATGCTCCTCATTCTCTCTTTGTTCTTTCTTCCTTCTTTTGTCTTCCTCTCTTATTTTCGTAATCTTCCTTAAATCCTTTTGGACTTTTTCTTGTTTTTCATTAAGGATTCTAAGCTCTTCTTTTAAGGTAGCAAGATATTGTTTTCTTTCAACTCTTTCTTTCTTTTCTACCTCTCTCATCTCACATATATGCTCTTGGTTTATTATAAGGGAAGAAGGAACAAATTTTCTTCTCATGCATGCTCTCAAGTCACACCAATCTTTAATTGGAGATTTTCTACCTTTCTCATCCTTAGATTGTCTTTGATTCCACCTTTCACTTGCATGTCCTACAAGCCTAGAGATGCATAAACTAAGTATTTGATAATTACCATGCCTAACTAGGAATGGATGAAGTTCTTCTATTCTTTCCTCCCATGCTAGGTATGATAATGCACTAGTATTCTCACCAAAGAAGGGAAGGTCACCCTTAACTTTATATTGTAGCTCATCCTCACCATGACTTAAATGCAAGCTACTATAAAAACTCATTTGTTTTAAAAGAATTTTGAAAAACAATTTTCACAAATAATGCTAGACATTTTTAAGATTTTCAAAATGGCTTATGCAAGAAAACTTTGTATTTCAAATAAAATTCCTTAAGAGACTTAAGGAGACAAGAGAAGCTTAAGTTCACTCCCAGGAAAGAGAGGTGTATCACTATGGATTGCTTAGAAACCAAGTCTTTCCTAGCCAAAGCTTGCCTCAAGTTCTCTTGTACCAAACTTTTCAAAGGGATTTAAACTTGAAATTAAAGTTGACACACATTAAAGTATCACAATTAAAGAAAGCAATTAAAGCTAATATAAACGGCCTAATGGAGAAGTTAGAAGGAACTTTGGTTTCCTCTTACCCACCAACTACAAATTTCGCTTAAATAATAAATGTCCAATGTTCTTGTTAAGAAAAACCCCTAACAAGCCAAAAATACTAGTCCAAAAAGGAAAACAACTACAATTTTACAATTCAAAGGAAATACAAATAAATCTCTCTTTCTCACCAAGTGTATACTCTCTTGTTTTGTGTTTTAGACAAAGACTTTAAGCTTCCCTTCAAGGCCTCCTTCACCTTTGGATGTTACTCACTGTTTTGGGATGTCCTCCCCATGATCCTCGCGTTTTTTTACCATCCAAAGACCTACACCACAAGTTAACACCACTAAAGCTAAAAGGAGTCCAAGGAAAAAGCAAGAAAAGGTCTAAAATGAACAAAAGCTCTTCAAAAGGAGTTTTACTTTGACAAAACCATGAATGTTTAGAAGACAATCAAGCAATTAAATGGTAAGAAAGAAAGGTTAGCACAACCACTACTACAAAATTGGCTATAGATAGCGCTCAATAGATAGCGCTTTTTGAAATAAGTGCTATCTATTAATGTGCAGAATAATAGATAGCGCTTATTTAAAAAAGCGCTATCTATAACTATGAGAATAGATAGCGTTTTTTTAAATAAGCGCTATCTATAACTATTTAATATTATTTTTTTAATTAATAATTTAAAATATACTAAATAGATAGCGATTTTTACAATATGCATTATTTATTACGATTACAAAATTTCCGTTCGCGCTACTAGGACTACTCTTACAATTTCAATTTCATTTCATCACTCTTAGCGCTGTTCCTCGGTTTCATTCGCGCTACTCCTCGGTTTCATCCTCCATTTCATCAGTGGTTAAGACTCTTCTCCGTTTCATCAGCGTTAGGGCTCCTTCTCCTCCATTCATTAGGGCTCCTTCTCCGTTTCATCAGTGCGTTAGGGCTTTTTCGGCGGTTCTCCTTCAATTTGACGTGTACGACTTTACTCCCTCCTTCATTCCACTATCGTTTTCAACAGTGCGTTTGGCCTTTGCTCCTTCGTTTCAGAGATTTTGTTTTCAGGTATCATGTTCCCGCTCCCTTTATCTTCTCGGCTTGTTTCTCCTTTGCCTTATTTTCATGAAAACGCGTTTTTATCAGGTGTTGATCGCGGCATTAGTATACTGGGTGTAGAATCTGTGTTCGTGCACTGGGTTTAGGAACCCATTCTCACTCACTTCGCTGTTAGGGCAAAACCCGAGGGAGAACCAAACTCTTCTGGTGAGTTTTTAAATTTTGCAATGATTTATATTGTCTTGGTTGTATTATAGTTATACCTATTTTATTTTACCATATGGTTGCGTGAATATTTGGGTTTGGTGACTCTGTTTTGCACGAGTGAGACTAATTCTTACTGTAAATATGGAACAACAACTTGGATTGGTGTGTGTGAGAGTGTTAGGAAGAGGGAATGTAAATGTAACAGATTGGAGAAGGGTAGTTCAAAGAAAGGTTGAGAGAAGGTGAGGTTAAATGTTTGATTGGAAGTGTGAGGTGAGAGAAAGGATTGGGGGTGAATGAGATTTATAGGTGTGTGTCAATCAGAATGAGAGTGTGTAGGATGTAGTAGTGAAGCTGTTTGGTGTCTTGTTTTCTTCGTTTGTAGCTCTATTTAAAATGTAACATGACATTTGACTTGATTTTACCTTGTTGTCAGCTGTAAGTTTACATGGCAAGGGATTTCTTAACTTGTGTGGTTGAACTGAGAATAGTTTTTTTGCTTCATATCGTGTGGTATAGTATATGTAAAAAGGATATTTGGAAAATTTGTAGTGCAACCTAGGTGGTTTATGATGGTCTCTTTGTTTAAGTATGCTAGAATAAGTTGTTTAATAAGAAGGTAAATGTGTGCAGCTTGCCCTTGTTGCAGTTGAATGGAAGTTTTGATCATATTGATTGAGTTCAAAATGTGATCAACAATAGTGTGTTACTGATTTTTTGGTGTCCATAAGGAGTAAATTAAATAGGAGGGATGCTTCTAAATATAAATTGTTGGAAGTCTTATGCCTTGAGGTGGTAAATGCTCTTCTCTGAAATTAGCTCTTTAACCCAACCAAAATAGAAACTAAGCAGACAATTCACATGAAACAACCATAGTTTTGTTTCGGACAATAATCATTCAAACAGGAATTAGATGCAGCAATTATGCAGTTCACATCACACAATTCAGAGTGAAAGTTAATATGGCAACTTAGAGTAACCTTAACAATTATCTACAAGACAAGAATCACACCAGGACAACGACTAGTAAAGCTTTAAATGAGTCACAAACTTAAGAAAAAGTTGCACTAAAAGAACCAGTACCACTTTTTTTATATAGCTATATGTCTCTGATATACTACAATCAAAAACACAAAAAAACTTTCTTTGTAGATTCTGGGCTTGCTGCACTCTTAACAAAATCTACACTTTCAATATATATATATATATATATATATATATATATATATATATATATATATATATATATATATATATATATATATATATATATATATATATATATATATATATATATATATATATATATATATAAGTTGCATTGCTGACCAATATGTAACATCAAACCTATTCATTCAGTGATAACACTTTACAATTTTTTTTTATCTCATTACTACCTGTTACGTATCCGAAATTGGAACGTAACTAGAGTACTTCCCTCACACACCCTCTTAGAGAAATAATGGCAAATCAAATGAATAAAGACCTCTTTTATTGAATGGAAAATACTGAATCAAAGAAAGTAACCAATAACTGGGAGCATAACCTCCGTCAGTTACCCTGAGAGCATAACCCCTCTACAAAACTCACAATCTAAAGCGTGCCTTTAACCCTAGGCCTCCCCCTTTATTTATACTAATTAATCCTCTCCCAAAAAGTACTGAATAATAGAAAATAATCCTATTTACTATATTTAACTTATACTGAATAATATATTACGATCTACCGAATAATATATTACGATACGATCTAGTTACTCTAATTATGCCCTGCAGAATATCTTCTCTCTGAATTTCTCCTTTGTTACTCTAATTAGATTCCCGCCTCTACCGTCCGGTTTCCAGCTGTACTGTTAGGCTCCCGCTTCTACCGTTCGGTTCCCGCTTGAACCGTTCGGTCCCTCTACTGCTCGGTCCCTCTTATATCTTCTCCTCTCGTATACTTTCCAGCTCGTAACATTACCCACCGCCTGATGATCAACCTTGTCCTCAAGGTTGAAGTCTGGATATTGGTCTCTAATAGTCAGGGCGTCTTCCCAGGTCGCACCGTCCGTCCCTCCCTCTTGCCACTCTATTAACACTTGGTGTACCACGTCCTCCCCTTGTTGTATATGTCTCCTATCCAAAATTCTGATCGGCCAAAAGGAGGGTCCCTCCATTTGCAAATCTCCCGGTAGCTCCTTCTCCACACTTCGTTCTCCCACCGCCTTCTTCAATTGAGACACATGGAAAACCGGATGTATCCGTGCGGTCTCTGGTAGTTGGAGCTTAAAGGCCATTTCCCCAATCTTCTGTATGACCTGGTACGGTCTAAAATACCATGCGGCTAGTTTAGGATGCAATCTGGTCGGCATTGACAACTGCTTGTGCGGTCTGATCTTCAGGTACACCCAATCACCCACTTCCACGTCTGCCGGTCTCCTTCTTTTGTCGGCCTGTTTCACCATTAGTTCCTGGGCCCTTGCCAAATGAAACTTCAGCTGTTTTAGTGCTTCATCCCTTGTCTGCAACTCCTGGCCGACCGCTTCCACTAAGGTCTCCCCCGGTATAAACCTATGCAGAGAAGGGGGGGACCGTCCGTACACTGCTTCAAACGGTGTGCACCTTGCTGCCTCTTGGTAGCTGGTATTGTACCAATATTTGGCCCAGGGTAGGACGACACTCCATCCCTTTGGTTGTTCTGAGCAGAAACACCTCAGATAACCCTCCAATACTCTGTTTACGACCTCGGTCTGCCCATCTGATTCAGGATGATAGGCCGTGCTCATTTTCAGCTGAGTACCCTGCAGTTTAAAAAACTCCTTCCAAAAAATACTCAGAAACAGTGGATCCCGGTCACTGACAATAGATATTGGTACCCCGTGCAGTCGGACAACCTCTTTCACAAATACTTCTGCTACGGTACGAGCATAATAAGGGTGTTTCAGTGGTATGAAATGGCCATATTTACTGAGTCGGTCCACGACTACCAAAACAGCGTCGTACCCGTGGGACTTAGGCAACTTTACTATAAAGTCCATACTTATTTCTTCCCAAATGGCGTTCGGTGTGGGCAACGGCTGCAACAACCCTTGTGGAGATGATGCCAGATATTTATGTTGTTGGCATACCAGGCAGCTTGCCACGAAGTCGGTCACTGCTTTCTTCATCCCGACCCAATAAAGTGATTGTGCTACCTTGCGATACGTCCGGTAAACCCCTGAATGTCCTCCGGTCTGAGTTGTGTGAAACTCTGCTATCAGCTTGGGCACCCAGGTTGAGTGCGCTGAAATCACGAGCCTCCCTTTATAGTGTAGACGATCGTTCTCCATAGTAAACGAGGGATGTGAGTCGGGGTCCTTTCTTAGGTCTTCTATCACCTTTTTTAGTGCCTCATCCTTCTCAACTTCCTCTAGGATCTCCCCAAAATCTTGCCAGAATGGGCGGGCCACCATTCCCAATTCCCTTGTCTCCCCCGTGTCTTCTTCCTCCTTTCGGGATAGGGCGTCTGCTACCCTATTGGTGATTCCCGATTTATAGACAATCTCAAAATCATACCCTAGGAGTTTCGCAATCCAATTCTGCTGGTTCTGGGTGGTGATGCGCTGCTCCAAGAGGTATCTCAGGCTCCTCTGATCCGTGTGAACCACAAACTTTTGTCCTAACAGATAATGTCGCCAGTGTTGTATGGCTAGGACCAAAGCCATCAGTTCTTTCTCATAAACCGACTTACTCAATGATCTCTCCGACAAAGCCTTGCTGAAAAAAGCAATGGGTCTCCTTCCTTGTGTGAGAACCGCCCCTATTCCTTTCCCGGACGCATCGCATTCGATATGGAAGGGTTGGTTAAAGTCTGGCAGAACCAGCACTGGAGCAGTGGTGACGACCTTCTTTAACCGAGCCATAGCTTCCTCCGCCTGTTTCGTCCACGTGAATTGCCCTTTCTTTAAAAGGTCGGTCAGTGGTTTGGCAATTTTCCCATAGTCTTTTACAGACCGCCTATAGTAACCGGTCAGACCCAGGAACCCCCTCAAAGCCTTCACCGTCCTGGGCTTCTCCCAATCCATCACCGCCCTTACTTTGTCCGGGTCCATCTCAACTCCCTTCTCCGATATCTGATGACCCAAGTATCCTATTTGGACCTTGCCAAACTCACACTTCTTCCTATTGGCCACCCAGTGGTTCTCTTTGAGTCTTCTCAGTACCAGCGCGACATGCCCCAAGTGTTCTTCCCACGTCCTGCTATAGACCAGAATATCATCAAAAAATACGAGTACGAATTTCCTCAGGTAAGACTGCATCAGATTGTTCATCGCACTCTGGAATGTGGCTAGTGCGTTGGTGAGTCCGAACGGCATCACCATCAACTCATAATGGCCCTGGTGTGTCCGAAAGGCCGTCTTTTCTATGTCTCTTTCTCCCATCCGAATCTGGTGGTAGCCGGACTTCAAGTCCACCTTTGAAAAATACGTGGCCCCCTTTAATTCATCCAACAGCTCTTCTATCAGTGGGATAGGAAACTTGTCAGGTACTGTTGCTCGGTTAAGTGCTCTATAATCTACACAGAATCTCCAGCTGCCATCTTTCTTTTTTACTAGTATCACAGGACTAGAGTAGGGACTCGTGCTCGGCCTTATGACTCCGGTCTTCAACATCTCAGAGACCTGTTTTTCTATCTCGCCTTTCATCATATGCGGATAACGGTATGGCCTTACATTCACGGGATCCGTTCCCTCCTTCAATGGTATTTGATGAACCATGCCTCTGTCCGGTGGCAACCCTCTGACTTCTTGAAAAACCCCTTCGTACTGTTTAAGGATCTGGTCTATGGCCTGTTTCTACTTCTCGGTCGGCTCATGACCGAACGGTTTTTCTTCCTCACTCTTCTTTGTCCACCCGAGCTCCCATACTATCATCCATGCTTCCACTTCCTTCATTTTGAACAACGTTTCTAGTTCAACCACTCTCCGATCTAAAGTGGGGTCTCCTTTTATGGTCGTCTTCTTTCCTTCTTGCCCAAACACCATTGTCAAATCCCTCCAGTTTAACGTTACTTCTCCCAGCTTGGCAAGCCATTCCACTCCTAATATCACATCAACCCCTCCCAGTTCGAACAGATGGAACCGTTCGGTAATTTTTTTTGCCCCCACCTCTATGGTCACCCCTTCACAACGTCCTCGAGTCTTCTTCTTCTGCCCGTCTCCTAAACTCACCGAATAAGGAGGAGTGTCTTCTACGGCTAGGCCGAGCGCCCTCACCAATTCGTTGCTTATGAAATTGTGGCTGGCACCACTATCAATTAAGATCAACACCTGTTTTCCTCCTATCTGGCCATGTAACTTCATCGTTCGGGGTTGGGTTAGGCCCCCAGCTGAGAAGGCTGACAACTCCATTTGTATATGGTCGAGTTCGGTCGCCCCTTCTTCTTCGTCCTCGTCTTCCTCATCCTCGGCCAATATGGTCATCCGCAGACTGTGTTCGGGGTATTGATGGCCTGGTCCGAACGGTCCCCCACACTTGAAGCATCTTCCCTCTTCCCTTCTCTTCAAATATTCCACGTGCGATAAATTCCGTACGTTTCTTTCTCTGTTGCTGGCGGTTCGGTCGTTCCTGGGCGCTCCTTCTTTTCCTCCAGTACCCCATTCTCCGAGGGCCCCGTTCGGTTCCCTGTGGCAATTCCCGTACGGGTTTGGGTGGAACGGCTGCTTTCTATTCGCGCTCCTGTGCCGCTCGGTCTGCTCCAGGATTGTGTTCTGCTCGTACTCCCACTGCCCGTCTTCATACCGCCTTGGATTTCCTCCACATCCCTGGCCATCCTTATGGCAATCATTAGCTCCTGTGGATCAAGGAGTCGAACTTGATTCCGAATTTCATTCCTCAACCCGGCCATGAAATACACCATTAGAGGTTCCTTGGCAATCCCTTTGGTCTGTCCCACCAAGACTTCGAATTCCTGAACGTAGTCTTCCACTGATCTGGTTTGTTTGATAGCTGCCAATCTTTCGTAGATTGGGCCCTGGCTCCTTCCTCGAATCGCAAAACCATCGCCTCTTTTAGCCCTGTCCACGTTCGGTTTCCCGTCTGCTCCCTCCAAAACCTGAACCAAAACCCCGCACTGCCTTCCATACAGATGTAGGCAAGTCGTAACTTTTCTTCCTCTGTTACCCCTTGCAACTCAAAGAATTTTTCCGCCCTATTAATCCAATTCATTGGATCACAGCCTTCAAACACGGGTAATTCTACCCGCTTCCTCCAGATTGATTGTTCCTCCGGTCGTCCTACACCGTCCGGGTTCGGACCTCCTCCTTCGACACCGATCGGTCCGCCTACGACGTTACCGTTCGGTTCGTTCCTTTCCCCTCGTTCGCTCCATCACCCTTCTCGCTCACGTTATCCTTCAATGCGCCTTGAACCGAGGATTGGCTCTGTTCGGCGTGTCCCTCCCGCTGTCGGTTTAATCCTTCAATCATCTTCATCAATTCCTGGAACCCACTCTGCACTGTTGCCTCCACTTCTTTTAGTTTCCCTTCGACTGTAGACATTCTTCCCTCCATGGCCTCTACTATTTCCATCAATCGGTACCCGCTGGCCGTTTGCTCCTCCTTTCGATCCGGCAGGTCGGACCAATTGTTACGTATCCGAAATTGGAACGTAACTAGAGTACTTCCCTCACACACCCTCTTAGAGAAATAATGGCAAATCAAATGAATAAAGACCTCTTTTATTGAATGGAAAATACTGAATCAAAGAAAGTAACCAATAACTGGGAGCATAACCTCCGTCAGTTACCCTGAGAGCATAACCCCTCTACAAAACTCACAATCTAAAGCGTGCCTTTAACCCTAGGCCTCCCCCTTTATTTATACTAATTAATCCTCTCCCAAAAAGTACTGAATAATAGAAAATAATCCTATTTACTATATTTAACTTATACTGAATAATATATTACGATCTACCGAATAATATATTACGATACGATCTAGTTACTCTAATTATGCCCTACGGAATATCTTCTCTCTGAATTTCTCCTTTGTTACTCTAATTAGATTCCCGCCTCTACCGTCCGGTTTCCGCCTGTACTGTTAGGCTCCCGCTTCTACCGTTCGGTTCCCGCTTGAACCGTTCGGTCCCTCTACTGCTCGATCCCTCTTATATCTTCTCCTCTCGTATACTTTCCAGCCCGTAACACTACCCTAAGTCAATGGAAGGAACAACCCTGTGAAGGATTTGTTGGCCAAAAGTTACTATCTGGAACAAATCAGTCTTTTAAACTCTTTGATCATCACCTAGTCTACTTGGTATCTGCACAAAAGAGTCATAGGAAAGTTTATGAAGCAAGCAAAGGTGATATTGGGTTACTTATGCTTTATATAGCAATTCAGTAAAATGTTATCTGGCTCAAAGAAGATATATACTGCAAATTATTGTTCGCATATATAGTATCCTTTATTTGTATGCCAAAGGAGATTTTTCGTTTTTTAACTTCTAGATCCTAAATTTGAAACTATTACTATGATCTCTCTGATCTTCATGTTGTATACAATCATGTTCAACTTGGAAAGCATCAAAGACTTGGAGGAGGTATTGTTCTTTACTTTTCTGTTTTAATTTAATTTAAATATAAAGAATTAAATATAGAAGAATCTACCTGGCTTTTTAATTCTAACCGCCCACAATCAGCTGTTATATTCTTAACCTCCCTGTTTAATTTAAAGTAAATTATACTGAATTTTAACCAATGAACTTTAACTTTTTGTTTCTCTCTTTTTGTATTGAAAAACTAGTTCTGGATTCATCCTGGAGGAAATAATAAGTTTTGTATACCCTTAGTTTATGATGCTTTCTATTGATATGATCTCATACTCGTATCGTGTTTTCAGTTGAAGGAATTTGTCTTGGACCAATCAGAGGCTTATGAGATTAAAATGGTGGATGAACTTTTTACAGAGGACTTGGAGATCCACCTCTTGATGAAGTTATTGAGAAGCTCAATAGTGAGAAAGCCAAAGCAGATGATGCTGATATAGAGGAAATTGATCAAAATGATAAGACAAAGTTGTAACAATCGGTATAGACATAATTCTATAAAAGGTAAGATAAAATGGTTGAGTCACTCATTTTAAATGATCTACAAGTCTTCTTAAATTTTTAGTCCTTCTTAAAAGTATTGTCACTGATGGAGAAACAACTTTACCTATATACACAGTGCTAGAGGTAAAATGCTCTCAATCTTTCTATTGTGAATTGCTTTCACGTGTACACTCCCTTTGTAATCTGTATCAGTTTAAAATTTTCACAATCTGGAGGAATCAAATGTCCTCTGGTCCTACATGACTGAGGCAATAGAAAATATATCTAAAGCATGTGCAAGTTTGGAATTGAAGGAAGTCGCACCTCTTATTGCCGGTATCAGTTCTTCAAATCTAAAAGTTTTCATTTATTAACGTTTTGATCTTGAGTGCATGTGTCACTCATTTTGTTGCAGTTTGTGCCATCTGAACATTGCAATCAGAGATTATAAGGATCTACGTACTGAGGCTCTGCTCTTGGATGCGGGCATCAATTGATTAGATTTCAAAGGATGTGACATGGGTTATTGCTGACCTATTTTCTTTCTTGCTTCCTTTGATGTTTGCCTAATGCTTGATATCCATTTACTATCCCTGGCAACTATTTTTCTTACTGGAATAACTTGTTTAAATTTCTGAGGTTAATAGTGGGGTGAAAGACAACATGATACTAAGCTTCTTTCTTGCAAAGACCTTGAAGTATTTTTATCTTTTCATTTATAATCGTCGTTTTATGATATTTTACTTGATTTATTAGGTACATTACAATTAACCATAGGAAATTTGATTATTTCCTTTGCATGTGATTCCAGACTAAAGTTTTGATAGATATAATTTCACTCTCCTATAGACATTTTTTATCCTGCCTATTGGTGTTCATCTAATCTGCCAGAGATGGAGGAAGATGCTAGTCTTGAATGTCATATATTAACTGCAGTTAAATGGATTTTAGATAATACTACATTGTTATGTCAAGTTCATAGGACATCATTGTTTGTCAAGTTCTTTGCAAACCTTCATTATTTTGTTCTCAACATATGCGAAGGTTGGTTCTTAGTTAGTATTCCCAAAATTTTTGACCCATATGTGATTGTTTTACCGATATATGTATTTCCACATTCCATTTATCCTTTTATTTCTTGTAATTTTAATTCTCAGAGCAAAAGAGTTTTTTTGTTCTCAAGGTCATGGAGTGCTTGCAAATGGATCTATCTAACTTGCTACCTGGATTTTCTTTTGCTTCTGATGCTCCTAAAGTTGCCATTGCTAGCAAAAACCTCCGTAATAATCATTCTTAATTATTTATTTTGGACATATGAGCAATATATGGTTATTTTCTTACATGTAGGCTCATTGTTAAGTCATGCAGAATCTTTGATTCCAAAATTCTTAAATGTGAAGGATGGGCAACTTTTAAAGTTGTTACCTTCTTTTAGATTTCTTTGTAGCACTATGTACTTTGTATTTGGCATGACAAATTTTAAACTCTTGTTTCAGTGGTTATGCATGTATAAGGCATATAGGTGGTGTTGAGTGTGCCTTCATATTCAGTTTAAATTCATATTCAGTTTCTTCTCTTCTTGGTGCAAGCCCTTTCCTTCCACAACATATGGTGATGTGCAAGAGAAGCATAATGAATCAATAACAACTTCTAAGAAGAGCAAGAAGTCATGGTGGAGAGTTTTGAAATATTATTGTATAGTAGTTTTTATTTATATTAATGAACTTTTTTTGTCTTTTTCATATTTTTCTTATTATTTTGTATATAATAGAATCAATATATTTGTACATAATAAAATCAATGTTTTATATATTTTTTTAAATTTTGTTTTTATTTTTTGAAATATTTTATTGAAAATTTATTAATTTTTTTTAAAAAAATTAGACCAATAGATAGCGCTTGTTTAAACAAGTGTTATCTATTGTTAGACAACAATAAATAGCGTTTTTTAAAAAAAAAAACGCTATCTATTGTTAGACAGCAATAGATAGCGCTTTTTCAAAAAAGTACTATCTATTGTCAGACAGCAATAGATAGCGTTTTTTTTACAAGCGCTATCTATCTGCTATCTATTAATAGATAGATAGCGCAGTCATAGATAGCGCTTAAAAAGTGTTATCTATAATAAAAATAAACGCTATCTATGCACTTTTTTGTAGTAATGAACAAAAGGAGTTATCTAAAGAAAGGCACTAGAATAGATCACAAAAATCAAAAAACTACTAGAAGATCATAAGGTGCTTTTGTCCTTTGGCAAGCTAGATCAAATGGTGCTCTAAGGCAACCTTCTCTAGATCATCATGGCTGCTGGAATAGCAGCTAGGGGACATAAAAATCAGCTCCAAATAAACACCAAAATGCTCCCACAAAGTTGGTTAAAGATGTTACATTCATGTGCTTTTACTTTTACTTTTTGCTTTTGCTTTTTGTTCTTTTTGTCTACTTTTTTCTTTTGTACCTTTTGTCTCTTCTTTTTCTTGAAATTTTTTTAGCACAAACACACACCAAATCAAACCTCAAATCTGGAATGTTACAAGGAGTTTGATGTTCATACAAGCTTATAGCACCAAAATGAAGAAAACCTTCTAGAATAAAGTATAGCATGAAACATAAAAAGGGACATAATGGAAACCTAAACCTAAGAACTTGTTAATGATCTAACAACAAGTATGAACTCAAATATGCAAATAAAAAGCACTCAAATGCACAAATACAAATCAAATTTTATAGATGACCTCAACATATATTTTTGATGATTTTCAAAGTTTCAACTAGGAAATAGAGACATCAAAAGGACTAAACATGACTCTAGACAACATGGATTGATTTCAAACTTAAAATGACTCAAGAAAACATATATTGACCAAACAAAACATCAAGGAATGACTCAAAAGAAAGAAAAAGCACAAAAAAAATTAGCCAAAACTACCAAAAACGAACTTGAAAAACGCTAATGACAACATCCTGGCAGCTTTGACCTTTGTTGAGTGTTTTACTTATAACTTTCTGCACAGAAATCCAAATGAAGTGATTCTTTTTTTGTTGGAAACTAGACTCCAAGGTCTTTCATTTGAATATTTTTACGTGTTTTTTTGGACAATTGAGCTAGATGCAGTTTAAGTTTCAAAATCGTCACAGTTTGCTGCCAGAACAAATGATAGATGGAAAACAAAACACAACCAGACAAGTAGGGAAATAAAATCAATAATATGGAACAATAATAGATAAGGACCAAAATACTTAGTTTTTGTAGAACCAAAGCTCTTGATACCAAATGATGGCAAAATGTTCTAGCTAGGACAAGCCAAATCTAGAAGCAAATCAAGCCATAAGTTCATGAATGAAGATTGCGGAATTTGGTGGTGGTGAAAGGTGTTGATAGCTCATGGTTTTGGTGACTTGTATGGTGAGGGAAGATGTGTTTAAGGGTTCTCTAAGAGAGGTTAGGCCAACTCAAGGAGGAAGGTGACTAGAGGGGCCTCATGGGTTGCTCTAGTCTTGATCTAAGATGAGTAGTATGGCCAAAAATGGGCAGTATAACATTACTCAAAAGCAAAGATGAAATACAAGGGTGGAGACACCTCTATTTATAGACCAAGGGTGTCTCCTTCTAACCCTAAAAGCATGATCTCCCACCTTTGCTCTCATTGGCCAAAAATAAGGCCTTCTAACCTCTCCAATGATGGGAGGACATGTGGCCACTCACAAAACACAATCCTCTCCATTCCTAGAGTGCCATGTGGCCACTACTAAAAGTAAATCTTCTCCACTCCTTGGGTGCCATGTGGCTACCTTTTAAAAAGCAAATGCTCTCCAATGGAAGCATGACATATGTCACACACTTTCCACTTGGTTTGGATGTCTAACTTTTTAAGGAAAATCCTATGCTACTTAGGCCTTAATACAAGCCTTAAACAAACCTACACTACATGGCCTAATACAATGGCCTAAATTCCTACACTACTCTTCAAGCCTTGCTTCATAATGGCTCCAAAGGTGGTCCACAAGGTAGAGTTGACATTATCTTCAAGGATGACTTTAACTTTCTTGAAAGTGCTTGACCATGGTTAAGGGATTTTGCATCAGAAATTCTCCTCCATGATCACTTCTCATAGCCTTAATCTTAAGATCCATCTCATTTTGAACAGCAGCAACAAATCGCTTGAAAAGTTTAAATGTGTCATTTTTGGAGGCAATGAAATAGGTCCATGTGTACCTTGAGTAGTCATCAATAATGACTAGTCCGTATGACTTTCCTCCGAGACTCTTTATTCTTGATGGTCCGAATAGGTCCATGTGAAGTAACTGCAGAGGTTTCTTGGTTGACATCTCTCTTTTACTCTTGAAAGGTTGTATGGTCAACTTTCCTTTTTGGCATGCATCACATAATTTGTCAGCTGTAAACTGAATCTTGGGCAAACCATTTACCAGTTTCTTGGAGACGAGTTTGTTTTAGTTGATTCATGCTGATGTGAGCGAGTCTCTTGTGCCATAGCCAAACATCTTCTTCCTTAGTCATAAGGCATACAACTGAGTCGAATGAGTTGATTGTGAACTCGATTATATAGATGTTGTTCACTCTTTTTCCCACAAGCAGTAACTCATTGGTTATCCCGTTGCTGATCAGACAGTATTTGGGCTCGAAGGTGAACTTTAATCCTTTATCGCATAGTTGGTTGATGCTAAGCAGATTGTGTTTTAACCCTTCAACAAGTAAGACATTTTTAATTTCCTAAGATGAAGGAGTTTTTATTGTACCTATACCGATGATTTTCCCTTTGTTGTTATCACCATACGTGACGTAACCAGTGGGTTTGTAAGAAATAAAAAAAACTCTAGCTAGGACAAGCCAAATCTAGAAGGTAATCAAGCCATAAGTTCATGGATGAAGATTGTGGAATTTGGTGGTTGTGAAAGGTATTGATAGCTCATGGTTTTGATGAGTTGTATGGTGATGGAAGGTTTGTTTGGTGGCTCTCTAAGAGAGGTTGGGCCAACTCTTGGAGGAAGGTGGCTAGAGGAGGCCACTTGTGTTGCTCTAGCCTAGGGTGACCTTAAAAGAGTAGTATGGCACAAAAATGGCAACATAACTTTACTCTCAATCAAAGGTGATTACATGATGGAGAACACCTCTATTTATAGGCTAAGGTGTCTCAAAATGGGCTGAAACTTTAACCTAAAAGAGCAACCTTGGTTGTCTTGGAGAGCTAGGAGAAATCCTCTCCAATAGGAGGGAGACAAATGTTAGGAAACAAGTTGGATTCGTTTTACACCAAGAGGGGGGATGAATTGGTGTTAGTTCAAAAATAAAATCTTTTCGCAATCTTGGTATGAAAATTCAAAGCTTTTGATCTTTCCTTGATATACAAGTAATGAAAATTTCAATGAAGTGGAAAAACGTAGTTGATTGCTAAACAATTAAAGTCGACTGAATTAAAGAGTGCATGGATAGAGAAAATCAAACACTGGTTTTTATACTGGTTCGGCCAACAATGCCTACATCCAATGTCCTTCCAATCTTGGAAGCAAATGCATTATAATGGTTGCGGTTTTTACAACAAGGAATTTATAGAAGCACCACGCAAAAACATAAATCTCATCTCTAACCCAAAACCAAATATAGTTGCACACACAAAACCAGACTTGCAGCAAGAATCCCCTCTTCTGCAATCTGCACCCACGTTGAACAATCCTCAATGTGTAACCAGCACTCTTCACAAGATGTCAAGCCTATCACGCTTCACAGGTTGCCAAGCCTATCAAGATCAAACCAGAAGCACCTTCTCTGTGCAGATGTTGATCAAACAGTGTGCGCAAAAGATTCCTCAATCTGAATCTCTCTCAAGAAAGATCACCACCGTCTTCTTGGAGAATTCTTGGAGCTTCCAAAATTGAGAATTCACTTTGAAACAACATAATGAAAATGTTAGATCACAAAAGTCTTTGAACAATTCGTGTTTTATCCTATTTATAGTTTTCTGTTATTCTCAGTCGAATAGCCTACTAATACAGTCGACTGTATTAAAACAGTTATAACAGACAGTCAACACAAAGGCTCCTCAGTCAACCAAATCAATCCATATCTAAGACAATTGAACCAGTCAGTCAATCTTAACTATTGAAAAAATATAGCCGTTGGAGCGTGTAGACATAACAGAATTTCAAATACAACAGAAATACAGTCGAATGAGTGATGCACACTGTCGACTGACTCATGTGAAAACACTTTGAAATTCTTTTCAACTCAAAATCTCACACAGCACAGTTTCACAAAGTCTGTGGAAAGGTTTTAGCATAGTCGAATCCATTAATAGTGTATTCGACTGAACTAGAACTTTGTTACAACAAGTATAAGTTCATAAAGTGCTTCTGATCTTTTCTTCAGAAATGTGCAGAAGTAATAAAAATCATTTTATCACACATTTGAATACAAGCATGTTCCATACATGTAACACATAATCAATCATAGGAACACACATTGCAAATCAACAAAACATGTTCAACAAAAGCAATGTTCAATCTAGTTTGGCATATCAGCTGAACATGTAATACTGGAACTTATGTACTATTATTAAGCAGTGTGTTGTCATCATCAAAAACCACTTTGATATAGAGTTTGTGTTGTCAACAATCTCAACAACAAGTGGCAAAAATCCTTTCAAATGAGAGAGTGACATGTGGCCACTACCTATGGAAAAACTCTCCATTTCCAGAGTGACACATGGCCTCTAACTACAAGGAAAACTCTCCAATGTGAAGCTTCCACATGTCTAGGATAAAATTATTCTTCCTCATTCTCCAAAGTTAGCCAAAATGTTGACCCCTTGGTCAACACACCCATTTTGGAGGTCCAAGCATAGTCAACTTTTAGGCCTTGACCCTTTGTTGACTTGTTTGGTCAATATCCTATTCTACTTGGCCCAAAATACAAGGCCCAATTGAAATCCTACACTACTAGGCCCATAATACCAAGCCTAAATAAAATCTAGAGTACTTGGCCCAAAATACAAAGCCCAAATAAAATCTAGACTACTTGGCCCAAAACACAAGACCCAAAATTATTCTTACTCTACTAAATCTTCATGATGACTTAAGATGGCCCAAGAGAAAGAGTCTAGGCCCATTTTCCATAGATGTCTCCAACTCTTCATGAATGCGCTAGTTCATGGCAAGGGGTATGCCATCATTCACTCCCTCTTGAAAAGGATTTGTCCTCAAATCTTCTTGTTCTTTTATGACAAAAACCTTTTTCTTATTATTGGTCAATTTGTGTATCTTTCTACCAGGATCAAAGATCAATATACAAGTGTCATCAAACTCAAAACCAATAATCTTATAAGCCACAAACAACATGTAGTTAGATGAATGATTTAAATAAGACCTTATGCTTATTTTAAAAGAATTTACTTGAAAACTTTGAAGGTCTACTCCACAAAATTATTTTTGTTTACTTTGAGTTAATTGTATCCTAAAAGGTAACATCAACTCAAAGTTTGATTTGGAAAAATATGAGGAGTTAAAAATAGTGGCATGTGAAAAAAAGTTGAAAATTTTTCGAAAGTAAAAGTTGGAGTTATGAAAGATGGTTGGATGCATTGAGAAAAGTTCAAGGATTGGCAAACTCCCTTCATCATCTTAGTCTCAATCTTAGTTGTGGGAGTGGTAGGGGGCTCTAGTAACTCTTCCTCTTCTTGTCTTATCTCAATCTCTTCTTTTTCTCTCTTTTCTTTCTCATTCCTTTCTTTTATCTTTTTCTCTTCATACCCTCTTTTTCTTTCATCCTCCTTTTTCTCTCTTCTTACTTTCTCCTCTTTCTCGCAATGTTCTTTCTCTCTTTTCTCATGATCCCCTTTCTCCCTTTGTTCTTTCTTCCTACTTTTGTCTTCCTCTCTTCTTCTCTTTATCTTCCTTAAATCCTTTTGGAATTTTTCTTGTTTTTCATTAAGAATACTAAGTTCTTCTTCCAACTTAGCAAGATACTCTTCTCTTTCAATTCTTTCTTTTTCTTTGAGAAGGGTTTCTTGCCTTTGCCAAATTTTAAGTGACTTTAGCTCTTTTGCTAAATTTTTCAAAATGGGTTTTACAACCTTACTAGAGTCACTTCCAATTTCATAGGAATTAGTCTTAGACATCCTTAAAGGTTTTCAAAAATATGCAATGCAACAAACAAATACTTAAATTTCAAAGAAAGTTCCTTAAGAGGATTTAAGGAGGCAAAAGACACCCAAGTTCACTTCTAGGAAAGGGAGGTGAATCACAATGGATTTCTTAAATACCAAGCCATTCCTAACCAAAGTTTGCCTTAGGCACTCTTGAAACAAATTTCTCGAAGGAAACTAAAGTTGAAATTGAAGTTGACACACACTAAGTTCTCACAATTAAAGAAAACAAATAAACTAGCTATGCAGCCTAATGATTAAGTTAGAAGAACTTTGGTTCCTCCAACCAACCAACTAAAAACGAAATTTACTAAGAAATAAAGGCTCTTGTTAGGAGATGGGATTGAGTACCAAAGACTCTCCCAAGACACCTAACAAGGTCATGAGTTACAAGAGAAAAAAAGAAGAAGAAAGATTACAAAGCCAAAAATTACAACCAAATCAAAGCTACCTCCCAAGGTGTTTCTCTCCTTTCTTTTGGCTACCACTCTAGACTTCAAGTTCCCTTTGGGTCTCCACCACCTAGAAGGCTACCTCTAAGATATTGGATAACCTCACAAAGAGAACCTAGACCACACAAAGTAACCAAAGGCGAAATTATGCAAGAAGAAACAAGGGATAAAAGCAATAAAAAGGTCCAAAAACAAGAAAGGCTTTGCAAAAGGAATTTAATTATGACAAAACTAAGAAATCCAAGAAGAAATGCAAGAAATTACAGGTTAAGAAACAAAGGTTAGCACTCAAGAAATCCTAATGAAAGGTGCTAGAATAGATTCACAAAACAAAAACTACTAGAAGAAAAGTGGGTGGTTCTTGTCTTTTGGAAACTTTGAGAAAATGGGGAACTAAGGCCACTATTTTAACATCATAGCCAAGACTTTTAGCCACTGGAAAGTGAAGATAAAAACCCAAAATAGTGAGAAAAACACGTTCCAAAACAGATTGCACAAAAACAATGGTAGTGGTCTAAGCACACAATATTTTTCAACAATTTTTAGGCTCTCTTTTGGTACTCTTTTGAGGCCTTTTGCTTAAAAGCTTTTAGCACTTCTTTTTCCACTCTTTTAAGGTGTAAAATAAGACCACCACACACTTGGAACATAGGTGATTTACGGGTTTTAAAAGCCACAAAGACAAGAAACACAAAATAGAAAAGAATCCTACTAGAATAAAAAATGGAGTTGAAAACTAGAAACATCAATAGAGAAAACTTTTTAAGAGCTTGCCAATGATCTAATGGCAAGTATGAACCCAAAACATCAAATATAAGACCCTCAAATGGTTGTATATGGTGCAGTTTTGCAAACTAAGTTATATATGTTTTTTGATGAATTTTCAAAGTTACTAGTGAAAATTAACAAGAAAAGAACTACACATGACTCTAGACAATCATGGATGGATTAAAAACTTAAAATGACTCAATCAATAAAATGCACCGATTATAAATCAATAAAAGACCCAAAAAACAGTAAGGAATGACTCAAAAAAGAAAAGGTACAAAACATTAGCCAAAACTAACAAAACATAACTTGGAAAACGCTAATGACAGCATTCTGGCAGCATTGACCTTTGCTAAGTGTTTTACTCATAACTTTCTCTACAGAAGTCCAAATGAATTTTTTTTGTGTGAAACTAGACTCAAAGGGCTTTCATTTTAGTTTTATGTATTTTTTGGATAACTGGGCTAGATGCAGTTTCAGTTTCAAAATCGTCCCAGTTTACTACCAGAAAAAAAAAATGATAGATGGAAAAGAAAAACATAACAAGACAAGTAAGGAAAACATTAAACAACAAGGAAATAACAAAGGATCAAAACCAATAAACATACCTCTTTGAAGAACCAAGGCTCTTTATACCAAATGACAGAAAAAAAAAACTCTAGCTAGGACAAGCCAAATCTAGAAGCAAATCAAGCCATAAGTTCATGGATGAAGATTGCGGAATTTGGTGGTGGTGAAAGGTCTTGATAGTTCATGGTTTTGATGAGTTGTATGGTGATGGAAGGTGTGTTTGGTGGTTCTCTAAGAGAGGTTGGGCCAACTCTTGGAAGAAGGTGGCTAGAGGAGGCCACTTGGGTTGCTCTAGCCTAGGGTGACCTTAAAAGAGTAGTATGACACAAAAATGGCAGCATAACTTTACTCTTAATCAAAGGTGATTACATGATGGAGAACACCTCTATTTATAGGCTAAGGTGTCTCAAAATGGGCTTAAATTTTAACCTAAAAGATCCACCTAGGTTGTCTTAGAGAGCAAGGAAAAATACTCTCCAATAGGAGGGAGAGAAGTGGCAAAAATCCTCTCAAATGAGAGAGTGACATGTGGCCACTACCTATGGAAAAACTCTCTATTCCTAGAGTGACACATGGCCACTAACTAGGAGGAAAACTCTCCAATGGGAAGCTTCCAGATGTCTAGGACGAAATTATTCTCCCTTTTTCTCCAAGCTTAGCCAAAATGTTGACCCCTTGGTCAACACACCCATTTTGGAGGTCCAAGCATAGTCAACTTTGGGCCTTGACCCTTTGTTGACTTGTTTGGTCAATATCCTATTCTACTTGGCCCAAAATACAAGGCTCAATTGAAATCCTACACTACTAGGCCCATAATACCAAGCCCAAATAAAATCTAGACTACTTGGCCCAAAATACAAAACCCAAATAAAATCTAGACTACTTAGCCCAAAGTACAAGGCCCAAAATTATTCTTACTCTACTAAATCTTCATGATGACTTGATGGCCCAAGAGAAAGAGTCTAGGCCCATCTTCCATAAATGTCTCCAACTTTTCATGAATGTGCTAGGTCATGGCAAGGGGTATGCCATCAGTATTTGGGCTCGAAGGTGATCTTTCATCCTTTGTCGCATAGTTGGTTGATGTTAAGCTTATTGTGTTTTAACCATTCAACAAGTAAGACATTTTTAATTTCATAAGATGAAGGAGTTTTTACGTTACCTATACCGATTATTTTCCCTTTGTTGTTATCACCATACGTGACATGACCAGTGGCTTTATAAGAAATATCTGAGAACTTTGTAGGATCTTCAGTCTTGTGTCTCGAACAACCACTGTTGAGATACCACGTTGAACTTTTGAGCTGTTGTTTCAGATCAGGTTTGATAATTCTGGATTTTGCCATCAAATTGAATTCTTCTTTATTCGTGGCCTTCTTGACATCAATAGGATAACTTTGTTTGTCCACCTTTTTCAGAAACTTTATAAATTTGTTGTCTAACAGGATTGATTTCTGCATTTCTGAACACGATTCTTCATTTCGGGTTGCCTTGCATTCCAAGTTTGTTGTTTCAAAAGATTCATAGAAACCATCAATTACAGACTTTAACTTCATGTTGCAAGGTGCAGATACAAAATCAATTTTAAAATCATAAGTTCTTTTTGAATGTGCAACAGAAGTCATCCCCAGGTGTATAGTCGAATTAGAGAAAAACAGAGTCGACTAGTTTTTCAAATATCTTATGAAAACCAGCTCTGATACCAATTGTTAGAAAACAGGTTAGCTTCTTTCTTCACCAAGACTGGGGGTGAATTGGTGTTGTTTCAAAAACAAGTTCTTTTCGCAATCTTGTAATCAAAGTCTAAAGCTTTTTAAACTTTCTTGAAATGCAAGCAATCAGAATATGTACGCAGTAGAAAATACATAGTTAACTGCGTAAAGAATAAAGTCGACTGTAATGTAAAAGATAAGGGATAGAGAAATGCAAACACAGGTATTTATATTGGTTCGGCCAACAATGCCTACATCCAGTGTCCTTCCAACCCAGGAAGCAAATGCACTATAATGGTTGCGGTTTTTACAACAAGGAATCTATAAAAGACCTCCACGTCAAAAATATAAATCCCCTCTCTAACCCAAAGCCAAAATATAGGAAATAAACCAGCAAGACTTGCAACAAGAATCCCCTCTTCTGCAATCTGCCAACACCACTTTGAATAATCCACAAAGTGCACTATCCCCTGCAATCAACAGGTCAAAAACCAGCAGTCTTCACGGATGCCAAGTCACACAATCAATTCCAGCAGTCTTCACAGGATGCCAAGCCTTCACGATCAATCACAGAACACCTGTGCAGATATTGATCAGACAATGAATGCACAGTATAATCTCCTCTTTGAATCTCTTTCAAGAAAGATCACCACCGTCTTCTTGGAGAATATTTGGAGCTAAGAGAAATCTGAAACAGAAATGAAATTGTCAGTTCATCAAAAGTCTTCTTAACAGACTTGTGTTCAGCCTATTTATAGATTTCTATTAGATAGATGATTTCTCAGTCGAATACGCTACTAATTCAGTCGACTAGATTATGATAGTTATAACAGAACAGTCAACATAGCAGCTTTTAGTCAGCCAAAAACAAACCACATTTAATAAAGTTGACTAAGTCACCAATGCTCAACTAACTTTCAAAAATATAGCCGTTAGAGTGCAAGAGCATAACAAAATTTCAAATCAGACAACAGATACAGTCGAATTTGTAGCACACATAGTCGACTATCAACATGTAAAACATTTTGAAATTCTTTTCTTCTCAAAATAACACATAGCACTGATTCTCAAAATCTGTACAAAGATTTTAGCATAGCCGAATCCATTAGTAATGTAGTCGACTGTACTATCACTTTGTCGCACAAGAATAAGTTCATCAAAGTGCTCGTGATTTTCAGCTTTAAAACCTGTGCAGTAAAACATATGAAATGATGCATAGCACATAGCACATAAAGCATGTAAACACGTTCCAGATATATATCAATCAATCAACATAGGAACATGTAACACAATACATAAACATGTTCAACAAATATTACAATTAATCAGCATAAGAATATGTAATGCAGCAACAACATGTGCTTGTTATTAAGAAATGTGTTGTCATCATCAAAAACTAGGTTGATATAGAAATTGTGTTGTCAACAATCTCAACACCTTGAACCATATGCATGTTTTGAAAAACCTTTTGGAAATCCTTACCTTGAGTTAAGTTGAGAACATTTGATGAGGTACTGATAAAGGTTCATGTTTGGGGTTGCTAGGTAGCAACCCACTTCTCTAGGCAATGAGCAATAAAAAGAAAAAGCAAAGGCAAAAGAAAAGAAAAGAAACAAAAAATAAAAGAAGAAGGAAGAGCTCACTACAAGGGAAAGCTGGGAAAATGAAAGAGAGTTTGTTCTTAAATGTTAAATTCACAAATGTCTTTCTTAACTCAAGGAACTTTGTTGTCCATAAAAACCAATTTCCTTCTTAGCCCAGCCAAGTTATAAGCCATGAAAAGCCCTTGTGATGATTACCTACTTGTGAGTATGTTTGATTGTGGTTAAATGAAAGGAAAAATTAATTTGTGTGACATTGTGATAACAGAGTGAAAGACACCAACACCTCACTATACACTTTTGAGCTGAGTGAGACACTTTTCAGTGCTTGAGTAATAAACTTTTGAGTGCTTGGGTGAAACACTTTCTTTGGTGAGGAATAATTCTCTGAATTTCTGATTGCATCTTTGCTTGGTTGATTGATCACTCTTAAGGATAACATTTGTTGAAAGTAAATGAACATCACATTGATAATAATAATTAGTTTTAAATTGTAATAATTAGTTTTTATTAGCTAATTTTTGCATATTTACTTTCCTTTTATTTAATTTAATTGTCAATGTTAAATATCATTTATTATGATTGATATTATAATAATTGATATCAAAATATCAATTATTATGATTGATATTACAATAATTGATATTAAATTGGGGGAGTTTATTTCCTTTTAACTCTTTCAAATTGAGTTATCAATTTGTATATTTATACTATTGTAATCCAATGATCAAATCAATTCATTTCAAATACTTTCTATATGGTATCAGCCTAAAACGATCCTCTTCGTTTTTTTTTTGTTTTTTTTTCCTCAACACAGGACGTCGCTCCTTCCTTTCTTTTTGCCTCCCATGGCCAACAACAACTCTTCATCTATTAGCAACCCTCATGAGCCATCAAAACCATTCACTTGCATCACCCTTAGCACTGTCACCAAGCTTCTACCCTCAAATTACCTCACTTGGAAACTTCAAGTTGAAGCTCTTCTTGATGGCTATGATCTTCTCAAATATCCAGATGGATCCTTTCCTGCGTCGCCGATGATCATCTCCACCACTGGTGTACCCCCAACTCCAAATCCTGTTTATCAAACCTAGCGTCGACAGGACCGTCTTATATACGGTGCTCTCCTCACCACTCTCTCCCCTGAAGTGACATCCCTGGTGTCTCAAACAACGACATCACATGATCTCTGGACTCTTCTCCAACGCACCTATGCCAAGGCATCTCGTAGCCACCTCAAGCAGTTAAAGGAGCGTCTCCACACAACGTCCAAAGGTACCCAGTCCATCACCACCTACATGCATTCTCTGAAGCAAACTGCAGATCTCCTTGCCTCACTTGGCTCTCCTGTCTCCGTTGAAGACATGACTGACCATGTCTTGCGTGGCCTCGACGATGGTTATAGAGCTGTCATTGACAGCGTCAATGCAAGGGACACTCCCATTCTTTTTTATGACCTCCTCGAGAAGCTTCCCATTCAAGAACTCTCCCTTGTTGCTGCTCAACGACAGGTTCCTGCTCCCATGACAGCCTTGAATGCACAGACTCGACCCAACCATTATTATAAAACTCGATCTAGGCAATTTTCTACATCATCATCCTCACGCCCTAGCAATCACAAACCGTTTCTTGGTCGGTGTCAATGGTGCAATGTCAAGGGCCATGTTCTGTCTCAGTGTCACACCTTCAAGCAGCAACACCCTGGTGTCCCGCTGCCTCCTCGTTCCTCCTCTGTTAACCCTAAACAGGTTCAGGTTCATACTACAACCGCTGGCACTTCTCAAAATAATTTTTTGGTTGATAGTGGAGCGACGCATCACGTCACCAATGATCTTGACAATCTAGCACTTCATCATCCGTACATGGGTCCAGACTCATTGTTTATGGGCAACGGTTCAGGTTTAAACATCACTATTCTGGAACACTTTTACTTAATGATTTATCCCTCTCCCACACTTTGTGTGTTCCTTCCATGCAACAAAAAATCCTTTCTGTCTCTCAACTCACCAAACAAACTAACTCTGCTGTTGTTTTCTTGCCAAACTCTTTTTATGTTAAGAACTTGCAGACAGGTCAAATAACCCATAATGGCTCATGTGTGGATGGACTCTATCTCTGGCCAGCCAACTCTCCGTCAGTCCACTCTGTCTGCACAGACTCCTCTGCTTCATGGCACCATAGACTTGGGCATCCCTCCTCTTGTATCTTCACATTTATTCAGCAGCATTTTTCTTTGGGTTCAAATAAATTCCAGCAATCAGATTGCAACTCATGTCAAATTAATAAAAGTCATAAACTTCCTTTCAGTGAATCCACTCTTAAATCATCTTATCCTTTGGAAATAATTTTCTCTGATGTATGGGCTTCCCATGTTTTATCCATTGATGGTCTTCGCTACTTATTCCATGATGTGCAAACTCTGTTTCCCAAATTTAAGTCGCTTGTTGAAAATTTCTTTCATCGCAACATCAAAATTCTTTACACGGATAATGGTGGTGAATATATTGGTCTTCGTTCGTTTTTAAGCACTCATGGAATAAGTCATCACACCACCCCACCTCATACACCTGAACACAATGGAATTTCCGAATGCCGGAATTGGCACATTGCCGAAACTGGTCTCTCTCTTCTCCACCACTCAGGTTTGCCCCTCACATATTGGCCTCACGCGATGACAACAGCCGCCTATCTCATAAATCGTACTTTAAATTAGCCCGGATTATCATAAGTTAAAGTGTTTTGGTTGTTTGTGTTTTCCCTGGATTAAACCATATGCTAACCATAAACTTGCACCGAAGTCTGTTATGTGTGTTTTTGTAGGTTACTCGGCGGATCAACATGCATACTTATGTCTCGATCCAACCACAGGAAGGATCTACACCTCTCACCATGTCAAGTTCGTTGAATCTGAATTCTCGTATAGCTCCCTAGCACCTCAAGCCAGTCCGAGTGTAGAGCAACAACAAGGCCCACTTCAGCTTTCCATACTCCATCCAATAAACCAACCAATGGTCAGTACCACCCTAAACCCACCAGAGGAAATCTCGGCTGCCCCTTCATCTTCATCTTTCCCCAACTCCCCGACTTTGACCCAACCCTCCACTAAACACTCTGAATCCCCCTCATCACCTTCATCCTCACAATGCTTCATGCCATCATCCCAACCTAATGTCAACCCTAACAGGATACCCCAAACCGATGGAGGACGCATCATCACCCGGTCCAAAAACAACATTGTCAAACCCATCCAGAAGCTCAACCTCCATGTCCAACCCTGTTCTCCACTCGAGCCCAGCACCAACACCCAAGCTCTTCGTGACCTTGATTGGCGCTCAGCCATGCAAGCTGAGTTTGACGCCTTACACCGCAACAACACTTGGGAACTTGTCAGTCGGTCCTCTACTCAAAATTTGGTTGGCTGCAAATGGGTTTTTCGAATCAAAAGACACCTTGATTGCTCGATTGATCGGTACAAGGCTCGCCTAGTCGCCAAAGGTTTTCACCAACGCCCTGGTTGGGACTATACAAAGACATTCAGTCCGGTAGTTAAACCGGTCACCATTCGCATTGTCCTCACTCTTGCAGTTCGTCAAGGATGGTCCATTCGCCAACTTGATGTCAACAATGCATTTCTTCAAGGGACGCTCGAAGAGGAAGTTTTCATGCTCCAGCCCCTGGTTTTGTCAAAAAAAGTTTCCCTGATCATGTTTGCCGCCTCAAAAAGGCACTATATGGGCTAAAGCAAGAACCTCGCGCCTGGTATACGGAGCTTCGAGTGTTTCTACTCTATCTTGGCTTTGTCAATTCAACTGCAGATGCATCTCTCATCATCTACCAAAAATTAGGTTCCACACTATATTTATTAGTATATGTTGATGACATCATTGTCACTGGGAGTTCCTCTACAGAGTTGTCCAACCTTATATCTACCCTTGCTGCTCGATTTTCACTGAAAGACCTTGGTTTTCTTAACTATTTCTTGGGCGTCAAAGTAATTCCTTCCGCTATAGGACTATTTCTTTCACAAAGGAAATACATCACTGATCTTCTCCATAAATCAGGCATGGCTAACACCAAACCAGCATCCACTCCCTTGTTCGCCAGTGCTCAATTACTCAAGGATTCAGGTGATCTCCTACCTTGCCCAACTGAGTATCGCGCACTCGTGGGAAGTCTTCAATACTTAAGTCTTACTCGCCCGGACATCGCCTTCAGCACCAACAAACTTGCGCAGTTCATGCAACACCCCAGAACGACGCATTGGTCTGCACTCAAACGGGTGCTCCGTTATTTGGCGGGCTCTTGCAACAAAGGTATCTTCATCTCGGCAACTGGTCAACTAACATTTCATGCTTACTCCGATGCAGATTGGGCGGGTGATAAGGATGATTATATCTCTACCACTGGTTATTTGCTGTATCTTGGTAGCACTCTCATCTCTTGGAGCTCCCAAAACAACGCTCTGTTGCTCGTTCCTCAACTGAAGCAGAATACAAAGCCTTGGCTGACATAGCCAGTGAACTTCTATGGGTCCTATCCTTGTTCACTGAACTTGGTCACATGCCCACAATCAATCCAGTTATTTATTGTGACAATCTTGGTGCCACAACTCTGAGTGCTAACCCTGTTTTTCACTCTCGAATGAAACATACAGCCTTAGCCTATCATTTTGTTCGTGAAAATGTCCAAAAAGGCAAGTTTCGGGTTTCCTTTGTGTCTACTGATGATCAACTTGCTGACATACTCACAAAGCCTATGCTTCATCCTCGGTTTGACTCATTATTGTCCAAGTTGCATCTCTCTTCTAGATCGTCCAACTTGCGGGAGGATATCAATTATAATAATTAGTTTTAAATTGTAATAATTAGTCTTTATTAGCTAATTTTTGCATATTTACTTTCCCTTTATTTAATTTAATTGTCAGTGTTAAATATCATTTATTATGATTGATATTATAATAATTGATATTAAAATATCAATTATTATGATATTACAATAATTGATATTAAATTGGTGGAGTTTATTTCCTTTTAACTATTTCAAATTGAGTTATCAATTTGTATATTTATACTATTGTAATCCAAATACTTTCTATAAGTTCTACTTAATGTTGTTGACAGTGGTTCATTGTCACTTGTTTTCATTCTCCATTCTGACACTAGAAAGAGTAGAGAAGATGTGTTTCCCTACTCCATTAACGTTGCACGGGAACCTTGCTTCTTTTCTCTTTTGTTGGGGTTGTGAACATTGGAAAGGGTTGAACATTGGAGGGGTGTAGTGAGTATAGTACGGGAAGGTTGTAGGAAGCATGGAGTGTAGAGGATAATATTGGGGGATTAAAGAAGCATAGAGGTAACCTAGGTAAGCCTAGGGTGAGTTGTGGGTTGTGAGAAATAAGTGGAGAGAGGAAATATTGCATGAGAACTGTGAAGATGGTAAAAAGAGGAGATAAATGGAGTAGAAAACAGTCTTTTTATTTATCATGGGTTGAAGTTTCTTCTATGCAGAAGTGTGGAAGAGAGATTATTTTTTGTAATATGGATTGTTTAAAGGTTATGAGAGAAAGAATTATTAAATTAAAATATGGGGGAAAAGGGTAGTGGTTGTTTCGTGGTGTGATGTGGGTTTTCTTCCATGGCAGAGAGCGTAGTGGTGTTTCAGGTTTAGTTTCAATGGTTAAAATAAAAGAAACAAAAAACGATAGGTTGGTGAAGAAAAGGAAGAGGAGTTAGATTAGTCTTGCATGATTGCTATTGGGTGTTTTTGTTTTGAAATTTTGGCTCATTAAAGTTAGGCTAGAATGATTCATGTTGTTGTGCATGCAAGGCAAAATGGGAGAGGACATTGTTTTTGTAATTTGATACATTTGTGGGGCCCGCGGCTTTAAGTGGTGGAAAGTAAGAGAGAGAAACATTGTTTTTTTTTCTTTGTACATATGTTTAATTGCTTTTTTGAAATAGAAAAAAGGCTTGATTGTTTTATTTGGAAAGTAATCATTTTATGCTGCAAACACTAGCAAAGACACTGCATTACTGAGAAAAATAGAAGAGAAAGAAAGAAAAATTTAATGTTTCTATGTATTTAAGGGAAGGGACTTGATTGAAACAAATTTTTCTACATTTGAATGCAATTGACACTTTAAGCCATATGTGGATGAACCAACTTAACACATTTCAACGAAACTAGGACAAAGCAAGCAATTAAACCTTAAAAATAATATCAAATAAATTGTATTTGTCAAAATATCATTATCTCTTAATAATAAGAAAACAACTAATAAAAGCATCACCCTATAAACTTGCAAGAAGGGATTGTATCAATTATGTGTCGCTGTTCCCATTCAATAGTTTTCTTTATGTCAAGAAGATAAGAGTTGATAGTTTTATCTTTCTTGGGTGTGCGCAGCAGCTGTATTGATCTTACCTAAAAACTTATTCAATCAATCTTCTATGTGTGAAACATTATCAATTTAATTAATGTCACTGTTACTTTCTTATGTATTTTTAATTTTTTCTAATCATGTCACATCCTTAATTTGATTCTTATAAATGAAACCTTCTTAATATAGTTATTACATTTTCAATATTTATTCCAAATGTTATATGATTAACTTAGTAAATCAATTATTTTTAACAAGTTATGTAAATGAATATTAATGAATCGTTAATCATTTAACTTAGGTAAAACAATATTTCTATGTATAAAAATTCTAATAATTAAATACTTTAAAACAAAAACTATAATACATAACCAGAAAAGAAAATCACTGAAAAGTCCAAGTAAAAGGATCCAACTTCTCATGTCTTATTCGAACAAAGAATCTTTAAGGTTAATTTGAAAAAAAATGATGTAACATCCCAAAATATATAGCAATGTATATATATATATATATATATATATATATATATATATATATATATATATATATATATATATATATATATAATGCATGGATTATAATAATAAGAAGCAGTTAAGAGTAATAGATGACAATATATGTATAAGTTACAGTCATCCAAAATAGAAGGGAAATTTAAACGAAATGAAACCTAAGTACAAGCTTCCAAGTTCTCCAAGGAAAGAAGCATGTGCCTTCCAAACACTATAAAACCATGTCTTAATCTCTTCCCATGCAGCAAAATTCGGACTCCCACACACCAAGGCACCAAACTTACGTGAACTAGAGAGAAATGGCTACAAAAAGTGCTTCAAACCAATGGGTAAATGGAAGATACTTTGGGTGCTTCATCCAAGATGTCATGTAAGCAAAGTCAAAGCAAAAAGACCACACCAATCCTTCTCATTCTCGGCAGAAATTCTTCACTAAAAACAAAGACAAAAGTGGAAACATTCCTAGAGTGAAAATGAGCATCTTTTGTGCTTGTCCAAATCGGGTAAAAAATTAAATGCACCTTCTCTCCTCCTTTCCAACCCCATTTTCGGTTTTCTCACCAACACCAACCTTCAAATTGTTTCTCCACTTCACATTACCGAAAATGCTGCACCAAAAACCCAAAGTTCCAAAGTTCAATTGCAAAATAATTCAAGAGCAAGAAACCCAAAGTCTACCTTCTTCAAACCAACTTCAAACTCACTTTTCTTTAAACTTTTGACTAAAACAAAATATAATCTCTAACTTTCCTTGCAGCACCATCCAGCCATGGAAAACAACACAATGTTCCAGCTCAAAATATTACTTCCAACCATCAAAACAAAAGCCCAAGAAGAAAATAGTTCAAACTCAAACACCCATACACCAACTCAAGCTTTCTTCACCACCAAACTCAACCACAACTCCATTTTCTTCATCCAATCCAAGAAAACAAAAGGGAAACCAAAATTCCTGCAGCAAATGAGAAGAAAAACGAAATAGTTCTTCATTCAAACCAAAGACCCACCATGAAAATGCAAGAAAAACCCTTCAAGCTCATACTTCCAACTTCAAAGAACAAGAAAAGAAAGGGGAAATGGGACGGTTTTTAACCACCAACAAGCAAAGACAACCAAGATTCAAGCAAGAGAAGAAGAAAAATGTATCCTTGTTCATTCAAATGGCCAAAACCGTAGCACACCAAAACACTCCATGAGAGTGTTCAAAACCTAAGGAAAATGAAGTGTAAAGTGTGCATGAGAGTGTGTCTCGGAAATTCCACCTAAATGTCGTCCAAACTCTCTAAATTGGTGGGGTCCACCCTAAAGGAAACCCTAGGGAATGGCCATGTGTCTTACAACATTGGGCTTCTACAAAATTGCCACAAAAAAGGGCCCAATACACAAAATTCTACTTAAAGCTTCCAGAAAATTAAGTTACAATTTAATTAAAATTGATGTTTCAGTGCACACCATCATCCTAATGCTCCAATTGATGTTTCCCAAAATTTCCCTACAACCAAAAATGCAATTAATTAGCTCAGAAAATTCAAATTAGTGAAAATACGAATTTCCGACCAAATTAAACAAGATTAGGAAACACGGGGAAATAATGGACAATTAAACACAATTCCCTAATTTATTTAAGTGCAATAAACCAAATATAGTCAAGAAATAACGACTCATCAAGAGGCTTGCCAAGTCTGTTTGTGTTTGCTTTCTTGAGTGCATCGAGTGACATTGATTTACCTTAGACACTTGAGAGAAACACTGATATTGTGTATCCGTGAGGCTCTGTTGCTTTGATTCACCTCTTGAACTTATTGACTGTTTTTCCTTATTCTGAAATGCTTGGATGATTTCTTGAGTATTCCTTGACTCTGTGTGGGATACTATCCACTTCCTTTCACTGTCCAGATTTCTTGAGAACTGTGCAACTCTGTGTCTGTCCTTGTGAGTCATTATCTTTTTTGTCTGTTGAGTATGTGTCACCTTCCTGCTTATTTCTTGAGATTATTTGGATTCAGCAAGTTAATCCCCAATATTTCAAAAGCCTTGTATTATTGGGCATTCTATTTTTAGTCCTTTTTTAGTGCAAACCAACACTGAAATCAAAGGAAAAAAAATTAAAGTGAATGAACTAATTCAAGTTTACTCCAAACTAAATTCATGGAATTCTGTTTTCAAGGCAAATACTTGGTGTTTCTGACCATTCAAAATGTATTTTCTTGCCTTTGGATTTTCATATACAGATTTAAAATCATCTGTATAATTATTCTTCACTATTCTTCACTGCCCAATCCTCAAGGGCCTTTCTTTCAAGGACCACCACCCATACCAAAAAAGATTCAAAACTGTTTCCATGGACCCAAATCTGTATGTAGAATAAAAATAATTACACATAAAATTTGAGAATTGAGGAATTTGTAAGTCCACTTTCCCATCAAAACTAGGCATCCTACACATGTATTGAAATGAAAATAAACTCTTCCTTATTAAGCTCTCCTACAATTAGTAGATTGAATTGTTATACGGACATCAATCATGCTAACCTGGGCAGAAGAAAAGCTACCACAAGGTGGCCATGTCCTGGTAAGATCACTGGCATAACCATGTAACTGACATCCAATATCCATCAAAACAAGATCCCCTTGTTCAATCTGCCAAACAAGTAAAGATTAGAAACACGAAACTAAAGTTACTAGGAGATGACATTTATCAAATTAATTTACTCTCTGATCATTCCTAGAATAATGTATAATGCTTGCATTAGGTCCACCACCAACCACAGGATTGAATCTGATACAGAGAAAAAAATAAAAAAGGTTATATCATTAGTTATGGATGAAATAATCCTTAAACTTGACTTTCTTTTCTATTAACGAACTTCTTTACTTTTATTTCTTTTGTGGAAGCTTCTTACATTATCAACAGCAATAGATGAAGTATTCAGACATAAAAAACTCCTCACCCCATCCGCTGGGCACCTCTAATTTTGCATTCATATTCAACCTTTGCTGCAAGGGTACCTTCAAACGAGTATGTCTTTGAATGTAGTATTGTCAACAAAAGAGCCTGTTCAAAGATCACATGGATATCATTCTACATGTAGGACATACTAATGCTATTACCAAATAGGAGTTTGGAATATTTAGTTAACAAATAGTTACCATAGCACTAGAGATGAAAGTACCTCACAAGCAATGGCTGCAGATTCCTTCATCAGCTTAAGCTCTGCTGGTGACTTTATCCATCGCAGTTGATGGCTGTAAACAGCTACATCCATTACATTGTTACACTAAGCTAGTTTTTTGAATGTATCTACTGCTGCATCAACTCCTGCTATCTGCCCTTGCCAAATAACATCCTACACACATTTTAAGTTTTTAAAACGTTCACTTGAGATTGCATAATTCTCTATAACTAAATTCCATAGAAGTCAGAATAAAAATCACACACATAATGACCAAATTGACATATCACTAGTACATAAATAATATTTTATGACGTATAAAAACGAACTATGACGTACATAGTTTTGTATGTTATAATAGTTCTACACATTTTATGACGTAGTAAAAATTTACGTCATCTGAACATATTATGATACAGTTTCTAAAATCAGTCCATTTTTTATATGAATATTGGAGAAAATTGTTTCAAATTGATATTGAGTAAAATGGACTGATTTTAGAAAATGTGTCATAATATGTTCAGATGACTTAAATTTTTGGTACGTCATAAAATATGTAGACCTATTATAACGTACAAGACTATGTACATCATAAGTCATTTTTGTACGTCGTATGACGCACAACCTTTTGTTGCACTATGGCAAAAATGCTGGATAATCATCCTACTATGGCAAAAATGCTGGGGGATAATCATCCTACTATGGCTAGAAGCATCGGAGAACTTCACCACGGTACGTGAAGAATTGATGAGAAATTTTATACAAGGATATACATGAATTCTTTTCAATTGTATGGTTAATCTTCTAGTTGAAAAACTGATTAACCCAATTCACATGAATATATTCAGTGGGGTAATGCTTGTCCCAATAAATGAATTAATCATGTATAGGGTTAGATTGACGACATTCATAGGAAGATATGCATTACTAACCGTACTAATCATAGCATCAATGGTGGGATACTTCTGCGGTGGTCTAATTGCTGGTGTGTTGACTATGGTAATGCATGCACCTTTACTTAAGCTCCTAGTAATGGGTGTTGTTAATATGGTTCTTGTGTCAATAGGTGCAAAATATGGTGTTAATTTTCAGGATTTATGGGGTTGGGCACTAGTACAAAAATAATATTTTATGACTACAAAAACGAACTATAACGTACATAGTCTTGTACGTTATAATAAGTCTACATATTTTATGACCTAACAAAAATTTACGTCATCTAAACATATTATGACACAGTTTCTAAAATCAGTCCACCTTTTTTAAATGTGTAGACCTATTATAACGTACAAAATTATGTACGTCATAGTTCGTTTTTGTACGTCATAAAATATAATTTTTGTACTAGTATATGGTTAATCTAACATGAAAAAACAATTGAAATCATAGATTTATATTGATAATAAGATATTTATATAAAAGAATACTTTTATACGTAAGTATAACTGAATTTAATTTAAATAAACTGACAGTGTAAAAGAAATTTACACAGTTATCTAATCACAATATAAGATAAAATAGTTGAAATTTGTAATAACTACTTTACAAGTCACAGATTTCTAATTAAATTTTTTTACCAATGTTTTGTCTCTGCAAATGTCTATCATTATCATATCACATTACACTAAATACAAATTAGAAAAAATATGAATAAGTATAACATTATTGTTTAAACTTATTTATTGTCTAAGTTTCTATCACATAAAATTATTCCTTTAAATTTACGGGAAAGAACTTTAACACACGTTGAATAATGCAATTAAATTAATATCACCTTTGCATGGAAAGGAAAAAGTTGGTGAGGGTGAGCTTTTGCAATGTCGTAAATCTAACAACTATAATCAGTATGCAAGGAAATAAAATCAAAGAGGGAGAATGTTAGAATTTCATGACAAAACTCCTCAACTTGATCTCCTGTGTTCCTTCTTCACTGGGATTTCAAATTTAATAACAATTGTTGAACTAATTATTTTATGAAGATCCTTTTATATTGTTCAATTTTCAATGTAAATCCCCTTGACCATTGCAATACAAGATTTGACACAGCATGTTAGGAAATCATTTTAACCAAAGGATAAAATAAACTAGTGTTTACGGTGCCACCGCCACCCCTACTTTGACAATCATCAGAGACACTAACAATTGTCCACGAGTGGAAGTCAACAACCTTGTCCCTGAATGCACAAACACACCGTATTGAACACTTAATAAAATCCATCATTGATATGCAGGCTGGTACGTGATAAGGGTACGGGTATTTACTCCATAACCAGTTATATATTACTGCAATATTATTACATCAGCAAATAACAATATTATGCAATGGGAAAGTTCTAGTTGTAACAAAAACACCAACCACTAAAACACAAGGTTGAATTCTTATGAACTTAAAGAAATGAAGCACGCAACCACTCCATATCATACCTATGCCCAGCATGTCGAAAGAATAAACCAGAGGGGGCATTTGGTGATTTTGAACCAGCAGAGTCTGTTGTTTTACCAACCTAAAAGTAACAAAAACAATCATGCAATATAAGAAAAAAATCTGACATCAATCCAATAAATCATACAAATACAATTGGTGATAAAATGGCTATAAGCTAACCCATCAAACCTCATCCTCATAATTTAGAAAATAAAAAATAGATAGGCAAGAAAGATTCTTTCAAATATTTTTGACAAGCAGCCTTTAGATCTCTCCTATTTCCTGGAAGGGCTCAAACAATTCATTCATAAAAATAGGAATAAGGTTTCTAAATTCAGGTTTTTCAGTAGCTCTGGCACTTAAACAAAATTTTGAAGTCCATAAGATCCATATCGATCAGTATTTTATATAAAATTCACATTTCATAAAAAGGGAGGCATGATCACAAAGGTCTGACTTTAAATTTTGAGTTTACACCTTTTCATAGTCCCAGATGTTTAAAATACCATCTTCAGCAGCATTACCAAATACAGATGACTTGTCAGGACTCCACTGAAACAGAAGAAAAATGTAGGTTAACAAGCACTAGATTAAAATGCCCGTAACTGACTAGCAGATTAGAACTTCAATTAAAATATACAAGGTGGAATCTCCGGCTACCTGTACACAGAGGACTGCTGCATCATGAGCCTTCAAATTTATAAACAGGCAACCCAACCCCACTACTTTTAAGATTTCAACGATCAAACATATGGACTGTATTATCTGCTGAACTGAATCCAAAAGAAACAACTTAGAACAAGGATTCAGAAGGCTAATAAACTGTTTCGGTAGCTAAATAAAAGTACCTAAATTTTAACCTCTAAGTTAAACCTATAAGCATTAACAACTTAAAAGAATAGCTTCAAATAAAGAAAAATCAGTACTTTTCTTTACTTGCAAGAAAAATCAGAACTTAATTCACATTAATTCAAATAGTCAGGTTAAGGGGATACCCAGTTAGTATAAAATTTGAGTCGACTCCAATCAACACAATGAAGATCTCCCTTATACGCTTTCTCAACCTGCATAAAAAGATAACCATGGGAGAAAAGGAGGAAAATGAAAGCATGTTCAAATCTAAATTATAAACGTTACGTGATAGTAATTGAAAGAAAAAAAAACAAATATCAAACCCAAATGAGATTATGAGAACCTAAATTTTCAAATATACCAAAAATTCAAATGGTAAGAAAACCTCAAATAAAAACATAAGTCGTACTGAAGTCAATTTCATCTTGGAAGAAATATTAATAGTAGTAACAAAATAATTATCTGCATTTGGACCACTAAAGAGTAGGCTCATATTCAAAAGCCACTACTACTAAACTTCTTATGCAATTCAAATTCAACAAGTGATAGGATGCTTATGATTATTAAATGTGAGTTTAGATCTAAACTGACTAAAATATAAGACTCTTATAACACATTAGGATGTGGCTCCAAGAGTAACTTAATCCTATAAATATCACTTGTAAGGTGGGGTTACATTCCATTTATATACTCTATTTTGGTCATATAACTCGTCTATGTGGGACTGAATCACCACCACCTCCACCATTAAGATTGCAATTTAGACAAGCCCCAAACATGATGTAATTTGGGTGGGCTAGGAGTAACGACAATTAAGGTGACTTTTCAACAATGCTGATCCGAAACTAAGAATATCTCTCTTAACTTCTTGAAGTATTTCAGCAATTAACACTTGGTTTTCGAAACATGAAGCAAATAGAAATAATGCAGATGAAACGAAGAATTAAACTTTGACAACTAGAGCAGAACTCGTGTATCCCAGAGTATTAGACGAGAATCATCACCTACACTACAGAATTTCTATGCACCAATTCATAGTCACAAAAAAAGTACAAGACGAAGTCAATATAACAATGAAACAGAAAACGAGAAAATGATATGAAAATCAGCAAGTCAGTCCATTAATACTTGACTTATATTATATAAAAAACAAAGTTTGAAATTGAAATATTAGTGATCGATTTTTTATCAACTTACAACTCAAGTCTCCCTTCAGTATAACAAATCGAATTTCATTAAGATAAATTCTATCACAACAAAATAAATTAACAAAAAATTAAAATGACCAAAATTATTATTCCTGCAACAATAAGTAACTGGCAAACAAATACACTACTGCAAATACATAGCACATGATAAGATATTTTACCAAATTTAAATCATACATCAGATTTAGCTAAACAGAAACTGGCACAAGTATGATAAAAGCAAGAAAAAACTACCTTGATGGGCAAAATTGCACATCTTCAACAGTGTCCGTATGACCCTGGTAGATGCCCCTTGGTCCAATAGTAGGGCTTTCTGTCGCTTTTGCATTATATCCCCCACATTTAGAGTTTTGTTTAACAGTGGGTGCTTCTTCAACAGCTAAAGTTGAAATATGATCATGAACACTCCAGAAAACCACACATTTGTCCTTCCCTACCATGGTAGATTCAAACAAAATTAACAAACCAACCTGAAAATGGAATTTCAGAATTAAAAATTTGTAAAGTGCTGCATATGGCATAATAATAGCCTCCACATAAAAAAAAAATTAAGTACAACTATACAAAAAATGTCTCAATGTAAAACAATTATAAGAGTACATATGTTCTTCCTCTTCCTGGTGTTTTTTTGCATTGCCTTAATTTGTATTTAAATTTCAAAAGATATTGTCCACTGAGAAATATTTAAAATACAAAAAATCTCAACATAATAAACAAAGGCAACCAAGCTATTTATCCTTATATCACATAAAAATAATAATCATTCAAAATAAATAAATTAAACAATCACTTGAGCCATAAGCTCATAAACTAAACCACATTAAACCCATAAGAAAATAAAAGGAAAATTAAAAATTTGAAGGAAGGAATCACTTACAGAACCTCAATAGTCTTAACTTGTACCAATATTGAAGGTATAGTCCCACTTAAATTATTCCCATCAAACAATCTGTCACAAAGCAAAACAAAAGTTCTAAAGTTAATATTATAAACTAAGAAACAACAAATGCCAAAATAAAAATATCCACTTATAAGTGTATGAGTATCATCTTAGAGCTGAAAAGCTTGGGGGGAATGGAACCTGAAAGCCGGTTCTTATTGAAATGGATAAAACATAGAAATCATAACACTGAATCAGTACTCAATGTAGCAACTAGTACTCGACAAAAATATGAAAGGTGTGTTGCTTTTTACACATTGCTCTTTGCTGCACTAACTTAAAGGTAAACAAGTGTTAACTGAAAAAAAAAAAAAAACAAAAGCAAAAACTCACAAGTGGTTAGCCTTTAAAAGGTCTAATTCAGGGGAGGTGGAAGTTGAGACTCGGATAGGACCTGTGAGATGATTGTGTGCCAAGTCCAACCAATAAATTTTGGAGAGTTTACCCAACGAAGGAGGTATTTTTCCAGTGAAGTTGTTTGACTTTAAAGGCCTGAAAAGTTCATTGAGAAGGGTATGGTTTCAAAATCACTGCTTTTTCTGTGCATGTAAATGATTTTTCCAAGGTTATTCTTATAGGAAAGATAACTCTAAAAGACGATTACATGAATATGAATATATGACTGGAAAAAAACAAATCTGAATTCAAAAATTTAAAAACTCAAGCAGCGCTTGTTACTCCTGTAGTGCGGCCTCAAAGGTGCTGCCAACGAAGAATGAGAACGTCGTTGGAAACAAGTTTCTTCTCAAATCCCCAACCTCCTTCTCCAGTTTCCCTCCTAACCAATTGGATATAGCATTTTCTTGTGCCCCTTACTCAGGTACTTCCTTTCTGGGATTAACAACAGCAAGGAAGACCTCAAAATTGTGTCCATAAACCCATATCTGAAATAGAATAGAAAAAAGTTTATATTTTCATGGAATAGATCATTTTTAGCTCATTCAGTGAAGTTGATTTAAAACCTTGTTTCTTATTTCCACTGGATTAAACCATTTGATATCATTACTCGTTTCAAAAGTAAGATATGAGAAAGATTTCTAGGCTAAAAACCTTGGAGTAAAGAGGAGCAATGGGGAAAAGATATAATGAGCATAGAATGTGCCCTCAATTTGATTTTCATGTCCAAATTATTGTACCACATATTCTTCTCTAATTTAATTTTTTTTTTTCATTCTTCTTTTCATGGAAAGTGCCCACTTTTTCTTTCTTCGAGTGTTATTCTCTTCTTACTTATCATACCACATTTTTTTTTCTTCCATGTTTTTTTCATTTCTTTTCTTACTTCTTTATAGAATATTTTCTCTTAAGTTTCTGACCTAGAAGACACTTACCTGCCAACTAAGCATGGATCTTTCACTCAAATGCTTTGCACTTGCCACACTTAGTCTCAAAGGAGTGTCTCTTTCCCCAGTAACATATAGTCTCAAAGGGGTGTCAATTTATTATATCTTTTATTTAATTGACAGACAATTCTCCAGTAACCTAGTGCTTTGCACTTTCCACTTGGTCTCAAAGGAGTGTCTCTTTCCCAGTAACATATAGTCTCAAAGGGTTGTCAATTATTTTTTTCAATTGACAGACAATTTTCCAGTAACTAAATGCAGTGAGTGTCACCATAGAAACATAACAGAAAATATTTCATGTTTTTTTCATTTCTTTTCTTCTTTTATTTTGTATATCACATATTTAGGAGGGCACTAAACCCACACTTATCCTAAAACCTCTTCCCAAAACAATTCCAAAGCCCCTTTAATCTCTAGTTAGGGTATATCATGATTTTTTGGTTAAAGGCTTGTAATGAGTTATATAATCAAAGAAAACGGTAAAGAGGCTCAAAGGGATAGACTTAGGGTAAAGCAATTTGGCCAAAAGCTTAAAGAAGGAAGGCTTGAATCATTTCAATATTGCATGTGAGACAAAAGGCATCAAAAAGAGTCAAAGCAAAACCTAGAGTAACTAGTATGATAAGTGTAATCACACAAGAAAGAAATTGCATGGAGAAAATGGTTCTTCAGAAAATAAGGCCGCAAAACTCACATGGTTAAATGTTCAATCACAAATGTTTCAAACTTTAATTCACAAGTCAGCTCACCAAACAAAAAATGCACAAACGAGTCATATAGGTTTTTAAAACCAACGCACCAAGAGCAATGTAACTTTCACAATTCATACACCTCTTGAAGATAAAATGACAATAAAGGAAATATGAGGTAAACTATGTTGGCAGTAAAAAAAAAAAATTATGCAAGTTTACACCCATATTCAACAGTTATGGCATGCATAAGGGTTTACGGTTAGGGATTGGGGAATAAAAGAAGATAAAGACCAAACAAGCTCACTTATATGATATTTAAGTTTGATATATACAAGGAAAGGGAGAAGGAGAAAGAAAATTGTTGTGCAAAATGAATTCAAGCCAAGATATATCATATTCTTACATCTCCGGATGAAAGTAATTGATTAACTATCAGTTATAACGATCTGAGCAACCTCAAGTATCTGACTTTCTGTCAGTTGGTTAAATATGAATAAACTAATCTACTCATACAAGAAGGTGCAATAAAAAGGAGTAAAATTATACTGCAATATTTATGAACATGACCATTGAATTACCTCATTAAAAAGAGAATTTGAATCACAGTGGCTAATGGAGCATAGCTGATTTGTGTGATTGGATTCCAAACTGCGCAAGATACTCACAATGGCCAATGATAACCAAGGCCAAGTACATCTGAAAGTAATACACCTGCAGAGACCCAAAAATTAATTCTAATGTTTATTGATCCGACAATAATCAAGTATTGGATCTAAGGACGATATGTACATGACCAAAAACAATGTATTGAGATTGATAATAAGATATCACACACAAGTACAATAACTAAATGCACCTATTTATACCATTGACAAGCCCAAGCATTAGTCCTTGCAGTACTAGCTCACCTGCTAGCGGCTTAAGCTTAGGTCTACTACTAATAACCCTAATTTCTTATAATGATCCCCCTCAAGCTGAAGCTTATTTTACAAGTTGATGCACAAATACGGTACGCACATGTGTATCCAAAAAATGATACATTTATTTTAAAATGTATATAATACAATAAGTCTACGGCCATGATAGACGCCACCAGTGTAATACCATGTTAAAGTTTTAAGGCTCCTCCTCATAACACAACACAGAGTAACTTATTCTGTTTTATCAGTTAGCTCTTCTTTATGTACATATTTTAGTTTTCTCTCTGTTGTAAATAGATTAGTTATCTTTTCTTTGTAAGACACTTTTACAATATATTCAATATTCTTTTCTTCTTTCTCTCTGTTTCCTTAACTTACATGGTATCAGAGCTACTGTCATGGCTTCTGAAAATTCTTCTGCTACCCAAAACTCTGAAACCACCACCGTTACCTCCTCCTACCACCCTCACACTTTCAACACACCTATCTCCCTCTGACTTTGATACCAAAATGTTACAAAAAAATACAATAACCTAATGCATTTACTTATACTATTAATTAACCAGCTCAATCACTAAGATATAATACAATATCAGCTCAGGTTTTGTTATCATTTGTTATCATCACAACAAAATTTTACCATACAAGCATACATGATGGTTAATAGATCCATTTATGATTTGTAAACAAAATTTGTTTTTCTCAAGTATCAAACAACAGCAGTTATTACTAGATATTGTTGCTATACCCATAGTGAGCTACACATGGTACAAGGATAGATATGTTACAATCCATGGCATTTCCAAATGCAAAAGTACAAATAGTCAACCTGAATACAAAAGTCCACATGGTACACAATGCTGTCTTTGCTCGTTGGTTCCTATCTCCCAAGCTTACCTGTGAAAACATGTATACAAGATCAGAAAATGTGCATGGTCACCAATAGGCAAGTGGTTCAATTGCATAAAGTCTTTGAATTTATCAAACTATCAATATTCCCCTAGTGACAAAGCAGGTTGAATTTCACATGCCTTAGCAATCCTCATAACCTCTTTTTCGAACAATCAGGAAGTAAACAGACATCACTGTTCCATTGAAAACCCTAGGGGAAAGACCTGTTAATTTATAGAATAGAGGACCAGACTAACCGTGAAGGCATGGACTATGTGCACACAAAATTCCATAGCAATCCCTATTGCCATAATAAGGTTTACAACAGACACTGCATTGAGTTGGATACCCAAAAATTGCCATTAAACCCTGCAGGAGTCACAAAGGTCGTTTGTTTGAGTCTGTAACTACGGAATTAAAAAGGATGTAAAAAGTAAAGCAAATAAAAGATGAAATAAAATTTGCAACAGTAAGATAAATGATACAATGAGGTCCAAAGCAAGCATAACACCACTCTGCTTACTTGTCTATTAAGTGGTGTATGATAAGTTCAAAACTCAAAAGCTTGGATAACACCACTCTCATAACCGGAAAGCTTAGTTATAAGCAACAATATTTGTATATCAGATTTTAATGTTTAAGAATGTTATAGCAAATACAAAGGGAACAGAATAAAAGGTTTGTTCTTTTAAAAAGGGGGAGAGAGTATTTTTTTAAACCATTCAGATCTACACTGTTGGTGTAAGCTCCATGACCACCCTTTGCACAATCAGCTGATGGAAGTGCATCAAGAAACCAAGGAAGCTTCTCTCTGAGCTTTGCCGTAGATGGACGATTGTTGACCAAATCCGAGTGGCAAAAACACTAGGAATCAACCAGAAAGGTTAGTTGTTTTACCAATTCACCCTTTCAGTTTATATTTGCAACTTTTGGGCTAATATTATCCAATGTAATAAACAAGAAACTCGGGAGAAAGTATATTAGTGTTGTGCAGTCTTTGCACACTCCACCCAACCCACATGGTCCTTCATCCAGTAAACAGCAAGGTGGCTGAAAAATACAGATACTTACTATTAGAAATAGAAAGATACAACAAACAATATTTAATTAGATTAATCATTTAAACAATTAATTTAAAAAAAAAATAAAACCGAAAAAATAATGGAACCAAAATATCACAAAGCATATATACATATACATTATGCATAACATAAGTTCAAAACGTATATAGGAGGAAAGAGAAGTTGAACTCGCTGCATCCAAATTTTATCCAACGTACAAAGAAGCATGTACCTGATCATCAGGTGGACAATACTCTGTTGGCACTAATAAAAATTACGCAAGATTACACCCATATTCAACAGTTATGGTATGCATAAGGGTTTACGGTTAGGGATTGGGGAATAAAAGAAGATAAAGACCGAACAAGCTCACTTATACTATATTTAAGTTTGATTTATACAAGGAAAGGGAGAGGGAGAAAGGAAATTGTGCAAAATGAATTTTGATGGAAGCAGATGTTAAACATCTAATGTGTCTTTGTTCATCCTAGAATATTGAAATGAAAGGCTTTTTTTATCCGTTCTACCGTTCTTCCTAAGATTATTAACCCTTTCTTCTTCTTCCAATAATAATTTAATATTATATTTGTTCTTCTTATTCTTATCTCCTTTTTTTTATTATTATTAGTATAATTATTATTATTATTATTATAATTATTATTATTATTATTTTTAACTTTGTTATGCAATTAAGTAAATATATATGGATTCAAAATAAATATTATTTGACAATTTCTTTTTTGGTGTTAACCAATGATTTGGATTTGAATTGTATGTTTGATATTGTATTAAATGTTAGTTAAAGATAAAAAATATATATGAATAATAATAACTTTTACTATAATTATTGTGATGTCATTAACCATTATAATTGTAATTGTTATAAATATAGTAATAATAGTCATGAAGTGCCGACAAAAGATTTAAAAACAAAAAAAAAAAGATAAAAGGTAAATATAATAACCATTTTAATTAGAATGGTAGTTGTACACATTTATGAATATAATTTTGGATATATTCATCATCAAAGTTAAAAACGATGGGATTTCTTTTATAGAAAGATTTATTAGGTTTGATTATATATATATATATATATATATATATATATATATATATATATAATTTATTGAGTTTTTTTTATATAACGTATTTGTAATCACTTTTAACTTAATATTAAAATAATGAATTTATAATATTTTTTATATGATGTTTAAATTTGTTTTTTACAATATACAACTTTAACTTAGATTATTTTCAACATAAAATCATCATCCAATCACTTTTCTTTAATAATTCTTGGCTAATATTCTCTCACACATATCATGATAATTTTAACTATATGCATAGTTAAAATGACAACTTTTAACTCACATAAAATTTCATTTTTTGTGATAACTTTATGTTAAAAATTATTTTAAAAGATTGTTTTAATATATTAAAGGTTTAAATGGTTTTTTTTTCTCCTAAGTTAAGTGGTAATATTCAGTTTAGTCTTCGCTTTTAAAAGTGTAGATATTGGGTCTTTATGTTATCAAATTTGTTTGATTTCAGTCGTATTTGTGCTGCTAGCTTTGTGACCAAGTCACGTATATCTAACTTTGACCTTAATCTTTCTATTATTAGTAGGAGTAGTGATTGGATAATTATTCAAGTGTTATTGATCATATGACTTGTGATTCACATAAATTTACTAATTTGTTCCTTAATTGTTCTAAAATTATTTTTACTAACGTCAATGGAGTCTCATCTCCTATATAAGTTGTAGATACTATATCGCTTTCACCCTTCTATTGAAGGTGAAAATATTATATCCCTTAATTATTATTATTTTTATCTTTATTTAAAGTATAGGTACTATATCTCCTAATTGTTCTACAACTTTAATGATTAATGCCAATGGTGTATCATCTCTCATTGAAAGTGTAAGTACTATATCCTTCTCACCCTCCTTTTGAAAGTAGGTACTATATCCTCTAATTATTTTAAAACTGTTATTATTAATGCCAATGAAGTATGATATTCTATGGAATGTGTAGATACTAAATCTCTTCCAACCTCCAATTAAAAACATTTGACTTTTATTATACTTATAAGCAATAATCAATAAAAAATATTCACTTTAGTTTACAAATATTATTTAAATTTTCAATGTCTTTGAAGAACTGTCACATATATTTCTAGCCTTTCATAAAGGTTTAAGAGAAAATTTAAAACATAATTTTGTTAGCATAGACATATGTGTATTATTAAGAAAAGGTGAAAATTATAAATTCTTAAAGCTTTTAAAATATAAAAATCACCAAAGATTCAATTTCAATCTATTTCCTAAAGTTAAGATACATATTGCGAAATTTGAAATTTGAAATATATGATAATAAAGTTTTAAGTTTGAAATTGAAAATATAAAAAACTATAAAAAAATATGAAAAAAGGTTTGAATGTGAAATTGAAAATCCAAATAAACTACTTCAATAGAAGAGTCCATTATATATCTTATTTTTCTATTTTAAAGAATCTATTTTTTATTTTTTATATGTTTCTGGAAGATTTGTATTTGTACAGAATCTATTATTTACATTTATATGCACCATATTTTTTGTTTTAACATTTTAACATTTGTATATTTAAAGCGTCTGCTTAAAAACCTTTGTATCATTCATCATTTTAATTAGGCTTAATAACTATTTTGATCCCAATTTTTGTTGAGAAAGTTCGAAATGGTCCCATTTTTTATTTTTATTCAATGTAATCTCAAATATTGTAATATTCTTAACCAAAATTAGGACAAAAATAGATATTAAGCCTTTTAATTATTAAGGTATCTACATTTTATACTGTCTAATGAATATTTTATTTAAAATTAAATTAAGTTTTTAATATCGATTACTCAATCTTAATATATTGTTTAAAATAATGATATACAATACATTGTGTTACAAATATTTATAAATAACTTAAATACATTTCATCATAAAAATAATTAAAAGATTATTATTTAATTTTATGAGATAAAATTTTTATATTAAATGTAATTATACTTTTATAATTTCAAATTATTTAATAAATATACTATAATTCACTCTTACAGGACTATTGACTTTGTCCAATTTGATGGATTTTGATTTAAGCAATAAAAAAATCCACTATTTTGTGACCCATCAAGGTATTTAAGAAAATAAATTAAAATGATTTATTTAGTTAAAGTTGACATATTTATTTTTGTATAAACTATATTTATCTCTTCCTTAGAGACATAAATGGTGGGTTATACTTATCGAAGTTTATGTATAATTCTTTTAGTTAGTTTTAGTTTTACATATCTTTCAGTCTTAAAAGGTTTAAGTAGATTGGATATTCTTGTTTTAGATGAAAATATGATATAGAGACAAACCAAGTAGTCATTACAAGTGTTATTTTCTTTCTATTATATTTAAGATTGAATGAATTGAATTTGAGTTGATTTTGAAAATATGATATAGAGACAAACCAAGTAGTCATTACAAGTGTTATTTTCTTTCTATTATATTTAAGATTGAATGAATTGAATTTGAGTTGATTTGCACATTTGCAATCCTCTTTTGAGATAGTATTTTGTCTCCAAAGTCCCTCTTTGGGTAGACCTTATCTTGTTCAAGCAAGTGGCGGTCTTCCTTTGATGCTTATCTTGAAGCCTCCTTTAAGTGGCGTATCTTCAAGTCATAAGTTTCTTTTCCTAATCTCTTCCATTTTTAATTTCTCTTCCATTCTTTTAAATGTCATTTAGAATATTCTCTCTAGGTATGCACTTCCCCATCAGGATGGCTTCTGTTTCGCATTCAAAAAGAACTTATGATTTTAAAATTGATTTTGTATCTACACCTTGCAACATGAAGTTAAAGTCTGTAACTGATGGTTTCTATGAATCTTTTGAAACAGGAAACTTGGAATGTAAGGCAACCCGAAATGAAGAATCGTGTTCAGAAATGAAAAAATCAATCCTGTTAGACAACAAATTTACAAAGTTTCTGAAAAAGGTGGACAAACAAAGTTATCCTGTTGATGTCAAGAAGGCCAAGAATAAAGAAGAATTGAATATGATGGCAAAATCCAGAATTATCAAACCTCATATGAAACAATAGATCAAAAGTTCTACGTGGTATCTCAACAGTGGTTGTTCGAGACACATAACTGGAGATCCTACAAAGTTCTCAGATATTTCTTACAAAGCCACTGGTCCGTCACGTATGGTGGTAACAACAAAGGGAAAATCATCGGTATAGGTAAAATAAAAACTCCTTCATTTTATAAAATTAAAATTGTCTTACTTGTTGAAGGGTTAAAACACAATCTGCTTAGCATCAACCAACTATGCAACAAAGGATTAAAGATCACCTTCGAGCCTAAATACTGTCTGATTAGCAACGGCACAACCAATGAGTTACTGTTTGTAGGAAACAAAGTGAACAACATCTATATAATCGACTTCACAGAGAACTCATTCGACTCAGTTGTATGCCTGATGACTAAAGATGAACATGCTTGGCTATGGCACAAGAGACTCGCTCACATTAGCATGAATCAACTAAACAAACTCGTCTCCAAGAAACTGGTAAATAGTTTGCCCAAGATTCGGTTTACAGTTGACAAATTGTGTGATGCATGCCAAAAAGGAAAGTTGACCAAACAATCTTTCAAGAATAAAAGAAAGATGTCAACCAAGAAACCTCTGCAGCTACTTCACATGGACCTATTCGGACCATCAAGAATAAAAAGCCTCAGAAGAAACTCATACGGACTAGTCATTGTTGATGACTACTCAAGGTACACTTGGACCTATTTCATTGCAGCCAAAAATGACACATTTAAAGTTTTCAAAACGAGATGGATCTTAAGATTAAGGCTATCAAAAGTGATCATGGAGGAGAATTTCAAAACAAAGAATTTGATGATTATCTTGCGGAAATGGGAATTACTCATAACTTCTCAGCACCTAGAACTTCTCAGCACCTAGAACTCCATAACAAAATGGAGTTGTTGAAAGGAAAAATAGAGCTCTTGAGGAATTGGCAAGATCTATGCTGAATGATAGAGACATGCCAAAGTACTTCTAGGCAGATGGTGTAAGTACTGCATGCTATATGTTAAACAGAACTATTATAAGGTCTATATTAAAGCTTACTCCATATGAATTGCTAAGAGGAAGAAACCCAAATATTTCACACTTGAGAATCTTTGGAAACAAATGCTTTGTACTGAATAACGGCAAAGAGAACCTTGGAAAGTTTGACTCTAAAGCAGATGAGGCTATTTTCATAGGATATTCCTTAAACAGCAAAGCTTACCATGTCTACAACAGAAGGACCATGAATGTTGAAGAATCCATTCCTGTCGCGTTTGATGAGTTAATAATGACTCTAAATTACAGAGAACAAGTCATGGATTTTGCTGAAGAAGATATAAATTCAAATGAAGAAGAAGAGTTGTTTGAAGAATCCATTGAAAAAGAAGATAAAACTAAAGAAAGTGACAAGGAAGTTGATACTGAACAAGTCAACTCTCCAAGAACAGAAGTGACTAAATAATGAAAAGTGCCAAGAAATGTCTCTACATAAAATGTTATTGGTGATATCTCAAGAGGAGTATCTACAAGAAGGCAATTGAATCAATTTTGTATGAATGTTGCATATGTATCCAAAATTAGCCTAAGAAAGTTGAGGAATAATTGAATGATGAAAATAGGATGATGGTTATGCAAAAAGAGTTGAACCAATTTAAATGGAATAATGTATGGGAACTCACACCTAGAAGACCTGAACTACAAGTTATAGGTACGAAATGGGTTTTTCGAAACAAAATGGATGATTATGGTGAAATCATAAAGAACAAAGCAAGATTAGTTGCCAAAGGCTACTGTCGGGAAGAAGGAATCGACTATGATGAGACGTATACTCCTGTAGCCAGATTGGAAGCAATAAGAATACTTCTTGCTATTGCATCTACAATGAAATTCAAACTGTATCAGATGGATGTCAAAAGCGCTTTCTTAAATGGATATATTAAGGAAGAACTTTATGTTGAACAGCCTCCAGGATTTGAAGACTTTGAAAATCCTGATCTTGTCTACAAACTGAGAAAAGCCTTGTATGGGTTAAAGCAAGCTCCAAGATCATGGTATGAACGTTTAAGTGAATTTCTTGTAAGAAAAGGATTCTACATAGGAAAAGTTGACTCAACTCTGTTTATCAAGAGTTCATGTGAGGAGAAACAATATGTTCAAATCTATGTTGATGATATAATTTTTGGTTCAACTAATCCTATGTTGTGCAAAGAGTTTTCAAAAATTATGCAGGAACAATTCGAAATGTCCATGATGGGAGAATTAACATACTTTCTCGGTCTACAAGTCAAGCAAACCAAAGACATAATTTTCATTCATCAATCCAAATACTGCAATGACTTGCTGAAAAATTTGAAAATGCTGGACTACAAAGAAGTTGCAACTCCTATGGCAACCAATTGTTATTTGGACCTTGATGAGGCTGGAAAGAATGTTGATCAGAAAATGTATCGAGGTATGATTGACTCTCTACTATATCTTACTGCTAGTAGGCCTGACATAATGCACAGTGTATGTCTCTGTGCTAGGTTTGATTCTGCTCCTAAAGAATCACACCTAACTACTGTAAAAAGAATTTTGAAATACCTAAAAGGTACCAAAGGCCTAGGACTATGGTGTCCGAATGGTACAAACATTTTTCTAACTGGTTACAGTGATTCTGATTTTGGAGGTTGTAAACTAGACAGAAAAAGCACTAGTAGCACATGTCATTTACTTGGATCATCATTGATCTCTTGGCATTCAAAGAAACAAGCATGTGTGGCTTTATCTACCACAGAAGCTGAGTACATAACAGCTGGAAGTTGTTGTGCACAATCTCTTTGGATAAAGTGTCAATTAGAGGACTATGGTATAAAACTAGACAACATACCTCTAAAATGTGATAGTACTAGTGCTATAAACTTGACAAAGAATCCTATTTTATATTTTAAAACTAAGCACATTGAAATAAGGCATCATTTCATTCGAGATCACATCCTTAAGGGTGAAATCAAAATTGAATATGTTGACACCTTACATTAGTGGGCTGATATTTTCACAAAACCCTTGAATAAAGAGAGATTTTTTACAATTCAAAATGAACTAGGCATTTAAATGATAATAGTATAACCTAATTGATTGATTCGACTGCAATATGTTTGAAGTCAACTATGCTTGAATTGTTATAAATCTGTACATATTGACTTCTGTTGTTTATGATTATATTTTTGCTTAACTAAAATGCTTGATCTGGAAAGGATCTTTGAAAGGTTTTGCAGGAATAATATTGCTTTGGAAATTTCAAGAGGAATTCAACAGCTTTGGAAAACAATGTAGTCAACTGAGAAAATTGTGCAATTGACTGCTCATAACAGGGTTATAAATTCCAATTTTTGGAATTTGGTTATTCATTTACCTGATTGCTTATTTTGATATATCTGCTATTATCTTTGCTATAAATAGTGTTGGAAGTATCTTGAGATAATATTGTGAGATTGTTGAAGTTTGTATCATTGCATATCTAAACTGTTTCCTATCTTGTCTTTGATACAACTATGTGTTAAACTGATTGTTCAATCCGTGATATGTGCATTGTGCATATAATATGATTTTATTACCTATGCATAATAACAGGGGGAGTATCACTCTTTACACATTTTTGTTCACATGCCTACATTTCAGGGGGAGTTATCATTTACATGTGATTAAATGTGATATAAAGATCATCATTGCATTTGAAAATTTGCATATATTTATTTGATGCATCTCTATTTGTTTGTTAATTCAACAAAATATCTAGAGCATTCATTTTTTGCTAATGCACAAAGGGGGAGATAATTTATGATCTTATGAGGCTCTATGAAAGGGGGATAATAGTTATTCTATCTCATGCATAATCTGCTTGATATTATTGTGTTACATGCAGAGTACTTGAACTGTGATAATTGTGTTATATTTCTTTTACTACTTTGTTGTGTATTAAAGTGTGCCAATATGGTTGGTTATTAATCATGGTTGTGCATCATCAAAAAAGGGGGAGATTGTTGAGATTGTTGACAACACAATTTCTATATCAATATGGTTTTTTATGATGACAACACATTGCTTAATAACAAGCACATGTTGTTACTGCATTACATGTTCTTATGCTGATTAATTGTAATATCTGTTGAACATGTTTATGTATTGTGTTACATAAACCTATGTTGATTAATTGATATATATCTGGAATGTGTTTACATGCTTTATGTGCTATGTGCTTGTTAGCGGATTGACAAGTGTACCAAATCGTATCAAGTAATAAAAGTGGTAAAACCCATTATTGTTCTTCCCATGAGACTCGAAAGGCCTTATCGTTCACGTGAATCAAAATTGTAAGACTTACGGCGAAAAATTCATTAATTGTGGTGGATGCAATGACAGAAAATAAATATGCAATGTGTGATTCAATTGACGAGATTTAGGCAATGGATGAATGAAGTTGTTGGGGGTTTACAATTTCATCTAATCCTCTATCTTTTATTTACTCCTCTTGTTTAAAAAGCTTTATTATCTAATTGCATGCAAACTTTCTTGGCCTCCCCTTAACACGATCCCTTGGCGAAAAGGGCCTATTACTAATTACCGGCATGCTATCCCTAGCCTCCCCTAGCAACTAGCAACGCATTACAAACAGAAGCAAATACAATTGGTCGTCCTACTCCCCTATCCCTAGGTGGTATTGCTTAACCAATCTCACCAGTTCGTGCCATTACTGTTGATAACGGTTGAAAAACCGTTATTTTCATATGCTAATTTGGACTAAATTACGCCCTTTATTGCTTAGAATGCGCTTGAAATCAAACAAAACTCAATAAATGAGTAAGTCGAGAGTCAAAGGCTGTTTTTAGCAATTTTATGCTTGTTTTGCAGCAAAATTGACAGAAGTGAAGATTAAGAATAAAGATGAAGGTCATAGACTCAAGAAAAGTGAGATAATCAAAGAAAAGAAGAGTCTAGGCACCGCCCGGCGGTCGACCCCTTGCGCCGGGCGGTCAAACGGGCGGTTTTGCGGCACGAGGGAAATTGTCGGGTGGTAGACCCCTACCGCCGGGCGGCAAAGTGTGATGTCGGGCGGTGGTCAGCTGGCTTGGGCCTATTTTTCTGCTGTGCTTCTCACCTATAAATAGCCCTGTTATGAATTCCAATTCATTCTTTTGACACAAGAGGGCGGCCAGACCTATTTTGCACTCTTTGGAGAGAATCTCTTGGATGTTTAGGCTCCTTTTCATCTTTTCTAGGGTTTACTTCACATATCTTCCATTATTTTCATCTTGGTTCACCATGACTATGGTGAACTAAACCCTTTTTGTTGTTGGGGGAACAATGTAATCTTTTGAATTATATGTTTTTCATATGCGTTTATTATTAATTGTTGGATTCTCATACTGTGCTTAATGCCTTTATCGTTTAACTCATTCGGTAATTGATCTTTGACTTTATTGATACGGGGACGTACAGTAATGGCACGAACTGGTGAGATTTTCCTTGGTTAAGCAATACCACCTAGGGATAGGGGAGTAGGACGACCAATTGTATTTGCTTCTGTTTGTAATGCGTTGCTAGTTGGTAGGGGAGGCTAGGGATAGCAAGCCGGTAATTAGTAATAGGCCCTTTTCGCCGAGGGATCGGGTTAAGGGGACGCCAAGAAAGTTTGCATGCAATTGGATAATAAAGCTATTTCAATTTTGATTCACTCGAACGATAAGGCCTTTCGAGTCTCATGGGAAGAACGATAATGGGTTTTACCATTTTTATTACTTGATACAATTTGGTGCACTTGCCAATCTGCTAACAAGTTTTTGGCGCCGTTGCCGGGGACTCGAGGTTTAACTTACTCAGTAGTGTGAATTGACTGAATTTGACTTTTTTGTAATTATTTGTTTATATTTTTCTTGTGTCGTTTTATTTTATTTTTCTGTAAAAGTGCTTTTAGGGGTATTTTCTCTTGTGTATGCAGGAAGGAGTACACACTAGGAACAAAAAAGATCAGCAACCTCTTCTCGAGGGGCTACCAGACAGGAGAGGGAGGAGAGTTAATCATTCTGAACGTGAAAACTTTCCTTCTCCTGAACCACTTTTGCAACCTTTTGCACAGGACTTAGAGGAGATGGCGGAACAACCTCCTCCTCCGAGACGTACACTGGGGGACTTAGCCAACATTGTGGGTCCCTTGAATTTCAACAGCATTGTCATTCCTGCAGACAATGCAATGAATTTGGTGATGAGCCCTGCACTTATTCAGTTGGTCCAAAGCAACCAGTTTCACGGATTGTCAAGTGAGAATCCCTACAAACACTTGACTATCTTTGGTGAAAGTTGCAATATTGTTAAGATGGCCAGAGTTTCAGATGAGAGGATCAGACATAGCCTATTCCTGTTCTCTTTGGGAGGAAACGCCAAAGATTGGTTGCACTCATTTGTTGTAGGGACGTTCAGAAACTGGGATGCGTTGGCCAAATAGTTTGTCACCAGATTTTTTCCGCAAACTAAGATTCATCAAGGGAAGCTCGAGATCTCCTCATTCAAGCAAGGGATGGAGGAAACTCTCGGACAGGCATGGGACAAATTCAAAGGCCTATTGAGAAAAACTCCAGTCCATGGATTTGACAAGACGGCTTATTTGCTTACTTTTCTAGGAGGGGTTAACACTCAGTAAAAAATGATGTTGGAGACCGTATAAATAGAAAAGCTGAGGATGAAGCTTATGACTTAATTGAAGACATGGCTCTGAATGAAGCTTAAGTGAGAGGGGTGCACAGAAAGGAGGAATTTTGCATCTTCCTGCTAATGATGCAATGGCCGCACAAAATCATATTCTTAACCAGAAATTGGACAAGTTGACAAAGGTCCTTTCTGAATTTCCAACAGGGTTAAGAAATATTTCTCAAACACAACAACTTTGTGAGTTATGCGGTGGTGACCACATTAATGGTCAATGCGCTTTCACTGAGGAAATGCAGCAGGATGTTAACTACATGGGGGCCCAGTTCCAATACAAACAAGGTAATTTCCACCAAGGTAATTCTGGCCAAGGTTGGAAGAATCACCCCAGTATTGGACAAAATCAGAACAATACTTCTGGGCAAATAGGAAGCTTCAGATAGCAACAACCTTCACCATTATGGCAGCAAATGAGTAATTTGACTGAGTCTGTTAGGACCTCAAGTAACCGATTTGATGACTTCTTCAAAAAATATGAGCAGCAGTTGAATAACACTCAGGCCAGTTTTAAATCACTGGAGTCACAGATTGGACAGCTGGGAACAAGAATATAAATTACTGAGAAAAGTTAGTTCAGGGCCAACACTGAGATGAATCCTAAGAGAGAATGCAAAGTCATTACAAGCCAGGATGGTTGGGAAGTAGATTGTGAACCATTCCATGTGGTAGATAGTGAAGAAGAAGAAATACTGATGACTGAATTCTTTGAACCAGTGAGCAGTGAAGATGAAAAAGGTGAAGGGTATAATGAAGAAGAAGATGGTGGAGAAAAGGAGGAAATAGGGACTACAAGCAATCATCATGGGGGATTTAAAGAAATTTTCAACCGAATGACTGTGGTGTCTTTAGAAAATCAGCAGCTTCCTCCCTATTCTGAAAGAATTAAAATCAACTTTGAGGATAAAGTTGAGCTGATTAATGAAGAGGAGGATCATGTTTTTCAACCTCAAAAGAGTAATTATCCTCCCAAGGTTAAAGATCCCGAATGCTTAACATTGCCATGTACTCTGAATGATTTAGATGTGGAAGCTATGATAGACTCGGGATCTAGTATCAATTTAATACCCACGGAACTTTTGAAGGAAATTAGTGGGCTTGTGTTGAAACCATCTGACTTGACTATAGCAATGGCAGACGGTTCTACGAAAGTGCCAGTGGGAATGGTAGAAGATGTTGTTGTGCGACAGATCGGCTTGAGTTCTTAGTAGATTTCATTGTTATGGATGTAAAAACTGAGGAAGAGTACCCTTTGATTTTGGGGCAACCCTTCATGGCAACATCAAAGATTCTTAGTAAAGTTCATGAAGGAAGGATAATGATGAGGGATTTGAATTATCTATTTCTCTATACTGGCCGTGAAGGGGATGAGATCAAAACAGTAAAAAGAGACAGATTTGAGAAGCCAGAGATGAGCGAAGAACAAGAAGGGAGGATAGCAGGCATTGATTATTTTGGCAGTTACGTTTTGCAGGTACCTGAAGATAAAGGGAGAAGAACCATTCAACAAAAATCAAAAGAAGATCCACTCCACCAAGGGAGCAAAGTGAGATTTAAGAAAAAAAAATTGTTAGTAAAGGAGCTGAAAGAAAAAGGAATGGTGGAGAGTAGAAGACCATCATCCTCTGTTATTTGCCAAGTAGAAAGACAAAAGATGAGAGGGTGGGATGATGAAGATTCCAGTGTGAGGAAAAAAAGTTGATTGCTGAGAAGAACTTTTTGTACTTTAAGACATTTTTTGTTCTGTTATTTAATTTTTCTGTTGAAGAGGTAAATTTTGGAACAATTTTTGGCTAGCATCTACTGAGGGATGCTAAACTTTTGGTATCTACTAAAGGATACCCGGAAGGTACACCTACTGAAGGGTGTTGGATGGCTAGCAATTACTAACAAATGCTAAACAGGTTTGGGTCAGGCTCGCGACGTTAAACAAGCGCTACTAGGAGTTAACCTAGGATTTCTTCTTTACCCTTGCACTTTAAATTTTTGAATTTTATTTTTTTAGTGTGTATGCTTGACTTGAATACTTTTTCTGAAGATGTTTGACTGACTACTTTGCATGATGAGTCTATTTGATAATGATTTGATGTGAATGATTATTAAGTTGTATGCATGTTAACATCTTGTGAAACAGATGTGTGATGAAGTATGATTGTGGTCATGATGCTAAGCGGGATGTATGAATGACTGTGCGTGAAAAAACATGTTGTGTGAGGTATTGAGCCCCAGAGTTTTTATTGTTGCATGTATTGTTCACATTGAAGCATAAATTTTATTGCCTTAATCTTGATGGTTGATTGATTTTTATGTGAATGTCAAATGATCAAGGCCATGTTCGAAAACCCTTGTCTAGCCAAATTTCCACCCAAAAAGCCTTAAAGATTATATCCTTTTTGAACCTTAGCCTGAAACAGGATGAAACCCTTTGATTTGAAATTATTTATCTTGAGTTGGGGTGAGAATAATTGTATGGAATGAAAAGGTTCAAGTTTGGGGTTGCATGGGAAAAATGGAAAGGCAAAAGAAAAGCATTGAGCTCAAGTGTTGAAAAGCAAAATGCATGAGTAAAGAAAAAGAAAAGAAAAGAATAAAAGCATGAAGATGAGGTCAATGAAAAAGAAAAAGGGAAGAAGCTGGGGATGAGTGAAATTGGTAACAAGAGAGAGTTTAAACTTGAACCTTTTCATTGATGAAATAGTTCTTTTGACTCAAGAATTTTGTGATCCAGAAAAACCAAATTTTCTTGATAGCCCGACCTCATTACAAGCCTTGAAAAAGTCCTTTTGATGGCATTTACATGGAAAGATGTTGATTGTTTATGATGAATGACAATTTTATTTCATGTGACTTGTGAACCATAAAGAATGGAGTGCTACCTTAAACACTTGAGTGATTGAGTGAAACAGTTGCTTGGTGAGAACTTCTAAAAAGTGCAATCATGAACTTTAGAAGTTCTCACCAAGCAAGTGTTTCACTCAAACACTCAAGTGTTTAGGGTAGCACTCCACTCTTTATTGTTCACAAGTCACATGAAATAAAATTGCCATTCATCTTAAACAATCAACATCTTTCCATGCAAATGACATCAAATGGACTTTTTCAAGGCTTGTAATGAGGTCGGGCTGTCAAGAAAAATTGGTTTTTCTGGATCACAAAATTTTTGAGTCAAAAGAACTATTTCATCAATGAAAAGGTTCAAGTTTAAACTCTCTCTTTGTCACCAATTTCACTCATTCTCAGCTTCTTCCCTTTTTCTTTTTCATTGACCTCATCTTCATGCTTTTATTCTTTTCTTTTCTTGTTCTCTATTCATGTATTTTGCTTTTCAACACTTGAGCTCAATGCTTTTCTTTTGCCTCTCCAATTTTCCCATGCAACCCCAAACTTGAACCTTTTCATTCCATACAATTATTCTCAACCCAACTCAAGATAAATAATTTCAAATCAAAGGGTTTCATCCTGTTTCAGGCTAAGGTTAAAAAAGGATATAATCTTTAAAGCTTTTTGGGTGGAAATTTGGCTAGAAAAGGATTTTCAAACATGACCTTGATCATTTGACATTCACATAAAAATCAATCAATAATCAAGATTAAGGCAATAAAATTTATGCTTCAATGTGAACAATGCATACAACAATAAAAACTCTGGGGCTCAATACCTCACACAACATGTTGTCTCATGCACAGTCATTCATACATCCTGCTTAGCATCATGACCACAATCATACTTCATCACACATCTGTTTCACAGGATGTTAACATGCGTACAACTCAATAATGATTCACATCATATCATCATCAAATAGACTCATCATGCAAAGTAGTCAGCCAAACATCTTCAGAAAAAGTATTCAAGTCAAGCATACACACTGAAAAATAAAATTCAAAAAGAAAAGAGAAAGAAGAAATCCTAGGTTGCCTCCTAGTAGCGCTTGTTTAACGTCGTGAGCCTGACCCAAACCTGTTTAGCATTTGTCAGTAAATGCTAACCGTCCAACACCCTTCAGTAGGTGTACCTTCCGGGTATCCTTCAGTAGATACCAAAAGTTTAGCATCCCTCAGTAGATGCTACCCAAAAAAAGTGTTCCAAATTTTACAATTTCAAAAGAAAAATTAAAAATAAAAATTGTCTTAAAGTACTAAAAGTTTTTCTCAGCAATCAACTCTTCTTCCTCACACTGGAATCTTCATCATCCCACCTTCTCAGCTTTTGTCTTTCTACTTGGCGAATAGCAGAGGAATGTGGCTTTCTGATTTCCACCATTCCTTCCTCTTTGAGTTTCCTGTTGACAATCCATTTCCTGTTTTTGTATATAACAACTACACCCCGTGGAAATATTTTGTCCTCTAAGTGGGGTGACTTTCCTTTATCTGTCTTTTCCTTCTCATGTGCCTGCAAAATAATACAGCTGTTAAAATGATCATTACCTGTGGTGTTTTCTTCTCTACCAGCTTCTCTTCTAGCCTTTTTATATTTAGATTTGTTTATTACTCTCATTCTTTCTCCTTCAGATCCCTTATAGGCTAGCACTTGGTCGTGATCTCTTAACACTATTTTCCCATCATAAACACGTATCGTCATCTGAGAAGTCCTCATAAATGGCCTTCCCAAAATTAATGGAATTCTTCCATCATTTACCATATCCATTACCATGAAATCAACCAAGAATTCCAACTCTTCAATTCGAACAATTGCGTCTTCCACCATACCCAAAGGTTTTTTTATGGATCCATCTGCAACTGTCAAGGAAGTGTACGCTGGTTTCAATTTTAGCCCTCTAATCTTCTTGAAGTCACTGAAGGACATTAAATTCACACTATATCCTGAATCGATCATAGCTCTCCCTATATCCACATCATTGATCACACAAGGGAGAGTCAGACTTCCTAAATCCTTCAATTTTTGGGGATGGTCTTTCTTCCTTGGTTTAACGATCCGTGCTTGATCTTCTTCCTCCCGTGCTTGATCTTCTTCCTCCTCATCAAGATCAGCTATTTTGCGAGGACGATATTCATTCAGTTTCTCATCTTTAGGCACTTGCGGAAACGTTCTAGGCATGATAGTTACCTGATTAAAAATTTCTCGGAATAACTCGTCAGGACTCTTCAGCTTACTTTCCTTTTTCTCCTCCTCTTCGCAATTTTTCTGCTTATTGCACTTACTCTTACCAACCATCTCTTCCTCTTCATCTTCACTGCTCCCAATTTCAATTTTTTCTTCTACTGGCTTACTTTTATTTCTCGTCATCACCACTTTGCATTTATCCTTGGGGTTAACCTCAGTGTTAGCCCGGAACTGGTTTTTTTCTGCAGCGTCAACTCTTTTTGACAGCTTCCCAATTTATGTCTCTAGTGATCTAAAACTAGCTTGGTCACTTGCTTGTTGAGACTCATAGACTTTCAGAAATTTGTCAAACCGGTCATTTAATTCTCTGACGGTCTCCGTCAAGCTGTTCACCTGCTGCCATAGAGGTAATGGTTGCTGCTGTTGGAAGCCTCCTACTTGCCCAGAAGAAGTGTTCTAATTTTGTCCAATGCTGGGGTGGTACTTCCAACCTTGGCTAGAGTTGCCTTGGTTAAAACTACCTTGCTTAAACGAGAATTGATTTCACATGTAGTTGAAATCCTGCTAAATTTCTTCAGGAAAAGCACATTGACCATTGATGTGGTCACCACCGCATAAGTTGCAAAGTTGTTGAGTTTGAGAAATATTTCTTAACCCTGTTGGAAATTCAGAAATGACCTTTGTCTGCTTGTCCAATTTTTGGTTAAGAATATGATTCTGCGCGGCCATTGCATCATTAGTAGGAAGATGCAATATTCCTCCTTTCTGTGCCCCTCTCACTTTGGGAAGTTTCATTCAGAGCCATGTCTTCAATCAAGTCATAAGCTTCATCCTCAGTTTTTCTATTTATACTGCCTCCAGCTGAGGCATCCAGCATCATTTTTGCTGAGTGTTAAGCCCTCCTAGAAAAGCAAGCAAATAAGTCGTTTTGTCAAATCCGTGGACTGGAGTTTTTCTCAACAGGCCTTTAAATCCGTCTGGTGACAAACTATTTGGCCAACGCATCCCAGATTCTGAACGTCCCTTCAGCAAATGAGTGCAACCAATCTTTGGCGTTTCCTCCCAAAGAGAACAGGAATAGGCTAAGTCTGATCCTCTCATCTGAAACTCCGGCCATCTTAACAATATTGCAACTTTCACCAAAGATAGTCAAGTGTTTGTAGGGATTCTCACTTGACAATCCGTGAAACTGGTTGCTTTGGACCAACCGAATAAGTGCAGGGCTCATCACCAAATTCATTGCATTGTCTGCAGGAATGACAATGCTGTTGACATTCAAGGGACCCACAATGTTGGCTGAGTCCCCCAGTGTACGTCTCAGAGGAGGAGGTTGTTCCGCCATCTCCTCTAAGTCCTGTGCAAAAGGTTGCAAAAGTGGTTCAGGAGAAGGAAAGTTTTCACGTTCAGAATGATTAACTCTCCTCCCTCTCCTGTCTGGTAGCCCCTCGAGAAGAGGTTGCTGATCTTTTCTGTTCCTAGTGTGTACTCCTTCCTGCATACACAAGAAAAAATACCCCTAAAAGCACTTTTACAGAAAAATAAAATAAAACGACACAAAAGAAAAATATAAACAAATAATTACAAAAAATTCAAATTCAATCAATTCACACTACTGAGTAAGTTAAACCTCGAGTCCCCGGCAACGGCGCCAAAAACTTGTTAGCAGATTGGCAAGTGTACCAAATTGTATCAAGTAATAAAAATGGTAAAACCCATTATCGTTCTTCCCATGAGACTCGAAAGGCCTTATCGTTCGAGTGAATCAAAATTGAAATAGCTTTATTATCCAATTGCATGCAAACTTTCTTGGCGTCCCCTTAACCCGATCCCTCGGCGAAAAGGGCCTATTACTAATTACCGGCTTGCTATCCCTAGCCTCCCCTACCAACTAGCAACGCATTACAAACAGAAGCAAATACAATTGGTCGTCCTACTCCCCTATCCCTAGGTGGTATTGCTTAACCAAGGAAAATCTCACCAGTTTGTGCCATTACTGTACGTCCCCGTATCAATGAAGTCAAAGATCAATTACCGAATGAGTTAAACGATAAAGGCATTAAGCACAGTATGAGAATCCAACAATTAATAATAAACGCATATGAAAAACATATAATTCAAACAAGAGTTTCAATAAACGAGAGTATCAAAAGATTACATTGTTCCCCCAACAACAAAAAGGGTTTAGTTCACCACAGTCATGTTGAACCCAGATGAAAATAATGGAAGATATGGGAAGCAAACCCTAGAAAAGATGAAAAGGAGCCTAAGCATCCAAGAGATCCTCTCCAAAGAGTGCAAAGTAGGTCTGGCCGCCCTCCTCTGTCAAAAGAATGAATTGGAATTCATAACAGGGCTATTTATAGGTAAGAAGCGCAGCAGAAAAATATTCCCAAGCCCAGCTGACCACCGCCCGACATCACACTTTGCCGCCCGGCAATGGACCTTGAATCGCACCACCGCCTGGCGGTAGGGGTCTACCACCCGGCAGTTTCCCTCGTGCCGCAAAACCGTCCAGCGGCAGGGGTCTGCCGCCCGGCGCCCAATACTGGTGTCTTCTCCTCCCGTTTGACCGCCCGGCGCCACGGGTCTACCGCCGGGCGGTGCTTAGACTCTTTTTTTTTTTCTCGCTTTTCTTGAGTCTATGACCTTCATCTTTATTCCTAATCTTCACTTCTGTCAATTTTGCTGCAAAACAAGCATAAAACCACTAAAAACAACTTTTGACTCTCGATTGACTCATTTATTGAGTTTTGTTTGATTTCAAGCGCATTCTAAACAATAAAAGGCGTAATTTAGTCCAAATTAGCATATGAAAATAACGGTTTTGCAATCGTTATCAGTGCTATGCATCATTTCATATGTTTTACTGCATATGTTTTAAAGCTGAAAATCACGAGCACTTTTATGAACTTGTTCTTGTGTGACAAAGTGATAGTACAGTCGACTACATTACTAATGGATTCGACTATGCCAAAATCTTTGTACAAATTTTGAGAATCAGTGCTATGTGTTATTTTGAAAAGAAAAGAATTTCAAAATGTTTTACATGGTTGAAGTTGACTATGTGCGCTACTGTTTACTCACTGGCAAGCATACCAGATCATTCCAAGTAATATAATCAGTAAAACCTGATATCGTTCTTCCCAAGAGACTCGAAAGGCCTTATCGTTCGTGTGAATTAAAATCTTAAGACTTGTAAAGAGAAAAATTAATTGTGTGGAATCCAGAGACAGAAAATAAACATGCAATGCGTTGATTCAGTTGACGAAAAAAACTATGGATGAATGAAGTTGTTGGGGGTTTACAATTTCATCTTATCCGCCCTCTCTTATCTACTCCTCTTGTTTAAATTGCCTTGTTATCTAATTGTTATGCAAACTTTCTTGGCCTACCCTTAGCCCGATCCCTCGGCGAAAAGAGCCTATTACTAATTACCGGCTTGCTATCCCTAGCCTTCTGATGGGTGTTGCGGCCCATACAAATTTGATTGCATATAAGAAATGCAGTATAGACTAGGAAGTGACTCCTAGGTGGTCTCTCAAGGACCAATTGCGGTTCGAGTCTTAGGTCTAACATGTAGTAGGAGGTTTGAAAGTGTTCTTACAAGGAAAATTAAATTAAAATAAAACTAGAAATTAAATGCAACCAAACATAATTAAAAACATTAAAATAAAAAAAGATGCTAAACCTAACACTACAATAGACAAATATCCAGATATAATTAAAACTATGAAAATGCATTCAAGAAAAACGCATATAATTATTTTAAAATACAAAAGCTTTACACTACTGAATCAAATAAAGTGCAGCTTAAAATTGAAAGAAAAATAAATGTCACCATCTTCAAAAGAAATTGCATAAGCACTTTTTGGAATAATAAAAAACAGGATTCCATTCAAATGGAATATATCTCCATGATAAAGAAAGCAAACACCGTGCAGCTCTAAAATAACAAAGAAAAAAATGCTTCGACAATTAATTGGAATTTTCCCTGCACTAGACCGTGACATTCCTATTCTTCAAAACTGAAAATGAATGCATCACTTTTCTAAAAAGAAAACCTTGAATGCTATTTCAAGAGTTTAACGCACTGCACCTACATCAAAGCTGAAATGAATCTTATTTAAAATAAAGAAAATGTGTTCCCTTTCCCCCAACGAAATCACGTGGAGAAACATAGCAAAATGAATCACTGTTTCATCAATATGATAAAATAAAACAAAAGAGATAAATCAAGTGACCAAATGACTTTCCTTCCATCAAATCAAGTACTGCATTCTGAAAATAATTAAAGAAAAACCTAGTTACACTAAGCTACCACCGTCCCATCAAGTGAAATCAACATTTCTTTCTTTCTTAAAATAAAATGAAACCAAGCCTTGCAATATTAAATCAGCGGCTGCAGAAAATTGGAAGGGAAAAAAAACGTTACTTTAAAAAAAAAAATCATCCAAGAACATTAAAATAAAAATATAAACCTTACTTCATTCACCCCTCAAACAGCGTGAACATACAAACATAGAAATTCAATCAAAGTGCATGAAATCCCCAAATGAAAGGAAGAATGTGCTTCTTCATTCAACTAAAAAAAAATGTCAATACCATCCCAGCACCCAAAAAAAATTCAAGAGCAAGCCTCTGAAAATTGAGTGACGCTCCTCCTTTCAAAGAGAAAAAATAAATAAATACCGAGAGCCCTCTTGCTCCCGGACATGAATTTAAAATTTAAAATATCTAAATTTGAGAGTCTTGAATTTATTTGGTGTCCTCCAAAATGTCCCAAATTGTGTTTCTAAAATTTTTTCTCAAAATAATAATGCAAATAATTAGCTCAGAAAATTCAAATTAATTAAAATTAGAATTTTCGGTCAAATTAAGCATAATTAGGAAAAACGGGAAAATACCGAACAATTAAGCACAATTCCCTGATTAATTCTAGCACAATAAACTAAGTGAAATCAATAAAATATCGACTCATCAAAAAAATTTGATGGGTGTCGCGGTCTATACAAATTTAATTGCATATTAGAAATGCAGTATAGTTAGGGAATGACCCCTAGTTCGTCTCTCAAGGACCAAATGTGGTTCGAGAATTAGATCAGGACACGAGGTGTGAGGTTTGGTGAAAGTGGTTTTGTGAATGCAATTAGACTAAATTAAAAATAAAAATTAAACATATCCCAACATCATTGAAAGCATTAAAGAGAGTGAAAATGCTAAACCTAACACTATGATAAACAAACATCTAGCACAATTAAAATTAGTAAAATGCAACACTAAATTAAAACACGAAAAATAACTCAACTTACTATGTAAAATAATTTAAAGCTAAAGAAATTATCAACATAAATTTTCTTCTACCAATTCACATGATACATGCACCTACTAAAAAAATTAGGTTTAACAAAGACTTCCCCTGTCATCTTTATCCCAATTATTCTTTCTCATGATAGCTTCTTCATCATAGTTTATTGCAACCAAAACCATTTTTCATCGAACTGTGCTGATAAATGGAAAACCAGCACCAATCATCAAAAACTTCTGAAGTAGATGCTCCTCTCTATTCAATTGGATTTGAGATTCAAGATTTGTCTCCGAAAAGGGTATCTGGCTATTTCCCTGTTACACAAAAGTGCTGCCAGGTTTGGCTTTCTTTTACTTTGTTCTGGTTTTTTGTTTGTCTTTAGTAAAGATGAGAACTTGTTGGTTTAATCTTGCACATGGTGAAGCCCTTCAAGGTGTTGCACGTAGGGGTGTCGACATTGGTGGCAGAGGCTCTTGCGAGCATAGGTGCCCACATGGCTTGTGGTTACAAAAGAGTGGTTGGGATTCAGCTGAGCATCAACCATTTGAAAAGTGTTGTGCTTGGTGACTTGGTCTATGCAGAAGCTACCCCCTCTAAAACTCTAAAAATTGAATTTGGGGTTTTGCAGATTGGGAATTCTCCAAATCACGACCATTCTTCCAAGGCTGAACGAGGAACAAAAAACAAATACGTAGACTGAAGGAGATGAAACAATGACAGTTTCATGATTCGAACAACAGAGGGGCGAAAACAGATTGAGGGTTTTCTTCCCCAATTTAGGGTTTCTGGTTCTAGTTTCACTTTAGGGTTCTTAGGATTTAGATTTGGGATTTTTCTCCATTTTAGATTTCCAGAAACAATTAAGGTTCTTAATGGGATTTTTAATTAATTACCCCCAATTAACCCCAAATTCAATTTTTAATTTAAACCTAATTTTATTAAATTCCACGTCACAATTAATTATTTTTTTTAAAACACACAACAGTGCCAACACAGCCAAAATGTTACACCTCAGCAGATATTAGCCACTTGGTAGTTGTGCCGTTAAGAAAGTTAACGCCGTTAGCAAAAAGGACCACTTTGAACAGTTTTTGCAAAAGGTAGGACTTAAGTGAACTTTTGAATAAAGGAGGGACCACTTTGAACAAACCCTCCCAAAAGAGGGACCAAAATAGGTATTAAACCAAAAATTTAAAATTGCAAGTGGGCTAAAATGTGAACCTTGGTCGTGACTCCCAATTCTTTCCCAAGAAAATGTTTTTCCAATTAAAAATCCCAAAAGTATGGGTACTCCAGCCAAGACACTCCCTTACGATCAAGCAAAGAAAAAGAAGTTTTCAATTTGGAAATAATAAATGGCGTCCCGATATTTTGACACCATTGCTTTTAACACCAATTTGACACTATGACGTGGCACCACCCGATTGATTGATATTTTTCTTTTCAAAAAAAATACAAAATTACTTCAAAACTTAGGATCAGATTTGAAAATCTGATTTCCGGTTTTGCCCTTTGCCAATTTTAATTTGAGAGAACCGTTTTCATTCTTCTCATTTGTGCATTTTAGTGTGGTTGGGTCTTTCCGATTGGTTTGTGGCCGTCGTTCTTGCCCACCGTCGACGGTATCGTCTTGGTTCCCTTGTTCGATGTCCCTGACGTGTTGTGGTTGCCCTTGGTGTTGGTGTCTCCTTTGTTAGATCTTGGTGTGGTTGTGCCCTTGGTTTGGAAATGGAAAGTTCTTCAACGAAGGTAAGCCTCATCATTGTTTTGTTGGACAAAGAAGTTGCGTTTGAAAAGTCTAGACGAAGAGGACCGGAAGAAGGTGGACCGAGTGTGGGACGTGAAGATCCTTCCTTCTCCCCGGGAGGCATTTCCCCGGAAGGCATTTCACCTAGAGCGATGTCCACTGATGCAACTGCATTGAAGACTTATGTGAGGAAGGGTTCACGAACGCAGTTCAAGAGCAGAGTAATTACAAGTCCTTTTACTGGAACTTTAAGAATAAAAGATGTGTGATGTGTGACCTAGAGATAACTTCACAGATTTTAAGCATTCGTTTATGTTTAGAGATGTTTGTTTATTGAAAGATTTGTTTAGTAATTTCAATTTGTAATGAATGTTACATTAAACTTTAATTTTTTAACATGGTATTGAAGTTAATGGAATGAGTTGTGTGATTGATATTGGGAAATAATTTTACGATGCACTTGTTAAAAATTACACTTGACAGATAATGTTGTTGATGTTGGACTTAATGTACGAAAGAAGCAATGCATGTGGACATGGGCAACATAATTTGTTGATTACATTAACCTGGTTCATTGAAAAGGGGAGTTGTGGGACCCCAAATTCCATTGAGGAAGGTCTTATGTTGAGTGGAAGTGTTGGAATGAAGGTCTGGGTGAAGTGCAGTGAAAAAAGGGTGTGGTAAACGTTTACAATGAGCTGGTAAACGTTTACGCGTGTGTTTTGTCCAATCTGTACAGAAAGTCCTTCACAGGAAACCCTTTTTTTGTACACAGGGCACCATTATGTCAAATCTTCACTTTTAGGCATTTTTGGTTTGGTTTTTGATGATTTTAGGTTTAGGTTGTGTGGTGGGGGGTGGGAAGCTGATTTTGGGGACCCCAAATTCGTTGGAGGAAGTGCTTATGTTGAGTGGAAGTGTTGGGATGAAGTTCTGGGTGAAGTGTAGTCAAAAAAGGGGGGGTAAACGTTTACAATGAGCTTGGAGGAAATGCTTATGTTGAGTGGAAGTGTTGGGATGAAGTTCCTGGTGAAGTGTAGTAAAAAAGGGTGTGGTAAACGTTTACAATGAGCTGGTAAACGTTTACGCGTGTGTTTTGTCCAATCTGTACAGAAAGTCCTTCACAGGGAACCCTGTTTTTGTACACAGGGCACCATTATGTCCAATCTTCACTTTTAGGCATTTTTGGTTTGGTTTTTGATGATTATGGGTTTAGGTAGTGTGGTGGGAGGTGGGAAGCTGATTTTGGGGACCCCAAATTCCTTGGAGGAAGTGCTTATGTTGAGTGGAAGTGTTGGGATGAAGTTTTGGGTGAAGTGTAGTCAAAAAGGGTGTGGTAAACGTTTACAATGAGCTGGTAAATGTTTACGCATGTGTTTTGTCCAATCTGTACAAAAAGTTCTTCACAGGGAACCCTTTTTTTGTACACAGGGCACCATTATGTCAAATCTTCACTTTTTGGCATTTTTGGTTTGGTTTTTGATGATTTTTTGTTTAGGTTGTGTGGTGGGAGGTGGGAAGCTAATTTTGGGGATCCCAAATTCCTTGGAGGAAGTGCTTATGTTGAGTGAAAGTGTTGGGATGAAGTTTTGGGTGAAGTGTAGTAAAAAAGGGTGTGGTAAACGTTTACAATGATCTGGTAAACGTTTACGCGTGTGTTTTGTCCAATCTGTACAGAAAGTCCTTCACAGGGAACCCTGTTTTTGTACACAGGGCACCATTATGTCAAATCTTCACTTTTAGGCATTTTTGGTTTGGTTTTTGATGATTTTGGGTTTAGGTAGTGTGGTGGGGGGTGGGAAGCTGATTTTGGGGACCCCAAATTCCTTGGAGGAAGTGCTTATGTTGAGTGGAAGTGTTGGGATGAAGTTCTGGGTGAAGTGTAGTAAAAAAGGGTGTGGTAAACGTTTACAATAAGCTTGGAGGAAGTGCTTATGTTGAGTGGAAGTGTTGGGATGAAGTTCTGGGTGAAGTGTAGTCAAAAAGGGTGTGGTAAACGTTAACAATGAGCTGGTAAACGTTTACGCGTGTGTTTTGTCCAATCTGTACAGAATGTCCTTCACAGGGAACCCTTTTTTTGTACACAGGGCACCATTATGTCAAATCTTCACTTTTAGGCATTTTTGGTTTGGTTTTTGATGATTTTGGGTTTAGGTTGTGTGGTGGGGGGTGGGAAGCTGATTTTGGGGACCCCAAATTCCTTGGAGGAAGTGCTTATGTTGAGTGGAAGTGTTGGGATGAAGTTTTGGGTGAAGTGTAGTCAAAAAGGGTGTGGTAAACGTTTACAATGAGCTGGTAAACGTTTATGCGTGTGTTTTATCCAATCTGTATAGAAAGTCCTTCACAGGGAACCCTTTTTTTGTACACAGGGCACCATTATGTCAAATCTTCACTTTTAGGCATTTTTGGTTTGGTTTTTGATGATTTTGGGTTTAGGTTGTGTGGTGGGGGGTGGGAAGCTGATTTTGGGGACCCCAAATTCCTTGGAGGAAGTGCTTATGTTGAGTGAAAGTGGTGGGATGAAGTTCTGGGTGAAGTGCAGTGAAAAAGGGTGTGGTAAACGTTTACAATGAGGTGGTAAACGTTTACGCGAATGTTTTGTCCATTTTGTACAGAAAGTCCTTCTCAGGGCACCCTGTTTTTGTACACAGGGGACCATTAAGTCAAATCTTCACTTTTAGGCAAATTTGGTTTGGTTTTTGATGATTTAGGGTAAAAAAATGGGGAATTAAATAAGATGGTGATTTCCCGCAATGACATTCAGTGCAAATAACATTAAACATATATATTATTAGAAAAAAAAGAAGTACAATAATTGCTAACATATTCATTACAAGGTTAAAATGTCACACGCATATTGAGTTGTTCAAAATCATATGGGATTCAAATTCAACTTTTTGTACATATATCATTGTCTGTAACAAACATTACTTTTTACAATTGAAGATGAATACATATATCATTGTTCGTCTAAATACATATGAAATGAATATATTAATCATTTGTGAACATTTGTATTTGTACTTGCCTAAAATCCAATAAATCTTTATGAACATTTACATTTGTACTTGCCTAAAATCCACAAGCAATATATGACTAAGTAATAGAGATTGTGTTACTAAAAAGGTAATTTAATCCAAACTCACAGAAAAGGACAAGTGAAATATTCCATATCTTTATAACAAATAAAGAAATAGATTCAATGATGATTTAAAAAAAACACAAAACTATGCAACAGATTACAATCGAAAAAAAGACATCTCCAGACTCATAATACCATTAAAACAGAACCATAATAAGTGAATTAATCTATGCAACCTCAATAGGTGATTCGGCAATGAAAGTTCCCCATTATGCACTTTCAATCACTAGCTTTTTGAAGCCTTTTATTTGTTGCAGTGGTGGTCTTTTCGTAGAAGGAATTAAGATTTCTAGAATTTGGTAAGATAGGATTATCAACTATTGATAAATTTACCCTTTATATTATCATTTTTCTTTGGTGGTTCTTGAAAATATGCTTGATGGTACGAGTTATAGGCTTTCCATGTCTGCATAGGTCACTCCATCATTCTTATCTTTTATATTATTAGAAACACTTCATAATATTAAAATTATTTGTCTAACTAAAATAGGATGTGAAATTCTTTCAATTATAAATAATATAGACGTTCTCCAACATTATCTTAAAAAAAATGAAAAAATGATAGAATATGTATAAATAAAGATTTACATGGAAGCTAAAATCAACGTTCTTAACATGCTCTACCCATTCCAAAAACTAAGAATCACATAATCAGAAAGTCAAAATGTCATTTCAATAAAAAAGTGACTTTATTCAATCTTAATAGCAACCATCATTTAAATTTGACCAAACTTTGCAAGCTAAACAATATTGTACTGAAACTAGATTTTTCATTCATAAGACTATGAGAAATTACAAACCTAGCTCATTGATTGCCTTCCCAATACATACAATCAATTTTCAATCCAGTAATTCAACAATTATAACTAAACATGTTATTAAATTTCAATCAAACGCATATTATAAGCACAACAGGAGTTCAAAAACCAAACAATTGAATATAAGCATCCTAGTCTCACATCAATAAAAAGAGAAAAAAATATATATAAAGTGACCCAACATATGAACTTAGTGTCATTCCAGCAGTTCAATAGTCCAGATTATGGTAGCTTACTTGATATGATAATCACCAATTATTTGTAACAATCACGAGCCAAACACCAAGTTGCACACAAGTTAAGTAAAACATTACAAAAGTTAAACTTATTTCTCGGTTTTCATTCTCTCTATTTTTCTTTCCAAAACCCTCTATATTTCTCTTCAAAATAAAACACAAACATAAGAACACAGAACAACCCTTTCAGAGACGCAACTTAGGGCTTCAAATTTTGAACACCGAATGAGAAAAGCAAAAGAAAATATCAAACAAAAACAATGGTACCTCAGATATAAACGTGAATGATTCCTCTCTACCTTTGAGTGGGAGCTCCTCCATCTGCTGGTCCACACAACCGTCGCTGCAGCTTCGTCTGCCCATGGTTCTACGACCAAATCTGAAAAAGAAATGGAAAATGAACAATAAAAAGGGGAAATGAAAGAAATGAATGAGAAGATAAAATGAAAAAAGAAAGAAATCAACGAGGTAGTAAAAGGAAATTTCATCCAAAAATCCAATAATTGAAACATGGTTCAAGCAAAAAAATTCTCTCCAAAAGAACGTTCCAGACCAACAATATGAGAAAATCCAAATGACGGCTACTCCTCCTAGGACCTTCAGGTATGTGTTGAAAAATTAGGATGGGGTCCCCCCTAAAACCCTAGAGTGTCAAGTTACTCTTTTTTTTTTTTTTCTATTGGGCTTAGACTATCCTAGAAAAATTGGCCCACATTACAAAAATTCATGTACACAATTTAAATTACTAAGCTAAGCTAGATTAATTTTAATTTGTCTTGTGGAGAGTCTTCACTTAATTGGTGCCCTTCCAAAAGTCTTACAGTGTGATTCCAAAATTGCCCTGAAATTAAAAATAGGAATAATTAAGCTCAATTAATCCAAATTAATTAAAATATGAATTATTGGTCTAATTAAGCCCAAATGGTGAAAATGACATAATAACTAAGAATTAAGCACAATTCATCAACACAATTCGGCGCGAAAAACTAAGTGAATGATATAACATATTGATTCATCACCTCCCCTAGTAACTAGCAATGCATTACCGAACAGAAGCAAAAAAAATTGATCGTCCTACCTCCCTATCCCTAGGTGGTATTTCATTAATCAAGGAATTTCTTACCAGTTCATGACATTACTGTACATTCCCGTATCAATAGAGACAAACAATAATTATCGAATGAGTTAAACGATAAAAGCCTTAAGCGCAGATGAGAACCCAATAATCGATAATCAAAGCATATGACAATCATATAATTAAACAAGAGTTTCAATAAAAGTGAGTTTCAAAATATTACATTGTTTCCCCCAACAACAAAAAGGTTTGGTTCACCATTGTCATGGTGAACCAAGATGAAAATAATGGAAGAATGGAAGAGCAAACCCTAGATAGGATGAAAAGGAGCCTAAGCATCCACGAGATCTTCTCCAGAGAGTGAAAATTAGGTTTGGCCGCCCTCTTATGTCAAAAGAATGAGAATGAAATCGCAACAGGGCTATTTATAGCTGGGGAGCGTCATTGAAAACAGGCCCAAGCCCAGTAGACAACCGCCCGGCGTCACACTTATGTCGCCCAATGGTTTGCCTCTTATCGCAAAACCGCCCGGTGCCAGGGGTCCCCCGACCGGCGGTTTGCCTCTAATCGCAAAATCGCCAGGCGTCCACGCCGAGGTGCCACTCCTCGCATCTGGCCGCCCAGCGGTGTATTTTTGCCGTTGGGCGGTTCCTAGTCTCTTCTTTTCTTGGTTTTTTTCTTCTGTCTTGAGTCTTAAGACCTTCATATCCAAATCCATTCTTCACTTCCATCAAAATTGCTACAAAACAATGCAAAACAAGCATAATATCGCTAAAAACAGCTTTTGACTCTCGACTGACTCATTTATTGAGTTTTGTTTTATTCCAAGCTCATTCTAAGCAGTAAAGGGAGTAATTTGGACTAAAATAACATATGAAAATAACGGTTTTTCAACCGTTATCAAACTCCAAGCTTAGAAATTTGCTTGTCCTCAAGCAAACAAAACAAAATAAAACTATAAACAAAACAAAACTTGGCTTTCTACTATTTCATCCAATGGTTCAATATTCCTAAAGTACATGATGAGAACTACTCAATTTCAGATCGTCAGTGATAATCAAATCAAGATGCACGCATGCTTTCACTTCAGTTATCTCACACATTCCTCAACAGATGTTACATATTATGAATGACCAATCCACTAAGCAAAGATGCAATCATGAAATTTAGAAATTCTCACCAAGCAAGTGTTTCACTCAATCACTCAAGTGTTTAGGGTGGCACTCCAATTCTTCATCATTCACAAGTCACATAAAATAAAATTGTCGTTCATCTCAAACAATCAAAATCATTACATGCAAATGCCATCAAAAGGACTTTTCCAAGGCTTGTAATGAGGCTGGGCTATCAGGAAAAATTGGTTTTTCTGGATCACAAAATCTTTGAATCAAGAGAGCTCATTTATCATTCAAGGTTCAAGTTCAACTCTCTTTCTTAACCAATCTCACTTGTCCCCAACTTCTTCCCTTTTTCTTTTTTGTTTACATTGAGCCCATCTCTCATGATTTTTCTTTTTCTCATGTTTTTTCATTTTCAACACTTGTTGAGCTCAATGCCTTTCTTTTCGTCATTCAAACTTTCCCCACAACCCCAAACTTGAACCTTGAATGTACTTACAGTCATTAACCCAATTCAAAGTAAATAGTTTCAGCACAAGGGTTTTCATTCTATTTAGGGCCAAGGTTCAAAAAGGGTATAAAATTTCAAGCACTTTGGGTAAAAATTTGGCTAAGTAAGGGCTTCCAAAAATGGCCTTGATCATATGACATATACATGCAATTCAATCAATCATCAAGACTTAGGCAATATCATTCATGCTTTCCTATGAATAAATTCATATAGCAATAAAACTCTAGAGCTCAATACCTCACACAACATGCTTTCTCACACACATTCATTCATACACCCTACTTAGCATCATAACCACAATCATAACTCAACACACATCTGTTTCACCAAATATCCACATGCAATGCAACACGATAATCATCCACATCAAATCATCATCAAACAGGCTCATCATGCAATTATTCAGTCAAACATCTTTAGAAAAGTATTCAAGCCAAGTATACACACTGAAAATAAAACTCAACCTATTCTAAGAATTTAAAATGCAAAAGTGAAAGAGAGAATCTAGGTTGCCTCCTAGTAGCACTTGTTTAACGTCACGAGCCTGACCCAAACCTGTTTAACACTTGTCAGTAAGTGCAAATCCTTCCAACACCCATCAGTAGGTGTGCCTACCTATATCCTTCAGTAGATATAAATAATATTTTAGTATCCATCAGTAGATGCTACCCAAAAAAAAAAGTGTTCAAACAATCAAAGAATTACAAGTTCAAAAATAAAATAAACCTAAACTAAAATAAAATAAGAAAATGATTTACAACAATTGGGATGACCCCAATAAACACCCATCAATAGGTGCTGCAACCCTTGATATTCTTTTCTTTTTCTTCTTTCTGCTGAACTTCTTCAGAAAATTAAGAACACCAAGCACTTGCTTCCATATTTCAATCATAGGAACTTTAATCTCCAATTTCTTGAAGATCTCCATATAGCACTTGACTTTCTTTTCCTTCCTATGATTTGTCTTTCGATGAGGAAAGGGCTTTTCATATGATCTTTTCTTTTTTCCTCTCTTCCTCTTTTTTCACTCTTTTCTCTCATCTTTCTCTCTTTCTCTTTTCTTCTTTACTTTTTTATTGTTGCATATTTTTTTTCTCTTTTCTTTTTTCTCAACTACTTCATTCCCTTCCTCACTCAATCTTTTCTCCTCTTTGATCTCTATCTTTTTCTCTATCTTCTCATAATCTCTTTTTATCTTTTCCTTATCAACAACATTATCAACTTCACAACTAGGGCTTGACATTCCTCCCTAGGGTTAACCTCAGTATTAACCCTAGAATTCAATATCTCATTGGAGTGACAAATCTGTATCTCCGACCTTTTTTTTCTTGCTTCACTCTCTTCTTTAGAGGATAGAGAATTTTGGATAATTAGTTCCAATGTCTCGTCAATTCTGTTGATTTGCTCATTCAAAGCAAATACCCGTTGCCTTAATATTAGTTGTTGATGTGGTTCTCCTGCTTGTTCATTCCAACCTTGATCCGTGATTGAGTAAGGTTCCCACCAGTAGTTGAAATTATTTTGATAGAATTGAGTGCCCATATAATCAAATTCTTGTTGAAACTGCATTCTGCAAAAATTAGGCACAAAACCTTAGAAAACATTTATTAGAAAAGAAATAAAACATAAAATCAAGTCAAATTCAATCAATTCACAGTACTTGAAAAAGTTCAACCTCGAGTCCCCGTCAACGGCGCCAAAAACTTGTTGACTCACTGGTAAGCGTACCAGATTGTTCCAAGTAATATAATCGGTAAAACCCGATATCGTTCTTCCCAAGAGACTCGAATGACCTTATCGTTCGTGTGAATTAAAATCGTAAGACTTGTAAAGAGAAAAATTAATTGTGTGGAATGTAGAGAAAAAAAATAAACATGCAATGCGTTGATTCAGTTGACGAAAAAGACTATGGATGAATAGAGTTGTTGGGGGTTTACAATTTCATCTTATCCGACCTCTCGTATCTACTCCTCTTGTTTAAATTTCCTTGTTATCTAATTGTTATGCAAACTTTCTTGGCCTACCCTTAGCCCGATCACTCGGCAAAAAGAGCCTATTACTAATTACCGGCTTGCTATCCCTAGCCTCCCCTAGTAACTAGCAATGCATTACTGAACAGAAGCAAAAACAATTGATCGTCCAACCTCCCTATCCCTAGGTGGTATTTCATTAATCAAGGAATTTCTCACCAGTTCATGACATTACTGTACATTCCCGTATCAATAGAGATAAACAACAGTTATCGGATAAGTTAAACGATAAAAGCCTTAAGCGCAGATGAGAACCCAACAATCGATAATCAAAGCATATGACAATCATATAATTAAACAAGAGTTTCAATAAAAGAGAGTTTCCAAAGATTATATTGTTTCCCCCAACAACAAAAGGGCTTGTTCACCATTGTCATGGTGAACCAAGATAAAAAAATGGAAGAATGGAAGAGCAAACCCTAGATAGGATGAAGAGAAGCCTAAGCATCCAAGAGATCTTCTCCAGAGAGTGAAAATTAGGTCTGGCCGCCCTCTTCTATCAAAAGAATGAGAATGAAATCGCAACAGGGCTATTTATAGCTGAGGAGCGTCATAGAAAATAGGCCAAAGCCCAGCAAACAACCGTCCGATGTCACACTTATGCCGCTCGGCGGTTTGCCTCTTATCACGAAACCGCTCGGCGCCAAGGGTCCACCGCCCAGCGGTTTGCCTCTAATCGAAAAACCGTCAGGCGTCCATGCCAGGGTGCTACTCCTTGCATCTGGTCGCCCAACGGTGTATTTTTGCCCCTGGGCGGTTCCTAGACTGTTCTTTTCTTGGCTTTCTTCCTCTGTCCTGAGTCTTAAGATCTTCATCTGCAACTCCATTCTTCACTTCCATCAAAATTGTTACAAAACAATGCAAAACAAGCATAATATCGCTAAAAACAGCTTTTGACTCTCGACTGACTCATTTATTGAGTTTTGTTTGATTTCAACCTCATTCTAAGCAGTAAAGGGAGTAATTTGGTCTAAAATAACATATGAAAATAACGGTTTTTCAACCGTTATCAGCTACACATTCGACTATATCTGTTTTATGGTTTGAAATTCTGTTATGATCTTGCACTCTAACAACTATATTTTTAAAATTTAGTTGAGCATTGATGACTTGGACAATTTTATTAAATGTGTTTTGTGTTGGAAAACAGGTAGGCTTCGTTTTTAAACCAAGAGGGGGGTGAATTAAAGAGTGCAGGGATAGAGAAAATCAAATACTGGTTTTTATACTGGTTCGGCCAACAATGCCTACATCTAGTGTCCTTCCAACCCAGGAAGCAAATGCACTATTGATAACGGTTGAAAAACCGTTATTTTCATATGCTATTTTGGATTAAATTATGCCCTTTATTGCTTAGAATGAGCTTGAAATCAAACAAAACTCAATAAATGAGTCAGTACAAAGTTAAAAGCTGTTTTTATCGATTTTATGCTTGTTTTGCAGCAAATTTGATAAAAGTGAAGATTGAGAGTAAAGTTGAAGGTCATAGACTCAAGAAAGGCTAGAAAATCGAATAAAAGAAGAGTCTAGGGACCGCCCAGCGGTAGACCCCTAGCGCCGGGCGGTCAAACGGGAGGAGAAGACACCAACAGTGGACGCCGGGCGGCAGACCCCTGGCGCCGGGTGGTTTTGCGGCACGAGGGAAACCATCGGACGGTAGACCCTTATCACCGGGCGGTGGTGCGATTTAGGGTTCACCGCCGAGCGGCAAAGTGTGACGCCGGGCAGTGGTCAGCTGGGCTTGGGTGTATTTTTCTGCTACGCTTCTCACTTATAAATAGCTTTGTGACGAATTCTAATTCATTCTTTTGACAGAGAAGGGCGGCCAGACCTACTTTGCACTCTTTAGAGAGGATCTCGGATGCTTAGGAGCCTTTTCATCTTTTCTAGGGTTTGCTTTCCATATCTTCCATTATTTTCATCTTGGTTCACCATGACAATGGTGAACTAAACCCTTTTTGTAGTTGGGGGAACAATGTAATCTTTTGGTACTCTCTTTTATTGAAACTATTGTTTGAATTATATGATTTTCATATGCGTTTATTATCAATTGTTGGATTCTCATACTATTCTTAATGCCTTTATCTTTTAACTCATTCGGTAATTGATTTTTGCCTTTATTGATACGGGGACGTACAGTAATGACACGAAATGGTGAAAATTTTCTTGGTTAAGCAATACCACCTAGGGATAGGGGAGTAGGACGACCAATTGTATTTGCTTCTGTTTGTAATGCGTTGCTAGTTGCTAGGGGAGGCTAGGGATAGCAAGCCGGTAATTAGTAATAGATAATGGAATTAGATATTTAAACAAGAAAGTTTGCATGCAATTAGATAATAATGCTATTTAAACAAGAGGAGTAAATAAAAGAAAGCGGATTAAATGAAATTGTAAACCCCCAACAACTCCATTCATCCATTGCCTAAATCTCGTCAATTGAATCACACATTGCATATTTATTTTCTGTCATTGCATCCACCACAATTAATGAATTTTTCTCCGCAAGTCTTACAATTTTGATTCATGCGAACGATAAGGCCTTTCGAGTCTAATGGGAAGAACGATAATGGGTTATAGCATTTTATTACTTGATACGATATGGTACACTTGCCATTCCGCTAACAACTCTAATGGTTGCGGTTTTTACAACAAGGAATTTATAGAAGACCTCACATCATAAATATAAATCTCCTTTCTAACCCAACACTAAAATATAGTTGCAATAACCAAAACCATACTTGCAACAAGATTCCCCTCTTTTGCAATCTGAAACCACGTCGAACAATCCTCAATGTGAAACCGCTGTATCACAACAGGTCCAATTCCAACAGTCTTCACAGGATGCCAAGCCTTCCCAAAATGCAACAGTCTTCACAGGATGCGAAGGCTTATGCAGCAGTCTTCACAGGATGCCGAGCCTTCAGTGATCAACTTAGAAGCACCTTCTTTGTGCAGTATTTGATCAAGCAATGAGTGTGCAAGCTATCTCTCTTTGAATCTCTCTTAAGAAAGATCACCACCGTCTTCTTGGAGAATTCTTGGAGCTATTAACACAGAGAATTCAATCTAAAAAAAGAATGAAAATGTTAGATCATCAAAAGTCTTTAAACAACTCTTGTTCAGCCAATTTATAGTTTTTTGTCAGTCAGATTGTTTCTCAGTCGAATAGACTACTAATTCAGTTGACTGTATTATTACAGTTATAATAGACAGTCAACATAGTAGCTCTCAGTCAACCAAAATCAACACACATTTAATACAATTAAGCAAGTCATCAATGCTTAACTAACTTTAAAAATTATAGCCGTTGTTAACAAAATTCCAAATCAGATCAGAGATACAATCAAATGTAAACCAGACAAAGTCGATTGACACATCTAAACACACGCTGAAATTCTTTTCAACTCAAAACATCACTTAGCACTGATTCTCAAAATCTGTACAACGGTTTTAGAATAGTCGAATCCATTAGTAATGTAGTCGACTATACTATAACTTTGTCACACAATTATAAGTTCATGAAAGTGTTTGTGGTCTTTCACTTTAAAAAATGTGCAGTAAAATATATGTAATAAAGCATTTCACATTGCACATAATCATGTAAGCATATTCCACGTACATATCAAACAATCAACATAGGAACATACAACACAGTACATGAACATGTTCAGCAGATATAACAATTAGTACAACATAAGAACATGTAATGCAGCAACATATGTTTTGTTATTAAGAAAAGTATTGTCATCATCAAAAACTAGATTGATATAGACTTTGTGTTGTCAACAATCTCCCCCTTTTTTGATGATGCACAACCATGATTAATAACTCAACCATGTTTGCACAGTTCAATACAAAACAGAGTAATAGCATATAACAAAAGATTTAATACAGTTCAATTACTCTGCATTAGCAGCATAATATCAAGCAAATGAAGTATGAGACAAAATAACTACTCTCCCTCTTTTACAAAGCTTTCATAATTTCTCTCATACTCTCATATATCTCTCCCCCTTTGTGCATTAACAAAAAAGGAATGCTTTAGATATATATGCAAATTTGAAAACAGAGATGCATCAGAAATATATGCAAAGTATAAAATACAATTATGCTCTCACAATCACAATTTTATCACATAACAATGTTAACTCCCCCTAAAATGTAGACATGTGATGTAAAATATGTAAAGAGTGATACTCCCCCTGTCATTATGAATAAGTAATAAAATCAAATCAGATGCATAATGCAGCATATCACAGATTAATCAACAGTTTAGCACATAGTTGTATCAAAGACAAGATATCAAACAACTTATATAAGCAATGATACAAACTTCAACAATCTCACAATATTATCTCAATTAATATATTTGCAATAGATAATAGCAGATATGTAGGATTTAAGCAGTCAGAAAGGATAAAACCAAATTCCAGATATGGAATTGTTAACCCAGTTATGCGCAGTCGAATGCATTAAATCATCAGTCGAGTGCATTGCTTCTCAAATGTTGAATTCCATTTGTAGCTTCCAAATCAATGTCCTTCCTGCAAAATCTTTCACCAAACTTTTCTAGATTAAGTATTTTGGTTAAGCAAGAATTATAATCGAAATAACAGAAGTCAATACGTAAAAATGTGAAACAGTTCAAGCATATTCAACTTCAAATAGGACATATTCGAATTAATCAATCTATGTATCAGATGATATTCAAACAGATTAAAAGCAACTAGATTGATTCAAAATTACTAATTTCATTTCATTTCCTTGAAAAAGAAGATATTACAATCATAGGATCTGAATAAAGGAAAACCCAAAAGAAAGAAACAACAAAAGATATGGCATTATAAGTCATTCAAAAAAATGACACAAGGATAACAAAACATGTCAAGACACATGAGAAACATCTAAGAAGCACAAAATTCCTACCTCTCTAATCTATTTAGAAGGTTTTAGTTGAATCCTTTTCATCAGACTCTTCTTTGTTTGAATTCAGATTTCCTTTCTCCAGAAGTGTGAGTCTTTCTATTTTGTCAGCAGAATCCTTATCTGTGCAGTGGCATATTTCTCAAAATTTGATTCAGGAAAGAAATTTGTTCCTTTGATTATCAACTCTGATGACTTTCCTGTAAAGTTTTCAGAGAAATTTTCTCCCATAAATCTCCATCCATTTATGGTCTTTACTAATCCAAGAGACATAAGCGAGTCTCTGTCGCATACATTGGAGGAAGTCCAAATATTTTTCTGTTCATTACTGACATCAACCCCTAGAAGCACCAAAATTATGCTAACAAGACATCCATAGGGTAAACACAGTGACCTCCATAGTGCAGCATACTCCATATGGTCTTTCACCACTTATAGCCAATTTGTGGGAATATTATTTTTGATAGCATGCAATAGAAATATATCCTCTGTAGTCATGCGATCTTTCTTATTTCTGCAGGGCAAGATGATGTTTGCTAGAAGATGAGTAAGAATTTTCTCTTCTTTCATTAATCCTTCATGTGCAAAGATGCATTCTGTTGAATATACTCCTGGAAATCTTAACCAATCTGAATAAGCCCTTTTCTTCATTTCCAGAGCAACTTGAGAATTCCATGATGATGAGATTCTTGAAACCTTCTTTCTAGGGTTAGAGAGGTTTTTGAAAGATTTCAAGAAACAGAATTCAAGAAAAAAATGTTTGACTCGAGAAGACAAAAAATGAAAGGTGCGAAGTAGTTATTTTAATATGGCTAAATGCCCTGTATTATGAACAGTTCCACAACCAGATATTAGTTAGATTGATTTGATATAAGGTTGACCGTTTACAGACACAAGAATATTTTAAAACAGTTTTTAGGGACACATTCAAGATGTAGTTGAATGTATTAAAATGGAAGTCGACTAAGATTCGTGAAAATCATTTTCAAACAGTTTCAATCAATCAAACAATTAAGCATACAACACAAACAATCATACAACAACAACCAATCGATATAAACATGATGCAGCATATAAATACCGTTTTACCAGTTGTAGACTCTCAAGATTTTTGATGTATTTCATAATTGATTCATCCTTGAGATCAATCTGCATCAGCTGCGTATCCTGCAAAACAACTAAGTTTTGGTTGCTGGTACCCATTTTACTTTGGGTCCATGATTGTTAATCCTTGTTACTTGTTCCTTTGGTATCCAATTATATAATCCTTTAGGAACAACAACATTTCTGTAATAGCAATTTCTAACAGTGTGACCAATACAATTACAATAGAAACATGCATTTCTAGCAGGTTTACTTAAATCAGTAAATTTCCTAGCATTGGTTCTGTTAGTTTGAGCTTTGTAACCAATTCCTTGTTTATTAATAGCTCAGCCAGATGATTTTAGAACAACATTTAAATTGTCTTTACCTTGAGTAAACTTAATTAGCGTGCTAGTCAAGTAACTTATCTTTTCAATATGAGTAGGACAATTTTCACAAGCTTTTTCTACTGTAACAGTTTTGATTTCAACATTCTTAGCAGATAACAAAGCTTCATTTAATTATTTTTCTAATTTCTCATTATCAACCACAAGGTTATTAATTCTATACTCATAATCTCTTATTTCAGAGTTTAGTCGATTAACCTTGTATTCCAGTCACGTTGCTTTAGCATGCAGTTCTCTGAATGTCTCTATCAGTTGCTAATATTTCTCTTATATAGGTAGCTTCTCAAATTCATCATCACTGTCACTTTCAATTCTTGATGTTCCAGCCATGTGACATATGTTGGATTTCTCCTCCTGATCAACATCTTCCTCACTTGAGTTTTCATAATCTGAGTTCTCCCAAAATGTAAGCTCCTTTCCTTTTCAGATTCTGGCCTTGAAAGAATCTTTTCTTGCCTTTCTGCTTTGGCTATAAGTCAGGAAAATCAGGCTTGATGTGACCTTCCTTTCCACATTCATAGCACTGAACAATATTTGTATTGAAGCTTGTTAGCGGATTGGCAAGTGCACCAAATCGTATCAAGCAATAAAAATGCTAAAACCCATTATCGTTCTTCCCATGAGACTCGAAAGGGCTTATCGTTCGTGTCAATCAAAATCGTAAGACTTGCGAAGAAAAATTCAATAATTGTGGTGGATGCAATGACAGAAAATAAATATGCAATGTGTGATTCAATTGACAAGATTTAGGAAATGGATGAATGAAGTTGTTGGGGGTTTACAATTTCATCTAATCCTCTCTCTTTTATTTACTCCTCTTGTTTAAATAGCATTATTATCTAGTTGCATGAAAACTTTCTTGGCCTCCCCTTAACCCGATCCCTCGGCGAAAAGGGCCTATTACTAATCACCGGCTTGCTATCCATAGCCTCCCATAGCAACTAGCAACACATTACAAACAGAAGCAATTACAATTGGTCGTCCTACTCCCCTATCCCTAGGTTGTATTGCTTAACCAAGGAAAATCTCACCATTTCATGCCATTACTGTACGTCCTCGTATCAATAAAGTCAAAGATCAATTACCGAATGAGTTAAACGATAAAGGCATTAAGCATGGTATTAGAATCCAACAATTGATAATAAACGCATATGAAAGACATATAATTCAAACAAGAGTTTCAATAAAGGAGAGTATCAAAAGATTACATTGTTCCCCCAACAACAAAAAGGTTTAGTTCACCATAGTCATGGTGAACCAAGATGAAAATAATGGAAGATATGGAAAGCAAACCTTAGAAAAGATGAAAAGGAGCCTAAGCATCCAAGAGATCATCTCCAAAGAGTGCAAAGTAGGTCTGGCTGCCCTCCTCTGTCAAAAGAATGAATTGGAATTCGTAACAGGGCTATTTATAGGTGAGAAGCGCAGCAGAAAAATAGGCCCAAACCTAGCTGACCACCGCTCGGCGTCACACTTTGCCGCCCGGCGGTGGACCTTAAATCGCATCACTGTCCGACGGTAGGGGTCTACCGCCCGGCGGTTTCCCTCGTGCCGCAAAACCGCCCGGCGTCAGGGGTCTACCGCCCGACGTCCAATGTTGGTGTCTTCTCCTCCCGTTTGACCGCCCGGCACTAGGGGTCTACCGCCGGACGGTACCTAGATTCTTCTTTTCTTTGATTTTCTCGCTTTTCTTGAGTCTATGACCTTCATCTTTATTCCCAATCTTCACTTCTGTCAATTTTGCTGCAAAACAATGCAAAACAAGCATAAAATCGCTAAAAACAACTTTTGACTCTCGACTGACTCATTTATTGAGTTTTGTTTGATTTCAAGCTCATTCTAAGCAATAAAGGGCGTAATTTAGTCCAAATTAGCATATGAAAATAACGGTTTTTCAACCGTTATCAAAGCTCCTTTTTTTTTGTTTTGACCTGCATGGTTAGACAGTTGACTATCATTTTGCATAAGTCGACTAAACTTTCTTACCATCAAGGTCATCAATTCTTTTTCGTGCATGTCTGTTTCTGTGTTGTTCTTGCTTGAAGCTTTCAGAGGAATGGACTTCTTCTCTTCCATCTCCTCTTCATCCTTTAATCTACTAAGTTCCAATTCATGTTCTCGTAACTTGCCAAACAAGGTAGCCATGTTCATAGTTGTAAGATCTTTGGATTCAGAGATTGCTATGACTTTTGGTTGCCAATTCCTGTTCAGACTTTTCAAAATTCTTGATGTTGATCTCTTCCTTATCAAACACCATACCGACAACCATTAAACGATTTACAATGTGAGTGAATCATTTCTGCACATCATAGATGTTTTCTCCAGCCTTCATTCTGAACAATTCATACTCTTGTATCAGGGAGTTCTTTCTAGCTCTCTTGACTTCATCTGTGCCTTCATGAGGTACCTCTAAGACACCCACATTTCCTTTGCAGATTTGCATTGGGATATCCTGAAAAATTCATCAATTGTCAGTGCAGAGGCAATTATATTTCTAGCTTTAACTTCATACTGAGCTTTTCTATTTTCATCAGCAGTCCACTCAGTAAAAGGTTTTGTAGGAAGAAAAGGACCATTCAAAGTGGCATCTAAAATTCCTATATCTTGCGATTCAAGAAAGATTTGCATTCTGATTTTCCAAAAAGGATAATTTTCACCAGCAAACAGAGGTGGTCTGTTTGTTGAAGCACTTTCACCAAAAGTTTGAAAACAGGAAGCCATCCCCAGGTTTTATAGTCAAATGAATAAAAAAAATAGAGTCAACTAAATTTTCAAATATCTTATGAAAATCAGCTCTGGTGCCAATTGTTGGAAAACAGGTAGGCTTCGTTTTTACACCAAGAGGGGGTGGGGATGAATTGGTGATGGTTCAAAAACAAAATCTTTTCGCAATCTTTTATCAAAAGTATAAACCTTTTTAAACATTCTTGAAATGCAGGTAATGAAAATTTATATGCAGCGGAAAAACGTAGTTGACTACATAAAAGATAAAGTCGACTGGAATTAAAGAGTGCAGGGATAGAGAAAATCAAACACTGGTTTTTATACTAGTTCGGCCAACGATGCCTAAATCCAGTGTCCTTCCAACCCAGGAAACAAATGCACTATAATGGTTGTGGTTTTTACAACACGGAATTTATAGAAGACCTCACGTCAAAAATATAAATCTCCTCTCTAACCTAAAACCAAAATATCGCTGCAATAACCAAAACCAGACTTACAGCAAGAATCCCCTCTTCTACAATCTGAAACCACGTCCAACAATCCTCAACGTGAAACCCCTGTATCAATACAGGTCCAATTCCAATAGTCTTCACAGGATGCCAAGCCTTCACAAAATGCAGCAGTCTTCACAGGATGCCAAGCCTTGTGCAGCAGTCTTCACAGAATGCCAAGCCTTCAGTGATCAACTCAGAAGCACCTTCTTTGTGCAGTATTTGATCAAGCAATGGGTGCACAAGCTATCTCCCTTTGAATCTCTCTCAAGAAAGATCACTACCGTCAAAAGTCAAATTTATAGTTCAACCAATTTCTAGTTTTCTCTCAACCAAATTATTTCTCAGTCGAATAGACTACTAATTCAGTCGACTGTATTATTACAGCTACAACAGACAGTCAACATAGTAGCTCTCAGTCAACCAAAATCAACACACATTTAATACAGTTGTCCAAGTCATCAATGCTTAACTAACTTTTAAAAATATAGCCGTTCGAGCGCAAAAGCATAACATAATTCCAAATCAGATCAGAGATATAGTCGAATGTAAACCAGACAAAGTCGACTGACACATATAAAAACACTTTGAAATTCTTCTCAACTCAAAACATCACTTAACACTGATTCTCAAAATCTGAATAAAGGTTTTAGCATAGTTGATAATGGTCTAAAAACCGTTATTTTCATACTTAAATTTGATATCAAATCACACCCTTTATTCTTAAAATCAAGTAAAATAGTTAGTTGAGTCATGTGAGAGTAAAAAGTTGGTTTTAGAGATATTATGCTTGTTTTTACATTGTTTTGTAGGGTTTTGAGGTGAATTGAAGATGGAAGTAAAGCAAGGTGGACTTAAACTTGTGAAGGGTGAAGAAAAAGGACGAAAAGAAGAGGCAAAAGGACCGCTGAGCGTCCATAGCGATTAGAGGCAAACCGCTCAGCGGTAAAACTGACCGCTGAGCGGTGGCGCGACTAAAGGGGAAACTACTGAGCGGTTTAATTAGGTGCTGACTTTTTATCTTTGTGTTATCTTTGTGGACTATATATAGCCCTAGTGCGATTCAAAACTCATTCTTTTGGCAGAGAGAAACATCCACAACAGCTCTACACACCTTGGAGGAGGTTCCTTGGATGCTTAGGCTCCAATCTACCAAATTTAGGGTTTGCTTTTCCATTCTTCCATTGTATTTCATCTAGTTCACCATGATTAAGCTGAACTAAACCCTTTGTTGTTGGGGAATAATGTAATCGTTTGAAACTCTCATATATCCAAAAATTTTATTTATTTTATATGCTTGCATATGCTTGATTTATCAATTGTTGGGTTCCTTACCTTTGCTTAATGCTTTTATCGTTTAACTCATTCAGTAAATGTTGTTTTTCTTTATTGATACAGAGACGTACAATAATGTCATGAACTGGGGGGAATTCCTTGATTAGGCTAATACCGCCTAGAGATAGGGGTAGGACGATCAATTGTATTTTGCTTCCGTTTATCATGCATTATTAGTTACTAGGGGAGGCTAGAGATAGCAAGCCGGTAATTAGTAATAGACGCCTTTCGCCAAGAGATTGGGATAAGGGTAGACCAAGAAAGTTTGCATGGCAATATGATAAATAAGCGAATTAAATAAGAAGAGTAGATATAAGAGAGTGGATAAGATGAAATTGTAAACCCCAACAACACCATTCATCCATAGTTTCTTTTAGCCAATTGAATCACTGCATCTTGCATGTTTATTTTCGTTTTCATTCATAACCTAAATTTAATTCTTTTCTTAAGTCTTACGCAATTAGGTTACACGAAAGTTAAGGCCTAAGAGTCCTTTGGGAAACGATACTTGGACTTACCCATTGTATATTACTTGATAACGATCTGGTACACTTGCCAGGGACTTAACAAGTTTTTGGCGCCGTTGCCGGGGACTCGTGGTTTAACTTGTCTAGTAGTGTAAACCTATTAACTTTGACTTGATTCTATATATTTTGTTTTTGTTTTTGTTTTTTTTTTTTTATATAAAAGTGCTACTAGGGTTTGTGTTTCTTGTGCATGCAGGAGACTAGACATACTAGGAGCACGAAAAATATGCAACCTCTTCTTGAAGGCTTAAGTGAGACAAGGTGAAGAAGGAGAGTCAGACGCCTATCTAGGGATTTGTTCCCTTCTCCTAAAAGATTACTATCACCTTCACTAGTTCAAAGAGGAGAGGAGATGGCTGAACAACCTCCTCCAAGATGCACTGTTGCAGATCAATCTAATGTTGTTGGCCCTTTCCACTTTAACAGCATAGCCATGCCTACAGACCATACAACTAACATGGTGATGAATCCAACACTTATACACCTGGTGCAAAGCAACTAGTTTGACGACTTGTCAAATGAGAATCCATATGATCATTTGACAATGTTTAGTGAAATCTGTAATACTGTGAAGATGGCAGGTGTATCAGACGAGAGAGTAAAGCTTAGCTTCTTCCCATTCTCATTGGGGGGCAACGCTAAGACGTGGCTTAATTCCTTTCCTGAGGGAACATTCACAACATGGGAGACTGTGGCTACAAAGTTTGTCAATAAATATTTTCCACAGTCTAAAGTTACTCAGGGAAGACTGGAGATCTCATCATTCAAGCAAGGCATGGAAGAGACTCTGGGTCAAGCATGGGAAAGATTCAAAAGCCCACTCAGGAAGACACCAGTCCACGGGTTTGACAAGACAACCCTGGTTCTTGCCTACCTAGGTGGTCTGAACACGCAGTCTAAGATGATGTTGGATGCCTCAACTGAAGGTGATATCAAACAGAAGACTGAAGATGAAGCCTATGACTTGATAGAGAGTATGGTTGTTAATGAACAGGAAACTTACAGTGAAAGGGGCGCACATGTACAGAAGAGAGGAGTATTACACTTGCTTGTAGATGATGCCATGCTATCTCAAAATCATCTCCTAACTCAAAAACTAGAAAACTTGGCAAAAATCCTTTCACAACTTCCAAAGGAAATTTGTAATGTCTCCCAAACGCAACAACTTTGTGATTTTTGTAGTGGTGACCATATCAATGGTCAATGTGTTGTACCAGAGGAGATGCAGCAGGAAGCAAACTATATGTGGAACCAGTTCCAGTATAGGCAGGGGAACTTCAACCAAGGTCATTCTAGCCAAGGTTGGAAGAACCATCCTAGTATTGGGCAAGCACAGAATAACTCATCAGGGCAAATAGGAGGCCTCAGGCAGCAACAACCTTCACCCATGTGGCAGCAGGTTACTCATTTGACAGAGGTCATCAAAGACCTAAATGCTAGATTTGACAAATTCCTGAAGGTGTATGAGTCTAATCATGCAAGTGACCAAGCTAGTTTCAGATCGATGGAGATGCAAATTGGTCAGCTGTCAAAAAGGGTAGAAACCACTGAGAAGAACCAATTTAGGGCTAATACTGATGTTAACCCTAAAGAGGAATGCAAGGTTGTTGTTACAAGGAGTAAAAGAAAAGTTGAACAGGAGGTTGTGGAAATTGAGAGTAGCGAAGAAAAAGAGGAGGAAAAAGAAATTATTGAGATAGACAGTAGTGAAGGTGAGGAAGAAAAGGAAGTAAGATTTAGTCACAATGGACAGATTAGAGAAAATTTTAACCAGGTGACTGTGGTGCCTTTAGTAATTCAAAAGATTCCTGCATATTCTGAAAAGATAAAATATAATCTTAGAGGTATAATATATTTAGATGAAGATGAAGAGGAGTAGGAATTTGATATTCAACCTCCAAAGAAGAATTATTTGCCCAAGGTAAAAGATCCAGGTTGTTTGACTCTTTCATGTGTTGTGAATGATGTTGATGAAGGAGGAGCAATGATAGATTCTGGATCTAGCATTAATGTGATGCCTAAGCGTTTCTTGAGAAAAATTAGTGGGCTAACATTAAAATCGTCTAATCTTATTTTGACGGTGGTGGATGGTTCCAGTAAAAAGCCACTTGGGATGGTGGAGAATATGGTTGTGCGTGTGGAGTAGTTAGAATTTTTGGTGGACTTTATAGTCATGGGCATGGAAGATGATGAGAAGATTCTAGTGATTCTTGGAAGGCCTTTCATGGCTACTTCGAAGATGCTTATCAGTGTCTATGATGGAAGAATCATGATGAGAGACAAAGAAAATGTGCATTTGCATACTGGCTCTAAAGAAAATAATGTTAGAGTAAAAAAAAGAGCCATGCATAGAAAGTCCAGGAGAGAATATGCACCAGATGATAGCATAACAGGTACTGATTCTGACAGTTGTAATGTTTTGCAGGTACCTAAAGATGAAGAGGTTGATAAAGGAGGAACAATCCACTCAGAAGATACATCACTTCCACGTGGTTCACAAGTTAAATTCAAGAATAGAAAGTGATTTGTGAACAAGATTAAAGAAGATGGAATGGTGGAGATTAGAAGACCATATACTAAAGCCATTAGAAGAGTGGATAGAAGGCAGCTGATGAGTTGGGTAGATAAAGACCCCAACCGGGATGGAAAGACTTGACAATATTTGATTTATCCCACTTATTGCAAAACATTTTTAGTTTAGGTTTATTTGAGTTTGGTCATGTAACTTTTTGGATTTTTAAACAGTTTTGGGTAGCATCTACTGAGGGATGCTAAAATTTTATGTATCTACTAAAGGATACAGGTAAGCACACCTACTGAAGGGTGTTGGAAGGATATGCACTTACTGATGAGTGCTAGGCAGGTTAGGGTCAGGCTCGTGACGTTAAACAAGCGCTACCTGGAAGGCAACCTAGTTGATTATATCTGTTTTTAACTTTGTGTTAAGTGCATTGCATGTTTAAATGTTGCATCTGAGAGGGGAAAGGCATGTGATTGAAAAATTGAAGGTTGAAATTAAGTGCTACAGGGTTAGATTGCTCAAAAGCAAGCAAAGAAGAGGAAGAGAAAATTTCTGCAAACCGCTGAGCGATTTTTGGTTTTGGCACTTTGAAACCTCTTCTTTGCAAGTCACCCATGTAAGAGTCGGTCTGCAGCGGAAGAGTTAGCGTGGTATAACAAACCAAGAGGGGGGGTGAATTGGTTCTTAACAAAAACGTGTGCCTTTTAAAATTTCTTCTCAATTAAACTTACTTAGCAGATTATTATAACAAGTAAAGAGAGTAAGGTAGAGAAGAATTTGCACAGATGATTTTATACTGGTTCGGATCTTACCAATCCTACGTCCAGTTGTTAATCTAAAACAAGATTAACTTCCACTATCACAAAACTATTACAAATAACAATCACAAAGAAAATATTTGCAAAAGTTTAGAAAACACCTCTCTTGATGCCACAAGAGATGAAATCACACTTCCTTCGAATTCTTCACGAAGGATGAACACCTCCTTTGAATCTTCACAAAGGATGATCCTCTTCCTGACACTTCCTTAGATACACCAAGGATGAACCAGCTATTTCCTCTGTCACCGTAGCAGCACTTCACCAGCTCTACAGACACGAGTTTCACAAGCCGAGCAAGAGTACGCAATTCTCACAAGTTTTCAGAGAGTTTGAGCACAAGGGAAGAGATATCCTTGAAGGCAAATGAGAGTCTATTTATAGACTCAAGCTAAAGGCTCTTCCATTTTCGTTTTCAGCCTTTCTGACCTGTGTTAATCGATTAACTTAAGTGGTAATCGATTAACCACTAAAGGACAAACCAACGGATAGTCCAACGGCTAGTTTCTCCAACGGAAACTAGGTTAATCGATTAACTACTCAGGTTAATCGATTAATGTTAATCGATTAACACCCCTGGTTAATCGATTAACTCACTGATGCCTGTCTTCTTCAATTCGCCTCTGGATTAATCGATTAACAGCCTGGGTTAATCGATTAACTCAGTGTATTTTTGACTCTTTTTACACTTCTAACTTATACAAAATCAAATACACTAAGTTTCCTAAGTTCTAGACATCAAGTACTAATTATTACAAAAGCTTTAAGCTATGATACAAGTCGTCAACAAGTTTCTTCATTTTTCTTGATTGGTCTTGACTTGATTTGGACATCATCAAAACTTCATCTTCATTATTTTGCTAACAATCTCCCCCTTTTTGATGATGATAAAAAATTCCTTTGATTTAAAGCTTTTGGTAATAATCTGTAATTACAAAACACAACTAGGAAGAAAATTTTGTTAGTGAAAACTTAGAAATAAGCTTTAAAGATTTTTCTCCCGCTTTTTTATCATAATTAAAAATTTGTGTTTAAATTACTCCCCCTAAGTGTATTATAATTTATGCTCCCCCTTAATAAAAGGCATGTATGCATAATGTAAAAGGCATTTTATTGAATAATAAAGCACTCATACAAGATTAAAAATTATAAAAGAGAAATAACTACTAAGGCTAAGACTCATCGTCACTATCGGGGATATACATTTTGGCTAATTTTGAATCAATCTCATGAAGATGAGAATTAATTTCATCATAGCGACGATTATGGAAGGCCATCATTTCATCTATCCTGTTTTGTTGCATGGTGGCCATCATCTCAATTTGTCTAGAGATACTTTCTAGACTATATTGTGGAGGAGGTTGGGATGATCCAATAATATTGGTTGGGTCTTGCATTGGAGCTTCGTGATCATCTTCATCTACATCTTCATGAACTTGGGCACCAACTTCTTCAGCAAAGACATAGTGATCTCCTTGAAGTATGATTCCCATTTGTCGTAATGTAGATTCTCCAATTTTATGAGATGGGAGGACATGCAAGCATTCTTCACCTGTAACATCAACTCCTCTATATTCTAGAATTTTGGAAATTAAAAGAGGATAGGGGAGGGAGGCACGATCATATCTTACGGCCCTCACAATGGTGTCAAATATGGGGCTGGGCCAGTTGATCTTGCGATTCTGAGTAATAGCAGACATAATCATTAAATCTAACTCAGAGCATTGGGCAAGATTTGTACCTCTAGGACAAAGAATCCAGACAAGGAGATAGTGGAGAAGACGTTCCTCCATCTTAAGTGGGCCAACAAGCAAATGCTTCCTATTTGGCAAGTCTTGTGCCGGATCTCGAAGAAAAGAGCGATAGGTGAGGATCCGATTGAAGTGTCCAAAATCATTGGGCACATGAACAGCATCATCACAGATGGAAAGATGAGCAACATTTGTCCAAATGTCGTAATCCAAGGCAATGTCCACACCTTTAACTTTAGAATAGGCAACACCATCTTTAGTTTTGAGATTGTAATAAAATACTCTTACCAAATCTGGATAATGCCTCCCTTGTAGTTCCAAGAGGTGTTGAATTCCTTGCTCCATAAGAATGGTGGAGATTTGAAAGCCACTTGCTTGGAGCCAATTGATCGTAGCAAATTTGTGCCGAAGGACTCGACGTTCTTTCCATCGTTGAAGATATGTTGGATGAAGGTCTTCATCGGATATCCATCCATGAATGTTGGGACCACGAATGGTTGGAGTTGATTCCGAACCATAGCTTCTTCTTCTTCTGGTTCTCCTTACAGGTTCAGCGATTTGAGAAAATAAAAGTAGAAGGTTTGAATGGCAAAAAGGATGTTTTTAGAGTGAAAATAATGAGAGATTTGAAGACAATATGAGTTTGGATGATGGAATGAGGTTGAAGGAGGATTGAATGGGGTTAAATAGGCTGCCAAAATGCCTTCAAACGGCTAGTTTTTCAAAACTCTGAAATCTGGACTGAGTTAATCGATTAACTGGGTGGGTTAATCGATTAACTTACGCTATTTTACGAAAATTTGATTTTTCAATTTTTAATTGATTTTTAAAATGCCTAATTCTCTTCTAAGCTCATAAAATCTATCCTTGGGCAATGCTTTGGTGAATATATCAGCTAATTGATGTGTTGTATCAATATATTCCATCTCACAATCTCCTTTTTGTACATGGTCTCTAAGGAAGTGATGCCTAATCTCAATATGTTTGGTTCTAGAGTGCATTATGGGATTTTTGGTAAGATTGATTGCATTTGTATTATCACACTTAAGTGGTATATGATCTAAATAAATGTCATAATCTTCTAATTGTTGTTTCATCCATAAAATTTGTGCACAACAATTTCCAGCAGCAATGTATTCGGCCTCAGTGGTGGATAAGGCTACACAGGCTTGTTTCTTAGAATGCATACTAAGGAACTACCTAGAAGATGACATGTTCCACTAGTGCTTTTTCTATCTATCTTACAACCTCCATAATCGGCATCTGAAAAACCTACAAGTCTAGGTTCCGTTCCTAAGGGATACCATAAACCAAAGGATGCAGTTCCCTTAAGATATTTCAATATTCTTTTTACTGCAGTTAAGTGAGACTCTCTAGGACTATATTGATACCTAGCACACACACAAACACTTTGCATAATGTCCGGTCTACTAGCAGTAAGATATACCAAGGAACCTATCATACATCTATATTTAGTTTGATTTACCTCTATACCTGATTCATCTTTATCAAGATAGCAAGAGGTTCCCATTGGAGTAGATGCTTCCTTTGCTTTGTCCATTTCAAACTTCTTAATAATTTCTCTACAATATTTAGTTTGAGAAATGAACGTACCTTCTTTCAATTGCTTAATTTGGAGACCTAGGAAGAATGTTAATTCTCCCATCATGGACATTTCAAACTCACCCTGCATAGTCTTAGCAAATTCCTCACAAAGAGATTTATTAGTTGATCCAAAAATAATATCATCAACATATACTTGAGTTATCAAAATATGTTTTCCGACTCTTTTAATAAACAAAGTTGAATCAACTTTTCCTCTATTGAAATTATTTTCTAAAAGAAAGTTGCTAAGTCTTTCATACCAAGATCTAGGCGCTTGTTTTAAACCATAAATTGCTTTCTTTAATTTATAGTTGTGATTTGGAAATTGAAAATCTTCAAAACCCGGTGGTTGTTCAACATACACATCTTCTTTTATAAAACCATTTAAAAATGCACTTTTAACATCCATTTGAAATAACTTAAACTTGTCTAGTGTTTACCCCTTTTGATATGTCGCCAATGATGTTGTCCAATGATAATCCTCTCCGTCTTCTTGAGGATTTTCATCATTCTTTGGATTTTTAATTGTCTCCTGCAAGTCTTCATTTTCACCTGCATCTGAATCTTCCGACTCAAGAGGTTTTGCCTCAAGGTCCACAATTTCATCAAAGAAACATGCACAAATTCTTCTATTTCAAGAGTTTTCTTATTAAAAACTCTATAAGCTTTACTAGTTAAAGAATATCCAAGAAAAATTCCTTCATCGGCTTTAGAATCAAATTTTCCTAAATTTTGTTTTCCATTATTCAAAACAAAACATTTGCATCCAAAAATTCTTAAATGGGAAATATTTGGTTTTCTACCTTTAAACAATTCATATGGAGTGCATTTTAAAATAGGCCTAATAAGCATTCTATTCAATACATAACATGCAGTACTCACAGCATCGGCCCAAAATTGTTTAGGAACTCTATATTCATTTAACATAGTTCTAGCAACTTCCTTTAAGGATCTATTTTTCCTTTCTACAACACCATTTTGTTGAGGAGTTCTAGGTGCAGAAAAATTATGAGAAATTCCATATTCTTCACAAAAATTTTCAAAAGATTCATTTTGAAATTCTCCTCCATGATCACTTCTAATAGATTTTATTTTCAAATCTTTTTCATTTTGAACAAATGTTGCAAACTTTTTAAATTCTTTGAAAGCTTCACTTTTAAGAGTAAGAAAGAAAGTCCAGGTATATCTTGAATAATCATCAACAATGACTAAAGCATAATAATTACCTCCAAAACTTTTTATCCTAGAAGGACCAAATAAATCCATGTGCAATAGTTCTAAGGGTTTTAAACTAGAAATAATATTTTTCGAACGAAAAGATGATTTCACTTGTTTTCCCTTTTGACATGCATCACACAATTTATCTTTCACATATTTAAGTTTTGGTAGACCAATTACTAAGTCTTTAGAAGTGAGTTTATTCAATTGTTGCATATGAATATGTGCAGCTCTTTTATGCCACAACCATGGATTTTCTTCTTTTACTACCAAGCATGAAATATTCCTATTTGATGCATTTTCTAAATCAATCAAATAAATATTATTATGCCTAATTCCTTTCAAAGCAATTTCACATGAATCATTCTTATAAATGGTGCAAGAGTTTTGTTCAAAGGTTACCTTGAGTCCTTTGTCGCATAGTTGGCTAATGCTAATCAAGTTGTGCCTTAATCCTTCCACATATAGCACATCTTTGATCATCAAGGTATCTTCATTTCCAATATCTCCAATTCCAAGAATTTTTCCTTTGTTGTTGTCACCATATGTGACAAAGCCTTGATCCTTTTTCCGGAAGTTTATAAATTTCTTTTTGTCTCCGGTCATGTGTTTTGAACATCCACTATCGAGACACCACATTAACTTCCTTGGCTTTGATGATTTTTGCAAAATAAATAGAATAAGCTATTTAGGTACCCAACTACTTTGTATGGGTCCTTTGGGTTAGATTGAAAAAGTTTGAATTCATTTTACAACCCAAACATATCTACCACTAGGAACACCATAATGATTAATTTTACATTTATTTGATGTATGACCCTTTTTCATACAATAAAAGCATGAAACTACATTTGGGTTCCTATATGTTGTTCTTTTTTCTACCCATGTTCTACGGGTTCTATAATTATATTTGTTCTTGGTTTTAGGAACATGTATATTTTTACCAACCTTATTATTTTTATTTTTACTACATTCTCCTAAGGTTGTTTTACCTAGTAGTTTCTTATTATTTATACAAGATGCACATTCATTACTACTAGCAACAGATTTACCTTTTTCATAAAATAAAATTTTATTTTTCAAATCTTTATTTTCATTTGTAATATCTTCAAAATTTGTTTTCAAATTTTTGTTTTCTTCAAGAATATTTTCAAAATTCAATTTTAATTCTTTAAAATCTAGTTTCAATTTCTTATGAGCTTTATCTAATTTTTCAGTTTCTAAAATCAAGGCATTATAGGTTTCAAACATTTCACTCTCACTATAATGAGAATCGTCAGATGTACTTACTTTGCTGTCGTTGTCTGCCATCAAACAAATGTTGGCTTCTTCATCTGAATCGCTCATGTCGGAAATTGTTTCGTTGTCATCGTCCCACGCGATGTATGCTTTCTTCTTCTTGAAGAATCTCTTCTCTTTCTTTTCTTCACCCTTCTTTTGATTTGGGCAATCTGCTTTTAGATGCCCTTTTTCTCCGCAACCATAGCATCTGAAGTTTGAGGAAGATTCTTCATTGTCTTTCTTTTCAATTTAGAATCTTCCTTTGCTTCTTGACTTCATGAAGCGTTTGAAGTTTTTCATCAAGAGGACCATATTTTCATCATCCTCCGAATTTTCATCTTCAATTTTATTTTTGCTCCTTCCCGCTTTAGTTTTGAAGGCTAGAGTCTTTTTCTTTGTTTTCGCCTTTTTTTACGTCATTTGTACCTTCATGGGTTACTCTAAGTACTTCCCACATCTCTTGTGCAGTCTTACAAATAGAGATCCTGTAAAACTCATCAACAGTTAAGGCAGATGAAATAATATTTCGAGCTTTTACATCATTACCAAATTTTCTCTTATCTTCAGAAGACCATCGGCCTCGGGGCTTTGGTTCCTGTAGATTGTTAGTTCGAACAAAAGGACCAAATGCAACAGCATCCCAAATATCAACATCAATAGATTCCATAAAAATTTGCATTCTAACCTTCCAGAATGCATAGTTTTCACCTGTGAATAGTGGTGGTCTATTGATTCAAGCACCCTTTGCAAAGGTTTGATAAGATCCCGCCATTTGAATAACTATCAAAGCAAGCTCTGATACTAATTGTAAGAGTCGGTCTGCAGCGGAAGGGTAAGCGTGGTATAACAAACCAAGAGGGGGGTGAATTGGTTCTTAACAAAAACGTGTGCCTTTTAAAATTTCTTCTCAATTAAACTTACTTAGCAGATTATTATAACAAGTAAAGAGAGTAAGGTAGAGAAGAATTTGCACAGATGATTTTATACTGGTTCAGATCTTACCAATCCTACGTCCAGTTGTTAATCTAAAACAAGATTAACTTCCACTATCACAAAACTATTACAAATAACAATCACAAAGAAAATATTTGCAAAAGTTTAGAAAACACCTCTCTTGATGCCACAAGAGATGAAATCACACTTCCTTCGAATTCTTCACGAAGGATGAACACCTCCTTTGAATCTTCACAAAGGATGATCCTCTTCATGACACTTCCTTAGATACACCAAGGATGAACTGGCTATTTCCTCTGTCACCGTAGCAGCACTTCACCAGCTCTACAGACACGAATTTCACAAGCCGAGCAAGAGTACACAATTCTCACAAGTTTTCATAGAGTTTGAGCACAAGGAAAGAGATATCCTTGAAGGCAAATGAGAGTCTATTTATAGACTCAAGCCAAAGGCTCTTCCATTTTCGTTTTCAGCCTTTCTGACCTGTGTTAATCGATTAAGTTAAGTGGTAATCGATTAACCACTAAAGGACAAACCAACGGATAGTCCAACGGCTAGTTTCTCCAACGGAAACTAGGTTAATCGATTAACTACCCAGGTTAATCGATTAACGTTAATCGATTAACACCCCTGGTAACAAGAGAAAAGAGCCAGAAAGGCCAAGGAGATTTTATTCTTCTAGGTTTCTTTTTAAAAAGCATGAGGAGCATTAGCAACTGTACAGGAAAGGCGTTTACTGATGTAGAGGAAATCTATGTACATCCCTGACTTAGCTCCAGAGTTTGGATTGGAGATAGAGAGGCGAGGCTGGGAAAGATTGACTACATACCCTGCACCAGCTAGCATTGAGCTGATGAAGGAATTTTATGCCAACGCCCTGTCCAGAGAAGGAGTATCAGCTGGGAGGTATATAAGCTATGTGAGGGGGCAGATGATCATATACGACCCAGACACCATCAACAACTTTCTGGGGACTGAGTGGCCAGGAGAGCAGTGTAGATATGTTGCTATTATAGGGGAGCATAGGGATTATGTGGATATCGAGAGGGTGATGTGTATCCCTGACAGACACTTTCAGAGGAACCCTAATGGAGTGCCAGTCAACTTCATCAGGGCGGACTTGATTCCCCTAGCAAAGAACTGGATGGCATTCACTCAAGCCAACATACAGCCATGATCCCATGTCTCCAACATCACGATGCATCAGAGTCTTTTCATCTACTGCATGTTGAGGCAGATGGATGTTAATGTTGGCAAGGTTATCACTGACGAGATTCAGAGTTGCGCTACTACTGTGAGTAGCAGGACACCACTGGGACATCCGTCCCTGATCACATACTTATGCCAGCAGGCCGGAGTGGACACTGCAGTTCCACCCTATGGACCTTGGCCTTGGCCTTAAACAGGATGAAAACCCTTGTTTTGAATTTATCTACCTTGAGTTGGGTTGAGAATAATTGTATGTGTTGAAAACGTTCAAGTTTGGGGTTGTTTGGGGAAAATTGAAAGGCACGAAGAAGGCATTGAGCTCAAATGTTGAAAAAGAAAAATGCATGAGAAAGAAAGAAGAAAAGATGTAAAGAAAAAGCATGTAAAATGAGCTCAATGTAAGAAAATAAAAGAAAAGGAAAGAAGTTAGGAATGAGTGAGATTGGTTCAAAAGAGAATGGTGCTTGAACTTTGAATAATAATATAGCTCTCTTAACTCAAGGATTTTGTATTCTAGGAAAACCAATTTTCTTGTTAGCCCAACCTCGTTACAAGTCTTGGTAAAGTTCTTGTGATGGCATTTGCATGTGAGGATTTTGATTGTTTTAGATGAATGGCAATGTTGTTTAATGTGACATGTTGAACAGTAGGGAGTGGAGTGAGCTCTTAAACACTTGAGTGATTGAGTGAAACACTTGCTTGGTGAGAATTGTTGAAATCCATGTTTACATCTGTGTTTAGTGGAGTGGTCATTCATAAATGAAACATCTGATGGGAAATATGTGATTATGTGAACTGAATTGGACTGAAAGCATGCTTGAATTTTGATAGGGTTCCACTGAAAATCTGAATTGAGTAGTTCTTGTCATGAGAAATATGGATTTTGAAAATGTTGAACTATTTGAGGAAAAACTGAAAAGCCAAGTTTTGTCTTGTTTGCTTGAGGACAAGCAAAGTTCTAATTTTGGGGTTGTGATAACGGTGTAAAATAGTTAGTTGAGTCATATGAGAGTAAAAAGTTGGTTTTAGAGATATTATGCTTGTTTTTACATTGTTTTGCAGGGTTTTGAGGTGAATTGAAGAAGGAAGTAAAGCAAGGTGGCCTTAGACTTGTGAAGGGTGAAGAAAAAGGATGAAAAGAATAGGCAAAAGGACCGCTGAGTGTCCAGAGCGATTAGAGGCAAACCACTCAGCGGTAAAACTGACCGTTGAGCGGTGGCGCAACTAAAGGGGAAACCGCTAAGCGGTTTAATTAGGCGTTGAGCGGTTTTATTTAGATTAGATTTTGTTATCTTTGTGGCCTATATATAGCCCAGTGCGATTCAAAACTCATTCTTTTGGCAGAGAGAAACGTCCACAACAGCTCTACACACCTTGGAGGAGGTTCCTTGGATGCTTAGGCTCCAATATACCAAATTTAGGGTTTGCTTTTCCATTCTTCCATTTTATTTCATCTAGTTCACCATGATTATGGTGAACTAAACCCTTTGTTGTCGGGGAACAATGTAATCTTTTGAAACTCTCATATATCCAAATTCTTATTTATTTTATATGCTTGCATATGCTTGATTTATCAATTGGTGGGTTCCTTACCTTTGCTTAATGCTTTTATCGTTAAACTCATTCGGTAAATGTTGTTTGTCTTTATTGATACGGAGAGATACAATAATGTCATGAACTGGGGGGAATTCCTTGATTAAGCTAATACCACCTAGAGATAGGGGTAGGACGATCAATTGTATTTTGCTTTCGTTTATCATTCATTATTAGTTACTAGGGGAGGCTAGAGATAGCAAGCCGGTAATTAGTAATAGGCTCTTTTTGCCAAGAGATTGGGTTAATGGTAGACCAAGAAAGTTTACATGGCAATATGATAAATAAATGAATTAAATAAGAAGAGTAGATATAAGAGAGTGGATAAGATGAAATTGTAAACCCAACAACACCATTCATCCGTAGTTTCTTTTAGCCAATTGAATCACTGCATCTTGCATGTTTATTTTCGTTTGCATTCAAAACCTAAATTTAATTCTTTTCTCAAGTCTTACACAATTAGGTTACACGAAAGTTAAGGCCTAAGAGTCCTTTGGGAAACGATACTTGGACTTACCCATTTTATATTACTTGATAATGATCTGGTACACTTGTTAGGGACTTAACAATAGTCGAATCCATTAGTAATGTAGTCGATTGTACTATAACTTTGTCTCACAATTATAAGTTCATGAAAGTGCTTGTGGTTTTTCACTTTAAAAAATATGCAGTAAAATATATGTAATAAAACATTTCACATTGCGTATAATCATGTAAGCATATTCCACGTTTATATCAAACAATGAACATAGGAACATACAACACAGTACATCAACATGTTTAGCAAATATAACAATAAGTACAACATAAGAACATGTAATGCAACAACATATGTTCTGTTATTAAGCAAAGATTGATATAGAGTTTGTGTTGTCAATAATCTCAACATTTTGTTTTTGGTTGACTGTATGCTACTATGTTGACTGTCTTGTTATAATTGTCATAATCTAGTCGACTGAATTAGTAGTGTATTCGACTGAAATCATCTTACTAACAGAAATCTATAAATAGACTAAACACAAGTCTTTTTAGAAGACTTTTGATGAACTAACAATTTCATTTATGTTTCATATTTCTCTTAGCTCCATGAGTTCTTCAAGAAGACGGTGATGATCTTTCTTGAAAGAGATTCAAAGAGGAGATTATATTGCGCATTCATTGTCTGATCAATATCTGCACAAAAAGGTGTTCTGTCATTGATTGTGAGGCTTGACATCCTGTGAAGACTGTTGGAATTGATTGTAATGCTTGACATCCTGTGAAGACTGCTGGAATTGATTGTGTGGCTTGGAATCCGTGAAGACTGGTGGTTTTTGACCTGCTGATTGTAGGGGATAGTGCACTTTGAGGATTGTTCAAAGTTGTGTTGGCAGATTGCAGAATAGGCGATTCATACTGCAAGTCTTGCTGGTTTATTGCCTACATTTTGGTTTTGGGTTAGAGAGGAGATTTATATTTTTGACGTGAAGGTCTTCAATAGATTCCTTATTATAAAAACCGCAACCATTATAATGCATTTGCTTCCTGGGTTGGAAGGACACTGGATGTAGGCATTGTTGGCCGAACCAGTATAAAAACCTGTGTTTGCATTTCTCTATCCCTTATCTTTTACATTACAGTCGACTTTATTCTTTACGCAGTCAACTACGTATTTTCCGCTGCATACATATTCTGATTGCTTGCATTTCAAGAAAGTTTAAAAAGCTTTAGATTTTGATTACAAGATTGCGAAAAGAATTTGTTTTTGAAACAACACCAATTCACCCCCCTCTTGGTGAAGAAAGAAGCCAACCTGTTTTCCAACAAAAAGATAGAGAGATAAAAAGATAGAAAGATAAAATGTCTAATCGGTTAAGAATCACACACATAGACTAGTTATACCACGAGTCCTCGGCAACGACGCCAAAAACTTGTTAACACCCTGGCAAGTGTACTAGGTCATATAAAGTAATAATAAGTGGTAAGACCAAGTATCGTTTAGAGTCTCATGGCACTAAACAGTTGTGCTTTTGCTTAACCAATTAAGACTATAAGAGCAATATTTTGGGGTTTTTGAATGTAAAACAATAAAAGTAAATATGCATGTAATTTGATCAATTGAGGCTAAACACAAAAGTGAATGAATGATGTTGATAATATGAGATGAATATGTTATTAGGGTTAGATTTCACCTAATCACTCTCATGCATAAAAGAATTCATCTTCTTCATTAATATTAATGCAACTTTCTAAATTACCCTAAACCCGATGTCTCAGCGAAGAGAGCCTACTCCATATTACTTACTATGTCTAGTCTCCCTAGCAATTAGTCATGCATTTCAGTGTACAGAAGCTTGTTGACTCACTGGCAAGCATACCAAATCGTTGCAAGTAATATAATCGGTAAACCCGATATCGTTCTTCCCAAGAGACTCGAAAGGACTTATCGTTCGTGTGAACAAAAATCGTAAGACTCGTAGAGACAAATATTAATTGTTTGGAATGCAAAGACACAAAATAAACATGCAATGCGTTGATTCAGTTGACGAAAAAGACTATGGATGAATGAAGTTGTTGGGGGTTTACAATTTCATCTTATCTGCCCTCTCTTATCTACTCCTCTTGTTTAAATTGCTTTGTGATCTAATCATTATGCAAACTTTTTTGGCCTATGTTAGCGGAATGGCAAGTGTACCATATCGTATCAAGTAATAAAAATGGTAAAACCCATTATCGTTCTTCCCATGAGACTCGAAAGGCCTTATCGTTCGTATGAATCAAAATCGTAAGACTTGTGAAATAAAAATTAATTGTTGTGGTGAATGCAAAGACAGAAAATAAACATGCAATGAGTGATTCAACTAACGAGAAAAAAGTATGAATAAATGGAGTTGTTGGGGGTTTACAATTTCATCTAATCCACTCTCTCTTATTTACTCCTCTTGTTTAAATAGCCTTATTATCTAATTGCATGCAAACTTTCTTGGCCTCCCCTTAACCCGATCCCATGGCGAAAAGGGCCTATTACTAATTACCGGCTTGCTATCCCTAGCCTCCCCTAGCAACTAGCAACGCATTACAAACAGAGCAAATACAATTGATCGTCCTACCCCCCTATCTCTAGGTGGTATTGCTTAACCAAGGTAATTCTCACCATTTCGTGACATTACTGTACGTCCCCGTATCAATAAAGGAAAAAATCAATTACCGAATGAGTTAAACGATAAAGGCTTTAAGCACAGTATGAGAATCCAACAATTGATAATAAACGCATATCAAAATCATATAATTCAAACAAGAGTTTCAATAAAAGAGAGTATTAAAAGATTACATTGTTCCCCCAACAACAAAAGGGTTTAGTTCACCATTGTCATGGTGAACCAAGATGAAAATAATGGAAGATATGGAAAACAAACCCTAGAAAAGATGAAAAGGAGTTTAAGCATCCAAGAGATCCTCTCCAGAGAGTGAAAAGTAGGTCTGGCCGCCCTTCTCCGTCAAAAGAATGAGAATGAAGTCGCACTAGGGCTATTTATAGCTGAGTGAGCGCAACAGAAAATAGGCCCGAGCCTAATAGGCAACCGCCCGGAGTCACACTTATGCCGCCGACGGTTTGCCTCATTGCCGCAAAACCGCCTGGCGGTTTGCCTCTTACCGCAAAACCGCCAAGCGTCGCTGCCTTGGTGCAAACTCCTCGCATTTGGCCGCCCAGCGGTGCAATTTTGCCGCTGGGCGGTTTCTAGACTCTTCTTTTCTTGATTTTCTTCCTCTATCTTGAGTCTAAGGCCTTTATCTTCACCTTCATTCTTCACTTCCATCAAAATTGCTGCAAAACAAGCAAAATATCGCTAAAAACTGCTTTTGACTCTCGACTGACTCATTTATTGAATTTTGTTTGATTTCAAGATCATTCTAAGCAGTAAAGGGAGTAATTTGGTCTAAAATAGCACATGAAAATAACGGTTTTTCAACCGTTATCAGCCTACCCTTAACCCGATCCCTCGGCGAAAAGAGCCTATTACTAATTACCGACTTGCTATCCCTAGCCTCCCCTAGTAACTAGCATTGCATTACCTAACAGAAGCAAAAACAATTGATTGTCCTACCTCACTATCCCTAGGTGGTATTTCATTAATCAAGGAATTTCTCATCAGTTCATGACATTACTGTACATTCCCGTATCAATAGAGACAAACAACAGTTATCGAATGAGTTAAACAATAAAAGCCTTAAGAGCAGAAACAAATTGATAATCAAAGCATATGAAAATCATATAAATAAACAAGAGTTTCAATAAAAGAGAGCTTCAAAAGATTACATTGTTTCCCCCAAACAACAAAAGGGTTTAGTTCACCATTGTCATGGTGAACCTAGATTAAAATAATGGAAGAATGGAAGAGCAAACCCTAGATAGGGTGGAAAGGAGCCTAAGCATCCAAGAGATCTTCTCCAAGGAGTGAAAATTAGGTCTGGCCGTCCCCTTCTGTCAAAAGAATGAGAATGAAATCGTAGCAGGGCTATTTATAGTTGAGGAGCGTCACAGAAAACAGGCCCAAGCCCAACAGACAACCGCCCAGCGTCACACTTATGTCGCCCGACAGTTTGCCTCTAATCGCAAAACCGCCAGGCGTCCACGCCAGGGTGCCACTCCTCGCATCTGGCCGCCCAGCGGTGTATTTTTTCCGCCGGGCGGTTCCTAGACTCTTTTTTTCTTGGTTTTCTTCCTCTGTCCTCAGTCTAAGTCCTTCATCTCCAACTCCATTCTTCACTTCCATCAAAATTGCTACAAAACGATGGAAAACAAGCATAATATCGCTAAAAACAACTTTTGACTCTCGACTGACTCATTTATTGAGTTTTGTTTGATTCCAAGCTCTTTTTAAGCAGTAAAGGGAGTAAACATTCCTAAAGTACATGATGAGAACTACTCAATTTCAGATCGTCAGTGATAATCAAATCAAGATGCACGCATGCTTTCACTTCAGTTATCTCACACATTCCTCAACAGATGTTACATATTATGAATGACCAATCCACTAAGCAAAGATGCAATCATGAAATTTAGAAATTCTCACCAAGCAAGTGTTTCACTCAATCACTCAAGTGTTTAGGGTGGCACTCCAATTCTTCATCATTCACAAGTCACATAAAATAAAATTGTCGTTCATCTCAAACAATCAAAATCATTACATGCAAATGCCATCAAAAGGACTTTTCCAAGGCTTGTAATGAGGCTGGGCTATCAGGAAAAATTGGTTTTTCTGGATCACAAAATCTTTGAATCAAGAGAGCTCATTTATCATTCAAGGTTCAAGTTCAACTCTCTTTCTTAACCAATCTCACTTGTCCCCAACTTCTTCCCTTTTTCTTTTTTGTTTACATTGAGCCCATCTCTCATGATTTTTCTTTTTCTCATGTTTTTTCATTTTCAACACTTGAGCTCAATGCCTTTCTTTTCGTCATTCAAACTTTCCCCACAACCCCAAACTTGAACCTTGAATGTACTTACAGTCATTAACCCAATTCAAAGTAAATAGTTTCAGCACAAGGGTTTTCATTCTATTTAGGGCCAAGGTTCAAAAAGGGTATAAAATTTCAAGCACTTTGGATAAAAATTTGGCTAAGTAAGGGCTTCCAAAAATGGCCTTGATCATATGACATATACATGCAATTCAATCAATCATCAAGACTTAGGCATTATCATTCATGCTTTCCTGTGAATAAATTCATATAGCAATAAAACTCTGGAGCTCAATACCTCACATAACATGTTTTCTCACATATATTCATTCATATGCCCTGCTTAGCATCATAACCACAATCATAACTCATCACACATCTGTTTCACCAAATATCCACATGCAATGCAACTCGATAATCATCCACATCAAATCATCATCGAACAAGCTCATCATGCAATTATTCAGTCAAACATCTTCAGAAAAGTATTCAAGCCAAGCATACACACTGAAAATAAAATTTAACCTATTCTAAGAATTCAAAATGCAAAAGTGAAAGAGAGAATCTAGGTTGCCTCCTAGTAACGATTGTTTAAAGTCACGAGCCTAACCCAAACCTGTTTAGCACTTGTCAGTAAGTGCAAATACTTCCAACACCCATCAGTAGGTGTGCCTTCCTGGTATCCTTCAGTGGATACAAAAATTAGCATCCCTCAGTTGATGCTACCCCAAAATTGTTCAAATAATCAAAGAATTACAAGTTCAAAAATAAAATAAACCTAAACTAAAATAAAATAAGAAAATAATTTACAACAATTGGGATGACCCCAACAAACACCCATCAGTAGGTGCTGCAACCCTTGATATTCTTTTCTTTTTCTTCTTTCTGCTGAATTTCTTTAGAAAATTAAGAACACCAAGCACTTGCTTCCATGTTTCAATCATAGGAACTTTAATCTCCAATTTCTTGAAGATCTCCATATAGCACTTGACTTTCTTTTCCTTCCTATGAGTTTTCTTTCGATGAGGAAGGGGCTTTTCATATGATCTTTTCTTCTTTCCTTTCTTCCTCTTTTTCTCACTTTTTTCTCTCAACTTTCTCTTTTTCTCTTTTTTTTTTTATTTTTGCATATTTTTTCTTTTTTTCTTTTTTCTCAACTACTTCATTTCCTTCCTCACTCAACCTTTTCTCCTCTATCTTCTCATAATCTATTTCTATCTTTTCCTCATCAACAACATTATCAACTTCAAAACTAGAGGCTTGACATTCCTCCCTAGGGTTAACCTCAGTATTAACCCTAGAATTCAATATCTCATTGGAGTGCCGAATCCGTATCTTCGACCTTTTATTTCTTGCTTCACTCTCTTCTTTAGAGGATAGAGAATTTTTGATGATTCGTTCCAATGTTTCATCAATTCTATTGATTTTCTCATTCAAAGCATATACCCGTTGTTGCCCTAATAGTAATTGTTGATGTGGTTCTCCTGCTTGTTCATTCCAACCTTGATCCGTGATTGAGTAAGGTTCCCACCAGTAGTTGAAATTATTTTGATAGAATTGAGTGCCTATATAATCAAATTTTTGTTCAAACTGCATTCTGCAAAGATTAGGCACAAAACCCTAGAAAACATTTATTAGAACAAAAATAAAAACAAACATAAAATAATGTCCAATTCAATCAATTTACACTACTTGAAAAAGTTAAACCTCGAGTCCCCGACAACGGTGCCAAAAACTTGTTGACTCACTGGCAAGCGTACCAAATCGTTCTAAGTAATATAATTGGTAAAACCTGATATCGTTCTTCCCAAGAGACTCGAAAGACCTTATCGTTCGTGTGAACTAAAATCTAAGACTTGTAGAGAGAAAAATTAATTGTTTGGAATACAAAGACACAAAATAAACATGCAATGTGTTGATTCAGTTAACGAAAAAGACTATGGATGAATGAAGTTGGTGGGGGTTTACAATTTTATCTTATCTTCCCTCTCTTATCTACTCCTCTTTTTTAAATTGCTTTGTTATTTAATCTTTATGCAAACTTTCTTGGTCTACCCTTAGCCCGATCCCTCGGCGAAAAGATCCTATTACTAATTACCGGCTTGTTATCCCTAGCCTCCCTAGTAACTAGCAATGCATTACCGAACAAAAGCAAAAACAATTGATCTTCCTTCCTCCCTATCCCTAGGTGGTATTTCATTAATCAAGGAATTTCTCACCAATTCATGACATTATTGTACGTTCCCGTATCAATAAAGACTAACAACAGTTATCGAATGAGTTAAACGATAAAAGCCTTAAGCACATATGAGAACCCAACAATCGATAATCAAAGCATATGACAATCATATAATTAAACAAGAATTTCAATAAAAGAGTTTCAAAAGATTACATTGTTTCCCCCAACAACAAAAGGGTTTAGTTCACCATTGTCATGGTGAACCTAGATGAAAATAATGGAAGAATGGAAGAGCAAACCCTAGATAGGATGAAAATGAGCCTAAGCATCCAAGAGATCTTCTCGAAAGAGTGAAAATTAGGTTTGGCCGCCCTCCTTTGTCAAAAGAATACGAATGAAATCGCAACAGGGCTATTTATAGCTGAGGAGCGTCACAGAAAACAGGCCCAAGTCCAGCAGACAACCGCTCGGCGTGACACTTATGCCGCCCGGCGGTTTGCCTCTTATCGCGAAACTGCCCAGCTCCAGGGGTCCACCGCCTGACGGTTTGCTTCTAATCGCAAAACCGCCAGGCATCCATGCCAAGGTGCCACTCCTCGCATCTGGCCGCCCAGCGGTGTATTTTTGCCGCTGGGCGGTTCCTAGACTCTTCTTTTCTTGGTTTTCTTCCTCTGTCCAAAGTCTAAGACCTTCATCTCCAACTTCATTCTTCACTTACATCAAAATTGCTACAAGACAATGTAAAACAAGCATAATATTGGTAAAAACAACTTTTGACTCTCGACTGACTCATTTATTGAGTTTTGTTTGATTCCAAGCTTATTCTAAGCAGTAAAGGGAGTAATTTGGTCTAAAATAACATATGAAAATAATGCTTTTTAAACCGTTATCAAAGCTTAAAGTAATTGACCGTCCTATTCCTATGTCTAGGTAATATTGGATAATCAAGAGAATTCCCCTCATGTCTAGATTTTCCTGTATGTGTCCATATCAACAAAATCAATGATCATGACATTGAATGAGTTAAACAACGCAAGCTTAGAGTATAGAGGAAAAAGCCTACCAAATAATGAATGAAAGCATATATATTTGAGAACAATTCAAATACAAGAGAGTTTAGATGTTACATCATTCCTCAACAACAAATAAGATTAGTTCCCATCATCATGGAGAAACTAGGTGTACAATGGAATGAAAGAGATAGAAACCCTAGAAACAGAAAATGAGAGTTTTCAATTCCCCAAATTTGCCCTCAAAGGGGTGAAAAATGTGTTTCTGTGCTTAATCCATCCAAAGATACATTCTCTAAGATGTTCTGGCCTTAAAATAGGGTACCAAAATAACTGAAAATGGGTCCAGGTCCAAAATAGATCATAAAAATAACAGAAAAACTGGCCCAGATCCACGGAAATGGCGCTCAGCGCTGAAATACCGCTCAAAGGTAGGTGTGACACTCAGAATGACACTCAACAGTGTCGCCCAAGCGCAAAACAATGAAGAATTGGCAAGAAAACTGGCGTTCAGCGCTGGACTGGTGCTCAACGCTCATTTTCTGCTCAACGCTGCTTTTTCTGCACTCTAGTCAACTTTTCATCATTCTGGTCAACTGATTGACTTTTCTGGTTGACTGTTGACTTTTCTGGTTGACTGTTGACTTTTCTGGTTGACTGATTGACTTTTCTGCATTATGATTGAGTTTTCTGCACTGCAACTCTTTGATACTTCAAACCTTCTTTCAAATCATTCCAAAAACCTACAAAAATCAAGGGAATTTAATGATAAAATCTTAAAGCATATCCTCAACTCTCTTATTCACAAAACTAAAGCAAAATCATGAGTTCAAGCTAGTTTCTAAATCAAAAAGAGTGCATTTGATATCAAAATTAAGTATAAAAATAACGGTTTTTGAACCGTTACCATCCACTTGAAAAGAAATTGATAAATAATAAAGAAAAAAGTATCAGCTGGAATAAAAGAAGCTATGCTTTATCTAATAATTGAAATGAAATTTCATCACGAAAAAAATGTGAACAATGAATCAGCCACCGTGTGCACATCTTCTTCTCCAAGTGAATTGAATGAGTGCTCTTTTTAAAAGAAACAAAATTAACGCATCTACCTCCTAGCTAAACATCATCGTGCACCTGGAATCCAATATTCAATGCAAAAATTGTTGAACCCATTTGAAGGCAGCGAGAACGAATTTTCCCTGGACGTGACATGTGTGCACCTTTCTCCCAATCAGCGTTTTCCTAAGTAAATGAAAGCAAATCGTTCAGCTCTTTTCTAAAAGAAATGAAAACGAATTGATAAAGGATGTCCAGCTTGCCACTGAATGAAATACTGTTTGCTTTCTCTCTCTCAATGAAAATCAATCACTGCTTGTGCACCTAATGATAGACGTAACAGCATCAACATCAAATTAAAATGGAATATGTCTCTTCTATCATGGTCAGCGTGTTCCACTGTCTCCAACCATGTTGGACGCTATCTCTTCTCTCATGGTCAGAGTTTTTGGACAGGAGAGTGTTTTTAGACAACATAAATCCTGAAAATCAGGCTCTTTTGGTTAGTATGCTAAGTTGCTACAAAACATCACACGGAATTTTTCATGGATTATAATGTGGCTTGGGCTAACAAGAAAAATTGGTTTTTCTAGATCACAAAATCCTTGAGTTAAGAGAGTCATTTAAGCATTTATCATTCAAGCACAAACTCTCTTTTATAAACCAATCTCACTCATTCCCAACTTTCCCTTTTCTTTTCATTGAGCTTATCTTTTTCTTTTATTCTATCTTTTTCTATCTTTTCTATCTTTTTCATTTTTTCATGCTTTTGCTCAACACTTTAGCTCAATGCTTATCTGTCTTTTTCAACTTTCCCAACAACCCCAAACTTGAACCTTTATCAATACCACACAATAATTCTCAACTTAACTCAAGGTAAAGATTTTCAAAAATGGTTTTCACATATTGTTTAACGCTTAGGTTCAAAAAGGGTTTTCACATACTGTTTAAGGCATAGGTTCAAAAAGGGTAGAACACATGGTGTTCTTTTTCATAGGATGAAGTTGTTTGCATTGGCTAAGAAAGGGCTAATAAAAGATGGCCTTGATCATATGACACATACATGCAATTCAATCAATCATAGAAACCTGAGAAAAATCATTCATGCTTTCAAGTAGATAACAATCATTCAAAAAAAATATGGAGCTCAAAACCTCACTCATAGGCTCAATCAATATTCCACACATCCCAGATAAACACCCTACTTAGAATCATAATCACAATCACAAAGTTATTAAGCATCTGTTCACATGCCTTGTGAACCACCACCTGTATATCAGCATATTGTGCACATACTCAACACTATCAATGACAGGCATCATCAAGTGATACTCATCATGCAATAATCAAACCACTGCATCAGTGTTAACGGAATGGCAAGTGTATCATATCGTATCAAGTAATAAAAATGGTAAAACCCATTATCGTTCTTCCCATGAGACTCGAAAGGCCATATCGTTCGTATGAATTAAAATCGTAAGACTTGTGAAAGAAAATTTAATTGTTGTAGTGAATGCAAAGACAGAAAAATAAACATGCAATGAGTGATTCAATTGACGAGAAAAGAGTATGAATAAATGGAGTTGTTGGGGGTTTACAATTTCATCTAATCCGCTCTCTCTTATTTACTCCTCTTGTTTAAATAACCTTATTATCTAATTGATGCAAACTTTCTTGGCCTCCCCTTAACCCGATCCCTCGGCCAAAAGGGCCTATTACTATTACCGGCTTGCTATCCCTAGCCTCCCCTAGCAACTAGCAACGCATTACAAACAGAGCAAATACAATTGGTCGTCCTACCCCCTATCCTTAGGTGGTATTGCTTAACCAAGGAAATTCTCACCATTTCGTGACATTACTGTACGTCCCAGTATCAATAAAGGCAAAAATCAGTTGCCGAATGAGTTAAACGATAAAAGCTTTAAGCATAGTATGAGAATCCAACAATTGATAATAAACGCATATGAAAATCATATGGAAAGCGAACCCTAGAAAAGATGAAAAGGAGCCTAAGCATCCAAGAGATCCTCTCCAGAGAGTGAAAAGTAGGTCTGGCCGCCCTCCTCTGTCAAAAGAATGAGAATAAAGTCGTTCTAGGCGTATTTATAGCTGAAGAGCGCAACAGAAAATAGGCCCGAGCCTAACAGGCAACCGCCCGACGTCACATTTATGCCACCCGGCGGTTTGCCTCATTGCCGTAAAACCGCCTGGCGTCAGGGGTCCACCGCCCGGCGGTTTTCCTCTTACCGCAAAACCGCCAGGCATCACTGCCTTGGTGCAAACTCCTCGCATTTGGCCGCCCAGCGGGGCAATTCTACTGCTGGGCGGTTTCTAGACTCTTCTTTTCTTGATTTTCTTCCTCTATCTTGAGTCTAAGGCCTTCATCTTCACCTCCATTCTTTACTTTCATCAAAATTGCTGCAAAACAATGCAAAACAAGCATAATAATGCTAAAATCAACTTTTGACTCTCGACTGACTCATTTATTGAGTTTTGTTTGATTTCAAGCTCATTCTAAGTAGTAAAGGGAGTAATTTGGTCTAAAATAGCACATGAAAATTACGGTTTTTCAACCGTTATCAATCAGATAAAATATCCAACCAAGTACATCAAATCCTATATTACTAAACAGAAGCAAATGAGTTCAATTGAAAAACAGAAAAGTTCAGAAAACTGGGTTGCCTCCTAGTAAGCGCTTCTTTAATGTCACTAACTTGACCCAATAAGCTCACGGATCTACCAACTTCATTATTGTGGAAAGACGTTCCACTTCTCCTCCCAAGTAGTCCTTGAGCCTTTGACCATTCACCACCCAACTTCTCTGTGGATCACTAGCAGCTAGATCTACAAACTCAATTGCTCCATGAGGATGCACGCTCTTTACTATGAAAGGCCCTGACCATTTTGACTTCAACTTTCATGGAAACAGCTTCAGCTTTGAATTGAACAATAACACCTGTTGTCCTGGATTGAAGACCCTCTTTATCAAATTCCTGTCACGATAGAATTTTACCTTTTCTTTATAACTCCTAAAGGAGTCATATGCATGCAACCTCATCGCTTCAAGCTCCAGCATCTGCCTCCTGCATTTATTCTGAGTTTCATGAGGATCAAAATTTAGAAATTTCAGAGCCCACAAAGGTCTATGCTCCATCTCCACTAGCAGATGACATGCTTTCCCATACACCAACTGAAATGGTGATAAACCTATGTATGTCTTCATAGCCATCCTGTAAGCCTAGAGAGCATCATCCATTTTCTGTGACCAATCCTTCCTTGATGAGGCAACTGTTTTCTCCAGAATCCTCTTAATCTCCTTGTTAGAAACTTCCGCTTGGCCATTTGCCTGTGGATGATAAGGTGCGGCCACCTTATGTCTTACACCATAATGTTTGAGTACCTTTGCAAGCTGGGACTATTAGAATCGTTGCAACGAAATTATTAGCGTGGAATAACAAACCGAGAGGGGGGTTGAATTGGTTATATTACTTTCTCGTGCCTTTTAGTATTTTTCTCAAGTTCACTTACTAAGCGGATAATTAAACTGAAATAAATAGAGTAAGGAAGAGAGAAAAGTTGCACAGATGATTTTATCCTGGTTCAGATCACAAGATAAACCTTTTTCACTAAACACAAAACAATTACAATTAATAGTCACGCAGAAAATTAACTTGTAAGAGTTTAGAATACCACCTCTCTTGAAACCACAAGAGATGAACTTACACCTCTTTTGAGTCTTCACAAAGGATGACCACCTCCTTCGAATACTTCACGAAGGATGAACCTCTTCCGAGCACCTCCTCAGACGCACCAAGGATGAAAAAGCTATTCCTCTGTCACCGCAATAGCACTTCACAACTTTGCAGACAAGAGTTTCTTTAGCTCAAGCAACAAAACATTGTTCTCAATGATTTCATATGTTTTTAGCACAAGGGAAGAGTTGTTTCTGTAGAAACACTGAGCCAAATTTATAGACTCAATCCAGAGCTCTTCCATTTTTCGAAACTGGCCATTTTAACGCATTTAATCGATTAAAATGAGTACAACGACTAGTTTTTCAAATCAGAAACCACTAACGGCTAGTATTAATCGATTATTCTTAATTTTAATCGATTAACTAATAGATTAAAATAGGAGTTAATCGATTATTCCAGAGCCATTTGGGTTTGCTGTGCCAGCCTTGTTTTAATCGACTAAAACAACTTGTTTTTGATTCTGAAAAATGATTAATTACATATAGAGTACATGAATCAAACCCTATTACATCTCTACTCAACAATACATCAAACATGATTATTACAAAAGCTTTTTAATTGTAATGGATCTTCAGATAATCTTCTTGGATCTTGTGTTGTGAATTCTGTACATCATCAAAACTTCATCTTTAATTTTTTGCTAACATTCTCCCCCTTTTTGATGATGATAAAAAACTATCTCCAAGATTAAAGCTTTTTAATAATCTGGAACAAACACAACTCATAAAGGAAGAGAGCATAAGAAAATAAAAAGGATCTTTAAATTATTTTCTCCCCCTTTTTTTATCATAAGAGAAAGGTTGTTTGAATTAATATTTATGAAGTTATGACTCCCCCTTAATAAAAGAATGTATGCATAATTCAAGAAGATAAACAAACAAATAAAACACACAATATTATTTAATTTTTGAAATTGCAAGGCATACAATAAAACACACAAGGCAAATCATCACTATCAAAATGCCTTTCTAATCTTGATATCCTATCATCAAGGCTCTTGAGATGAGTACATATCTCCTCATGGCGAGTGTTTTGGATAGCCATCATCTCATGTTGAAGTCTAGCCATTTCAGACATTTCGAGTGTTTTGGATAGACTCGAAAGGCTTTTTGTTCGCGTGAATTAAAATCGTAAGACTTGCGGAGAAAATAAATATGCAATGTGATTCAATTGACGAGATTTGGGCAATGGATAAATGTAGTTGTTGGGGGTTTACAATTTCATCTAATCCTCTCTCTTTTATTTACTCCTCTTGTTTAAACAGCGTTATTATCTAATTGCATGCAAACTTTCTTGGCCTCCCCTTAACCCGATCCCTCGGCGAAAAGGGCCTATTACTAATTACCGGCTTGCTATCCCTAGCCTCCCCTAGTAACCAGCAACACATTACAAACAGAAGCAAATACAATTGGTCGTCCTACTCCCCTATCCCTAGGCGGTATTGCTTAACCAAGGAAAAATATCACCAGTTCATGTCATTACTGTACATCCCCGTATCAATAAAGTCAAACAACGATTACCGAATGAGTTAAACGATAAAAGCATTAAGCACAGTATGAGACTCCAACAATTGATAATAAACGCATATTGGACACATATAATTCAAACAAGAGTTTCAATAATCAAGAGTATCAAAAGATTACATTGTTCCCCCAACAACAAAAAGGGTTTAGTTCACCATAGTCATGGTGAACCAAGATGAAAATAATGGAAGATATGGAAAGCAAACCCTAGAAAAGACGAAAAGGAGCCTAAGCATCCAAGAGATCCTCTCCAAAGAGTGCAAAGTAGGTTTGGTTGCCCTCCTCTGTCAAAAGAATGAGTTGAATTTCGTAACAGGGCTATTTATAGGTGAGAAGCACAGCAGAAAAATACGCCCAAGCCCAGCTGACCACCGCCCGGCGTCACACTTTGCCGCCCGGCGGTGGACCTTGAAACGCACCACCGCCCGGCGGTAGGGGTCTACCGCTCAGCGGTTTCCCTCGTGCCGCAAAACCACCCGGTGGCAGGGGTCTGTCGCCCGGCGCCCAAAATTGTTGTCTTCTCCTCCCGTTTGACCGCCCGGCACCAGGGGTTTACCGTCGGGCAGTGCCTAGACTCTTCTTTTCTCTGATTTTCTCTCTTTTCTTGAGTCTATGACCTTCATCTTTATTCCCAATCTTCACCTCTGTCAAATTTGATGCAAAACAATGCAAAACAAGCATAAAATTGCTAAAAACAGCTTTTGACCCTCGGCTGACTCATTTATTGAGTTTTGTTTGATTTCAAGCTCATTCTAAGCAATAAAGGGGCTAATTTAGCCCAAATTAGCATATGAAAATAACGGTTTTTCAACCGTCATAACAACCCCAAACTTAGAAATTTGCTTGTCCTCAAGCAAGATAAAATAAAACTGTAAAACAAAACAGAGCTTGACTTTCTACCCTTTCATCCAACGATTTAATATTTCCAAAGTGCATGACAAAACTTACTCAATTGTAGATAATCAGTGAACTCAAATCAAGATGCATGCTTGTTCTCAACTTAGTTTAGCTCATGCATTCCTCAACAGATGCTACACAGTATGAATGATCAGTCCACTAAACAAAGAATGCAATCATGAACTTAAGAAATTCTCACCAAGCAAGTGTTTCACTCAATCACTCAAGTATTTAAGGTAACACTCCACTCTTTATTGTTCACAAATCACATGAAATAAAATTGCCATTCATCTCACACAATCAACATCTTTCCATGCAAATGCCATCAAAAGGACTTTTCCAAGGCTTGTAATGAGGTCGGGCTATCAAGAAAAATTGGTTTTTCTGGATCACAAATTCTTGAGTCAAAAGAACTATTTCATCAATGAAAAGGTTCAAGTTTAAACTCTCTCTTGTTACCAATTTTACTCAGTCCCAACTTCTTCCCTTTTTCTTTTTCATTGAGCTCATCTTTATGCTTTTATTCTTTTCTTTTCTTTTTCTCTATTCATGTATTTTGATTTTCAACACTTGAGCTCAATGCTTCTCTTTGGCTTTTCCAATTTTCCCATGCAACCCCAAACTTGAACCTTTTCATTCCATACAATTATTCTCAACCCAACTCAAGATAAAAAATTTCAAATCAAAGGGTTTCATCCTGTTTTAGGCTAAGGTTCAAAAAGGATATAATCTTTAAAACTTTTTGGGTGGAAATTTGGCTAGAAAAGGGTTTTCAAACATGGCCTTGATCATTTGACATTCACATAAAAATCAATCAATCATCAATATTAAGGCAATAAAATTTATGCTTCAAAGTGAACAATACATACAACAATAAAAATTCTGGGGCTCAATACCTCACACAACATGCTTTCTCACACACAACCATTCATACATTTTGTTTTGCATCTTGACCATAATCATACTTTCTCACGCAACTGTTTCTCAGGATGTTAACATGCATACAACTCAATTCACATCAAATCATCATCAAATAGATTCATCATGCACAACAGTCAGTCAAACATCTTCAGAAAAAGTGTTCAAGTCAAGCATACACACTAAAAATTAAAATTCAAAAATTTAAAATGCAAGAGTAACGCAGAAATCCTAGGTTGCCTCCTAGTAGCGCTTGTTTAACGTCGCGAGCCTGACCCAAACCTCAAGGATCCACCAACATGATTACTGAAGCAAAGTGCTCTACATCTCCTCCTACGTAATGTTTGAGCCTCTGCCCATTCACTATCCAGCTTCGCTGGTGATCTTCATCATTTGAATGCTCAAGTTCTACTGCGCCATTTTCAAATACCTGTTTTACCACAAAGGTCCTGACCATTTTGATTTCAGCTTTCCAGGAAACAGCTTCAGCCCTGAGTTAAACAATAACACCAACTCCCCTGGGTGGAAGGTTCTCTTGAACAATTTTTTGTCATGATACAGTTTCACCTTCTCTTTATAGATCCTTGAAGAATCATATGCGTGCAACCGCATTTCTTCAAGTTCCAACATCTGATTTCTTTGTTTGCCTTGAGTGTCAGTAGGATCAAAGTTCAAAAATTTCAAAGCCCACAGAGCTTTATGCTCCATCTCTACTGGTAGATGGCATGCCTTCTCATAGACCAACTAAAAAGGTGAGAGTCCCATAGAAGTTTTCATTGCAGTTCTGTATGCCCAAAGAGCATCATCCAGTTTCTGTGACCAATCTCTCCTTGTAAGAGTAACAGTCTTTTCCAAAATTCTTTTGATCTCCTGGTTAGATACCTCAGCTTGCCCATTTGTTTGTGGATGATAAGGTGCAGCGACCTTATGTTTCACTCCATAATGTTTTAGCACCCTGACAAGTTGAGCATTACAAAAGTGCGATCCCCCATCGCTGATGAGTACTCTGGGGTACCAAACCGTTAAAAGATTTGCCTCTTCAAGAATTTGATCATCGTGTTAGCATCATTCTTGGGACATGCTAAAGCTTCCACCCATTTGCTCACATAATCAACAGCTACCAAAATATACTCATTATTGAATGATGGAGGAAAGGGTCCAACAAAATCAATACCCCAGCAGTCAAAAACTTCAACCTCCAGAATTCCTTGCAACGGCATCTCATGCCTTCTTGAAATATTCCCTGTCCTTTGGCATTTGTCACAACTCCGAGCATGGTTATAGGCGTCTTTAAACACAGTTGGCCAGTAAAATCCAGCTTGCAAAACTTTTGCAATTGTGCGCTCACCATTGTAATGGCCGGCATACGGAGAATTATGGCAATGCCACAAGATCCTTTCTGCTTCCTCCTTTGTTACACATCTCCTCAGAAGATTGTCAGCTCCTATCTTGAACAAGTACAGGTCATCCCAAATGAATTTTTTGGCATCATGTAAGAACTTCTTTTTCTACTGCCAATTGAGTCCTCCAGGAATAACACCTGCAACTTTGAAATTAGCCAGGTCAGTAAACCAGGGTCTTTGCTGAATATATAGAAGTGTTTCATCTGAAAATGACTCCCAGATTTCCTTCTCCTTTCTTGTTACTTCATCATTAACCAATCAGGATAAATGGTCAGCAATCAAATTTTCATTTCCCTTTTTATCTCCAACTTCTATGTCAAACTCTTGAAGCAGAAGTACCCATCTGATCAATCGTGGCTTTGAGTCAGGTTTAGTCAATAAATACTTTATAGCTGCATGGTCCATATAAATAATCACCTTGGACCCAATAAAGTAAGATCTAAATTTCTCCAATGCGTAAACTATAGCCAAAAATTCTTTTTCTGTGGTGGCATAATTTTGCTGTGCTTCATTCAGAACTTTACTGGCATAGTAAATAGCATGAAAGACCTTTTCTCTTCTTTGACCCAATATTGCGCTTATGGCATAGTCACTAGCGTCACACATAAGTTCAAACTCTTTACTAGTCTGGAGCAACAATTACTGGAGCGGAAATCAATTTCTTCTTCAAAATCTCAAAAGCTTGCAGACATGCAGGGCTCATTAAAAAGGGTGTATCTTTAACAAGCAGATTACTTAATGGCTTAGCAATCTTTGAGAAATCCTTAATAAAACGACGATAAAATCCCGCATGACCCAGAAAACTTCGAATACCTTTCACATTTGAGGGTGGTGGAAGCTTCTCAATAACCTCTACCTTTGCTTTACCCTCTTCAATTCCCTTTGCTGAGATCTTGTGCCCTAACACAATCCCTTCCGTAACCATGAAATGGCACTTTTCCCAATTCAGAACAAGGTTTGTTTGAACACACCTTTTAAGTACCACATCCAAGTTAGCCAAACACCTTTGAAAGGAATCCCCAAAAACAGAAAAACCATCCAGGAAAACTTCTATGCTTTTCTCCATGAACTCAGCAAAGATTGCTTGCATGCACCGTTGGAATGTAGCTGGTGCGTTGCATAACCCAAAAGGCATTTTTTTGTAGGCAAAAATGCCAAACGGGCACGTGAATGTTGTTTTTTCTTGGTCTTCAGGATCAACCACAATTTGATTATATCCCGAATAACCATCCAGGAAGTAATAATAGGTTTGTCCAGCCAATCTTTCTAACATTTGATCCATGAAGGGCAAAGGAAAATGATCTTTTCTGGTGGCTGTGTTTAATCTTCTGTAGTTGATGCACATTCGCCATCCAGTGACTGTCCTTGTGGGAATAAGCTCATTTTTTTCATTATGAATGACAGTCATCCCTCTTTTCTTAGGTACAACTTGAACTGGACTCACCCATTTGCTATCAGAAATAGGATAAATAATTCCTGCTTCTAATAGTTTCAAGACTTCTTTTCTCACGACTTCCTTCATTACTGGATTGAGTCTTCTTTGCGGTTGCACCACCGATCTATAGTCTTCTTCCATCAGAATTCTATGCATACAATAGGTGGGGCTTATTCCCTTGAGATCTGCAATTGACCAGCCTATAGCGCCTTTGTTTGCCTTTAAGACTTCCACCAACTTCCCTTCTTCTTCTGAAGATAATGACGCACTAATAATGACAGGCTTTTGATGGGTGTCGCAACCCACACAAATTTTATGTGCATAAAAGAATGCAGTATAGTGCTAGGGAATGACCCCTAGGTCGTCTCTCAAGGACCAATTGCGGTTCAGAGTCAAGTCTAACACGAAGTGGGGGGGTTTGAAATTGTTTTGTGAATGCAAGAAGAATTTAACCTAATTAAAACTGGAAATTAAATAAAGATGTAACCATAATTTAAAGTATTGAATTGAATGTGGAAAAACATGAAAACCGAACAGTTCTTCACAAGGCCGAACGGTTTTAACACGAGTGTGCCAAATACCGAACGGTTCTGTTCATAAGACCGAACGGTCCTGGTAAGGAAACCGAACGACAATTGAAGCAGAAAAGGAAACTAGTCAAACAAAGAAGCCGAACGGATTAAAAGCAAGACCGAATGCAAATAAAAATGTAAAAATTGGGCAAGTCAATGTAGAAGAAAGTCGAACGGTCTCTAATAGTGAAGCTTGTTAGAGACCGAACGGTGCTATTGGAAAACCGGACGGTAATGCAAAAACAGTAAACTTGCAGCAATCAAAACATAGTGCAGCGGAAACGAAATTGGAGAAACCAAATGTTGGAACAGTAAACTCGTAGAACAGTAACATGCAACAGTGACGAAGACAATGAACATTAAAATGAAACTAAAAAGTGGATGCAACCTGTTTGCTTCAAAACGAAATTAAAAATCTGCTCGTGACCATGATAGACTTCACTCCAGCGTAAATTCTTCAAGCATAAACATAGAATCTCTAAAAACATCATTCAAAGCAAAGCCTAAAGAAAATTCTAAAAGAGGCGGCTACCCATGAATAATTGAATCAGCGCTTAAAGAGAAGAAAAGAAAATCATTGCTTCCATTCATCCAATACCCCTCACGGTGAACATGTTCAAAGCTTCTTCCCAATTTTTGTTCAGCCGAGAATGTGTGCTCCAAAGAGAATGACGGCTACAGCTTGGTTCTCCTCCCTAGGGCTAAGTGTCCTCCAAAAATAGGGTGGGGTCCACCTCTAAAAACCCTAAAGTTGTCAAGAGTCTCCTTCTATAATTGGGCCTAGTCTAACACTACCAAAAATTGGCCTAAAAATACAAAACTTAATTTTAAAAAACCTAATCTACTAAATTAAAATTTGACTACATCTAAAATTAATTTGTAGAAATTCTTCAATTGTTTGTGCTCTTCCAAAAGTCTCCTAGTGTAATTCCAAAATTTCCCTGAAAATGAAAATAGGAATAATTAAGCTCAAATAATTCAAATTAATTAAAATATGAATTAGTGGTCTAATTAAGCCCAAATGGTGAAAATGACACAATAACTAAGAATTAAGCACAAATCATCAACACAATTCGGCGCAAGAAACTAAGTTAATGGTATAAAATATTGATTCATCAAAATAGACCACACTTAGTCTTTTGCACTCCTGGGCAAAATCAAGACGCAAAACAGGGAACAATACTGAGGACGTCAGGAAGTGACACAGACTCAACAGACAGAAAACAAAGACTCACGAGGAAAGAAACAGAATCACACAGTTCTCAAAAGATCTGGACAAAGAAAGGAAATAGACAGTATCCAACACAAAATCAGAGAAAGCAGATACTCATGAATTAATCCAAGCAATTCAAGACATGGCAAAATGATCAATCAGTTCAAGAGGTGAATCAAAAGCAACAGAGTCTCACAGATGCACTATCAGTGTTTCTCTCAAGTGTATAGGGTAAACAATGTCAACTCAATGCACTCAAGAAAGCAAGCAACAACTGACTTGGCAAGTCTCTAATATCAACACTCAAAACATATGCATGTTCAAATCAAAAGGTCTTTTATGGATGTAATGGGGCCAAGGACAAGGGGGGATATAATATGGATAAGAAGCTACAAACCAAAGGAAATAGAGGAGCAATGGGGAACAAGTGAAAATACAATCAAATCACACCCAAAACCCTCTTATTCAATCCTCTTCTTGACTCCATTTTCACACAACAATTTTTTAATTTTCTCATTTTTCTGTATCTTTTTTCTTTCCTTTTTTTTCATCTTGTCTCTTTCCTTTTCTCTCTTTTCAGAACGCAACTCTAAGAGATAAGATAACACAAAATATATACAAAAACAAACAAGAAGAGAAACCAACTAGCCAATTCATCTGAATCCCCAAGGAGACCACACTTGTTCCCAAAACACTTCCAAAGCTCCAAAATTCCCTAAGGTTAAGGTAATCATGGTTTTTCTCTTAGGGCTAGTGTATGAGCTTCAAAACAAAGAAATGGGGAAAGTATAGGCTCAAAAGGGGTTATCAAGGGATCACAACAAGGTAGGCTCATTTGGCTAGAGAGGCTCAACAACAAAACTGCCTTTATCACTTTCAAACATGCATATCAACCAAGAACTATCAACAAGAGTCAAGCCAAGGCATATGTGCAAGCAATCAAGAGACATATCACACACAAGAAAGATCATCAAGTGGCTCAAATCTCACACAGGGTATTTCTGTCACAATCAAATCAACTCTCAAACATCATAATCATCTTCCCAAGCAAAGAAAAGCAAGGATTTCCAACCAATCAGAGTATCAATGAAGTGAAGGAAAAATTGAAAACCTAAACAAAGTCCAGAATTCAAGAGAAACATGCAAAACTGTACACAAGACACAACAAAAACTACCTAGAAAACAAAAAATTTAACGCAGAAAACATAAACTAATCAAAGAAAAATCAGAATCTCTCCCAATAGACCACACTTAAACTACACAATGTCCTCAATGTGTCACACTCATCAGATCAGAAATCAGAACAGTCTATAGATCGTGGACAAGTGCAATAAAAGCGGGAAAGGGGGAAGAAAGGAAACTCCCTTGGTCATGGTGGCAGTTGCCAATTTTGGACTGTCAGGGAGAGGTCTTCCACCAGTGGATTCAGCAAAGAAGTCTTAAGGAGGAATTTCTTCAGTCTCCAGATTTGATCGAGCAGGGAGATGTCCTCCATAGCTGGATCTAAGAAGAAGTGATTGTTGATGGGCAGGTTCAGCTGGTGCCTATCAATCTTCAAACTGCTGTTTGCACCCTTGTCTTCCACCATGGGTGTGTGTTGGTCAAATTCATGTGTACCTCCTGCAACATGGTTAGTGCAATATGGTTCCAAAGAAATAACATGCAGGGGTATAACACCCAATCTCAGTGTAAGAGGCTGAACATCACATATACTCTCAGAACATGAATCAATTTCAGAAACAGAAACAATATCAATCATAGGTTCAGATTCATGTTCAGTGCATGGAGAACAAACATTCAGATGTGATAATACAAGGTGATTCTCATCATGCAAAGATGGGGAATGAAAATCATGCTCATCAACCTCATAATCATCAACATACCTATCAATAGCATAATCATCAACAACAGAATCAATCATAGGTATGTTTACCTCCACTTCCCTAAAGATTGGTAGAGTGGTGGAAGGTGAAGTTGGTCTACCTATCTCAAAAGTGTCGCTCATATCTGCCTGGTCTTCCAATTCTTCATCAGTCTCCTCAGGTGTAGGAGTGGGGACATAGGAGGGTGGAAAAGTAGGTGGCACAATAGTAAGCTCATGACTCTGCTCCCCATCTCCTATGTGGATAGCATCAACATCATCTGGAAGCTGAACAGCCTGAAATGGTGATTCCTCTAAAACATAAGATTGTTCCTCAATGAGCTGAGTGGCCATTTGCCCCATATGATCAGTCAAACTCTGAATAGAAGCTCTGGTCTCTTGCTGGAACTGAATGTTCTGCATGGCTATCTGCCTCATTAACTCCTTCAATGTAGGCTCAGAAGTAATGGAAGGATGAGGAGTTGCTTGGGCAGGCTCATGAAACTGCAGCTGCTGTGGTTCCTGAACAGGTGGAGAAGGCATACAAGAATTCGGAGATGGTTGATATTGTCGTGGAGTATCATACCATCCCAAGCTAGGGTTATTCCTTCCAGGATCGTTACTGTGACCATACTGAGCAGAGAAGAATTCATCCAAGAACATATGCTCAAGATCTTCCCAAGAAGTGATGGATCCACGAAGAAGACAAAACCGCCAATACCTTGCCGCTCCATGTAACGAGTACTCAAATGCCCTTAAGAACATGTCCTCATCTTGGACATCTAGAGGCTTCATTGAAGAGCATATGGTGTAGAACTCCTCCAAATGTCTATATGGGCATTCACCTGCAAAACCATGAAACCTAGGCAGCAAATCTATCAGTCCAGTGTTGAAAACACAACGAATATCCTCCTTATCAATTGGTAACGGCTCCCTAGGAGCACTCTTATGAGATGGAGGAGGAACCGTTCTGTTCTCGACATAGACATCAGCAGAGTATATATGAGAAGCAATATCAGAGTAACAAGCAGGAGCAGAATCATAGGCACGAGCAGAATGAGAATTACTCACACAGCCAAAATAGGTAGACATGGGAAAGAAGGGGGGAAAGAAGGATGTAATGAAAATATGAAACTAAAGCTACCTACATGCAACACACAATGACGAACACACAAAACAGAACATCACACTCACAACACAAGACAAAACACAACACACACTAACACAACAACGACCTAAAACCGAACCGTTGGTCCCCGGCAGCGGCGCCAAAATTTGATGGGTGTCGCAACCCACACAAATTTGATGTGCATAAAAGAATGCAGTATAGTGCTAGGGAATGACCCCTAGGTCGTCTCTCAAGGACCAACTGCGGTTCAGAGTCAAGTCTAACACGAAGTGGGGGGGTTTGAAATTGTTTTGTGAATGCAAGAAGAATTTAACCTAATTAAAACTGGAAATTAAATAAAGATGTAACCAGAATTTAATGTATTGAATTGAATGTGGAAAAACATGAAAACCGAATAGTTCTTCACAAGGCCGAATGGTTTTAACACGAGCAGCAACAACAATATCATCTTTGAGTGTATGTTCAAACCTTCAATGAATATGATCAAGTAGGCCGCCTTATCAAACCCATGGATTGGGGTTTTTCTCAACAAGCCTTTAAATCTGCCACATGCATGCCCAAGGGTTTCCTCCATTCTTTGTTGAAAAGACGAGATTTCCAGCTTCCCTTGATTGATGTTCGATTGCGGAAAGAATCTGGTTACAAACCGTCTTGTTAAAACGTCCCAACTTCTAAACATCCCTCCATCAAATGAGTGTAGCTAGTCCTTAGTGTTTCCTCCCAAAGAGAACGGGAATAAGCTAAGTCTGATTCTTTCATATGAGACTCCAGCCACCTTAACAGTATTGCAAATTTCGCCAAAGATGGTCAAATGTTTGTAGGGATTCTCACTTGGCAATCCGTGAAACTGGTTACTTTGGACCAACTAAATAAGTGCAGGGCTCATCACCAAAATCGTTGCATTGTCAGCAGAAATGACAATGCTGTTGAAATTCAAGGGACCCACAATGTTGGCTGAGTCCCCAGTGTACGTCTCTGAGGAGGAGGTTGTTCCGCCACCTCCTCCAAGTCCTGTGCAAAAGGTTGCAAAAGTGGTTCAGGAGAAGGAAAGTTCTCACGTTCAGTATGATTAACTCTCCTCCCTCTCCTGTCTGGTAGCCCCTCGAGAAGAGGTTGTTGGTCTTTTCTGCTCCTAGTGTGTACTCCTTCCTGCATACACAAGAAAAAAATACCCCTAAAAGCACTTTTACAAAAAAATAAAACAAAACAAAACAAAAGAACAAAAATATAAACAAATAATTACACACAAGTCAAATTCAGTCAATTCACACTACTTGATAAGTCAAACCTCGAGTCCCAGGCAGCAGCGCCAAAAACTTGTTAGGGGATTGGCAAGTGTACCAAATCGTATCAAGTAATAAAAATGGTAAATCCCATTATCGTTCTTCCCATGAGACTCGAAAGGACTTATTTTTCGCGTGAATTAAAATCGTAAGACTTGCGGAGAAAAATTCAATAATTTTGGTGGATGCAATGACAGAAAATAAATATGCAATGTGATTCAATTGACGAGATTTGGGCAATGGATAAATGGAGTTGTTGGGGTTTGCAATTTCATCTAATCCTCTCTCTTTTATTTACTCCTCTTGTTTAAACAGCGTTATTATCTCATTGCATGCAAACTTTCTTGGCCTCCTCTTAACCCGGTCCCTCGGCGAAAAGGGCCTATTACTAATTATCGGCTTGCTATCCCTAGCCTCCCCTAGTAACCAGCAACGCATTACAAACAGAAGCAAATACAATTGGTCGTCCTACTCCCCTATCCCTAGGCGGTATTGCTTAACCAAGGAAAATTCTCACCAGTTCATGTCATTACTGTACGTCCCCATATCAATAAAGTCAAACAACGATTACCAAATGAGTTAAACGATAAAAGAATTAAGCACAGTATGAGACTCCAACAATTGATAATAAACGCATATGAGACACATACAATTCAAACAAGAGTTTCAATAATCAAGAGTATCAAAAGATTACATTGTTCTCCCAACAACAAAAAGGGTTTAGTTCACCATAGTCATGGTGAACCAAGATGAAAATAATGGAAGATATGGAAAGCAAACCCTAGAAAAGACGAAAAGGAGCCCAAGCATCCAAGAGATCCTCTCCAAAGAGTGCAAAGTAGGTATGGTCGCCCTCCTTTGTCAAAAGAATGAGTTGAATTTCGTAACAGGGCTATTTATAGGTGAGAAGCGCAGCAGAAAAATAGCCCCAAGCCCAGCTGACCACCGCCCGGCGTCACACTTTGCCGCCTGACGGTGGACCTTGAAACGCACCACCGCCCGACGGTTTCCCTCGTGCCGCAAAACTGCCCAGTGGCAGGGGTCTGCCGCCCGGGGCCCAAAACTGATGTCTTCTCCTCCCGTTTGATCACCCAGCGCCAGGGGTTTACCGCCGGGCGGTGCCTAGACTCTTCTTTTCTCTGATTTTCTCTCTTTTCTTGAGTCTATAACCTTCATCTTTATTCCCAATGTTCACTTCTGTCAAATTTGCTGCGAAACAATGCAAAACAAGCATAAAATCGCTAAAAACAGCTTTTGACCCTCGGGTGACTCATTTATTGAGTTTTGTTTGATTTCAAGCTCATTCTAAGCAATAAAGGGCATAATTTAGTCCAAATTAGCATATGAAAATAACGGTTTTTCAACCGTTATCAGCGAACCAGATGCAATAACATCCCAAATCTCACAATCAATAGACTCAATAAAAATTTGCATTCTAACCTTCCAGACTGCATAGTTTTCACCTGTGAATAAAGGTGGTTTATTGATAGAGGCACCCTCTGCAAAGGTTTGATATGATCCTGCCATTTGAATGACTATCAAAGCGAGTTGTGATACCAATTGTTAGAATCGCTGCAACGGAATTATTAGCGTGGAATAACAAACCAAGAGGGGGGTGAATTGGTTATATTACTTTCTCGTGCCTTTTAGTATTTTTCTCAAGTTCACTTACCAAGCGGATAATTAAACTGAAATAAATAGAGTAAGGAAGAGAGAAAAGTTGCACATATGATTTTATGTTGGTTCAGATCACAAAGATCCTACGTCCAGTCGCTTATCTCAAAAACAAGATAAACCTTTTTCACTAAACACAAAACAATTACAATTAATAGTTACGCAGAAAATTAACTTGTAAGAGTTTAGAATACCACCTCTCTTGAAACCACAAGAGATGAACTTATACCTCCTTTGAGTCTTCACAAAGGATGACCACCTCCTTCGAATACTTCACGAAGGATGAACCTCTTCTGAGCACCACCTCAGATGCACCAAGGATGAACAAGCTATTCCTCTGTCACCGCAGTAGCACTTCACAGCTTTGCAGACAAGAGTTTCTTTAGCTTAAGCAACAAACACACCGTTCTCAATGATTTCAGATGTTTTTAGCACAAGGGAAGAGTTGTTTCTGGTAGAAACACTAAGCCAAATTTATAGACTCAATCCAGAGCTCTTCCATTTTTCAAAACTGGCCATTTTAATGCATTTAATCGATTAATATTAGTGTTAATCGATTAAAATGAGTACAACGGAGAGTTTTTCAAATCAGAAACCACTAACGGGTAGTATTAATCGATTATTCTTAATTTTAATCGATTAAATAATCGATTAAAACAGGAGTTAATCGATTATTCCAGAGTCATTTGGGTTTGTGTGCCAGCCTCGTTTTAATCAATTAAACCAAGTTTTAATCGATTAAAACAACTTGTTTTTTATTCTGAAAAATGATTAATTACATATAGAGTACATGATTATTACAAAAGCTTTTTAATGGTAATGGATCTTCAGATAGTCTTCTTGGATCTTGTGTTGTGCAATTCTGTACATCATCAAAACTTCATCTTTAATTTTTTGCTAACGGGGAGTTACAAAATTGGTAACAGGGAGTTCCAAACCTTGAGAAAATCTGCCTTTTCAATAATTTAATCACCGTGCTAGCATCATTCCTATCGCATGCCAAAGCTTCCACCTAGTTACTTACATAGTCTACCGCCACCAATATATATTCATTGTGAAAGATGATGGAAAGGGTTCAACAAAATCAATGCCCCAATAGTCAAATACTTCAACCTCTAAAATGCCTTGTAATGGCATCTCATGATGTCTTGAAATAGCCCCAGTCCTTTGACATTTGTCAGAATTCCTAACATGATTATGAGCATCTTTAAACAAGGTAGGCCACTAAAACCCTGACTGGAGAATCTTTGCAGTAGTTCTTTCTCCATTAAAATGACCTTCATAAGGTGAATCATGATAATGCCAAAGAATTCCCTTCGCTTCTTCTCTTGTCACACATCGCCTCAAAAGATTATCTGTTCCTATCTTGAACAAGTAAGGATCATTCCATATAAACTATTTGGCATCATGGAAAAACTTCTTCCTCTGTTGCCAATTTATCTATTCTGGAATTACTCCAACAACTTTAAAATTAGCCATATCAGCAAACCATGGCCTCTATTGATTATAAAGAGTGTCTCATCTGAGAAGGATTCTGATGAGTTCATATTTTATTGATTTCACTTAGTTTATTGTGCTAGAGTTAATCAGGGAATTGTGCTTAATTGTCTAGTATTTTCCCGTTTTTCCTAATTATGCTTAATTTGACCGAAAATTCTAATTTTAATTAATTTGAATTTTCTGAGACTAATTATTTGCATTATTAATTGTAGGGAAATTATTGATTAATATTTGGGACATTAAAGGGTTATCACATAATTCAAAACTCTTCACAAAAGATGTTTGCACAAGAAGGAGGGCACTATGTCATTTTATCCTTTGGGCTTATGAGAAGAGGGTACAACACATTGAAAAGGGGAATGACATCCAGCAAATTAAGAAGTCACGGCCCAGAGGTGTGCAGCAGCGTCGTCTAGCAAATGGGTACACTCATGGATGTTGAGTTGTCAATTGGAACATATATATTGGCTTTTCAATTGGAATAAAAGCTAGAATGTGAGATGGCTGCAGATCCAGCAAGGTGCTCGTCTAATTGCTCATGGGCCACTCCACTTCTTAACGTCATAGCTGCTAACACCCAAACACGTGACAAAGCTTCTCGGGCCAGCAGATTCTATCTAATTGAAGTGGTGCAACAGGCTTCAATTAACACAGTCCATAGCTCTAGATGCGGCATCGAAGCAGCACGTGATTCACTTCTTGATTTAAGAAATCACGTGGGATGACGAACAAGCAAGGAAAGAGTACCGCATCAAGCAAATTAAAGTGTAGCACATGTTGATGCACAACTTGGTGCAACACACACTCACGGCCCACATCCAAGTAGCAGCAGGCCACACCTACACACATCCAGCAGCTTCTTGGGAGGTACGTCAAGCAATGTTCACACGCAAATTCCAGTTGTCGGGATTCATCTTTCATTCAGCAAGCCCATGAGTAATTGGGAAAACCTGGCACGGGTTTTGGAGGCACATGAGGAAGCATATAAAAAAAAGAAACCGACACTGTTAAAAAAGAAAGAAAGGGAGCCACATGTTTGGTTTATGAAGAGTACTGGACACGTCACTACAAAGGAACCCATGAAGCAATGAATATTTAGATAGATGCACACAACCCTAGAGATCAGCAGGACACACTGGAGCCGTCACTCTGATATTTTTATATTCTCGGAAGAACTAATTTTGGCTGGAACCATGGTTCAACTATTGGATTTTGGATGAATTGAGAAGCATGGTGTTTAATTTCTTTTCCTTGCTTTGCTGGATTGGGCAGCAGCTGCCACACCCATTTTACTTTTATTTTAGTTTCCAGGGAGATACACAGCCGCCACAGGGGGAACAATGTTTATGTTTTTTTGGAGAATGGATGAATGAAGAAGCACCTCTGTAATGTCTTGGAAGCAGCTATACATATTCATTTTATTTTCTTTCTCTAAGATTCACAAGCAATGTTTATTTTAGACAAAGCAAGGTGATGGAACATTTTCTGAGGGGCATTCACGGCCTGACATTGAGCAGCAGCTGCCGCATATTTTTTTTATTTAGCTTCCCTTGAGGTTACTTTGAAGAGAATGGGAAATGGTGTCCAACGACAACTCTTGATTTTGCCTTTTCTTTGGGAACGTTATTCTTTTGGTCTTGGAATGTTGTTTTGACGTTGTGGCAGACGCTGATTAGATAGGAGTATGAGCTGCACACAGTTTGATCATTTAAGTTTCTTTGCATTTTATTATACTAGCCGAGACTCCTTTCTTTGTTTTAATATTATTGCTATTAGAATATTCAAGTTAATAGCTTGTGAATTTGTATTGTCTTTATTGCTTACTCATTTTTAGCTCTTCGGTGATGGATGTGTTAAATCTAGTTGACTATATGCCTCTTCTTCATTAGCTTAATTGTTGCATTCAATTGGTTTACGTGTTTTATTTGGCATTTCAATTTTATTTCCCTGCACTAATGTGTTTTCTGATTAATCAATTGCTAGTCGAGTGGGTCATGCTTTTTCTCTTTAGTTTAGTTGTAATGTTAGCTTTAGTTATGTTTGGATATTTGTCTCTTACAGTGTTGGAGTCTAGCATCGTCTTTTACTTTAATGTTATCTAGTATGTTTGGTAGTGTTAATATAATTGTCATGATTTTGTTTTTGTTTATCCGCATTCGCAAACCTTTTCAACAACCCCCCACTTCGTGTGAGACCTTATTCTCGAACCACAAATTGGTCCTTGAGAGATGACCTAGGAGTCACTTCCTAGCTATACTGCATTTCTAAATTGTAATCAAATTTCTTTGGGCCGCGACAACCCATCAAATTCCCAGATTTCTTTTTCCTTACTTGTAACTTCATCATTGACTAACCGAGATAAATGGTTGGCCATCATGGTAGTGTTAATATAATTGTTAGTATAATTGTAGTGTTAATATAATTGTCATGATTTTGTTTTTGTTTATCCGCATTCGCAAACCTTTTCAACAACCCCCCACTTCGTGTGAGACCTGATTCTCGAACCACAAATTGGTCCTTGAGAGATGACCTAGGAGTCACTTCCTAGCTATACTGCATTTCTAAATTGTAATCAAATTTCTTTGGGCCGCGACAACCCATCAAATTCCCAGATTTCTTTTTCCTTACTTGTAACTTCATCATTGACTAACCGAGATAAATGGTTGGCCATCATGGTAGTGTTAATATAATTGTTAGTATAATTGTAGTGTTAATATAATTGTCATGATTTTGTTTTTGTTTATCCGCATTCGCAAACCTTTTCAACAACCCCCCACTTCGTGTGAGACCTGATTCTCGAACCACAAATTGGTCCTTGAGAGATGACCTAGGAGTCACTTCCTAGCTATACTGCATTTCTAAATTGTAATCAAATTTCTTTGGGCCGCGACAACCCATCAAATTCCCAGATTTCTTTTTCCTTACTTGTAACTTCATCATTGACTAACCGAGATAAATGGTTGGCCATCATGGTGAATCTAGATGAATTGAATGGAAAGAATGAGAAGATAAACCCTAGATTTGGTAAATTGGAGCTTCCGCATCCAAAAGCCGCCTCTAAGCAGTGTAGAAAGTGTTCTGACTTCTCTTTCTGCCAAAGCAGTGTAGAAAGTGTTCTGACTTCTCTTTCTGCCAAAAGATCCATCTCTGGTGCATTTTGGGTCTATTTATAATAGAGAAAAATAACATAATTTTAGCCCAGGCCCATAAGTACAGCGCTCAACACTGGTTCCACTGCTCAGCGGTGTGCGACAGTTCAAGTGGCACACTCAACGTTCACGCCCAGGCATTAAACAATGTTGTCTTTGTGAAGGCCACGGCTCAGCGGTGATTCTGGCGTTCAAACAAGAAGAAGACAAACAAGAAAAAGAGCCTCACCATTGTACCGTGTTCGCAATCTAGGAGAACAGGACAACAACACAAATGAGAAGAAGACAAATGTTGACTCCCTGACAAGTGTACCAGATCGTTCCAAGTAATATAATTGGTATAACCCCATATCGTTCTCTCCCAAAGGACTCACGGCCTTATCGTTCGTGTGAATTAAAATCGTAACACTTGTAAAGAAAAATTAATTGTGGTGGATGCAAGAACACAAAATAAACATGCAAATGCGATTGATTCAATTGACGAGAAAAACACTATGGATGAATGGAGTTGTTGGGGGTTTACAATTCATCTAATCCGCTCTCTCTTATCTACTCCTTTTGTTTAATCCGCTTTATTATCATATTGTTATGCAAACTTTCTTGGCCTACCCTTAACCCGATCCCTCGACGAAAAGAGCCTATTACAAATTACTGGCTTGTTATCCCTAGGTGGTATTGCTTAACCAAGGAATTACTCACCAGTTCATGATAGTACTGTATGTTCCCGTATCAATAAAGACAAACAACAGTTATCGAATGAGTTAAACGATAAAAGCTTTAAGCGCAGATGAGAACCCAACAATTGATAATCAAAGCATACGACAAGCATATAAATAAACAAGAGTTTCAATAAAAGAGAGTTTCAAAAGATTACATTGTTTCCCCCAAAAACAAAAGGGTTTAGTTCACCATTGTCATGGTGAATCTAGATGAAAAATAATGGAAGAATGGAATAGCAAACTAGATAGGATGAAAAGGAGCCTAAGATTCTAAGAGATCTTCTCCATAGAGTGAAAAGTAGGTTTGACCGCCCTCTTTTGTCAAAAGAATGAGAATGAAGTCGCAATAGGGCTATTTATAGCTGAGGAGCGTCACAGAAAACAGGCCCAAGCCTAGCAGACAACCGCCCGACGTCACACTTATGCCACCCAGCGGTTTGCCTCTAATCGCACCACCGCCCGACAGTTTGCCTCTAATCGCAAAACTTCCAGGCGTCCACGCCAGGGTGCCAACTCCTCGCATTTGGCCGCCCAACCGTGAATTTTGTCGTTGGGCAGTTCCTAGACTCTTCTTTTCTTCAAGTTTCTTCCTCTGTCTTGAGTCTAGGATCTTCATCTTCAACCCCATTCTTCACTTCCATCAAAATTGCTACAAAACAATGCAAAACAAGCACAATATCGCTAAAAACAGCTTTTGACTCTCGACTGACTCATTTATTGTGTTTTGCTTGATTCTAAGCTTGTTCTAAGTAGTAAAGAGAGTAATTTGGTCTAAAATAACATATGAAAATAACGATTTTTCAACCGTTATCAACAAACAAGAAGAAGAACCCCACCACTGTACCGTGTTCGCAATCTAGGAGAACAACTCTTATGCAAGCTAGCCAAGGTCTGGAATCAAGGTGAAACAACTCCAAACAGCAAACAAGCGTCAGACAAAGTGTTGCAGCGGACAATGATGTTGATGCAGTGGATATGGATGAACGCAATGGTGTTTCTATTTTATGAAATGGAAGGAGTGTGTGTGTTATCCCCTCAGCTCAGAAGGCCTTCCCACTATAGAAAGAAGCTAAAGGAAAGGGTACAGAAAGTGAAGAGAATTGGTGACTTAAGAGCAAACAAAGCTGGAAATTCATTTCTGCAGCATAACACTTAAGCTCTAAAGTGCCTTTTACAATGTATTTGCCCTTCTATTTATAGATGAGAGGTGCCCCTAATCTGATCCCATTTTCCCTCTTGAAACCAATGCAATCAGTTTTCAATTGGAGGAAGCTAATCCACGCTACTGGAGCATGTTCCATGCTTGTTGTGCACGTCAGTCAGTTACATGGAGAAGCACTTCGTTGGGCTGCTTTTGGGGTTTTGGCTGGGCGTTCAATTCATGCTGCAGTTACCTTGTCCGAGATGCTTTTGGGCCTTTGTTGTCTCAAGTTGCTCAAGCTGCTCCTAATCCCAAGCTTTATTTTAGCCCCTACAGCACAAAGTGGAATTGTTTTAGTTTAGAGAAGATGGATTCATATAAGTCACCTTCCATAGAAGCAAAATGATAGGTGATCCTTCTTCCTCTTGAATCTTCTTTGCCATGGCTCTAGTTAGAGGTCCAATGTGGTTCCTTTATGGTCTTCCATCAAACTCTAGCTACAACTTTGGTTGTATTCAATTTCACAAAATTAGTTAAAACCCTAACTGCTGCCAATTTATCCCCAATTTCCAAAACCCAATTTTTTAATAAAAAGCCAATTCTAGTCTAATTAATAAACACGTCACAACGCACACAAGCATATTTTGACACGTAACCATTAAGTTGTGCCAGATCATCACCTCATTATCTCTGTTTCCTTATACTTAACGGAGGGGACTAATTTGACACAAATTTTAAAAGTTACGACCCATTTAAAACACTTTTCTAACGAGGGACTAAATTGAGATTTCTCAACCAAAGTGGGGACAAAATTAGCTATTAAACCTAATATAATTCATATATAAAAATTAAAAAGAAAGATGTTCAATAGTAAATTAAAATACTAAAAATATGACTAAGAAAGATGTTCATTAAAAATGTTGATTTTTATACATAAGTTCCTAGTAGACAAAAAGAGCATGTTGTTCCCAATGATCAAGAACTTCAAGTTGATGCACACTTAATGCAGTTGCACACAAAATTCTTCAAAATCCATCCTTATATATTGTAATGAATTCAACTGTCATAAAAAGAATTATAAAGACGTAAGATTGAAACAAATGAAATTAAGAAATATATCTATATACACAGAAGACGGTAATTTTACCAAAAAAAAAAGTCAGGAATGTGAGACTCTTTCTTTCTTTCTCTCTCTCTCTCTCTCTCTCTATATATATATATATATATATATATGGTCTAAATCTTTTTTTGGTTCCTAAGTTAAGTTTTGATATTCAGTTTAGTCCCAGTTTTTCATATGATAGGGACTAAAGGTTGACATTTTTAAAAGCGGGAACTAAACTGAACATCAGAACTTAACTTAATGACCAAAAAAGGATTTAAACCATATATATATATATATATATATATATATATATATATATATTATATTTTAATCAAATATAACAAGTAAATAAGTACATTATTAATAACATGCATACGAATCTCAAATTTTCTAAAATGAGAAAGTTGGTCCATCCATAAATAAATAATTTCCAGAATTAGTAAGGAAGTTATATTCACGAGTGTAAAAAATGTTTTTTATATTTCTTAAAAAAAGGCTTTTCATACCTATTTTTGAGCAGAAACTTGGGGTATAGAAAGTTTTCAATTTTTTATACCTGCTCTAGATTCGGTGTAGAAAGTTTTACTTTTATACCTGTTCTGTTCATAATAGGTATAAAAGTATGTTATTTACACCTGGTGTTCTAGGAACAGGTATAAAAAGTCCCATGATGGTAGAGAAAAAACCCTTTTTTATACCTGATTTTGCCAAAATAGGTATAAAATAATCTTTTATACCTGCTGATACTATAACCGGTGTAAAAAGTGACGTTTTTTTTAAATATTTGATTTGTATGTATTACTATCCATATCCAAACTTGTATAAAATTCAATTCTAGAATACAGTTTAAATAAATATTAGCGAATAAAATAATCAATATTATTTCTATTAATACATCAAAATGTAATATTTACCTAACAAAGTTCCTAAATATATTTATCTAACATAATTCCTTAACATAGTTACACACATAAAATAGTTTCTTAACTCAAATGTTAGCATATTGTAAATATTATGGAATTTTAATTATATATAACTATTTAACAGTTATATTATTTCTATATTAGATATTGAAAACCTATTTCCTTTTAACATTTCATCTTTATAATTTACAATAAAACTAAAATACAAATTAAGTACAGAATAAATACAAATCTTTACGAGTATAACCAATCAGGCACCCCTCACTAACCCTTTTTTGAAAAAAATCTTTCGTTTCAGTCTACTCTTCTCTTTCTGCTTTATTTCTAAAAAATTAATAATGAGTATATATCTCTCTAAAAAAAAACTCAGCCGATCATCATGGTGTAACACAAGCAAAAGAGATACTGCTATAAGAGAAAAGATAAACACTTTGGATTTTCATGTACTTAACTGTTAATATTTATGAAAAATAAATTAGAAAAAGTCTAATATATCACCTTTTATCTCTAATAAATAAATCTGTTAATATTTATGACAAACCAATTAGCCAATTTAATTTTATGAAACTTAACATTGATTTCTCCATCTCAGTGGTAGCCCTTCTTCTAATTGCATGTTGAAACAATGAATACCTGGCATTTAATGTTGAAACAAGTAGTCAGAAAGTAGTGTAAAAGATTTTTTCATGAATTAAATATTTGACACAGTGAATTTAGTAATGGTACCTTCTAGATAACAGGATCAAAAACTAGTCTTGACAGTCTCTCTGATACGGGGGTACTGATGAGCCCATAGAGAGGAGCATGCTGAATAAGAGTTAGAAAATGCAAGTACCTCAAAAGTCTTTGGTAAGAGCATATGCAATAAACAAATTTCCTCATAAAAAAGTATAATTAATTAACCATAACATTAAAGCAACAATAACATAAAAAATACCTCTCAATTGTAAGAGCTGTTCAAAGCATTAAAGCAACCAAATGTGATTTTGGGTGCTCAACAAACCCGGATGTATCACGAGCAAAAAATATCTGATTGTCAAAACAAAACTGGTTTACTCGGCTTACACAAACACTACACTGAAGTTTTAAACTTAATTTTCAATGATAACATCGGAAACAGAAAACTACAACAAGCTGAATGCATTATCACTGAATTAAGCTCCAACAATTTCGGTGGGTTCCTCTGCAATTGTTTCATCAGCAGGTCTGTCTACCTTTGGGCCAACATCTTCTGAGTAATCACCATGAAAGAAATCCGCTTAAAAGGTGTAATCAACATGTACCAGTAAAAAATTTATTACTTGGCAAGACATGATAACAGCTGTGATCAACAAATCATAAGGTTTAATCAAGGTAATAATAGATATAACATTAAGTACGACAAAATTTCTATTTCGGTGCCTATAAGAAAATGAACTAGTTTATAGATAAAAGAAGATAACGTGCTCAAGTTGCTTAGCTGATCCATCTATTGATAACGGTCTAAAAACCGTTATTTTCATACATAAAACTTATATCAAAACACATCCTTTATGAGTTATAATTAGTCTGAAATCATGCAAAATGCTTAAGTTAGAGAGAAAGAGAGTCAAAGTGGATTTTCTGGCTTTTATGCTTGGTTTCCCTTGTTGACAGGATTTATCAGGAGTTTGATGAATGAATTGAAAGAAGAGAAGTGTTGGATGCAGAAGAAGGTGGAAGAATGAAGCAGAGTTGAATTACAGCCACCGTTGGGCGGTGATAGCACTGCCGGGCGGTGAGACCTTCTATGATTACACTGCCACGCGCTTAAAGGGAACTGTCAAGGGCTGAAGATGGAATCGCAACCACCGCCAGGTGGTAAAACCCACCACCGGGCGGTGTTATCCACCGCCGGGCGGTGTACTTATGGGCCTGGGCTTATTTTCAGTTAATTTTCTGGTCTTTAAGTAGAAGTGCACGAACCGGAGTATGTATCTTTTGGCAGAAAGGACACCAAAATACGATTTTCACACCTTGGAGGCGGATCCTGGATGCAAGAGCTCCAATATTACAAATTGATAACGGATTAAAATACTGTTATTTGCTATATGATTTTGATACTAAAAGCACCCTTTTTGACTTAAAAACTTGCTTGGACTCATATGTTTTCAGTAAATTGTGTGAATAAGAGACTTGAGGTTGATTTTAACTGTTTTATAACAAATTCCCTTGTTTTGACAGAGATTGAAGCAATATTGGAAGAAGAAGTGAAAAGCCATGAAGATGGAGCTCAAAAGGGGTCAAAAAGGCATAAAGGAGGGAGAAAACCCGAAGCCCAAGTGAAGCCCAGGCGACAGGAACAAGAAACAGTGAAGCTGAAATCACCGTTGGTTGCCCGGGAGACGGACCCGATGCCCGAAGCCTAGGCGTCCAAAAACGACGCCCAAGCGCCACATGACCCTTGATTCACGCTTGGGCGAGCTCCCTACGATTCTTGAGCGTGATTTGACGTGGATCGGGCCTTGTTTCTGCTCTGATTTGCTTCTTTTAGATCGGGACGCATTTTGGGACACTTCTGGCACTATTTAAAGGACCCTGGGGCTCTAGGTTTTGCATCCCTGGTAGAAGAGAGCATACAATACACTCCTAGCCAATTCTTAGTCTTCCATTCTTCTTTCTTTCTTCCATTGTTCATAGGTTCCCCCATGTCTATCGGGAACTAATTTTTATTTGTTGTTGGGAAATGATGTAACCTTGTAAACTCTCATGTATTTGAATTGGTTCTTAATTCTATATGCTTTGTAAACTCTCATGTATATGAATTGGTTCTTAATTTTTATTTTTTGTTGGGAAATGATGTAACCTTGTAAACTCTCATGTATTTGAATTGGTTCTTAATTCTATATGCTTTATTTCATTATTTGTTAGAGTAATTTATCTGTTCTTATTCTTGCTTATACAATAGCATTATCTGTGAGTTGAATGAGTGCTGATAGGTTCCTTTCAATTCAAGTCCTTGTTAAATTACTCCTAAGGGTTATATTGCTCTGACATGAGGGTATGGGTCTTAGTCGTCTTAACCTCCTGATCTTCACATCTTTTTACCAAGAATGTTAAGAATTGTATGAACTGGTAATTAAGGATAGTCTTATTTATCAAGACATCGGGTTTAAGTGTTTTAGTAAGGGACGTTAGCATTAATGAATAAAGAAGAATTCTTATATACATGAGAGGGAACTTAGTGAAGTCTAACCCCAACAACATATTCATCTCATATAAATCAACCTTCATTCATTTATGTGCTATTTTACCATCGATCACTTTTACTTTGCTTTATTTTATTTTATTTGCAATACAAACCATGATCTCTTTTTATTTTTAAGTCTTAATTAATCCTGTTTTCACACAATTGTTCAGCGCCGAGAGTCCTCTGGGATACGATACTTGGTCTTACCATTTTATATTACTTGTGCGACTCGGTACACTTGTCGATTTGTCCCAACAAGTTTTTGGCGCCGTTGTCGGGGACTCATGGTTTAAGCTATTCTTTTTATGTGAATCTTGATTAATTTTGGCTTTATTTTATTTTATTTTATTTTACCCATTTTTATTTTTAAATCTCTAATTTCCATTTGTGTTTTATTTTATCTGTTCTAACAATATTTTCTAGGATTTTGTGTTTGTTTATGCAGTATTGTGTTAGAATCAGGAGCAAAAACTCTGAATCTCTTCTTAAAGGACTTGAGACCAGCAGAAGGCCAAGGACAAGCAAATTATCTAGAGAGCCTTCTCTAGAGATAAGCACAATGGCTTCCCAAACTGGTGAAGGAGAAAGTCAGGCCAAACGCACCTTGGTAGATTACACCTCAGTTGTTGGTCCACATCACTTTAACAGCATTGCGAGGCCAAGGGTCAATGCTGCAAACATGGAGATAAAGCCTGCTCTAATTCAACTTGTAAAGAGCAACCAATTCAATGGACTGTCTCATGAAAGTCCATATGATCACCTGACAACCTTTGATGAGATCTGCAATACTATGATGATCAATGGGGTTCCTGATGAGGCTATCAAACTGAGCCTATTCCCCTTTTCTCTTGGAGGTGATGATAAAGTATGGTTGAAATCTTTTCCTGAGAACAGCTTCACTCGATGGGATGATGTGGTGGCCTAATTTTTCAATAAATACTTCCCACCAGCAAAGATAAACAAAGGGAAGCAAGAGATCTCTTCTTTTAGACAAGGCGTGGAGGAGACCCTGGGACAGGCATGGGAAAGATATAAGAGCTTGCTGAGAAAGACGCCTACCCATGGTTTCGATGAAGCAACGATGATCCTTCTCTTTCTTGGAGGCCTTGGGTCACAAACCAAATTGATGCCAGATGCCTCAGCTGGAGGCAGGATCAAATACAAGACCCCAGATGAGGCCTATAAATTAATTGAAGACATGGCTGCCAGTGACAATGAGACATTCAGTGAGAGAGGAACTCCATCTCAACCTAAAGGAGTTTTTCAGTTACAGCCTTATGATGCCTTGCTCGCCCAAAATAAAATCATCACTCAACAGTTGGAGATCCTTACCAAGAAGGTGATGCAGCCACAAAAAGAATAGCAGAATATGGCACAAATTCAGCAACAACTTTGCGAATTATGTTGTGGTGACCATATTAATGGTCAATGTACTCTGCCCGAGAATCTGAATGAAGAAGTTAACTACATGGGTAATCAGAACCAGTTCCGCTCCAATAACTATACTCAAGGGTGGTGATCTCACCCAAACAATGGACAAGGGCAATTTGGACAAACTGGTGGACAATACTATAAGCCCCCACAGCAGCAGCAACAATGGCAGTAACAGCCCTCTTCATCAGACAAAACTGCACAACTTCAAGAAACTCTCAATCAGTTCATGCAGGCAACCCATTCTAACCAGAAGAACACAGAAGCGACTATCAGGAACCTGGAAACACAGATGGACCAGTTAATCCAAACGGTCAATCAAATGCAGGAAAAGTCATACAAAACTTTTGGGGCTAATACTGAGGTTAACCCCAAAGAAGAATGCAAGGTTATAGCAAGCCTGAAGGATGAGAGAGAAAAAGGGTGGAAAGAAAAAGAGTGAAAAAAGAGAAGAGGGAGAGAAAAAAATGTGAGGAAAAAGAAAGATTGAGTGAGGGTGAGAAAAAGGAAGAGAGTGAAAAAGAAATTCTGAGTGAGGAAGAAGGAAAAATAAAATAAAGGAGAGAAGAAAAAGAAAATTTGAGGGAGAGAGAAAAAGAAGAGGTGAAGAAAGAAGAAATAGAAAAAAGAGAAAATTTTGAGAAAAATATCAAGAACCCTAAAGAGCATAATAGAAGAAAAATACAATCAGGATGCCTTGAAGAAATTTCAAAAAAATTGGGTTTAGAAGTTCTTGTGACAAAAGCCTTGCAGCAGATCCCTAAATACAAGGAATTTTTGAACAAGCTCCTTAAAAAGAAAAATTTGAAAGAAGAGACAATTGAAAAATAAGGGGATTGCAGTGTGATCTTACAGAGGACTCTTCTCCAAAAGAAGGAGACCTAGGAAGTTTCAATATTCCTTGCAACATTGGGGAGCACAAAATTAGGAAAGCCTTGATTGATTTGGGGTCCAGCATCAACTTAATGCCCCTGGCTTTTCTTAAAAAGTTGGGGGAGTTATAAGTAAAGCTAGCAAGGATGTCTCTTCTTATGGCAGATAGATCCCCTAAAAGGCCCTATGGTGTGCTAGAATATGTAAAGCTGCAAGTTGATAACTTAATGTTCCTGGTAGACTTTGTGATCCTAGAGATGGAAGAAAATGCAGAGATCCCTATCATTCTTGAAAGGCCGTTCATGAAGACGGCCAAAGTAATCATCAATGTTGATGAAGGAACCATAGCCCTCAAAGACCAAGAAGAGGAGGTGATCCTGAGTGCCTGTAAGAGAGGGTGGCAGGTTGAAGAAAAGAGAACCAACCCCAAAGCTGCATTTAAAGATGCACCCAGGAAAGATAGCAGAACCGCCAAACCAAAGAGGAAAGGTAAAAAGTGTTTTTTGTCACAGGTACCGCAGAAGGAAAAAGACAGCAAAGGAGCAGATGTTCACCAAAGTCCTTTGAAGAAGCAGGAAGGACTGAGACCAGGCCTCCCTTACAATTCAATAAAAAGCTCTGGGTAATAAAGGACTTCACAACTGATGGATTAATAGAGATTGAATTTCCTACTTCTAGGAGAACCAAAAAGGTGAACAGGAAGATGCTAAAGACCAGCTGGCATGCTAAGGCAAAGGATGATACCACAATGAAAGATACAGCTGATTGATATGACATGAGGCTATTGGGTCAAGCCAGTGACGTTAAAGAAGTGCTTGCTGGGAGGAAACCCAATGGTCTGAACCTTTACTTTTATTTTAATTTTTGTGTGCTCTGCTTGAATAAACTGATCTACTTTGAAACTTTAGTGTTTGATGGAGGTTGAGATGATGCATGATAAAATTGTGAGACAGGTGCTTGAGATAAAGTTTGATTGAGATACTGAGCATGTTGTTTTTCTGAACTTGAGAACTTGTGAGTTTACCTGTGTGAGTTTTGAGCTTCAAAGTTGTTCTTAAATAATTGTTGTTACTCTGGAATCATGAATTATTTTACCTAAATTTTCTGTGATTGAACTACTTGCTTGCAGGTTCCATATGATTAAGGCCATCTTTTGATATCCCTTTTGACCTTTAAAATATTTTTCCCCACTGAAAATAGAGCAATTTGTTCTAACCTTTGAACCTTGAACCTTATGCATGTCTTGAAAAACCATTTCGAAAAATCTTTACCTTGAGTTAAGTTGAGAACATTTGATGAGGTACTGATAAAGGTCAAGTTTGGGGTTGCCAGGTGGCAACCCACTTCTCTAGGCAGTGAGCAATCAATAGGAAAAGCAAGAAAAAGGCAAAAGAAAAGAAAAAGTGAGAAAAGAAAAATTCAAAGAAGAAAAATAAAAGAGCTCACTGCAAGGGAAGACTGGGAAAAGATAAGAGAACTGTTCTTGAAAGATGAACTCATAAATGTTTCTCTTTACTCAAGTAACTTTGCTGACCAGAAAAACCAATTTCCTTCTTAGCCCAGCCAAGTTACAAGCCATGAAAAAGCCTTTGTGATAACAACCTGTTTGTAAGTAGGTTTGATTGTGATTAAATGAAAGGCAAAATTAATTTGTGTGACATTGTAACAATAGAGAGAAACACCACACTATACACCTGTAAGTGAGTGAGATACTTTTGAATGCTTGAGTGATATATTTTGAATGTTTGAGTGAAACACTTTCTCTGGTGAGGAATAGTTCTCTGAATTTCTGATTGCATCTCTGCTTGGTTATTTGATCACTCATAAGGATAGTACCTATTGAATGCATGAAAACATCTGCACATCTTGACTGAAATCTTATGTTGAACTTGATAAAAGTGATTTCTTGTTTTGAAAAAAAAAGTTGAGTCATTGTAGTGATTGTTATGAAAAGCTGAGTTGCAGTTTGTTTGCTTGAGGAGAAACAAAGTTCTAATTTTGGGGTTGTGATAACGGATTAAAATACCGTTATTTGCTATATGATTTTGATACTAAAAGCACCCTTTTTGACTTAGAAACTTGCTTGGACTCATATGTTTTCAGTAAATTGTGTGAATAAGAGACTTGAGGTTGATTTTAACTGTTTTATAACAAATTCCCTTGTTTTGACAGAGATTGAAGCAATATTGGAAGAAGAAGTGAAAAGCCATGAAGAATGAGCTCAAAAAGGGTCAAAAAGGAATACAGGAACGAGAAACAGCGAAGCTAAAATCACCGTTGGTCGCCCGGGCGACGAACCTGACGCCCGGGCGACGGATGCCCGAAGCCTAGGCGTCCAAAAACGACGCCCAAGCGCCACATGACCCTTGATTCACGCTTGGGCGAGTTCCCTACGACGTTTGAGCGTGATTTGACGTGGATCGAGCCCTGTTTCTGCTCTGATTTGATTCTTTTGGACCGGGCCGCATTTTGGGACACTTTTGGCACTATTTAGAGGACCCTAGGGCTCTAGGTTTTGCATCCCTGGCAGAAGAGAGCATATAATACACTCCTAGCCAATTCTTAGTCTTCCATTCTTTTTTCTTTCTTCCATTCTTCATAGGTTCCCTCATGTCTATGGAGAACTAATTTCTATTTGTTGTTGAGGAATGATGTAACCTTGTAAACTCTCATGTATTTGAATTGGTTCTTAATTCTATATGCTTTATTTCATTATTTGTTATAGTAATTTATTTGTTCTTATTCTTGCTTATACAATAGCATTATCTATGAGTTGAATGAGTGCTAACAGGTTCCTTTCAATTCAAGTCCTTGTTAAATTACTCCTAAGGGTTATATTTCTCAGACATGAGGGTATGGGTCTTAGTCGTCTAACCTCCTGATCGTTGATAACTTTTGAAAAACCGTTATTTTTATATGTTATTTTAGACCAAATTACTCCCTTTACTCCTTAGAACGAGCTTAAATCAAGCAAAACACAATAACTGAATCAGTCAAGAGTGAAAAGCTATTTTTAGCGATATTATGCTTGTTTTGCATTGTTTTGTAGCAATTTTGATGGAAGTGAAGAATGGAGTTGAAGATGAAGGTCTTAGACTCAAGACAGAGGAAGAAGACTGAAGAAAAGAATAATCTAGGAACCGCCTAGCGGCAAAATTCACCGCTGTGCGGCCAAATGTGAGGACTTGACACCCTGGCGTGGACGCCTGACAGTTTTGCGATTAGAGGAAAACCGTCGGGCGACATAAGTGTGACGCCGGGCGGTTGTTTGCTGGGCTTGGGCCTGTTTTCGGTGACGCTCCTCAGCTATAAATAGCCCTATTGCGACTTCATTCTCATTCTTTTGACAGAAGAGGGCGGTGAGACCTACTTTTCACTCCCTGGAGAAGATCTCTTGGATGTTTAGGCTCCTTTTCATCCTATCTAGGGTTTGCTATTCCATTCTTCCATTATTTTTCATCTAGGTACACCATGACAATGGTGAACTAAACCCTTTTGTTGTTGGGGGAAACATTGTAATATTTTGAAACTCTCTTTTATTGAAACTCTTGTTTATTTATATGCTTGTCATATGTCTTGATTATCAATTATTGGGTTCTCATCTACACTTAAAGCTTTTATCGTTTAACTCATTCGATAATTTTTTTTGTCTTTATTGATACGGGAACGTACAGTACTGTCATGAATTGGTGAGTAATTTCTTGGTTAAGCAATACCACCTAGGGATAGGGGGGTAGGACGATCAATTGTTTTTGCTTCTGTTCGGTAATGCGTTGCTAGTTACTAGGGGAAGCTAGGGATAGCAAGCCAGTAATTATTAATAGGCTCTTTTCGCCGAGGGATCGGGTTAAGGGTAGGCCAAGAAAGTTTGCATAACAATATGATAATAAAGAGAATTAAACAAGAGGAGTAGATAAGTGAGAGCGGATTAGATGAAATTGTAAACCTCCAAAAACTTCATTCATCCATAGTCTTTTTCTCGTTAATTGAATCAATCGCATTTGCATGTTTATTTTTTCTTCTTGCATCCACCACAATTAATTTTTCTTTACAAGTCTTACGATTTCAATTCACACGAACGGTAAGTCCGTGAGTCATTTGGGAGAGAACGATATTGGGTTATACCAATTATATTACTTGGAACAATCTGGTACACTTGCCAGGGAGTCAACAAGTTTTTGGCGGGGGACTCGTGGTTTAACTTTTTCAAGTAGTGTGGATTTATCGAACTGTGACTTGGTTGTAATTATTGTTTATATTTTTATTTTGGTTTAGTTTATTTTATTTTATTTTCTGTAAAAGTGCTTTTAGGGGTATTGTTTCTTGTGTATGCAGGAAGGAATACATACTAGAAGCAGAAAGAACCAACAACCTCTTTTAGAAGGGTTATCGGACAGAAGGGGGAGGAGAATCAAACATTCCTCACGTGAAAGATCTCCCTCTCCCAGAGGATTCTTGCAATCTTCAATTGATACTTTTGCACAAGTCATTGAGGAGATGGCGGACCAACCTCCTCCAAGACGCACATTGGGGGACTCAGCAAACACAGTGCGTCCTTTGAACTTCAACAGCATAGCTATAGCAGCTGACAATACAATCAACATGGTGATGAGCCCTGCACTCATCGAGTTAGTTCAAAACAACCAATTTCACGGGTTGTCAAATGAGAATCCATATAATTATTTGACCATCTTTGGTGAAATTTGTAATACCGTCAGAATGACTAGAGTTTGGGATGATAGGGTCAGACTCAGCCTGTTTCCTTTCTCTCTGGAAGGAAACACTAAAGATTGGTTGCATTCATTCCCAGAAGAAACTTTTAGAAATTGGGATGCGTTGACAAGACAATTTCTCACTAAATTCTTTCCGCAGACCAAGATTAATCAAGGGAAGCTGGAAATCTCTTCATTCAAGTAAAGAGTGGAAGAAACTCTCGAACAGGCTTGGAATAGATTTAAAGGCCTGTTGAGGAAGACCCCAGTCCATGGGTTCAACAAGACTTCATATTTACTTACATTCCTTGGAGGTTTGAACATGCAATCGAAGATGATATTGAATGTTGCTGCTAGAGGAGACATAAGGCGGAAGACTGAGGACGAAGCTTACGACTTGATAGAAATTATTGCTGAGAATGAAGAAGTGCATGATGCTCAAGTTGATAGTGTTAAAGAAGTTTTGATGATACAAAATAACATTGCGATGAGGGAACAAAATAATGTAATAGCTCAGCAGTAGGAGATAGTGACAGAAACATTATATGATCTATCGCACGCAGTTATAGAAGCTTCAAGAGTCCCACAACAGTCCTATTTCATGCCTATACAAAGAAGTGCAGAATCTGATAAAAAATTTCAGAGAATCATGAATAGAAATGTGTTTGATATTAATTGTGTAGAGAAAAATAATGTGGAAGAAGCATGTGAGATTGTGACTAGAAGTGAGAGAATATTAAAAGAAAGAGAGGCTGAGATAAAAGAAAAAGAAAGTGTCAAAGAAAAAAATGATCAGAGAGAGGAGTGTGAGATAGAGAAAAATATGATGGATAAAAATCAGGATGAGGAAGCTGAAAAATTCAAAGAGAAGGAGTATGAAAAACTTTGTCGTACCTGAAGATATATTCCAGAAAGGAGAAGGAAAAGTAGTTTGAGCGTTATATGGAGATTTTCAAGAAGTTGGAAATAACTATTCCATTCTCGGAGGCACTACAGAAAATACCATCATATTCAAAGTTTCTAAAAGAGATCATTACGAAAAAAAGGCAGTATGCTGAAAAAGAAACAATTGAGGTGCAAGGGAATTGTAGTGTCGTCATACAAAGGTCATTACCTCCTAAATCACAAGATCCTGGGAGCTTCACTATTCCATATACCATTGGACAGTTAGAGGTTGTGAAAGCTTTGATTGATCTAGGGCCTAGTATAAATCTGATGCCTCTTTCCATGTTTAAAAAGATAAAAGGGCTAAATATCCAACAAACAAGAATGGTTCTCCAACTTGTAGATAGGTCTCTCAAATATCCCTATGGAGTTGCTGAAGATGTTATAGTAAAAGTAGATAAATTCTTATTCCCAGTGGATTTTGTTATAATGGAGATGGAAGAAAATGGAGATGCTCCTTTTATTCTTGGACGAACTTTCATGAAGACAGCTAGAATTGTAATTGATGTTGAAAAGGGGAAGCTTAAAGTCCAGGTCCAAGATGAAGAGGTGGATTTTGATGTGTTTCAAGCAATGTCACATCCTAAAGATGAGAAGTCATGCTTTCAAATTGACATTATGGAGGAACTCTGTATGACACAAGAAAATAGAGTTCGTAATGCATCTATGTTGGAAAGGACTCTTATTAACGAATGTGAGGATTTAAATGAAGAGGAGGATAAAATAAAGCAGGATTGTGTCCAGGATTTAGAGGCAGCAAAAGAGATTCCAGCAGAAAAAGCTCTGTTTGAGAAGATTGAGCTTAAAGAAAAAATTCCAGAAAGTAAGGTTGAACTGAAGGAGTTACCACCACATTTAAAAATATGTGTTTTTGGAAGATAATGGAAGAAAGCTGATGAGTCAATATTTTATTGACTTCACTTAGTTTATTGTGCTAGAATTAATCAGGGAATTGTGCTTAAATGTCCGGTATTTTCCTATTTTTCCTAATTGTGCTTAATTTGACCGGAAATTCTAATTTTAATTAATTTAAATTATTTGAGATAATTATTTGCATTATTGATTGCAGAGAAATTTTTTTTATTACTATTTCGTAAACATTAGGAAGACTTGCCACATAATTCAAAAACCACCCTTATGAGAAAATCTCATTCACTTAAATTAGAGAAGCCGCTGCACACGTCCAACTTTTAATTTGATGCGCTGATGGGTGAATAAGGAGGAAAGTGTGATTCATTTGTTACTTTGCTTGAAGCTAGCACACACGACCCAATACTTGTAGCCCACGTACAACAGCTAACACGCGTCCAGGCCTTCAAATCAGCTGCCTTCATTCCAGTTGGTCTAGCACGTAAAGGTGGAAATCATCTTTTAATTTCTTTACCAGCAGCAGCGCTGATGGGCTAGGAGAGGCCTCCACGCAGCAGCATCCAAACTTCACGTGTCCCGCTGCAACGGTCTAGCAACTTTATATCCAGCAGCTTTGAAGCAATAAACCACGGACCAACAACAACTTCCACATCCAGGCTCCAACAACATGTTTCTTCACGCAGGCAGTAACTGATGGGCTTGAAGCCTTGGGCCAGCATCACGCGTTGAAGAAAGGAAAGAGTTGCAACGTTTCTTCATGGTGCACATAGCCTGGTCCAGCAATGGCAATTAACAGCAGAAATCAACACAAAGCAGCAAGGTGATAAAACGCTGCAGCAGGCCCATGAGAAATAAATCTTTTGGACAACAACACGTGGATGAGCAAGGAGGTGCAGCAGCAGCCCACGGCCTGCATACCTTCACTCCAGCTTTGGAGCAGCTTCACGAACAACAATAAAAACAGCAACACAGCAGCAAACAGAAGAAGCGGTGAAGTTGGGCTTTAAGAAACTGCTGGTCCAGCAAAGCAAACAAGAGGGTAGCACATGGAAGGAAAGTGATGGATTTTCTTGAATTTATGTAGGGCAAACAGTGTTGTCTCGGGATTGCTTCCTAGTAGCCGCCACACACAGACAGAGACTTTAACACATACAATTTTCTTTTTTCTAGCACACGGAGAGCATTTTATTGGGAGGAGAATGGAAGAAGACGTAACTTGAATTTAAATTGCAAGCTGCACACGGTCCAGGAGAGTTTTGCATTTTTATCATTTCACTTGTCTTTAGAAATTAGGATACAAACATTGTTGATTCAGTTAGATACGTGGATTTGCTTTTGTGATTCACTCTTTGTTTTGTTAGTAAAAACACCGATTTAGCATTTTAGAAGTGGTGCCTGCTAATGCAATTTTTTTTATTGAATTTCATTTGCTTTCTTGACTTCTAGAAAAGGGATAAATGGTGATGACTTACTCTGGATGTCTATTTTGCTTTTATTGCACGTTAATTCATTGGATGCGCGTATGGTTTTGATTAGGAAGGTTTCTTTAAGTATTTTTATTTTTATTTTTTTTTCTCTTTCTTTATTAACACTTGACCAAGAATGTTTTATGAATTGAATGCATTAGGAAGTAATTTACTCTCGCTTATTTTTTTTTACCATCAAGCGTCTTTTTTTTAGTTCTTTTAAAGTAATGTTTCGGTGATGGGTGGTGCATTTATCCACTAGCTTGTTTTGTTTTGTTCATTTGCCTTTGGATATAGTATGCATGCTAAATTAATTACCGCTTCGTTATTTTCTTTAGTGATTTATTTCTTTTGTTTTGATGTAATTCTAATCTTCATTTTAATGTTGTCTAAGGTTTATAGTCATGTTAGTTTAATTGTCATGATAACTTAAATTAGTTTGGTTGGTTGTTAATAAAATTACATTGCTTCTTTGAGATTCCCGGACTGTCTTTAGGTTTAATCTGCTCTGCCTGACATTCTGTGAAATATGACTGTGTTCTTGCAACGGGTATACGCTTAGTTGCCCAGTTGGTGATTGTATCTTCGCTTAGTTGATCGATCTGTATAGAACACATAGGATGGAATAGGTGCATTGCATTCGCTTAGTTTGCAATTTGAAAACCAAATTACCCTTTGCTTCATTGGGTGATTCGTGTCGGATTTCGATTAGAGTAGTGTGTACTTGTCATTAATCTGTGATTGGAAGCATAGTGATTGAGTTAATGACCAACCGTTTTTATTCTGTATTTGATTTCGTTTTGCATTTCTGTTTTGACATTTTTGTTTGCATCTGTGTTGTGATTTTGTTTATCCGCATTCACAAAACTTTCACAAACCCCCCCACTTCATGTTTGACCTAATTCTCACATTCATTCAATACACTAACTGATCTCACCGAGAGATCTTAATTTCATATTCAATTCAACCACTTTAAATCACATGATATTCCTCTTGAATCAATAATATACCTCATAAACCACTTTGATTTATCAAACATAAAATTTCATATTAATTCAACTGCATTCTTACTATATTGTCTCATACCAAACCCATACACCATCATATAACATCAACCATGTCAAAAAAAGAACTCGTACATTACATACTTTCACAAAACCATCACTTATTAACACAAATTTCTTTATGACTTTTAGTTATTAATACTTAAGTAATTTAAACAGCTTGGAGACCCTCAGCAATGGCTCCGGAAGGGTCAAAAACCCCGCAAAACAACCTAAAGAACGTCCAAAACGGACATCCAGAACCCCCCAAACTATCAAAAACAAAAGCAACAGTAGAAAAGGGCGCCCAACGCCCTTTAGGGGCGCCCAGGCGTCACATTTATGCTGGAAACAGCAGAAAGGACGCCCAGCGCCCTTTTGGGGTGCCCAGGCGTGGCTTTTATGCTGAAAATAGCAGAAAAGGACGCTGATGAATCAATATTTTATACCATTAACTTAGTTTCTTGCGCCGAATTATGTTGATGATTTGCGCTTAATTCTTAATTATTGTGTCATTTTCACCATTTGGGCTTAATTAGACCACTAATTCATATTTTAATTAATTTGAATTATTTGAGCTTAATTATTCTTATTTTCATTTTCAAGGAAATTTTGGAATTACACTGGGAGACTTTTGGAAGAGCACAAGCAATTGAGGAATTTCTACAAATTAATTTTAGATGTAGTCAAATTTTAATTTAGTAGATTAGGTTTTTTAAAAATTAAGTTTAGTATTTTTGGACCAATTTTTGGTAGTATTAAACTAGGCCCAATTGTAAAAATGAACACATGGCATTAAGATTTCCTTAGGGTGGACCCCACACTCTCTAGTGACACTTGATTCTAGGATTTTGGGGGAGAGCCGTCACTTTGGAGGGTCTCTCTTTTCTCTCGGCATTTTCATTTTTCGGTTCTGGAACATTGGCAGAGAATGTTTTCTTTACTGCTCACGGGCATTGGGTGGAATGAAAATGTTCACTTTCCTTTTCCTTTAATTTTTGGTGCAAAGGTTTTAGATCTGTTTTGAGTTTCTCTTTGTATTCACGATGCTGCCACTTCTTTGAATATTAAAAGAACAATTTCTTCTTCCTTTGGATGCATTGATAGAAGCATTTTCATGGTCTGACCTCTCACTTTGATGAGCTGGACGGTGTCAACATCTACATCAAACTTCATTTTGCTTTTAAAAATATTAGTGAAAAAGGAAGAAGGATGCATCATAGTCTCCGTGACAGTGGGAATTTCTGATTTCATTTGCATTTTGATTGAATCTTTTGTCTTGGAAGTTGTTCATCATTTGATGGATTACCAAATTGTTTTCTTGGGGAATAGGATTAGCTGCTACGGTTATTGATGATGGGAGGATAGAGTTTTATTAAATTGCTTTTTGACTTTTAGAAAAAGGTGACACGAATCCCTTGTTAAAGTAACTCATTTTGTGTTTGGGCATTAGAATTCAACATATGTTAATTGTTTAAATTCCATTTTGAAGAATTGAAGAAAGTGGATTAAATGGGAGGCTTGAGATGGAACGGCTGGCAGCTACTTAGTGTAGCTGGTTTCATTTCATTTATTTAAAGAATGAAAAAGGTGATTAGTTTGGAAAGGGGATGCCGAGAGCCACGGTCTTGGAAGTAGTCTTCTTTATTTTCATTCAACATTGAAGCTTAAATCTTGTGGTGATGGGATGTGTTGGCAGAATGTTTGCTAGTCTCTCTACTTTTAATTCTTTGAGAAAGAAGAAGTGTTAATTTCATTGTGGGGTGCAGCTGTGACGTGGATAGCATGTTCATTCAATTTGGAAAATCATGTTTCATTTTGAAGGCATATCTCTTTTAATTTCCAGTACATGAAATTGGTGCAGTACGTATAGCATCCGTAGAGGTGGGCCACGCTTGGGCCCCATTTTTTCTTTGCATTCAATTGCTTTGAAAGGGATCATGGTCACGGCAGATTCCCTTGCTCACTTTCATTATAATTTCTTTTCTTGGAAGAATTAAGTCACGGTCAAGAGAGTTTTTAACAAGGAAAAGTAATTTCAACTTCATATGGGAGAGCATGTCTGTCACGTAAATTGGTAGCACATTTTGTGTTAGTCTATTTCTTTTATTTTAAATTAATTTACATATTAGGATTAGTTTTTTTTAGTTTCTCTAATTTAGTTTTACATTTAATTTAATTTAACTTTGTTGGATATTTGTTTATCACTTTGTTGGGGTCTAGTATTTTATTTTACTTTATGTTATCTATCTTACGCAGTTGTATTTAATTTCCAATTTTAATTAAGCTTAGTTATCATCTCAAAAACACTTTTCAAACCCCCCCTTCATGTTAGACTTAACTTTGAACCGCAGTTGGTCCTTGAGAGACGACCTAGGGGTCATTCCCTAGCACTATACTGCATTTCTTAATATGCAATAAATTTGTATGGGTTGCGACATCCATCATGCGCCCAGCGCCTTTAGGGGTGCCCAGGTGTGGATTCTGCAGATTTTCTACAGATTTTTCAGAACTCACACCCCTAAGTTTCGTTTCAGACCTTTTGGTGAATTTCTAGCACTCAAAACTCAATCTATATGATGAATCTAACTTGCCTAATCAACTTTAACACTTCCTAAACCAATTCTCTAGTGATTTCACATCAATCTACATTCAAATTACTCAATTTCATCAACACATGTGCCCAATTCTAATTCTACCAGTTAAGCAATGTTTTTACCACTTTTAAAACTTCTAACAAGTCATAATTTACTTAATCAAACTGTCCCCACTGCCCACTCACACCCTAGACCTCAATTACTCAAAAACACCCTCTCACTTCCGCTAAACTCACTCAAAACACTAGTTTTCCTCAACCTAAGGACTCAACTCCACTTCTACCATTTAGAACCTCATTTTAACCAATTTTATAGTTCTAACAAGTTATAATTAACTTTCCTAAGCTGCCTCAACAGTCCAAAAACGTGACAGACCTCATTTGCTCAAAATCACTACCTCACTTCCTCTAAAATGACCTAAAATTGACCCTAAGACACTTGATTTTCCTTCCTAACAATACCACAACAGATTTTTCACACCAAAATAGTTCCAAAATAAATAATTCATCATTCAAAATCATTCCAAACAATTCATAGCCATCAATCACCAAATTCACATAACACACACACTTCCATACATGCATTTCAAGTCTATATAACCAATTTCATGCCTTCAACAACATACCACTTCAAAATTATCATGCATTCACATCATACAACTAAAATGAAAAATAGAACTAGCTCCCCTTACCTCTAGTGTGGATGGCCAACTCAAGGAAGAACCCTAGACTACTTGCTTGAAACCCCAAAATGTGAGAATCACCTATAAATCATCAATTGATGATGGAAAACGAGTCTTAGAACTAAATTGGGGCTAGATTATGGAAGAAAACGAAATGGGTTGCATGCAATAAGAAATCACATGCTTAAAACCCTAGGGAAAATGAGAAAAAGGGGCTTTCTTATCGGTTGGATGAAACGAAGATTCAATCGGTGGAAATGCTCTTCTTGAAGCCCTAAAGGCTTAGGTAGCTTCAATTCAAGAAACAAATGGTGAAAATTTGAGTTTGGATGGATGGAAAGTGGAGCAATGAAGAAAAAAAGAAGAAGAGTTGTGTTTTGTGAGGAAGTGTCGTGAAAGAACATGAGACTGCAAAGCTTTTACAAAAGTTTATTTTTGTGCATTTAGCCTTGGCCCAATGACTAGCTACCACGTGTACTCCACTTAAAAATATTTTTCAAGGCATTACATTCTCCCCATCAACAAAAATTTTCATCCTCGAAAATTAAGACTTACTAGAAAACAAGTGGGGATATGACTTCTTCATCTCTTCCTCTTTCTCCCAGGTAGAATCGCCGGTTCTATTGTCCCATATGACTTTGATCAGTCTTGTAGCTTTCCCGTGTGGTTGTTTGGCTAGCCTCTCATCTACTCTGATCGGCTGCATCTCTATAGAGAGATCTTCCTTGACTTGTACAGTGTCAGCTTCCAACACGTGAGAAGGGTCGGGAACATACTTCCGAAGCTGAGATACATGAAAGACTGGATGAAGATTAGCTAACTGAGGAGCCATAGCTATCTCATATGCTACTGGTCCGATGCGTCTAGAAATCTGGTAGGGTCCAAGGTATCTGGGAGAAAGCTTCTTAGCTCGGATAACCTTTCTTACTCCAGTAGTAGGCGTCACACGAAGGAACACGTGGTCACCTGCTTCAAACTCCAAAGGCCTGTGTCTCTTGTTAGCATATGATTTCTGCCTACTCTGTGAGGCTTTCATCCTCTCTTGAATCACTCTCACCTTCTCAGTCGTTTGTTGCACTATCTCTGGCCCAGTCAACACAGACTCTCCATCCTGGAACCAACATAAAGGTGTCCTGCAACACCTCCCATAAAGAGCTTCGAATGGTGTCATACCAATGCCGGCTTGATAACTGTTGTTATATGTGAATTCCACCAATGGTAGCACCTCATCCCAGACTCTTAGATGATCAAGAACACACGTTCTCAGCAAATCTTCCAATGATTGTATGGTTCTCTCAGACTGTCCGTCTGTCTGAGGATGGTAAGCAGAACTCATCTGAAGTCTACTGCCCATCTCACTTTGCAAGGTTTTCCAAAAGCGAGATGTGAAGTGTGTGTCTCTGTCAGATATAATACTGGAAAGTACACCATGCAATCTAACTATCTCCTTGATGTACAACTGGGCTAACTTTTGCATAGACATCTTCAAATTAATTGCCAAGAAGTGGGCACTCTTGGTCAATCTATCAACTATTACCCAGATGACATCATGTTTTCTGATAGTGTGTGGCAAATGGGTGACAAAATCCATGGCAATACTGTCCCATTTCCACTCTATCAACTATTACCCAGATGGCATCATGTTTTCTGACAGTGTGTGGCAAATGGGTGACAAAATCCATCGCAATACTGTCTCATTTCCACTCAGGGACCTCAAGCTGCTGCAACATACCACCGGGTCTTTGGTGTTCTATCTTAGCCTTTTGACAAGTAAGGCAACAGGAAACAAATCGAGCTACATCACATTTCATACCCGACCACCAAAATGATTTCTTAAGGTCTTGGTACATCTTAGTCATGCCGGGATGCATGCTAAAACGACTCTGGTGCCCTTCTTCCAATATTAATCTCTTCAGTTCTCCATCATTTGGTACACAGGTTCTACCCCTGAACCTCAACAGACCGCCTGTACCTGTGATAAAGTCTTTTCCTTACTCAGTGCCAATTAAAGCCCTTGATTTCTGAAGTTCGGAGTCTAAGAGTTGTCCCTCTCTGATTTGCTCAAAGAGCCCACTAGATATCACCAGTTTGCAGCACCTTATACCATCAGGTTCAAATTCTACATCCAGCTTTAAATCACTAAAGCTTTCGACTAGCTTCAATTCTTTAATCATAAATGCAGAAACATGTACTGATTTTCTGCTTAAGGCATCATCAACCACATTGGCCTTCCCTGGATGGTAGAGAAGATCAAAGTCATAGTCTTTCAGGAACTCCGTCCACCTTCTCTGTCTCATATTAAGCTCCTTTTGATCGAAGAGATACTGCAGGCTCTTGTGATCACTGAACACCTGAAAATGAGCTTCATACAAATAATGTCTTCATATCTTGAGAGCAAACACCACCGCAACTAACTCCAGATCGTGAGTAGGATAGTTTCTCTCATGAATCTCGAGTTGTCTCGAGGCATATGCAACAACTCTTCTCTCTTGCATCAAAACACATCCTAATCCTTGATAGGAAGCATCACAGAAAACCTCAAAAGGTTTACCTGTGTCAGGAATGGCCAATATTGGAGCACTAGTCAATCTCTGCTTCAACTCCTGAAAGCTAGTCTCACAACGGTCTGTCCATGCAAATGGAGTGTCTTTTCTAGTCAGCTGCGTCAAAGGGGCTACAATCTTAGAGAAATCTTCAATGAAGCGACGATAGTAGCCTGCTAGACACGTCCGGACATAGAATGTATGTAGAGCTGGGGCGGGTTGTGCACTTGTGATGACCCCTACTGCTTTGCAAAGCCATTGCCGAGGGGTTCCACCCGACCATGCACAAGGCTAGTCCGTTACCGCAGTATAGACCTCCAGTGATAGCGTCTACCCTAGGACCTCCCACTACTCCCACCACATGAGAATGAAAGACCGTTGGAGTGTTAGGGATAAACCCCCATATGGAAGCCTCTCACATTCATTCAATACACTAACTGATCTCACCGAGAGATCTTAATTTCATATTCAATCCAACCACTTTAAATCACATGATATTCCTTTTGAATCAATAATATATCTCATAAACCATTTTGATTCATCAAACATAAAATTTCATATTAATTCAAGTGCATTCCTACTATATTGTCTCATACCAAACCCATACACCATCATACAACATCAACCATGTCATAAAAGAACTCATACATTACATACTTTCACTAAACCATCACTTATTAACACAAATTTCTTTATGACTTTTAACTATCAATACTTAAGTAATTCAAACAGCTTGGAGACCCTCACCAATGGCTCCGGAAGGGTCAAAAACCCCCAAAACGACCTAAAGAACGTCCAAAACGGACATTTGAAACCCTCCAAACTATCAAATACAAAAGCAACAACAGAAAAGGGTGTCCAGCGCCCTTTAGGGGCGCCCGGGTGTCACATTTATGCTGGAAACAGCAAGAAAGGACGCCCAGCGCCCTTTTGGGGTGCCTAGGCGTGGCTTTTATGCTGAAAACAGCAGGAAAGGGCGCCCAACGCCCTTTCAGAATGCACACCCCTAAGTTTCGTTTCAGGCCTTTTGGTGAATTTCTAGCACTCAAAACTCAATCTATATGATGAATCTAACTTGCCTAATCAACTTTAATACTTCCTAAACCAATTCTCTAGTGATTTCACATCAATCTACATTCAAATTACTCAATTTCATCAACACATGTGCCCAATTCTAATTCTACCAATTAAGCAATGTTTTTACCACTTTTAAAACTTCTAACAAGTCATAATTTACTTAATCAAACTGTCCCCACTGCCCACTTATACCCTAGACCTCAGTTACTCAAAAACACCCTTTCACTTCCTTTAAACTCACTAAAAACACTAGTTTTCCTCAACCTAAGGACTCAACTCCACTTCTACCATTTAGAACCTCATTTTAACCAATTTTATAGTTCTAACAAGTTATAATTAACTTTCCTAAGCTGCCTCAACAGTCCAAAAACGTGACAGACCTCATTTGCTCAAAATTACTACCTCACTTCCTCTAAAATGACCTAAAATTGACCCTAAGACACTTGATTTTCCTTCCTAACAATACCACAACAGATTTTTTACACCAAAACAGTTCCAACATAAATAATTCATCATTCAAAATCATTCCAAACAGTTCATAGCCATCAATCACCAAATTCACATAACACACACTTCCATACATGCATTTCAAGTCAATAGAACCAATTTCATGCCTTCAACAACATACCACTTCAAAATTATCATGCATTCACATCATACAGCTAAAATGAAAAGTAGAACTAGCTCCCCTTACCTCTAGTGTGGACGACCAACTCAGGGAAGAACCTAGACTACTTCCTTGAAACCCCAAAATGTGAGAATCACCTATAAATCATCAATTGATGATGGAAAACGAGTCTTAGAACTAAATTGGGGCTAGATTATGGAAGAAAACGAATTGGGTTGCATGCAATAAGAAATCACATGCTTAAAACCCTAGGGTAAATGAGAAAAAGGGGCTTTCTTACCGGTTGGATGAAACGAAGATTCAATCAGTGGAAATGCTCCTCTTGAAGCCCTAAAGGCTTAGGTAGCTTCAATTCAAGAAACAAACGGTAAAAATTTGAGTTTGAATGGATGGAAAGTGGAGCAATGAAGAAAAAAAGAAGAATTGTGTTTTGTGAGGAAGTGTCATGAAAGAACATGAGAGTGCAAAGCTTTTACAAAAGTTTATTTTTGTGCATTTAGCCTTAACCCAGACTAGCTGCCACGTGTACTCTACTTAAAAATATTTTTCAAGGCATTATAATGGAAAATAGTGTAGGTTCAATTACTTTAATAAAAAATTTAATAACTAATATGTCTACTAGAAAAAGAAACTTTTCAAAAATGTCGAAGTTGACATATGCTGTATTGTGAAAAATTATATGAGAGTTACTAAAACATAATACTTTCCTGTATATGGACATACGTTTTCGTATATAATCTCCAGGGTACTAAAACGTAATGTTTTTCCTTTCTAGATTGTTTAACTAAAAAAAGAAAATCGAATTGTTTAATTCAAAAGGGGGAAGATGGATGTTTACGTAAGATTCTAAAAATATTAGATTACCTGAACTAAAAATATATAAATTTTAATATATAAATAAATGTGAATATGTTATAAAAATGTTAAATTAGATTTAAAATTCACTAGAGTGGATTGAAATTGAAATTTATTGTAATGAAATTTGTGATTCTTGAACTTATTAATTTTATAAAATTGAATTAAATTTAAAACTAATCTTGTTTTGAAAAACGTGTTTCTATAATCTTGTGAGATAAAACTTAGTTTGAAAGACTTCCTAATAAAGAAAACATATCATAAAAAGTAAAATGGTCCTTTCAAAAATTATAGAACAGCAATTAATAATTACGGGGTGCAGTGAGCCAAAGCCTTGCACGTATTACCATTCATAAAACAATTGGCTGAAAATTGCAGAAAAATCTGGATCACATTTAATTTTGGACGCAATGCTAATATTTTAAAAAGGTTAAAGGTGTTTTTTCTCTTAATTTTCAATAAAAATTATAATTAGTTCTTCTTTGAAATTTTGACATAATTTACTTTATCAATTTTAGAAATATGTTGATTTAGTCTTTTTAATCAAATTTTGTTAAGTTTATTTGACATTCAAAAATATTTCATGATAGCATTTGAGTTGTTTACACGTTTAACATATTTTTTCTTCAATGTTAATTAAGAAATGTATTTGAAACCTTAAATAAAATTAACAAATATTGGTTAATTAAAAAGACTAAACTCATACAACTTTAAAGATAAAAAACTAAATTAATCCAAAGTTTCAGAGATAAATTAATTCTAATTTTCACTAAAAATTAAAAAACCAAAACCATATTTAATCTATTTTTAAATTAAGTGCATTTCTTCAATGCGGTTCTCCGTGTACTTACGATGGCCTAAAACATTATATGAAAAATAATATTTTGATATGCAAATTTCTTTTACATTTATTTAATACTATTTTTTATTATTTTATTTTTAAAGAATATAACTTTTTTATAGTAATTATATTTTTATAATATTTATCAAATGAATATAAATGTTTGTTATATTATTATTATTATTATTATTATTATTATTATTATTTTTAAAGGTTATATTTAAAATAACTTGAGTGATTTTCTTCCAAGCATGGTAAATGATGATCACTTTTTTGTAGTTTCATGTATTGAAGCTTACTTACACTGATCACATGCAAAATTTTTAATTAGTATTTCATTAAATATTAAACGAGTATATAAACAGATTGAAGTTGTATTGATTAAGGTCCTGTATTCAAATTTAAGAAAACAAAATCTCTAAAGAAAATTGACTTATTTGAATGTAAGGAGTTATTATTAAAAGGATTTATCATGTTTGTGTTGATAATGTGGCTGCTGGTGAAGCTTTCAAATAAAAACTAGAATGTTCCGATTACAGAGTGCATGTTGTGAGAGACTCATTGTGGTGTTCGTGTTCGTGTTCCTTTACAAAGTTTTCCAAGTCTGAGTCCCAATGCTGGCTAAAGCGTGGTGTCAGAAAAAGCCTCAGCTTCTATCCTTCCTCAGACCCATAACAACTATTCTACACACGTCTCTTCCCACTGATTATGTCTGCCTAAAGAACCGCGAACTCCACGCTCTCATAAAACGCAGGGACCTCGACGCTGCACTTTCACTGTTCCGCAACATGCCATTGCGTGACACTGTCACCTACAACTTGATAATTTCCGGGTTCCACGAGCAACCCGAACGCGCTCTTCGTTTCTACGCTGAAATGGGTTCGCTTGGAATAGGAGGAAGCTCGACCACCTTATCCTCTGTTGTAGCGGTTTGCACCAAGGCCGCTTTTTTCAGAGAGGGTGTTCAGGTGCATTGCCGGGTGGTCAAGCTCGGATTTTCATGCAACGTGTTCGTTTGTTGTGCACTTGTTGGGTTTTACATGCGTATGGGGCTAAGTGGGGTGGCACTGGAATTGTTTGATGAGTTGCTGGAACGAAATTTAGCTGTCTGGAATGTGATGCTGCGTGGGTTGTGTGAGCTGGTTCGTGTGAAAGTGGAAGACTTGTTGGGGTTTTACTCTCGGATGCGTTTTGAAGGTGTGGAGCCAAATGGGGTTACGTTTTGTTATTTGCTTTGGGAGTGTGGTAATCAGAGACGGTTGCATGAAGGAAAGACGATTCATGGGTGCGTTTGGAAGGTGGATTTGGTGGAACCGAACGTTTTTGTTGCCAATGCTTTGGTGGATTTTTACTCTGCGTGTGGATGTTTGGTCGGTGCAAGGAAGTGTTTTGAAGCCATAGAAAATGAGAATGTTATTTCGTGGAACTCGTTGGTTTATGTTTATGCTGAAAACAGCTTGTTATGTGAGGCTTTTGAGGTGTTTAGTATCATGCAGTTGTGGGGGCGAAGGCCATCAATTCGTTCATTGGTGGGTTTTTTGAATTTATGCAGTAGAAGTGGAGAGCTTTGTTTTGGGAAGCAGGTACATTGTCTTGTAATGAAGATGGGTTTTGATGAAGGGAGTGTGCATGTTCAATCTGCTTTGATTGATATGTATGTAAAGTGCAGAGACATTGAGGATTCTATGGCTGTATTCGAATGCCTTCCGAAGAGAACTTTGGAGTGTTTCAACTCATTGATGACCTCTTTGTCTCATTCTGAAGCCGTTGAGGACATGGTTGAATTGCTTCGTTTAATGGTCGATGAGGGTCTTGTGCCGGATGAAGTAACCATATCAACCACACTGAAGGCACTGTCAGTGTCTGCTTTATCAAGTTTTACGGGTTCCCAGTCACTGCATTGTTATGCATTAAAATCTGGAGTTGGAGAAGATGCTGCAGTTGCCTGTTCCCTCATGGATGCATATTCAAGATGCGGGCATGTGGATCTTTCTCATCGAATTTTCGACAGTCTTCCTTCTCCAAGTGCTATTTGCTTCACATCCATGATCAATGCGTATGCTCGAAATGGAATGGGAAAGGAAGGAATTGCAGTGCTTCAGGCTATGATTGAGAGGGGACTAAAGCCAGATAAAGTTACCTTCTTATGTGCTCTAAGTGGTTGTAACCACACAGGACTAGTTGAGGAAGGAAGGGTAGTTTTTGAGTCGATGAAATCTCTTCATGGGATCGATCCAGATCACCGCCATTTTCTTGCATGGTGGATCTTTTATGCCGCGCAGGACTTCTCTATGAAGCTGAAGAGTTGCTTCTACAGGCACCAGGAAAAAGAGACTGCTTTATGTGGAGCTCTTTGCTTAGAAGTTGCAGGATTCACAAGAATGAAGAGGTTGGAACAAGAGCAGCACAAGCCTTACTTGAGCTAGATCCTGATGACCCTGCAGTGTGGTTGCAGGTTTCTAATTTTTATGCTGAAATAGGGAAATTTGAGGAAGCAAGGAAAATCAGAGAAGTTGCTCTAGCAAGGAAGATGTCTAGGGAGATTGGTCATAGTTTAATTGAGATAAGATAGTGACAGGAAAATAGCGTTCCTGAATTGATGAAGCATTTGGCACATTATTCACACACGATAAGACAATCATGTCAATTTGCTGAGCTGATGGAGATGTTTCCTGGGATAAGGTCTTGTCTATTTGGGCAATCCTACAATCTAAGGGAAAGGTTTCCTTTGGGAGGAGTTCTTGGTGTGAGCATGCCAAATAAATGAAGGTCGGCATTTGCATTCCCATGTTTAGTGTAACTAACTGGCAGCTTCCAAAAATAGAAAAATATTTTCCCTCTTTCGTGTACCGCATGTTATTATGCCTTTATACTAGAGCAATTTGAGACAGTGGTATATGCAAAATAGAATCTTAGATTATATGTCATTCACTTCTCTTTCAGGGCGGCAAAGTGGGATAGTGCAACGGTGAATATTACTTGTGACTTTTGTAATTGGTTGATGAGTAAAGCAAAATACTACAAAAATATTTTGACTTGTACTTTAAGTGTGGGCATGTAGAAATTGTTGCACGTTCATCCACTTTCAAGCCAAGCCATAAAGCCCCTCCAAATCCTTCATTTTTCAGAGCTAATCTACGCGTATAAATTATAACCAAAGTATTCATTCGCATTAATCAAATCAACCAATCCTTGCAATACAACCAACAGGAGCAAAACATGGACAAATTTTTCCTTGTTTCTTTACTCGCTTTGCTCATTGCAGCTCATGGAGTTGCAGGAAGCATGACGTGTGACAGCATTGGCATGCTTGAAGAACTTAAAAGCTTGGAGTCCTTTGACATAGAAGAAGAAACTGAGGTAGAAGAACTTTCTGACATCCCTTCATGGAGAAGCGAGCATGGTGGTAAAGTTCTTGTTAATATTGATAGCTTTGGTGCTGCTGGTGATGGAGAATCTGATGACACTGAGGTAACTTCTTTCATTATAGTTGTTGAAATATTTATTATATACCAGGTCTTGCAAAAGCATATCACTATTTTTTATTCTTCTGTTTTGCTCAAGAAGCACTTTCATTCATTTGACAACGTTGAACAGAGAAATTGTTTTTCTGAGCTAATCAATCAGGTCAGGCATTGCCGCAGACCAGACTAATCATTCTGTAATTATGTTTTGTCCATTGCTTTTCATGATTATCAGGCTTTGCAAAAGGCATGGGGAGTTGCATGCTCTACACCAAAATCTGTTTTGTTAATTCCTCAAGGTCGCCGTTACCTAGTCAATGCAACAAAATTCAAAGGGCCTTGTGCAGACAAGCTCATCATCCAGGTAATCAAACACAAATATATAGATTTAACAATTGTCCTGTGATTATTGACGTAGTATCTGCATTTCTAGATTGATGGGACATTGGTTGCCCCAGATGAGCCTAAGAACTGGGATCCAAAACTTCCACGGGTTTGGCTTGATTTTTCCAAATTGGATAAAGCTGTTTTCCAAGGTTCTGGAGTCATTGATGGCTCGGGAAGTAAATGGTGGGCAGCATCTTGCAAAAAGAACAAGTCAAATGTAATTTTTTGCAAAACGTGGTCTTGTTTATTTTATAAGTTTATGAAACCTTAATGATAACTTTCTGATTTTCCTCGTATGTTTTGCCACAGCCTTGCATAGGTGCACCAACGGTAAGAACCGCTTTCTTAACCTTGCTTGTAATCTATTTTAAAAGAGAAGGTTTTGCAAGATGTGAAATCAAGTTCATCAAATAATAAAGTAGTTTAACATGGAGGGGATTATTGCAGGCATTTACGATTGATACAAGTACATCTATAAAGGTGAAAGGACTGACAATCCAAAATAGCCAACAGATGCATTTTACCATTTCACGATGTGATTCGGTTAGAATTAATGGAGTTAAAGTGTCAGCACCTGGAGACAGTCCAAACACTGATGGAATTCATATTAGTGAATCAACAAATGTCATAATCCAAGACAGTAAAATTGGAACAGGTTCTGAACTCGTTGATCTTCCCCATTAAAGTTCCATTTTGCTGAACAATAGAAACAGTAGTGTGGTTTACCCTTAACAGACTTTGAAACAAAGAAACAAACACAGTAGCTAACTTGGAAAAGGAATTTTAAACACACACAAAAAGAATAAAGAAAAATGAAAAGTGAACTTTACTCTTTTGCTTAGATTTCTGCCATTTATATACAAATTAAAAATGAAGGATACTGACCAGTTGTGTTTTTGCGCTTTCATCATAATCGCACGCACTATATTCAGGGGATGATTGCATATCAATTGTCAATGCTAGCTCTAATATCAAAATGAAGAGAATTTATTGTGGACCAGGACATGGAATCAGGTATCATCTATTCTTCATGCCCCCATTTAATTTAAAATTACACGGCACTCTTTCTTTGCTACATTAAAGTTTATATAGTACGGTTGTATAGCATACCTTCATCCACAAAATAGTCATAACCTTTTAATGAACAAATGAACTTTCTCTATCTATCGTTTCACTTTTTCCCTTGTCTCTTGGACAAGCGTGAGTTACATGAAACATACATGATGATTTCATTATTTCAATCGGTTACGTTAAATTATTTTCCTTTTCTTTCTTTGATCAAATCAAAGTGTCTGGAACACTTTAATGAGTAAGGTAGTTTATACCTTTTTCTAACTCTTTCTTTGTTTTTCAGCATTGGAAGTCTTGGGAAAGACAACTCAACTGGCATCGTCACCAAAGTGATTTTGGATACAGCAGTTCTTAGGGAGACTACCAATGGTCTCAGGATTAAAACTTGGCAGGTAAGTAGTATTCTTAGGTATTTAGATGTCATAATGAATTTAATTCATGAGCTATTCTAGCTTATCACATGTGTTGAAAAAAATTTACTTTTTGTAAATGTAGGTCTAATTGTATGTAACTCATTTAATTCTCATATTTAATAGGTTTGAGAAGGTGAGTTAACCTATAACATATAAACAATAACCTCACATATAATATTTTATCATCTTTTTATAATTTTTTATTATAATTATTTATTAATTCTAATTATATAGCTTAATAATTTCATGTTTTTACATACTATAATGTTCTTCAAAATAATGTTGATATTTAATTTATTTGTTTGTAGGTTTAGTTTTTAACTATTATTTTTATAATAATATTTGATGAAAAAGATAAACATTTTGATTATACTATTATAAAAAGGGAAAATGATATTTTAACGTGAAACGAATTAATCCATTTGATTTGATTGTACTGTATTAAATATATAAAAGTAAATAAAAAAAATAAAATACCATAATTTAACCTATTAATCCATTATTGGTGGAGTTAAATTACAAAATTTTTAACTGAATTGATCCATTTTTAGCCCAACCCATAATGAACTAACTCATTTGAGCTTGATTCACTTTTAACACCCCTAATTTCATAATAAAATTGTTTTAATCTCTCAAAAATATTTTAGTTTTTATTCAAGAATTTTTTATATTATACATTATCCTTATTTTTCATGTAGATATTAATTAATTGTCCATTCTAATTATTTAAAATTTGGAATAAAAATTGCAAAGTAATTAATCTTTTACACTTATTTTCATTTAATGCTAAATCTATATATTTCGAATAATATTGGTTCTTGCACATCTAATTTTGATTTCCAAATATTATACTTTTTCTTGAAGACATTTTTTTTATTGTAATGTAACCGTAAATAAAGCTGATAATTATCAAATATTAGTTTAGTAATATTATTATAAATGGTATGTCAGTTCCATAAAATAATACATGTGTATATACGTGCTTCAACCTTTATAGAAATTTATCTGAATATAAGGACAGTACATAGTCAATTTAGAGACCGGGCTTCTAATTTTGTAAAGCTATTATTTGTATATTTATTATTAGATCTTTTGGTGGTTATCAAGATAATATCAAAATAAATAAAATTAATAGTCTTATATGATAAATAGTTTTACATTTTTATTTAATCAGAAATCATCGTTAATATAACTTTTAAAATAATTATCACAATCTTTTCTCTCAAACAAATGTTAATGTCTTCACTCGGCCAAAAGAAACATGGCAAAGCCACCTACCAGCATTCGGAATAAAACGAGCTAAGAAAACAATTGATAATTTTATCATGTGACCTTAGTATCTGATAAACTGGTAAGAGATTCTGAAAAGGAAAGTCAGTGTGTCTGACACATGAACCTACAAAACAATTGATATTTTTTTAGTATAAACATTAGATGCATGCAAATATATGCAGTAGGAAAAATCCCCCTGCATTTGGAAATTGTGGAAAATACTATATTGGAGAATGGCTCACTGATGTTTTTCTTTATTTTGCTGCCACATAGGGAGGTTCTGGATATGTTCGAGGGGTGCGTTTTCAGAATGTGAGAGTTGAAAATGTGTCCAACCCCATTCTCATAGACCAATTTTACTGTGATTCACCATCCACCTGTCCGAACCAGGTACAGTCTCTACCAGTTTTCTCTTTCAAAGCTTTTATATGCCAAAATTACACATTTAAATTTCATAGATTAGGCTAATTGTATCATTATGAAATGATAAGTTACAGTTATTATGTTATGAACTCTTTGTGCAGACATCAGCTGTGGAGATAAGCGAGGTGATGTATCAGAACATTAGTGGCACTACAATGAGTGCTAAGGCCATTAAATTTGACTGCAGTGACACAATCCCGTGCAGCAATCTAGTTCTTAGCAACGTTGACTTAGATAAACAAGATGGCACTGTTGAAACTTATTGTCACTCAGCTCAAGGTTTTCCCTATGGGGTGGTGCACCCTTCTGCTGATTGTCTCAGTTCCACCGACAAAATCTCTCAAGTTGCAGAATCAACTATGGAGGAGGATATTCCTCACACTGAACTATAAGTTTCGTATCAACCTCTCTAAAGATGCATTATACTGTAACCCTTTTATTATTATTATAATTTTATATCAAATGGGGTACGTAAGAGGCTTGTTTTATGTCACGTAGCACTAGTATATGTGGAGGAGGCTTGAGGTGAGATCATAGACAAATCAAGGGATGTACTGGTTATTATATAATTAGACATTATTATAACAAAATTTATTCCAAAGAGACATCGAATTATAATATTGATTGACATTTTATCTTAACAGTGTTGTGTTCCATAGTGATGTTTTATGTACTCTTGTTTCAACTTTGTCACTGCTCTCTATTAACATGTTCTGAATTTTTTTTTCTTGGTCCTTGGAGGAAGTAAATATTTATAAATAACTCCTTCAACAAAAAAAATTGTGAAAAATGGTAGTAAGTAACAGTCTTCTTTAATTATAGAGAACTTTGTCCTTTCTCTGATTTAAAGATGCGAAAACTATAGTTTTACTTTTACTGTTTGCAATCACCCTAATTATCAGTTTTTCTTCAAATGATTTTTTAGAATATGCTATACGTTCTTCGTAACATAATTAATAACCCTCCTATCATATCTATTATTATCAAATAATAATTTCTATTATTATCAAATAATAATTGTATGGTACATACTCTTATACCCTTTTACTTATTACTTTTGAACCGATCATCCTCGTTATTATTAGGTTTATCATTCTCGGATCATCATTGGACCAATTATCTTTGAATTGATAATCTATGAATCAATTACTTCAAGTCAAGTCAATAATTCTTTGGCTGATGACCCATAAACCGATCACTCTGACGGTAGAAAAAAAATGTCAAATAAACATTTAGTCAGATAATTACAAATCAATCAATTGATACTAATTAAAATATGATTAGACTATAAATAGAGTTAAAAAAAATAAAAACTCGTAATAACTAATATAAATAAAGATTTAAAATTATTCATACATATACATCAATATATTTAATATTCATGATCAGTCACTTACAAAATTTCAACCGAACGAATAAGAAACAGAAATGGCGAGCATAAAACAATCATAAATTAACAGTACTCGACGGGGCACTACCGAAACAATAAAAAAACCCTGTGATCACTGGCATGGACAAATAATGTTCATATTCGATTTCCAGTCACTGCAAAACCACAAATACATGAATTCTGCAGAACAGTTTTTGCATGCCTGCAAGTGCAAGGTGATGACAGTGTGGTCCAAAGACATGCAAAACAATCCGATGGGACAAAAAAGATACTGAAACGGGAAAAAGACAAAGATGAAATTATTTCTTCATTACTCTCTGTTATATGGCTTTGTTAATTTTTTTTGCCAACGCTATAAGCAAAAAGGCCAAGGAGTGCCATCTTCAAAAATAAAGTTGATTTTCAGTTGGTTCTCATAGACAATAGCATATCTATGATAGCAAAATGATGATACTAATAGAATGTGTTGTTGGTAGTGCTTCAAAACTTCAACTTTTTAAAGTCCCATGTTGTCCGAAAGAAAATTCTTTTTGTTTTTTGTTTCATGACAAAAGATGTGTCTTGACATTCTTTTGTAATATAAACCATTTCCATGTTATGGGCCATTTTTTTATTGTGCAGGCTGTCAAAGGATATATTATTTTATTTTTTAAGGGTCTTATTCTTTTATCATAGAAAACTATATTTTTTATTTATTTTTTATTTAGTGTCTTAATTTTATGTGATCTTAAACTTATAATTCTGAAAATGACTTTACAATGGAGATGAGACTAAGAAATTACCTGTGTTAGTTAAAATTTTATGATTGTGTTTATTTAAAATGATTTATTAGTTTATATGAATTAAATTAAAAGTATTTGGTATAAAGTAGTGTAAAATGACTATTTTTCGTCGACAAATAAAATCGACTTAACCATAATTGTTGTAAATAAAAAATGTGATGGCAATTGTGTACTATGTGAGGAAGATATTATATCAAATTTACAACATTGTTTGTATTATATGTTGCAACAAAAAATCAATGTAATTTTATTTTAATTCAGATTTTGCATCGGTTGGTACAAACAATCAATATAATATATTTTTAAAACCCCATAAATTACATGGGTGCACCTCAATTTTTTTCAGCTCACTTGTTTTATATTCGAAATTGCAATAAGTTTTTTTCTTTTTAGAAAATACATAATAGGAAAATAATTTTTTGTTTGGAAGTATATTCATAAATAAGAACAAAAATTTATATAGAAAGTCAATAATAGATTTAATGTAGTTTAACAATACAAGGCTTACATATGTGAATTCTAAACAAAAAAGTTGTTCTTCAACATTCACTTCAACGTTTACATCTACAAAGCTAGGACAACCTGCGAGTTAGAGGAAGAAATGTGAGAGTCTTATCCTCACCTATTTTCTGGTAAGTTTAATTTTCGGAGATGAAAATTTTTATTGTTGGGGAGAATGTAAGGGCCTGAAAAATTTTAAAGTTATTGGGCCTATGTGAGGCAGCTAGGCCCATAAAACTAGGACAACCTGACCTTGGAGAGGACTTTTCAGAAAATCAGATTTCATCAGTCAAACCCCCTTCTCTCTCTAGAACTCAAATTTCTTATGTTCTTTGTTTTCTCTCTACTCTTTCGCAAATTTCCATTATTACATTTTCAAATAGGTGGTGCTCCTACATTCCCAAAGTCAAGGGCTTCCAATCCATCCGATTAGTTTCACGTCTCTCGGCTGATAAGGTAATTTTCTTCACACCCTAGGGTTTTACTCATGTAAAGGTTCTACCTTGAAAGTAGTGTTCTTTTTATTTTTCCTTATCCTATCAAGCTTTAAAGATTGTTCTCTACACCAATTTGGTGGCTTATAAGTACTGTCAAAATTACCTCTATGTGGAGGTACTATTAGCTAGGAATTGTGCTATGAGAACCAAAAGGTAAGGGGAGCTAATTATGTTTCAGTATATTATTGGTATGATTTGTATGATGGATAAATATTTCAAGTAAGTATGTCCTTATGCTTGAGTTGGATTCCTGTAACTTAAATTAAATGTGTTTGGGTAATGTGTTAGATAAAGAAATTTTAAATTTAAAAAGGCTGCATCTAGAAAAATCAAGATTGATATAAATAATATATTATTCTATATTTTATATATCACAACAAATATTCACGTTGTTTTATGAACTTTAGTATATATATATATATATATGTATATATATATATATATACATATATATATATATATACACACACACATATATATATATATATATATATATATATATATATATATATATATATATATATATATATATATATATATATATATATATATATATATACACATATATGTGTATATATATATATATATATATATATATATATATATATATATATATATATATATATATATATATATATATATATATACATATATGTGTGTATATATATATATATATATATATATATATATATATATATATATATATATATATATATATATATATATATACATATATGTGTGTGTATATATATATATATATATATATATATATATGAAAAGATAATAAAGGCCGTGTAAGAATTTGGAGAAAAAGAGAGAATGGCCATGTGGGTCCCATTCCGGCAGTTAATTAGAAAAATAAAGGTGAATAAAGCACTGCATGCACATAAACTTTCAGGGGTATGGGAGAAGGAAGTGATTGAATGATTATTATTCAAGAGTGGTGAGCAGTTTCCGCAAGGGTTGTGCAATCGGGGTATTTTTTTTCCAAGTTTTCTAATCGGGTTATTTTTATATACATACCTAGAGATACATATTTAAACTCATTCTGGATAGTATAATAGAGATTTTGATTTGGCGTAAAGCTTGTGACGTTTGCTTAAGTTGAAGTGTATGGCTTATGAAATATTGGTGTCATTTAGATGGTAATTTGTTAGTGTGGGTGGGATTTAATTAAAGCCTGGATAATGAATGTATGATTTGGTGACAGATATATATAAGTATTATTTTATCATCTTTTGGCTATGTAAATTAGTTGGAAAAGGTGTGCCTTTGGGTCATTTCTAGATCATGCATAAATGTTAAAATTATTTACTATGTATAAGAGTAACTTTCATTTGTGATGTTTAAATGTTGGCTGGATAATTAGAAATGGATTGTGAGTGAGGTATTTTGATAGTAGATTGTGATGATATTTAATCTTGATGAATGGTTGGTTAATATCTAAGATTGAGAATGTGTATTATTGAAATTAGACGTGAAATGCGCGAGCTGAGAAATTACAATGGATTAATTGAATTCGCTATTAAACTGTTAAGGGATGCGATGGTTTAAATATTGTGAAAGGTAATATGAATGGCATAGTAATTTTATGATTGGTTTGTGAAACATGTTTATTAATGTATTGTATTATATCCTAGATGATCTTTGTGGCCTGAAAGTATATGATGATAAAGTGGATGAATAAGTTCAAGGTTGTTTATGGTATGTTTAAAAGTACATTATGGTTCTAGTAGTAAGTGTGATGCAAAGTGTAGAATCTCTTGGTGAGATTCTTAGTGTTTAGGATGAAAGTAGAAGCTCAGTCTTGGGGGTCTTCCTGACGCTCCAATGACCTTTCTTCTCACGTAGAGAGGATTGGACCATGTGGTGAGGAGTAGCAGGAGGTCCTAGTCTTGGAGGCTTCCAGCATGATCCAGGGCGCAGAGCGGACTAACCTCGTGAGTGTGGCAGGGTAGGGGAGCCCAAGTATCACAATCCACCATGGGTGCATGACCCGCCATAGCTCGACTATCATTCTAAAGTCCGGACGAGTCAAGTCCAGTATTTAACATGATAGGATGGATGTTTTATCTTGTTTTTGCTTTAAATTAATCTCTTGTATGTACATGTTCTTAATTGTATGCTTTTTATATAATTAGCTCACCCTTGCAATTGCTTGTGTTTGTGCCATATTTGCGATCGTTTCCTTTTACGATGATCATCCACTTGGATCGGAGCATATGGCGAGGAGGATACTTCGGAAACAACTCTTGATGGGGGACGGCAATGCTGCTGCCTAGTTCTCTAGGCTTTAATTCTCTTGTCCTAGGATATTTTGAAGAAACCTTATTATGTTCTAAGTTTTTAAATTCTCTGTATTGTAAGGGAGAAACTCTAATACTCCAGCTTCACATTCTAGTACCATCCTAAGGATGACTGTAATTCTAAGCACCTCTATTACTCTTGACTGTTTTCTAGTATTATTCATGGTGACGCCTTTATTATATCATATATCTTTATTTTATAATAGGGATGTCACATTTATGGATTAGAGCAGTTTTTGTCCTTAGAAAGAATTCTATAGGTTGTGTGTGCGCCTTGTTTCTGCTTGTGTACTCTTAGCACATCTAGGCAATTGTTTTGCCTCTTTAAATTTGATTGATGGTCTCTCTTCTCTGTGTGAACAAAACAATGGCGCCTAGGCCTCCTCCACCTCCTCATCCTCAACCGGAGCCTTCAGAGAACATTTTAAGGCTAGAGGCTATACTTAAGGCAATGCAACGCCAAAATGCTGCCTTGGTGCAGCAAAACACTATCGCCCTACAGAATTTAGAAGCTGCAAGAGTGGCTGCTGAGAATGCAAGGGTGTCAGCAGACAATGCAAGGATGGAGACTGATCACACCCAAAGGCAACTCATGGATATTATGGCTAGAGGTATGCCCATTCCCGATGCTTCCTCTTCTACTGTTCCTGTATAGGAGTGAAGCTTGGAGAGCTTTCACCAACACCGTCCCGCCAGGTTCTTTGGCAAATGCAGCCCCGATGAGGCCGATCACTGGTTCCAAGACACGGAACAGATTTATTAAGCAAAGGGATGTATGAATGAGAGGAAACTGGCCTACACCCAATACTTGCTGACAGGAGAGGTTGGCCATTGGTGGAATAGTGTGAAGGCAATCCTGGAGAGGAACAGGACTCCTATCACTTGGGAGTTGTTCAGAACCAAGTTATACACGGAGTATTTCCTCGACAGCGTCAAATTTGCTAAAGAAGTGGAGTTGCTTGGGCTGGCGCAGGGAAACAGGTCAGTGTCTGAGTATGCAGACCGCTTTAAACATCTACTCCGTTTTAACACCATGGAGGTAGATGAGGAGTGGCAATGCCGCAAGTTTGAGAATGGCTTGAGGAAAGATATAAAGTTGATGGTGAAAGGGTTACGTATCCGGGAGTTCTCCGCCTTATTGAAGATGGCTCGTGACCTGGAGAAGACCAAAGGAGAGCCAGAGGAGCCTCAGAGGCAGCAGAGCCAACCACTAAGGGTTGATGGACTAGTAGCATCCAGAGGTGGTTCCGGTTTTAGGAGAACCCCTTTCTCTATACCTATTTCTTCTGGGTCCAGGGGTTCTTCCTCTCAGTCATCGGGGCAGTCTAGCTTTGCTAGCCCCGTGAGATGCTTCAAGTGTAGAGGACCACACTTCTAGTCTGTTTGCCCTCAGCGAGCAGGGTATTAGAAGTGCAACTTTTGTGGGCGTGAAGGACACTATGGCCGAGACTGTCCTACTACTAGGAGGGCAGGACCACAACCATGCTAGGATGGGAGACTTACTCAGAGGGGTGGTGCCAGACCACAGGCTATAGGAGAGTCTATGCATTGATAGGAGTTGAGGCCGCCAGTGCAGGTAACCTAATTGTCAACATTTGTTTATTATTTGGAGCTTCGTGTGTGACATTGTTTGATTCGGGGGCGACACAGTCTTTTGTGTTTGAGGCTTGTGTGGAGAAGCTCGGTCTAGTTATCAGAGAGCTTCCGTGTAATTTGGTGGTGTCTACACCAGCAGCTGGGTTGGTCAGGACATCTAATGTGTGCTCCAGATATCCTATTGAGGTAGAGGGACGCAGGTTCCGAGTGAACCTTATTTGCTTACCTTTACAAGGGCTAGAGGTAATCTTAAGCATGGATTGGCTATCCGCCAACCAAATTCTTCTAGATTGCGGTGGGAAGAAATTGATATTCCCCAATGAAGACAAGAAACTCCCATTGTCGCTTGGTGTGTTGAGACAAGACCTTATAGAGGGTGCTTCTTGTTTTCTTATCATGTCTCACATGGACGGAGTACCAGACTTAAACCTTTCAGCTAATGGAGACCTTTTAGTGGTGAACGAATTTCTTGACGTCTTTCCTGAAGAAGTTCTTGGTCTCCCTCCTCCACGAGAAGTAGAGTTTTCTATAGACTGTGTCTGGAGCAGGGCCAGTGTATATAGCCCCGTATCGAATGGCACTGGCGAAATTAGCTGAATTGAAGAAACAAATAGAAGAGCTGCTAGAGAAGCAGTTTATCCGACCCAGTGTCTCACCATGGGGTGCTCCAGTCTTGTTGGTGAAGAAGAAGGACGATACTTCTAGACTTTGTGTGGATTACAGGCAACTGAAAAAATTGATGATTAAGAACAAGTATCCACTGCCAAGGATAGATGATTTAATGGATCAGTTGCACGGAGCTACGGTATTTTCTAAGATTGACTTGAGATCGGGCTACCATCAGATATTGGTGAAAGATGCTGATGTCCAAAAGATGGCTTTCAGATCCCGATATGGCCATTATGAGTATGTGGTTATGCCATTTGGTGTGACTAATGCTCCTGCCATCTTCATGGATTACATGAACCGGATCTTCAGGCCTTTCTTGGATAAATTTGATGTTGTCTTTATAAACGATATTGATTTATTCGAAGACCAAGGAGGACCATGCGGAACACCTCAGAATTGTACTTGGGGTGTTGAGGGAGAGAAAGTTGTATGCCAAGTTGTCCAAGTGCGAATTCCGGATGGAAGAGGTGCACTTTCTAGGACACATGATTTTAGTCGGGGGGATCTCTGTTGATCTGGCCAAGGTACAAGTAGTGATTGAATGGGAACGACCTAAGACTATTACAAAGGTCAAGAGTTTTGTGGGTTTGGCAGGTTACTACTGACGTTTCATAGAAAATTTCTTTCGGATTGTGGCGCCTTTGACACAATTGACCAGGAAGGATCAGCCTTTTGTTTGGACTGATAGGTGTGAAACTAACTTCCAGGAGCTAAAGCAAAAGTTGACGAGTGCACCGGTGTTGATTATTCCTGACACAGGAAACCCTTTGAGGTTTACTGTGATGCTTCCTACCAGGGACTGGGGTGTGTGTTGATGCAAGAGAAGAGAGTAGTTGCCTATGCCTCAAGGCAACTCAAAGTGCATGAGAAGAATTATCCCACCCATGACTTGGAATTGGCTGCAGTTGTTTTTGCATAGAAGATTTAGAGACATTACTTGTATGAAGCTCAATTCCAGGTATTCAACGACCATAAAAGTTTGAAGTACCTCTTTGATCAGAAAGAGCTTAACATGAGGCAAAAGAGATGGATGTAGTTCCTCAAAAGACTATGATTTTGAACTCCTCTACCACCCTGGAAAAGCAAATGTGGTAGTAGATGCACTGAGTAGGATGTCGGTGCATATCTCTTGCTTGATGATTAGAGAGTTGAAGCTGGTGGAGAGTTTCAGAGACTTGAGATTGTAGGTTGAGTTAGAGCCTGATAGCATCAGGTGCAGTAATTTGGTGGTGTCTAGTAACTTGATAAATCGTATTAAAGAAGGGCAATTGTTAGACCCCGAACATCAGACGTCAACCTCTTTAATTGGCACTAAAAAGGGAAAGAACTTTAATACAGGGACGGATGACCTCTTACGGTTCAGAGGTAGGACTTGTGTCCCTAATGATGTGGAATTAAAGAGGTTAGTGCTTGAGGAAGGGCACCGAAGTCATTTTAGCATACACCCAGGTATGACTAATATGTACCAAGACCTCAAGAAGTCATTCTGGTGGTCAGGTATGAAGAAAGATGTAGCCTAATTTGTTGTTTCTTGCCTAACTTGTCAAAAGGCCAAGGTAGAACATCAGAGACCTGGAGGTTTGTTGCAGCAATTGGAGGTACCTAGGCCAGAGTTAGTGCAACAAACCACATAAAAAGTGAAGCTCATTCAAGAAAGGATGAAGGCATCTCAGAGCAGACAGAAGTCATATGTTGATCGGAGACGACGACCTTTAAAGTTTGTAGTTGGGGATCACGTTTTCCTCCGAGTGACTCCTACTACCAGTGTAGGGAGAGCCCTTCGTGCTAGGAAATTATCTCCTAGGTACCTTGGTCCTTACCAGATTTTGAGGCGTATAGGATCAATTGCCTATGAGATAGCCATGTCGCCTCAACTTGCGAATCTTCATTCAGTGTTTCTCGTCTCACAGCTCAGGAAGTATATACATGATCCCTCTCGTGTACTAGAAGTTGAAGATGTTCAAGTCCAAGAAGACCTATCCGTGGAAGTGCAACCAGTTAGAGTTGAGGAAAGCCCGACTAAACAGCCTAGAGGGAAGACTGTCAGACTCGTCAAGGTCGTTTAGGATGGTAGAACAGGTGACTCTACCTGGGAGAAAGTGGAAGAAATGTGGGAGTCTTATCCTCACCTATTTTTTGGTAAGTTTAATTTTTGGGAACGAAAATTTTTATTGTTGGGGAGAATGTAAGGGCCTGAAAAATTTTAAAGCTATTGGGCCTTATGTGAGGCAGCCACGCCCATAAAGCTAGGACAACCTGACCTTGGAGAGGGCTTTTCAGAAAATCAGATTTCATTAGCCAAACCTCCTTCTCTAGAACTCATTTCTTATGTTCTTTTCCTTCTCTCTACTTTTTCTCAAATTTCCACCATTACTTTTTCAAATAGGTGGTGCCCCTACGTTCCTAGAGTCGAGGGCTTCCAATCCATCCAATTAGTTTCGTGTCTCTCAGCTGATAAGGTAATTTTCCCATTCCCCGCACCCTAGGGTTTTACTCATGCAAAGGTTCTACCTTAAAGGTAGTGTTCTTTTATTTTTCCTTATCCTATCAAGCTCTAAAGACAGTGCTCTGCACCAATTTGGTGGCTTATAGGTACTGTCAAAATTACCTCTGTGTGGAGGTACTGTTAGGGCGTTTTCTAGGAACTATATTGTGAGAACCAGAAGGTAAGGGGAGCTAATTATGTTTCTGTATATTATTTGTATGACTTATATGATGGATAAATTTTTGAAGTATGTCCTTATGCTTGAGTTGGATTCCTATAACTTAAATTAAATGTGTTTGGGTACTGTGTTTGATAAAGAAATTTTAGATTTAAAAAGGCTGCATCTAGAAAAATTAAGATTGATATAAATAATATATTATTCTATATTTTATATATCACAGCAAATAATGACATTGTTTTATGATCTTTAGTATATATTATATAAAATATAGGGTTAAATATGTTTTTAGTCCCTATACTTTGGGACGATTTTGGTTTTAATCCCTCTTTCAAACTAAGGTACAATTTAGTCCTTCAACTTTAGAAAACTCTGGTTTTAGTCCTTTTTACCAAATTTTTTTAACTTTATTTGTTGTTTCAAGCACGTTTCATTGTAACATTTGGATTGTTTACACTGTTTGACACATTTTTGCTTCAATGTTAACTGAGAAACACGTTTGAAACAACAAATTTGGTAAAAATGACTAAAACCAGAGTTTTCTAAAGTTGAACGACTAAATTGTACCTTAGTTTAAAAGAGGGACTAAAACCAAAATCGCCGTAAAGTATAGGGACTAAAAACATATTTAACCCATATATATATATATATATATATATATATATATATACACACACACACACACACAAATACCGCTTTAGGTATAAGCACTATGGCTTTCAACTTAAATGGTTTTAATTTCAACCAATCCGTAGTTGATAGTCAAGGTCATGTAATAAATACCTGGGCTAATATTATTAACCGAGCTAACCTTGGTATGGAAGTAATGCATGAACGTAATGCTCATAATTTCCCTCTAGTTCTAGCTGCGATGGAAGCTCCATCTGTTAATGGATAAAATTTTGATATTAAATTAAAGTAGACGAGTTTTTGTTTGAAAATAAAGGAGCAATATTAACAAAGTTGATATTACTCCTTTATATTGGATATTGGATATATATATATATATATATATATATATATATATATATATATATATATATATATATATATATATATATATATATATATATATATATATATTATGAAAATATAATAAAGTAAGAGAGAGGTCGTGTAAGAATTTGGAGAAAAAGAGAGAATGGCCATGTGGGTCCCATTCTGGTAGTTAATTAGAAAAAAAAAAGGTGAATAAAGCACTGCACGCACATAAACTTCCAGGAGTATGGGAGAAGGAAGTGATTGAATGATTATCATTCAAGAGTGGTCAACAGTTTCCGCAAGGGTTGTGTAATCGGGGTATTTTTTTCTAAGTTTTCTAATCGGGTTATTTTTATATACATACCTAGAGATACATATTTAAACTCATTCTGGATAGTATAATAGAAATTTTGATTTGGCGTAAAGCCTGTGACGTTTGCTTAAGTTGAAGTATATGACTTATGAAATATTAGTGTCATTTAGCATTATGGTAATTTGTTAGTGTGGGTGGGATTTAATTAAAGCTTGGATAATGAATGTATGATTTGGTGAAAGATATATATAAGTATTATTTTATCATTTTTTGGCTATGTAAATTAGTTGGGAAAGGTGTGCCTCTGGGTCATTTCTAGATCATGCATAAATGTTAAAATTATTTACTACGTATAAGAGTAACTTCTTTCATTTGTGATGTTCAAATGTTGGCTGGATAATTATAAATGGATTGTGAGTGAGGTATTTTGATAGTAGATTGTGAGATATTTAATCTTGATGAATGGTTGGTTAATATCTAAGATTGAGAATGTTTATTATTGAAATCAGATGTGAAATGCGCGAGATGAGAAATTACAATTGATTAATCAAATTAACTATTAAACTGTTAAGGGATGCGATGGTTTAAATATTGTGATTTATGTATAATATTGAGATAATGCATGAAAGGTAATATGAATGGCATAGTAATTTTATGATTGGTTTGTGAAACATGTTTATTAATGTATTATATTATATCCTAGATGATCTTTGTGGCCTGAAAGTGTATGATGATAAAGTGGATGAAGTATAAGTCCAAGGTTGTTTATGGTATGCTTCAAAGTACATTATGGTTCTAGTAGTAAGTGTGATGCAAAGTGTACATTATGGTGAGATTCTTAGTGTTTAGGATGAAAGTAGGAGCTCAGTCTTGGGGGTCCTAGTCTTGGAGGCTTCCAGTATGCTCCAGGGCGCAGAACGGACTAATCTCGTGAGTGTGGTAGGGTGGGGGAGCCCAAGTATCACAAGCCACCACAGGTGCATGACCCGCCATAGCTCGACTATCATCCTAAAATCCGGACAAGTCAAGTCTAGTATTTAACATGATAGGATGGATGTTTTATCTTGTTTGCTTTAAATTAATCTCTTGTATGTACATGCTCTTAATTGTATGCTTTTTATATAATTAGCTCACCCTTGCAATTGTTTGTGTTTGTGTCATGTTTGCGTTCGTTTCCTTTTACGATGATCATTTGCTTGGATGGGAGCAGATGGCGAGGAGGGTACTTCGAAAACAGCTCTTGATGGGGACGACAATGCTGCTGCCTAGTTCTCTAGGCTTTAATTCCTATCCTAGGATATTTTGAAGAAACCTTATTATGTTCTAAGTTTTTAAATTCTCTGTATTTTAAGGGAGAAACTCTAGTATTCCAGCTTCACATTCTAGTACTATTCTAAGGATGACTGTAATCCTAAGCACCTCTATTACTCTTGACTGCTTTCTAATATTATTCATGGTGACGTCTTTATTATATCATATATCTTTATTTTATAATTAGGATGTCATAGAATATGTCAACTTATATTTATTAATATCTTTTGTTATAGTTTGATATTCTTCTTTGTGATATGTTGACTGTAGTGGTAATAGGTTTGAAGGTATTTGATTCTCGACAAATTTTAATATTTGATTTTAGAAGTTTAAATTTGAAGCGTTGTGTTGCCATATTTTAGGGAAATTTATTGCATTGAACCTTAGTTTTCCACTTTAATTTTGATGAAAAGATTGATTACTATCTTGAGTATGAACTGTTCATATTTTCTTTTAAAATTTTAATGACAATCATTTTATTGAATCTTAAATTATCTGTTTAAACACTTTAGGAAGTTTAAGCACTATTTTATTGCCCATTAATACGTACGTTTTAATAACATTATGTATTTTATGAAATTTAAGCTAATTGAATTTTGTATTAACTTTTTGGTATATATTTAATTGTCATTGTTTTAATCACCCCTTTTCTTACTTAAGTTATAGTATACGGGCTTGTTTCAATTAAGAAAAATAATGTGTCTTTTAGTTCATCTAATATATTACAAATTAATGATCTTTTTAGTAATATCTCTTAAATGATAACTTCACTCTATCTTTACATAATTTGCATTGGATTTATCTTATGGTGTTTAGTTTTGCATTAAAACTATTTTTATATTTCTTATTATTTTTGTATAAATTAACTTAGACAAATTTCATATGTTAATGTAATTAGCAACAACAAAGAAGCTTGAGTGTGAGTAATGTCATGCATTAAATAACGATAATTGTTCATGTTAATATTATTGATTCTTGAGAACATATTACTACTTCAAATATTTTGAAAATACACGTGTTTCAATTTCATTTATGTTATTATAAAATAAAGTATAGTTATTCATGATTGTAGTTTTTATTTTATTTTTTGTCATTGAACACAAATACAATTGAAGAAATTTGTTATGAATGAAAAACTTATTTTTTACCTATTTGTTGTTTATTTGATTCTTACGTAATAAACACAAATACAAGATAAGCATATATGATTAACATTCAGTGTTGAGTGAAAAATATATGTAAAATTCGTAATAGAAAAGAGTGAAGATTATTTGCACCAAGTAATAAATGTAATTTTATGATTTTTTGCTAGGTACCAAGTAAGATGACAGGTAGAATTATTATGTATATATATTTGTGGTAGACTCTTTCAGAACAAGAAAGTAAGCGTTTATGTTGTTACTAGCATTCACGACATATCAAATGCAGGAAGAGTATGTAAAACATCTTTTACAAAATCGCTTGCACCAATGGTATCGCATAAGAGGAAAAACAAACATATTTTGTTTCAGTAATTAAGTGAAGAACATGCATACATGAAAACTTTATCTAATGTTTATTAGCATTACCAATAGTTATACTAATTTATGTCTATATTTATTAGGATAAGATGAATATAAAGTATCAAAGAAGGGTAGTTTTATCCTTTAATCCATTTCGCTTGTAAAATCAAGAGTCTTGTGAATCTATTCAATGTAGATACATAGTTGTAGGTGTTAAGACCTCGGCAAGTGTACTAAATCGTTCAAGTAATACAAAATGGTAAAATCAAGTATAGTTTCCCAAGAGACTCGTGTAATACTAGTTAATTGCACTATTAACAACTCATATAGACTCAAGAACAATATCTCAATTGAAAAACAAGTACAAGGAAGATAAAATTTTAAATAATTACAAGGTTGGACTTTGGTATTGAAGACACTTAGAAATGGAAAACACTAGAATTGGTATGAAATGACAATGTTAAGGTTAGTTTTCACCTATTTCACTCTTGTGCTTATCCAATTTCATCTTTTCTCCATCAAATTACTAAATTCAATCCATAAAATTACTCTAGCCCTAATTCCTTAGGTGAAAGAGTCTAACTTTTACCTATTAACTACCAATCTCTTTATTAATTAAGAAGCAAAATCCACATTAAGAACTAGGATCTAAGACAACAAGTGAATCATCTTCCATCTCTATAATCAATGAACCACTAAGACTCTTGTTTCACTTCTATATTACACAAGATAAGTTCCCAACCATGAATATCTCTATTACATGTAAGTTTTAAGATTAGAAACAAGAATACTAGCAATTGATAGAAAAGGCATATATAAATACGAATCAATCATCCATTACACAAGAATTCATAGGCTACAAATAATCTCAACAAGATGGCTTTGGCTCTCCATCTCCATGGAGAGCCTTAGAGCTTACAAAATGACCATGAAAGAAGAAGAAGAACCCAAGAATTTAAAGATAATAACTAATCATTCTTTATTTCCATATGAATGATTTAATGATTATCTCCTTTTAAGTCAAATAACTTATATCATTTTTCAATCTCTTATAATTTCAAATAAGCTACACTTATCAAGCCATAATAATCAACGAGCTTATAAAAATTAAACATCAATATACATGAGAAATATAGAACTATATATAAATATAATTAAAATATACAATATAGTTTGGTACTTACATCTAATCCTAATAGATGAAGACTTAGTTGCTATGGTGTTGAATACATGAAATCTAAACAAAAATGATTAAAAAAAATGAAGTTCAAAGTCATTGATGAAGTCTTCAATGAATAAGTGTCCTATCCCTTTTTTCTTTGAAGTCGTGAAGGACATTTTATAAGCTTCAAATAGACAGTTTGTAAGAAATATTTTCATGCTTTCTCTATCCATGGATCTAACTAAACGAGACTTAAATGTTGTTGGACGAGAACTTATGATCAAAATGTATTGCTCTTTCGTCCATATTTTGTTAAATAAGGAGAATGTTGATTGAGTATAGAATCATTTGACTAAGTAATGAATCACATTGATTGGACTATCATTACTTCTTCCATGTTTTTTTGTTCACCAAACTTTTCTTCTTTACTAAATTCAACCAAAAGAATTTTATAATATTAGATATAAATAAAGAAGTATAATTAATTTTTTGTTCCTATTTTTTCCTTTTCCCATTACCTTTCCCTTCTACTAGTGATATAAATAAGTTTTCTAAACAAATTCATAGCCTATATATTGAATAATATTGTCACCATTTAGATAACATCAACAGTGCATTAGTTACTTTGAAGACTTTTGAAGAAACTTGACCGTATTGAAGATGCCTTAAATTATTTAGTTATTTAATAATCCTATTAAGTAAAGCACACATCACAAAGCTAGTCTATGATCTATCAAGAGTACACAATGTACCCTTAAAAAACCCTTAACAATGCATCATCCACAATTTCTTTCTAATTTTTGTCACATCATATAGCCTAGGAAACAAGAAGTTCAACCATAACCGAAAATTCCAAGCCAAGCTGTACACATTCCAAACCAAGTTGAGATTACTTAATAGAAACTACCTTCACAGTTCATCAACATCTCTCACCTATAGATATAAGAACCACCCTCCTAATTTGGAACCTTCTTTGTTCTTTATAAAATTACTAACGTGAGCAATAAAATCAATATTCCCGATTACACCTTATTAATCCTAAGTTTGGCCTTATATTGTTTGGGTTGGTTCTTAATTATGTGTAAAAAAAAAATCTAATTTAATCAAATTTGTTTTGTCTCACTGTTTAATCTAAATGAAAATGAGTCTTTTAAATCAAGAGATAGTATGTAAGTCGCAACGTTTGAAAAAATAAAATTGCTAACATATTTATCAAACCATAAAATTACAATTTTCGTTTTATTTTTCGTTAATCGAACTGAAATTTTTGATAACAAATTGGGCGGTTTATGATTTTTCATTTCTACTATTAGAATCATAAATTGGAGACATGTGATTAAAGAAATCAGTCTGAATTTAAGAAAAATTGAATTTCCCCACACCATTTTGTCCAGACTGCAGCATTTGCTGACATGTGTATAGCTGCACTGGTTAGGCTTTAAAACCCTGCCCTTGGCACCTCAGTTTCCAACAAAAAGTTTGTTTTGTGGCTTAGTTTTCAACTTGTAACTGAGCAGCAGAAAGCTCAAAGCAATAGACTGATGAGGCCTGAAATGTCCATGGTGGTCCCAGCCACATGGGTTTTCAACTAGATCGATGCTCATCAATTTGGGATCTCAGCATCTTAACTTAGGATCAGATTAGATAGATATGGCTGCACAGACAAAAAATCAATATTCCATGTGAAAATTTAAGGGTCCAGTTTTCTGTATCTGTTATCTAACAGATATGGATGCTATTTAGCTTTTCAGAATACCTTAGGGAAATCCTCTCTCTGGCTTTTGACCACTTTATTTATATACCTTAGGGAAAACTCATGGTCCCCTACTTTTTTCTTCTATAACAAGGTTTATTAAATCAGTGATATAGGTAAACGTATGGTTTTAAACAATTAAAAACAGAACAATTTGAACTGGTATGGTTGGTAAGTGTCGTATCCATGATTATTATGTAAGAAATGCTGTTCAACAGGACAATAATCAATATTAGTTCACAATGAGAAAGGAATATATATACACATTGATTAAACAATGATAGCATGTTTTTTGTTAAAAAGTTTTGTTAATAAAAGAAGGCATTGTTGTTGTGCAGGTTCTTGAAAACGTACGGCATTTTCCTTTGTGCTTCATAGTTCTAGAACATCTTTCATGTCATACTTTACTTATTATTTATTATGGAAGCTTTATGATGTAAAGTGACACAATGAACATTCCACGGAAGCAAAAAACTAAAAGGGCACATGGATGTGCATGATAATGCAGAGTAATGATAGCCAAAATGAAGTTATTGTGTGAGTGAGATTGTGAGCCGTGGGATAAGGTTCATGTTACAGGCCAAGAATTAAGAGATTAGATTTGCCTTTATGAAATTATTGAGAAAGCAAAAAGTTTTTGGGGCTCAAAGTGATCCGTGAATATATGTTGCTAAAATAGCTTTTTGTATTCGATGATCGACACCAAGGCCTATTCGGATACAAACAAACCCATCGAGACAAAACACTTTTTTGTCTCTACTTTTTCTTTTCTATTTAATTAATATTTTCATCATCATTCACATGGACAAACGAGCCTTTCTTCCAACTAAAAACTCACATGCACCACAAACTATAGGGTAAAAATAATACACTTTTCTTCATATATTTAAAAAAATTAATACATTTTTAAAATATTAAATATGTTTTTAGTTTATTAAACTTTGATATATTTGCTGGATATTTTAACAAAAAGAAATTCTCTAAAAGGACACAATACTAATAACACTTTAATCTAATCAACTAGGATTGCCTTCTGCATTATATCTGATTTTTCGAAAACCAAAACGATTTCGTTACTCTTCAAATTCTAGAAAGATCCGTAAAGCAAAACCTAGAAATGGAAGTACTTCAACTGTAGCACATATTACACAAACTTTTACATTCGATGTTTAGGGAATAAGGAATCGAATTGTTGTTATAATAAACCAATTCCTTCGGTTTCTTTTTGAGAAAACCATGATGGCACCTTCATCTTAAGAATGATATCATGCATAAACTTTCCACATCTATGTATGTTTTTTTAACCAACCACACTCTCGTGCATCCCAAGATCATGGAAATGCAATGCTTGCTAACTTTTGTTTTTAGTTAATCAAATTTCATACCATGTTCTTAACACCATCTTAATTCTTGAGAATCCCAAACGAGTAGGTATGGTGGTGAAAAGTGAGAAAGTTAGAAAAGAAAAAAAAAAACAGAATGGAATATCAAATTGTTTATATTAAATCAAAAAAGTGAAAATGAGTAAAATAGTTATATATATTATTAATTATTATTAATTTTAATTTGTTTATTAATTTAATATCACTTTTAATTATTTATTATTATAATAAAATATATATAAATATATTAGGGAGTGAAAAAAAAATTTTAAGATAGAAAATGGTATTGAATGTCATGATGATTTACATTGATCGTGTATTGTTTAAATACAAACATTAATTACAATCAAGATCTTATAGTTATGATAATACACACAAATATTTTTCTAAATAGGATGTTGATGAATAATTATAGTAATTACCGTAATATTACACTATAAAAAAATTAATATTGTGACCAAAATCAAGAGTCATAAATGATAGGATATTTGAGAATATTTGATTCTGTCTAACTCTCCCTCTCAAACTGGTGGTACATAGTCATGTCAAGTTTGTCTCTTAGCAAGTTAAATCGTGTATGAGTGAGAGGTTTAGTCAAACAATCTGCAATTTGATCAGTAGTAGGAACATAGGCCACAATTACTTCCTTTTGTAGGACTTGATCACGTATGTAATACACATCTATCTCAATGTGTTTAGTCCGTGTGTGCATGACTGGATTAGAAGTAATTGACTTAACACTTAGGTTATCACACCATATAATTGGTTTTCTAAGAATTTGTAGTTTTAGTTCTGTTAGCAGAGATCTAATTCAAGCTACTTCAGTAGCAAGATCAGTCAAGGCTCTTTGTTCTGATTTTGTGCTTGATCATGACACCACTTTTTGTTTTCTTGAAGATAGGAAACAAGATTTTCTCCGAGAAATACACACTGGCTTGCCATGGATTTTGTCATCAATATTAGTTGTCCAATCTGCATGCAAATACCCAATTATGTTAAGATCATTTGAAGGTTTTATGTGCAAACATAGGTTCATTGTGCCTTGAAGATATCTTAGTATTCTTTTTATTCTTTGTGAGTGATCCATGGTAGTTATGCTCATGTATTTCCTAAGTTTGTTGACCGTAAAAGCAATGTATGGCCTTGAGTTGGTCAAATATTGCAATGTACCTATGGTTTGTCCGTACAAAGTAGCATTGATCATTGGTTCCCCTTTTGTAGTGAATTTTCTACTAGTCACCATTGGTGTTGGATAGGCAGAAACTATCTCCATGTTGAACTTCATAATATCTTTTTTGTACTTAGTTTGCCTTAGGTACATTCCACTGTCCTTTCTTTGTACTTCAATGCCAAGAAAGTAGTGTATATGTCCTAAGTCTTTCAGTGAGAAAGCAACATGCAGTTGATTGATGAATGTTTCTAAATACCGACAGTTGCTTCCTATTACAATAATGTCATCAACATAAATGAGAAGGAATGTGGTATTATTTGTACCTCTAAGAATGAATAGAGAAGAATCACTTTTGGTGTTTTGAAAACCCCAATTCAGAAGTGTGTCTCTTAGTTTATCAAACCAAGTCCTTGGTGCCTACTTCAAACCATATATGGTCTTAGACCATCTACATATATAATTCGGCTTCGTTGAGTCTATGTAGCCTTCAAGTTGTTGATACATAAAAATGGTTTCCTTCCTATTTCCATTTAGGAAGGCATTATTTATGTCAAGTTGTCTAACATCCCAATTAAAATTGTATTGCAGTGGATAATATGATTCTGAAAAAGTTGGACTTGACCACAAGACTGAAAGTTTCATCAAAGTTCATGTTTATTGTTTGTTGTTTGCTAAAAACCTCTTGTCACAAGTCTTGTTTTTCTTCTTTCGATAGAACCATTTGTTTTATACTTGGTTTTGAAGACCCATTTTGTGTCTATGATGTTTTTCTTGACCCTTGAATGATATTAATGTCCAAGTTTGATTAGACATTAGAACCTTAAATTCTGCATCCATGGCTTTTTTCAATTTTGGCTTGATTAGAGGCCATTACTTTCATTCCACCATTACCAACAAGTAAAGAATTTGTACCATTATTTTCACCAAGTTCCTGAATTTTGTCACTTTGGTGAGTCACATGGTTGTTGGCTCCACTGTCAAAATACCATTCATAATCTTGAACCTGATAAGGTGAAGCTATGAATGCACTATGTGTTCCTTATTTTTCACTTTCAACATATTGAGTTTTCCATGTATATGACTTATCAAATCGATATTAACCTTGTATAGTAGTTTGGCCAATCCCTCTGCATACCTGGCATATTGGTTTTGACATCTTACCTCTTCTTCTGTCACCTCTCATGCCTCTGAAATTAGAGTATCTTCAATCACCTTGGGATCTAAATATGTTGCCTTTGGACTCCTTCTTAGCAGTAAAGTTAGCAAAGACATTCAGGTTAAGGCTGCTAAAATTATTAAGTTGATCTAATCTGCTTTCAAAGGTTAACAATTGAGTTTGTAATTCAACCCACCTAATGTTAATCTGGTCAGACAGCTTGACAATCACTGGATTTTAATCAAAATCCAAACCATTTAGTATCTGAATAACTAAATCAGAGTTAGAGATTGGTGAACCTGTCAACTTTAACTTGTTAACAAGATTTTCCATCTTGCCAAGATATTACTCCATCTTCATGTATCATTTACGTATGTTGTGAAATTCAGATTTCTGATAGATGATTCTAGATTTGGTGTGTGCACCAGCAAGACTTTGAGCTTCATCCCAAAGTTGTTTGGATGTTTCACAATGAAACAAATGTTAATTGACATAGAATTCATCAGCCATCCTAAAATGGCTTGATCTTGGACTTGTCAATCCTTATGCTAGGATTAACTTTTGTTGTTGTATCTCTACAACAATGAATTGGTCTGGACATTCTATTGTTTCTAGTATATCATCATCAAGTTTACATCCTCTAATCACTAGTAAGACTAGAGATTTTCATAATGGAATATTGTCTCTGTCCAACTTGATAGAAATTGTAAAAAGTATGTTATGTTTTTTATTGGTATCAGATGACATGATAATTGTGGTTATGAATCAAGAACGATTTACTTGAAAACTCTAATATCAATATAGAAAAAGTGTCATCATTTACATTAATTATGTATTGTTTAAATAAGGTTTAAACTCGCATTTGGTCCTCGTATTTGTGTGTCACTCTCAATTTGGTCATCGTATTTTTTTTGTCTCAATCAGGTCCTAAAACTTGTAAAAATGAGTCAATTAAGCCGTCTCCGTTAACTTTTCAATAATGTCGTCTGCCTGTGATGACGTGGTGCATAGAAAATTAGCTAAATTATAAGGATTTAAAGATGTAGATATTAATATTTAAAATAAAGCTTTGACGTGGCAAGGAGAGTGAATTAGGTATTGTTCTTTAGGTTTTTTAATTGAAACATAAATTCTTATAGGGAATTAGGGATTTCAGAATTTGGGAATTTTCATTTGGTGAGTGAGTGAACGCGAGTTGACCCTGGATGAAGAGAATCACGTGGTAGTGGACAAAGACGAAGACAGTGGCGGTGGACGAAATGAATTGACCGAAACCTCTCTGTCTGAAACCTTTAAGGAAGCTAGATATGAGAGGAAGAGGTTCTCCACACCTGGTCCAAGGAGGAAAGAGCATGATAAGAAAATCATGGGGAAGTTATTGAACAAGGATTCTCGTGTGTCCAGTTCTAAATCTCTTTACAGCAGCCCAATGACTAAATCCCCTTACAACAGTCCAATGACCAAATCCCCTTACAGTAGTCCAATTAGACACCTTGCTTCAATCAAATTAAGCAACAAGTCCAAGCAGCGCAAGGATTCAGGATGGACGAAGTATTTTGAACATGGAGGAGGAAAGGTAAATGTTGCGGAAACAACTGAGGAATGGAATGTTGATCTCTTTATGCTCTTTGTTGGTGTTAGGTTTGCTCATGGGGCTCACAGCAGGCTTTACCATGGCATGTATAAAGATGAAGTTGTGGCTGTAAAAATTATCAGGGTACAGATGATGACGAAAATATAAGCTTGGAACCAAACCAAAACCCAGAAAATCGCACCAATGTCAGCCTCCAAACCCAAAACCCAGGCTCCTAATTTGTGTAGGCGACATCCACGACTTCATAAAGAAGCTGAAAAATCTATGGTCGAACCTCAAACGCAGCATCGAACGATCCGAATTCGAAACTACCACCGTAATCTTCCTCGACGACTACTGTGACCGCAGTCCCGACACCTGCCTCGTCATCGATTTCCTCGTGGCGTTGCCCTCCCGTTACCTGCAGCAGAAGCACTTCCTTTCCAGGAACCATGACCTGGCCTTTGCCGCCTCCCTCCACCTCCTGCCGCCACCTTCGGACGGGTCGCCATTCTCGGACAGATCGTCGCTCCTCAACCTTCACAATACCTTACCTATCCTAACAAGGGTTTTCACATCCTTTTGTTCCAAACTGAAAATAATTAAATTGAAGGGGGTGTGATATCCTTCACAGGTCGCAATTAAAGACTGACGCATGAAGAGGAGTGACGACCCGCTATGTGATTCGACGATTCTACGAAATGAGAAGAGAAACACCATGAGGACCGACTACCTCCGGCGGCGAGGAGCGACGGTGACGACGGTTATTGGAATCAGAGTCTAAGGGGAGACACGACGATGACGATGGCCTTCACGTGATATAATTAAATAATATAACATAACACCGCATCATATAATATTTATACAAGACTTAATATTAAATTAAATAACAAATTCCACGTAATACAAGACATATATAACGTCAGCAAATTTTAACACCGTTAGTGAAAAGTTAACGGAAAGGGTTTAATTGGCTCATTTTTACAAGTTTTACAACTTGATTGAGACAAAAAAAATATGATGACTAAATTGAGAGTGACACACAAATACGAGGATCCCCGATGATTTAAACCTTTTAAATAACAACAATAATATACACTTAAGATTTATGATAATATAAACAAATACTTTTTAAGTAAGATACTGATTAATTATTACAGTAATTATTATAATATTCCTTTTATAAATCTCTAAAACTAATTCTTTTACAAGTAGAAGAAGATTAATTAGATTATTACCTTAGAAAAACTTTAAAGAAAGGAAATTTTATATTAAAATAATAAATTTATGATTAAAGCCGCCAAATTTGTCACATTATAGGTCTTTTCTGCCTCGAAATTATGTCTTTGGATTACCCACTAAAATTAAAAACAAAAGGTTGGTGGAGGTATATGTATAGTATCTTTTACCTTCTAATTTTCTTCATTAAAATTATTGTGCATTATTTAGGATATAAAACGACAACGTGGCCCTACCATTAACGAGTTGCACAGTATCTATTGAATATGTATATATGTATTCTATACTCAGATGCATAATTAAAACAATTTCTACCCTGGGAAACAATAAGGGACAAAAAGTTTATTTTTAATATGTGTGTATTATATTATATTCAATTAAACGACATATTTTTGTTAGAAGGATACGAACAAGTTGTACTAAATTCAAGAACATTAACAATTAAAATAACTAATAGCAGTTATGAGTGTTAACATACTGTGACTTGATTAGTTTTAAAATCTGTTTTGTTTTATAATAGATTTGAGTATTTTTCAATGTTAATTTATTTAGTACTTTAAATATTCATATTTTCCAATTAAGCTTTTATTATTTAAATGTAGGTGATATAAGTCTAATATTATCCTGTTATGTTATCTCTATAATCAAGTAACTCTTTTTTCACAATCAGATTATAGTGTTTTTAATAGAAATTATATTCGTCTTACATTAACTGAAATATCATTTTATATTAAAAAATATTATGTGTTAACATATCACGTCAACCAATTATGATAAAATTAAATAATAAAAACTCGTTAAAAAATACAAAAGTTTTAAACACTTAACAGTTAAAAATTTTAATAAAAAATTATCGAGAATATTCAAATTTATTAAGGCTTAAAACTTAATTAAATAAATAGTATATCATTTTATCATCGTTAAAGGCTGCATGTAGAAATTTCTAAGTATTTTATTTAACTTAATAAAGTTATAGTTTAATAGCTTAATATTCCTAAAGTTATGTGAATGAATTATTAATTTAACTATTGAATGTGTGATGGAATGATAATTGATTTACTAAAAAAATGTCTAAAGAGTTAGTACTTAAATATATATAAAAAAGTATAAATTAATTTATAAATAGTATAATTGAATAGAAAAATAATCACTAATATGATATTAAACTAGTTTTGAAAATATACTTTAACAATGAAATGGATCTCGCCAAATGTTAACTTTTACATAATTAAGTTAAATTTTCCATTCTTATTAAATTGTTGTTCTCTTACACTATTTTATTATTTATTTTAATATATATATATATATATATATATATACACACACCATCAAATAGATTATAATTAAAGTATAGTTTGTCACAATTAAGATACAATTTGTAACTTACACAATTATTCATTACAAATTAAGTTAAAATAAAATAATTAATCTTATGATAAGTTAAAAATTTCACACCTCATTCAATTTACTAATAAATAAGTAAATTAAATTTTGGAATGTATAAATGAGTGTAAATCTCAATTTATAATTTGGTAAAATTGAATTAGACTTAAAATTTAATTCTTAAAACAGTACCATAATCTATTAAAGTCTAAACAAAATTTATTTAAAATGATTTTTTTAATTTAATTTAACCCGTATATTTATTTCTTTGAACTTAATTTGTGGTATATCAAATTATCTTGTAGATTTAAGTCCAATTAGAAAGATCTAATGTAAAAAATATGGAAGTAAAATAATAATAATAATAATAAAATGGGTAGACATTTGAAATTAATTTAGTAATAAAAAGAAATTAGTTTATAGGGATATAACTTTTGAAGTGGTTGGTGAAAGGTCGTATGGGAATGAATAGAAATATTATTTTGTTTGAGGCATATTATGATTGATAAAGGGATGAGAAATTGTTTATCTCATAGTTGGTCGTTGAAATATATTGAGAAATAATGGATGAGAAGCAAAGCTAATGAAGATGAAGTTCACGAGAAGACTTTATAGTTCACGAGCACACACTACTCATAAAAGACGGCTAAGAATCTTGTGTGGTACTCCTTCTTCCCTCCTCCCTCTCTCATCTTCCTCCTCACATATTAATTATGTCCTTTTCTCACCACAGATAATACACCTCCAATTAAATATTCAAATATTTACAAACTAAATATCAAAATTAACAGAATTACTAATAACTCTCACTTTGATATATCAGATAATAAAACAACATATCTTTATATCCACAGACATAACTATGTCAATCCACAGGGGCCGGACCCCTTTTTTTCTAAATATTTCTAATAATAGGTTATATATTCTGGAATATTTTTTTTTATGTTAATATTCATCAACTACATACATAATAACACTAAACAATCTCTCACTAGTCAAATGATTTAGGAACCTTTCAACAAGATTTTAGTAAATCATTCTTCACAATTAATATTTTCAACTCTTAACACATCTAATTGAGAAATTAATAGTATAATAAAATTAATTATTCTTAATTTAACTTCAATTGACATTTTTAAACTATTAACAATTTTTACATACAAGATCTTGTCGAATTTCAAATTATATAATATAGATTCAATTTAGGTACGTTAATAATATGAGATGATTTTTCGTACTTAAAGGTTATGATCAATGTTATTGTCGTAGAAAACTACAAAAACATTTGTTTATCCTATTGTATATAGAATTATTACTCCTTTTCTCACAAAAGTTTTTATGACCATCTTTTTCAACTATGAATATGTATAAGATTGCACTTCACTACAGAAAAATAGTTTAGTAAATATCCAAATTAATTCTTAAAAGAATGAGTGTGTTAACTTATACGTCTTTGATTAAAATTTTTATGTCAATAAGTCTTTGAAAAATTCATCTATTTTACATATAAATGTTTTAAAAGTAAGTACTTACGAATTCAATGAATAATTTATCAGTCAACACAATCATTTCTCATATGTTTTGTATGATAATATTTATCGATGAAAAAAAAATATGAAAAGTTTAAAGTAGGTTCAATATAGAAAATTTATGCATTTTACTAAGGCTTAATACCTCCATTGGTCCTCGTATTTGTGTGAAAATCTCAGTTCGGTCCTCAAGTTTTGAACTGTCTCAATTGGGTCATAATTTTTGTAAAAATACACACATTTTACCCCAACCGTTAACTGATCTCAAACGGAGTTAAGTTTAGCTGACGTGGTATGCTGACGTGTTGGCTTAATCCCTTTTTGGTCCTTGTATTTGTGTGGAAATCTCAGTTCGGTCCTCAAGTTTTGAACTGTCTCAATTGGATCATAATTTTTGTAAAAATGCAAACATTTTACCTCAATCGCTAACTGATCTCACTGTGCAACAATTATCTTCTGCTATCAGTGGAATAAATTGCTTAAAGGCTGGTGATGAACCTATAGGTTACCAAGTTGGTTCATTTGCAGAAAAGGCTGTGAGACTGATTGCACTGGTTATGCAAGTTTTCCGGTGACTTTATTTTTTGAGCCGACGAGATAATCTGTGTAAAATCCCTGATTCTCAGAGAGATGAATAAAATCCCTAATTCAAATAAACTAAATAATAAGCATTGTGTCACGTGAAACACTGCTTATTTTAAAAAATAATTCATATAATTAAATAATATACGTCAGCATGTCCTCTGGCTACCACGTCAGCTAAACTTAATGCCGTTTGAGATTAGTTAGCGATTGGGGTAAAATGTGTGCATTTTTACAAAAATTATGACCTAATTGAGACAGTTCAAAACTTGAGGACCGAACTGAGATTTTCACACAAATAAGAGGATCAAGAAGAGATTAAGCCAACACGTCAGCATACCACGTCAGCTAAACTTAACGCCGTTTGAGATCAGTTAACGGTTGGGTAAAATGTGTGCATTTTTGCATAAATTATGACCCAATTGAGACAGTTCAAAACTTGAGGACCGAACTGAGATTTTCACACAAATACGAGGACCAACGGAGGTATTAAGCCTTTTACTAAATGTTTAAGTAATTAACACGTTGAAAATAATATTAAGTATGTTTATTTATTGTACCGATTCTATTTTATATAATCAACGGACTTGGTTCTCTTACAATGTCCTCATGTTTAGGAAACATGATACAATTGCATACGAGGGCACAATCAAGTTGTGCATTTTGGGTATTAGTAAAAAAGTAATTTTTTTTTGCGGATAAAATAAAAAATAAACAGTTGAAAGTCTTGAATTTTACCAAAGTGTATATATATATAATGCATATTTTCGAAAGCAGCAAAAATTTGTCACGAATGTGAAATACTGAGTAAGATAGAGGTATGAAAGGTACCATAGTTGGTGATGGTTGAATATTATAATGTGGTTGAACTCAAGTTCATTATGAGTTGTCAAATAGGAGAAATGTAACTAAGTTTTCTTTGCTTATGTTATACCTTTAGTTTTTGGGGTCATATTATTTGTAGAATTTATTCACAATGTAAGTTTTTCTGCATTGTCGTTATGTCAGATGAATTTTCATGTATAATAAGATCATTCATTTTATAATAATTACTTCAACAGTGAATTAGTTAACTTAAGAAATACTGATTGATGAGACATTATAAGATTAAATGGTCATGTGAGGATAAAGAAATGGTTGGAAGCAAAAGAATGGAAGTTGTGGAAGAAAATGTCAATGAAATCACAGATAAACACTGTTGAGTGACACTGTGAAGTGGTGGTATTTGTGTAAATGTGTCACTGCCAGTTTACTGTACAAAGAAACTCACAGGGAATGAAGCAAACACATGTATATAACAGAAACCCATATTTGAGGTTTGATGATTGCATATGATAGTCCAATGCACCTCGTGCCCATCATTGTCAGCCAAAAGAAAAAAAACATACATATTTTATATTCTAATTTTGATCCAAACGTAATTTTTAATTTATCAAAGAACTTAAAAAATGGTATCCCAAATGTGGTTGAATGGTAAATTAATAATATGACTACAGTAACATAATATTTCAGTGCACTTGTTGCCAAGCATTTTCAGTACTTTACTTCAATCTCACTTTCACGTGACTTACATGGTTTACATTAATAAGAATTTTCCCTTACACCCAGTTAAGGATATGCAGAAGATAATTTCTCTGCTATGTGACTCTTGCTTGGTATGTAAAGTGAAATTGATCCTGAATTATCTTTAAAATGGTAACAGTTTACTTCAATATACGTGTATTATGCACAAGAGGTACAGATGGAAGGTGTGAAAGAAAAACTTGGGTGGTGTAGTTCCTTAAATTGAGCAACAGTGAAAACAAATGAATGAAAATTGATTACCAGATCCAACTCTGAATTAGGTTAACTAATTGATACATTAAACTAATGTGACCCCCACTCACATTGGGATTTTGACATATGATCTAATGAAAATGAATTTTCTTGTTCACTTGTCTGATTTTAGTGAACCTTTTTCTATGCAATATATTTCACTTTTTTCTGTTTTGGGGGCCTCAACAGATATGAGAACCTCACGCACAGAAATTCGTGCAGGAGGAGCATGATATGGTACTTTTTCTTTTGTTGTTATTCATGTGTGTGTACAGAAAATGTTGTCTAGCATAAACATGAATAAAATGCTGCAAATCAGTGGGCGTGAAGGATGGTTTCTCACAAATCCATCCTTTCTGGTACAATGGCTTGCTTCTTTTTTTTTTTTTTTATTCATTCACTTCACTTCCCTCAATCTCTCGTGCTTGGGCAGAAAATTTTTCTCTTTCGGTTAAATAAGGAAAAGAGGAACACAAAATTCTTAATTGGAGGGCCTTTCTGACCACAATAGCTGTGGCTCATGGCTTAACAAGACAAAGTGACAGAAGTCTTGGCCCGTGAAGGTTGCACGTGATCATAGAAGACCTGTGACAATTTGTGTGCCATTGACACCTTATAGACCCATTCACGTGGAGGTTTTTAGTTTGAATTTCAACAAAATCTTGATTTATGACATTAACAATTATACATGTTAAAAAATTAAGGCACAATTTGAGGGGAGGAAGAATCAAACAAGTTAAATGTGATTGATAATCTCCTAGACTCTTACCATTGATAAAAAAAAAATGAAAAGGGTGGTAAATAAAATCCACATCAAGTTCTGAACTTTATCTTTGGCTGGTGTGTGAAGCTCCCATCTACCTTTAACTTGTCTTGTTACCTAGTGTCATTCTGTGATGCTGAAACATGCTGAGGAATATCTTTGTTTGTGTTCACTTTTGTAATTTGGATTCAATCTAGTCACAATAATGGTACTGTTATGAGGTTAAGCTAAGAAAGTTTGACAGATAGAGCAGGTAGATTTGGCCTGAGAGTTCTTCCAATAGAGTAATAATGAAGGGCATGCACAAGCCATGGTTAAAAAACAATATAGTCCCCTTAACTGTCGCTTTGTATGGTCACATGCAATGACATTGTTGTCTATGTGGCAAGAGTAGCAGCTCCAATAAACAAATTCTAACCAAAATTCACAAAAAGGAATACAGACTAATAAATGAAAGATAAAAGGAAGAAGAATGGAGAATGAAATCATAAATGCCTGGCATTTTCAAGAATATTTTAATACACTTGTTTTTGCCTGCACAATTATTATTAGCCTTCAAGTGTTCTTCTTATATAAACAGAGCCGTCACTTGTTTTTTTGGCAACAACACAAAGAAGCTCTCTCATCTCTCTCTCTCTCTCTCAGCCCTCTGCTGAATTTCTATTCACATTTCACCAGAAGCTACCAACATGAGTGCCTTGAGTTTCAGGGGCTTCACATACATGTTTCTCATTGTATTTCTCATTTGGTCTTCCAATTTTGAAGCCTGCATTGCAAGAAGAGGTAAGCACTGGAGACATAGCAGCAGGGATGCATCAACTGCTTTGTATAAGAAAAAAGGAAAAAGTTATGGAAATGGTCACAACAAAAACCATGGTGGAGGATCAAAACCAAAGCCTCCATCACATAAAGGCACCCCAACATTACCAAAGCCTCCACCTCATAAAAACATTCCCTCACCACCATCAAACGAAGATAACCCCACAACTCCCCCACCAAAACCTTACAATGGAGGCCATTCTTCCTCCACCGCCTTCAATGTGCTAGATTTCGGTGCCAAGGGAGATGGGAAAACTGATGACACAAAGGTAACTCTTTCAACCTCTTCATGTAACTTCTGCTAACTAGTTAACATGTAAGACTGAGAATTTTCAGTTCATCATAGAATTCAATGTTCCTTGTAGAATTCAGGGAACATCATAGTATGATGAAATTTATTGGAAATGTGAGTAGAGGCCAAGGGGGATACAGTTTATGTGGTTTGTGGTTAAAATTTTCTAAAGTATTATGTTGTTCAAAACTACTTTTGTGCTCACAGTTATGTGAAGTGAAGTGGCCCAATTACTAATAATGCAGTAATTACATAAATCTTGAAAATTAAGGTTATAGATTTCAATTCGAAACCTTCCCCATTTAGCAAGTAATTTTGGGATTTGGCTGCGGTTTATGTGAGAATTTTCCTTTTTCTAACTTGAAATGATCTGGGTTCAACTAAACAAGTCCATGGTAATTGATAAACATAATAGGTCACGAGGAGCATAGAAAATTGCTTTCCTGTCTTTTGTGTTTGTGATGTTGCTCTTCACTCTTCATTTAGTAATATACCCATTAAACAAAGTTTACAGTGACGTAGAAATAGAGCAAAATATATAGTGAAAAATATAGAAAAGTGAAGACACCGTAACAAGCCAAATGGGTGGGACCTACTTAAATTATTCTCGTTACGACAGTTGAATCACATTTTCTACAATTTTTAGTTTATAGAACCATACCAGTGATCACAATTCCACCTATTATTTAATATAGTGATTTTATTAACCCAGAGAAAATTTATTTAAAATTTGAAACTATTAAGTTAAAATTCAATAACGACACACATATTAATAAAGTTAAGAAAATATTCTGAATCCATCAGAAATCGTTCAGCATTATGATATTTTTATAATGTTTGTGCATTTCAATTAAATTGCTATCTTGAGTTGGTAGTCGAAAATATATATTTTTGTTATATTCATTAATTTATGTGGAAGTTGGTACTGTAATTTAAACAACTATACATTGAAATTGAATGCAGGCATTTCAAGCAGCTTGGGCTGAAGCTTGCAAAGTAGAGGCATCAACCATGGTGGTTCCATCGGACTACGTCTTCTTTGTGGGGCCCATTTCATTCTCAGGCCCATACTGTAAACCCAACATCGTTTTCCAGGTAACATATCTACATAGAGTGAAAGTAGCAGGAATGAACAGAGAGAAAAAGAGAAAATAACAGGAAAATAAAAAATAAATAGAATTAAAATGCTAAAAAAGAGTAAAAAAAAAGTAAAAAAAAAAAAAAGAAAAAGAAACATGATACCCCACTAGTGTGTTCATGAGCCGAATGTGATGTGGCATCAGAAAATAACATCAAAATTTCTGTCATTCTGGTAAAGACACATGCCTGTCATTTTCGTATGTTGTAAATGTAGTTAAAATGTTAAAATTAAACAAAAATATAAGACCATGATGATAAAGAAGATATATGTAGTTTATTTAAAAGAGTTCAAAAAAATTAATTACAAATAACATGTACGTTTTCAGGAAGAATAAATTGAGTAGTTTCGTGGAGAGTTGTCTAATCAGTTTTCAAAAAATAAACAGAGTTGATTTTTCCAAAAATTATAATAATTGATAGAACTTGTAAAACTTTAAATTCGAATAAGGGAGTAAATAAAAATTAAGTTAATAATTATGAGCTTTAGCCAAGAAACCGTACATATGATGGAAAAATATGGTTAGAAAGCTTATAGCATAAACGACAGAATTATGTGACCAAGGACAAACTCTTGACCACCACCACAAAATAAAATAAAAATAAACTGCCTCTTACTTTATATCTTCACATATTTACCTTTACACGTGATTGTCCCTGTTTATTATGCATACTGTATCAACCGACAATTCAGTTGAAGTGATGCTAATAAGGTTGGTTATGATGTGTCAGCTTGATGGCACCATTGTTGCACCAACGAACCCCAATGCCTGGGGCAGAGGACTACTACAATGGTTAGAATTTACCAAGTTGGTGGGAATTACCATTCAAGGAAATGGTGTCATTGATGGAAAAGGCTCTGTGTGGTGGCAAGATAATCAATATGATGATCCTATAGATGATGAAGAAAAGCTCATAGTCCCTTTAAACCAGACAGTACCAAGTCCCCCACTGCCGGTAATTTGTAGTTTTCTGTAAATTTTAAGTAACAATGAGATGTGTTATGAGAAGAATTCTTTGCTAGTATTCTTCATACAGTTCTTGCTTTGTAATTTCTTGCGTTACAATTTTGTTACTCACCTGACCTGAGCCTTTTATACCTACATATTTGTACTAGATTCAAAGTGAGCTGGGAGGAAAAATGCCATCTGTCAAGCCAACTGTGAGGACCATTTTAAACCTTTCACAGAACCAATTTGATTCATATTTAGGAGTTATTGTTGGAATATAATGGAGGTGATTTCTTTGTGTACAGGCACTGCGCTTCTATGGGAGTTTTAACCCAACAGTTACAGGCATAACAATTGTAAATAGCCCACAATGCCACCTCAAGTTTGACAACTGCAATGGGGTCATGGTCCACAATGTTAGCATATCATCCCCCGGGAACAGTCCTAACACAGATGGAATTCACCTTCAGAACTCCAAAGATGTACTGATATATGGCAGCACTATGGCATGCGGTAAAATTTCATGAACTTGTGCCACATTTCCTTTTCATTTGAAAATTTATTAAGAGGACAATGTGGTTGATAGGGACAAAATTAAGGTGAAAATGAAAACTCAAGACAAAAAAGAAGAAAACTAAAATAACTGTTACATGCATGTTCTATGATTCTTAAAAGAGCACGGCATTATCTTATCCTATCCACAACCAGATTGGACCCATAGCTACAAAAGGAAAATACCAATGCCTGCTAGTCATAAGCTACATGGCACGTGTCAACAGCAAAATCCACACTGCATCATCCAATTGTAGAGTACTCAGTTCCATAAACAAAAGCTTTTGTTTTTGCAGTTCTTCCATCACTCTTGTCTTATTGGAATTATAACTTCTGCCTCACATTCCTCTTCAGTCCTCCACACACAATTGAGGCTGGATGAAAATAGCATATCGAGTGGTCCATTACAAGCTACCAAAACTTTGGGGTGGGGAGGGGGGATGATTGCAAATGGACAAAAAACAGAAGTAAAACAAACTATGTAGACTTACTGACATATATGGTCCAAGTTGGCTCACTGTATTTGAATTCAACTATTGTGCAGGAGATGACTGTATTTCCATACAAACTGGATGCTCAAACGTTTATATTCACAATGTCAACTGTGGACCAGGGCATGGAATCAGCATTGGAAGTCTAGGAAAGGATAACACCAGAGCCTGTGTTTCGAACATTACTGTCAGGGATGTCAACATGCACAACACAATGACTGGCGTCAGAATCAAAACATGGCAGGTAAAATATAAGAAACGCAATGCACTTTAACTCACAAAACAAAGTATATGTTCCTAAGTCAAACGGAAAACTTGACTTCAAAATCATTTTATACCATGAAGTGGTTATCATTTTAAAGAATGCTCATTACAATGAAATCAATAATCTGTTAACTGAATTAGTTCTGGGAGCATAAATGAGTACACTCTGAAATCAATTTTAAACCTTCAACTGCATTTTACATGATTTTTCAGGTAACATGAGAAATTGCCAAACTTAATAGCTATTCTAAGATGCAGTGAAAATTGTCTTTTCTTGTAGCCTACGATCCAATTGAGCAAACACTTGTATTTCTTTTAGCAACGCTGAATATGATTCAATCAAATGTCACAAAGTTCTCAATCCATCCAAGTTCTGACATCATTTCCAGCTCTAGAACATGATGAAAATTATGATCTCTTACAAACTAACATGTACATCTGCACTGTAGGGTGGGTCAGGCTCTGCACAAGGAATACTATTCTCAAATATACAAGTCTCTGAAGTTCAATTCCCAATTGTGATCGATCAATTCTATTGCGATAAAAGAACCTGCAAAAACCAAACATCGGCTGTTTCTCTGGCTGGAATCAACTATGAAAGGATAAGGGGCACATACACAGTTATGCCAGTGCACTTTGCCTGCAGTGATAGCCTTCCTTGTGTAGATGTTTCTTTAACCTCTGTTGAGTTGAAACCAATTCAAGAACAAAACCATCTATATGATCCTTTCTGCTGGCAGACTTATGGTGAATTGAAAACTCCAACAGTCCCACCAATTGGTTGTCTACAGATTGGGAAGCCCACAAACAATCGGATTCAGACAGATCATGATTTATGTTGATCAGATATAAATTAAAATGCTTAGCCAGCTAGATAAAGTATGTATATTGTAAAAATCCTACTATATAGGAAATTTTCTTCATTAGGGTGATACTGATTTATCATTGTGATAATATACCGGCCCTGCGATTAGCAAGAGGTCTAGAATAGTATAATAGGTAGCCTTGTAGCTGTGGCATATGCAAGAGCGTGAGATATTATTATACGAGTGTTGGCATTTCTGAATAAAACTATCGTTTTTTATACAATGACAGCACTATGGAATTTCAATCAGAAGACAAGTCAATACAACATAATATGCTGTAGTCAATCAGAATTTTGTGTTGCAGTCCAAAATGCAACTGCGTGCGCAGTTGCCAAGGTTGCATTGGCCATATTTGTCTGCAAGTTTTCACAAATTCAAACTACGGCAGCTATATACCGATTTAGAAACACACTCACATAAGTTTTCTGAAGTGTTTTTAAAGCAAAGAAAAATTAGACATGCATAAACAAACACGAACAAATAACATCGAACTTGAGTAATGCATAGTGAGAAGAATTCAACATATAGAAAAGGAGGTATCTATTGTAACATACATTTGCTAAATGATTAAAATTTAGAGCTGAAAACATATCCTTCATTTGGTTCTCCTTCCTTCCCATGCTTTTCTTCTTCTCCTTCCTCCAATGGATGTGAAGAGGTGTGATGCCGCTGGTACAGGGCTTGACATGGAGGAAGAAAGCTAGGTTAAAATTGTCATTTCATCAAGCTGATGGGCTGCAGGAAGAAAAAATCCCTCCACTGTTGCCTTTAATTTTGGTGCATCCCAAATTTGTCCTCTTCTAACAAAAAGCCTATACCATTGTAGTAAGAACGTCTAAAACTCAAATAAACTTTTTTACAAATATTTTTCTTCTCTAAAAATTTAATGATTTAGTTTTGTATGATTTAAGGGTATAAATAAATATTTGGAAATTACATTAATGAATACATTTAATTAAAGCAAATATTGTTATGGACCCATAGAAATTTCAATTACTTTCTAGAGTTGAATATTGATCATGGTAAGGTTGAAATATTATTTGCAACCTTCATAGACTTTGGTGTATTGATTTTGCAGAAATGCAAATCTCTGTGGAGAGATCCATTGTGAATAGTATAGATATTGAAAATTATATTTTTTTTAACATAACAAAGAAATCATTTATAAAAATTAATTCATAAATCGTTGGTGATTTATTATTATATTTTTTGTCAAAATATATACTTTATATTAAGGTTTTCTTATCATTAAGTTTTAAAAGATTATTACGTTTTGTTTTTTCTTAATAAATAGGTTGAATGGGAAGGGAAACACATGATGTCCATAGAATTATTCCACTTTACAATATTTGGATTCTTTTAAGTCAAATTTTCCTACCACCATCACACATATATTAAACAAAAATAAGAGGTTTTTTCATAAATTTGGGTTAATTTGTTTTTAAAATTATGTTTCTGAGTTTATTTTTTAAAAAAGGTTTAATCATTTTGGAGGTCCCTATTTGTGTAGATTCGTGTCAATTAGGTCCTCGTATTTTGAAAGAGCTCAATTGGGTCCCTTTTTATGTAAAATTAAATCAATAAAACGTTAAATTCTGTGAACGATGTTAAATGTGTTGTCTGGTGGCATGGTGAAGTGGCATTTCATAACAATGTAACACATAAAGAGGTCCACATAATGACCAGATGGACGTGGCCAATAAGGCCTTGCCATGTATCAACCCCTTCCCCACCCAAAATTAGGATTTCATATTGGAGGGAAGGGGGAAGGCTTCCTGCACCGTCATGAGCAAGTTCTGTGCCGTAAGCTGCTTTCAAGGAAGGATGAAGGATCGCGATTGGGATTATGGCTTGAAGGAAGTTGACCCTGTGATTTGATACAATGTTTCTGCATTTGATTTGCAAGTAATGGAGAATGAAAGAACTCGCGAGTTTCGTTTCTGATGCGTCAATGGAGAAGATGAAGATATGTGGGTCGTTCTTCGGTTAATTTATAGGTGATTCCCGTGATTAGAGCTGCGCGAGGTGGAAGAAGACGTTCGTATTCTGTAGCAACGACAACATTTAGGGTGTGGTCGAATCTTGATTTTTTGTAGATCTGTTTGTGGTTTTTGGGTTATTGATGGTGAAGAAGATGATCTCGTCGTTGTAGATGGTGCGAAGGCGACGACAAAGTGGTTCTCGTGGTGCGGCCTGGTGCGAGTAATGGCGAAGGCGGCTTGTTAAGGACCGGTGGTGAGGATGGTGGCGATGCTAGGGTTTGGCAGCACCAATGGAGGATTTGCGGTGATGGTTAAAGATGACAGCGATTTGTGGTTTTGATGGTGGTGGCCATGGAGGCTCACAGCTGATGGTGAGGTTGAGGTGGTGGAGATAGGGTTTGGCGTTGCTAGGATGGACGTTACAGCGACTTTGCGATGTGAATTAGGGTTAGGCGGCGGCCTTGCAACAGTATAGGATGGTGGCGGCATAGTTGTTGCACGACGACAAGGGTAAGAGAATTAGGGTTTTGTGGAGAGGATGACAATGTGGCAGTTGACGTGGCAGGGATGATGATGTGTCAGAATTTAACTGGTTTGTTATGGTGTGTTAGGATCTGGGACACTTGGCAAAATATGGTTCAATCAGATTCGCCACGTGGTTTAAAAATGCCACTTCACCATGCAACACATTTAATGTCGCCCACAGAATTTAGCAGGAGTTTTATTGATTCAATTTTACATAACAGGGACCCAATTTAGCTCTTTCAAAATACGGGGACCTAATTGACACGAATCTGCACAAAGGGACCTCCGAAATGATTAAACCTTTAAAGAGTTACCTTTATGAATAAATAGTACAACTTTGTTGTAAAAAAGTCATAATTTTAACAATTTTTTACCTATAAAATTTAAGTCATTTGGAACACAGGACGACTATTGTATAACTGCTAAAATTGTGAGGATGAAAGATGACTTTCATTATAATTAAATGTAATTAAGCATACAATAATCAAAATTGTGAAAGGCTTAGACAACTTTTCCTTAAACTAAAGTCATATAAGGATTGAACAACGTCTTTTAAAAATAAATTACACTAAAGTTCCTGTAATAATTTTTCCACTTTTACATAAATGAGTTATACCGAGTTACACTCAAGTCATAAAATGATTTAGGTTGTGTTCACATGAACAAATTGTACTGTTCAAACGGGTTTGAGAGCGACGAAATGGAGGGATTTGTGTGTTCGTTTGGGAGGAAAAACAAGAAACGGTGAAGACGGATTTGCGAGATGGAGAGCTTTTCGATCACCTGCGAAAGTGGAGAGATTTGGAGGGATTTTTAGTAAAAAGTCAGATGTGCCCTCAACGTATTATATAATTTCATCTTTGTATATGACTTTAATATACATAATTGACTCGCTTTTACACATAACCGATTCCAAGTTAATAATAAAAAGATGTGAAGAACAATTTTTGAACATGCTTTTATTACTATAGATTCATGAGTAAGTAGACTTACTTTGGCTTCGCGTGGTTACAGAGATTCCTGACCTGAGTTGAGCTTGCTTGAGACAACCATTACAAAGGAAAGATTCCTACACACACAGTGACAATGCAGTATGGTATTAAAAGCGCTTTTGACCATAACCAACCATTAATATCTGGTTGGTATTATTCAGGGATAAGAAGAAGTTAATATATTGGTGCCTTCAGGTCTACGAAGTGAGTGTTTAAAGTGTAATCTGTTAGGTTTTTTGCATTGACGGCGAAGGGCAACGCCTGAGGTTAGTAATACAGTATCTTCTTTGTACAATTTTGTTGTTGTTTTTGAGTTGCAGGGTTGTAGATCAGGACGAAGAAGGAGCTTTTGTATGGTAGATGAGGTTGATGGCATGAAGAAGAAAGGGGTTGAAGATGAATGCGCAGGTTTAAAGCAAAAGAAAATGATGAATAGTGCTTCGAATGAAATTCACTAAGGCGTATTCTGTTCCAATAAATGGTATTCGGTTCCACGCTTTCGAAGGATTCACAAAGAAGATGTGTTTGGTTACCATAGAGTGGCATTCGGTTCCCATTATGCAGAACCACTTCCAACAGCGTTGTATTTGGTTCAAAGGTCTGTATTCGATTACATGTTTGTGTGCCCTCGCTTTGACGCACTGTATTCAGTTCCAGCTTGATGGTATTCGGTTCATTCGAGCATTTGTTGCAAGGTTCGCGTGGAGGTGGAGGTGGCCTGATGTTTGACGAAGGTGGAGTTTCGTTGGTGGTGGATGGTCGATATGTGACGAAGGTCGACGATCAGTCTTGGCCCATGATCCATGATGCTCGAGGATGCAGAGAGCTCCCTCTCATGCTCCTTCAAGCACTCAACGAAGGTGGAGAACGACACGAAGCTGGAGAATGCGGAGAAGAGTCAATAATCTCCAATGCATGCATTGGAGTCCATGGCGGTAGGTGAAAGGTGAGCACCCCTAACCGTTTGTTTATGATGCAGGTGTTCAGTGCTTGGACGTATTGTGAGCATGGTGATAACGGTTGAAAAACCGTTATTTTCATATGTTATTTTGGACTAAATTACGCCCTTTACTGCTTAAAATGAGCTTGAAATCAAACAAAACTCAATAAATGAGTCAGTCAAGAGTCAAAAGCTGTTTTTAGCGATTTTATGCTTGTTTTGCATTGTTTTGCAGCAAAATTGATAGAAGTGAAGATTGGGAATGAAGATGAAGGTCATAGACTCAAGAAAAAGTAAGAAAATCAAAGAAAAAAAGAGTATAGGGACTGCCCGGCGGTAGACACCTGGCGCCGGGCGGTCAGACGGGAGGAGAAGACACCGGCAAAGGACGCCGGGCGGCAGACCCCTGACGCCGGGCGGTTTTGCAGCACGAGGGAAACCGCCGGGCGATAGACCCTTCCCGCCGGGCGGTAGACCCCTAACGTCGGACGATGGTGCGATTTAGGGTACATCGCTGGGCGGCAAAGCATGACGCCTGACGGTGGTCAGCTGGGCTTGGGCCTATTTTTCTGTTGCGCTTCTCACCTATAAATAGCCCTGTTACGAATTCCAATTCATTCTTTTGACATAGGAGGGCGGCCAGACCTACTTTTGACTCTCTAGAGAGGATCTCTTGGATGCTTAGGCTCCTTTTCATCTTTTCTAGGGTTTGTCTTCCATATCTTCCATTATTTTCATCTTCGTTCACCACGACTATGGTGAACTAAACCCTTTTTGTTGTTGGGGGAACAATGTAATCTTTTGATACTCTCTTTTACTGAAACTCTTGTTTGAATTATATGATTTTCATATGCGTTTATTATCAGTTCTTGGATTCTCATACTATGCTTAATGCCTTCATCGTTTAACTCATTCGGTAATTGATTTTTGACTTTATTGATACGGGGACGTACAGTAATGACACGAAATGGTGAGAATTTCCTTGGTTAAGCAATACCACCTCGGGATAGGGGAGTAGGACGACCAATTGTATTTGCTTCTGTTTGTAATGCGTTGCTAGTTACTAGGGGACGCAAGGATAGCAAGCCGGTAATTAGTAATAGGCCATTTTCGCCGAGGAATCGGGTTAAGGGGAGGCCAAGAAAGTTTGCATGCAATTAGATAATAATGCTATTTAAACAAGAGGAGTAAATAAGAGAGAGCGGATTAGATGAAATTGTAAACCCCCAACAACTTCATTCATCCATTGCCTAAATCTTTTCAATTGAATCAGACATTGCATGTTTATTTTCTGTCATTGCATCCACCACAATTATTGAATTTTTCTCCGCAAGTCTTACAATTTTGATTCACGCGAACGATAAGGCCTTTCGAGTCTCATGGGAAGAACGATAATGGGTTCTACCATTTTTATTACTTGATACGATATGGTACACTTGCCATTCCGCTAACAAGTTTTTGGCGTCGTTGCCGGGGACTCGATGTTTGACTTATTTAGTAGTGTGAATTGACTGAATTTGACTTGTTTGTAATTATTTGTTTATATTTTTGTTTTGTTTTGTTTTATTTTGTTTTTCTGTAAAAGTGCTTTTAGGGGTATTTTCTCTTGTGTATGCAGGAAGGAGTACACACTAGAAGCAGAAAAGATCAGCAACCTCTTCTCGAGGGGCTACCAGACAGGAGATGAGAGGATCAGACTTAGCCTATTCCCGTTCTCTTTTGGAGGAAACGCCAAGGATTGGTTGCACTTATTTGCTGAAGGGACGTTCAGAAACTGGGATGCGTTGGCCAGACAGTTTGTCACCAGATTCTTTCCGCAAACTAAGATTCACCAAGGGAAGCTGGAGATTTCTTATTTCAAGCAGGGAATGAAGGAAACTCTTGGACAAGCCTGGGATAGATTTAAAGGCTTGTTAAGGAAGACACCAGTTCACGGGTTCGATAAGACTACTTATTTGCTTGCTTTCCTAGGAGGGCTTAATACTCAGTCAAAAATGATGCTGGATGCCTCGGCTGGAGGCAGTATTAATAGAAAGACTGAGGATGAAGCCTATGACTTGATTGAAGACATGACTCTGAATGAAGCTTCCCAAAGTGAGAGGGGCGCACAGAAAGGAGGAATATTACATCTTCCTGTTAATGATGCAATGGCTGCGCAGAATCATCTTCTTAACCAAAAATTGGACAAACTGACAAAGGTCCTTTCTGAATTCCAACAGGGTTAAGAAGTATTTCTCAAACACAACAACTTTGTGAGTTATGCGTGGTGACCACATCAATGGTCAATGTGCTTTTCCTGAAGAAATGCAGCAGGATGTCAACTACATGGGGAATCAATTCTCGTTTAAGCAGGGTAGTTCTAACCAAGGAAATTCTAGCCAAGGTTGGAAGAACCACCCAAGCATTGGACAGAATCAGAATACTTCTTCTGGGCAAGTAGGAAGCTTCAGGCAGCAACAACTTTCACCTTTATGGCAGCAAGTGAACAGCTTGATGGAGACCGTCAGAGAATTAAATGACCGATTTCACAAATTTCTGAAAGTCTATGAGTCTCAACAAGCAAGTGACCAAGCTAGTTTTAGAGCACTGGAGACACAAATTGGGCACCTGTCAAAAAGAGTTGACACCGCAGAAAAGAACCAGTTTCGGGCTAATACTGAGGTTACCCCAAGGATGAGTGCAAAGTGGTGATGACGAGAAATAAAAGGAAGTCAGTAAAAGAAATAATTCAAATTGGGAGCAGTGAAGATGAAGAGGAAGAGATGTTTTGTAAGAGTAAGTGCAATAAGCAGAAGAAATGTGAAGAAGAAGAGAAAAAGGAAAGGAAACTGAAGAGTCCTTATGAGTTATTCCAAGAAATTTTTAATCGGGTAACTATTATGCCTGAAGCGTTTCCACAAGTGCCTAAAGATGAGAAACCGACTGAATACCATCCTCGCAAGATAGTTGATCTTGATGAGGAGGAAGAAGATCAAGCACGGATCGTTAAACCAAGGAAGAAAGACTGTCCACAAAAATTGAAGGATTTAGGAAGTTTGACTCTTCCTTGTGTGATCAATGATGTGGATATAGGGAGAGCTATGATCGATTCAGGATCTAGTGTTAATTTAATGTCCTTCAGTGACTTTAACAAGATTAGACGGCTAAAATTAAAACCAGCATACACTTCCTTGACAGTTGCAGATGGATCCATAAATAAACCTTTGGGTATGGTGGAAGTCGCCATTGTTCGAATTGAAGAGTTGGAATTCTTGGTTGATTTCATGGTAGTGGATATGGTAAATGATGGAAGAATTCCATTAATTCTGGGAAGACCGTTTATGAGGACTTCTCAGATGATGATACGTGTTTATGATGGGAAAATAATGTTAAGAGATCACGACCAAGTGTTAGCCTATAGGGGATCTGAAGGAGAAAGAAGGAGAATAATAAACAGACCTAGACATAAAAAGGCCAGAAGAGAAGCTGACAAAGAAGAAAATACCACAGGTAATGATCATCTTAACAGTTGTACTATTCTGCAGGCACATGAGAAGGAAAAGACAAATAAAGGAGAGTCACCCCACTCAAAGGACAAACTAGTTCCGCGGGGTGTAGCTGTCAAATACAAAAATAGGAAATGGGATTGTCAACAGGAAGCTCGAAGAGGAAGGAATGATGGAAATTAGAAGGCCATATTCCCCTGCTGTTCGCCAAGTAGAAAGACAAAAGCTAAGAAGGTGGGATGATGAAGATTCCAATGTGAGGAAGAAGAGTTGATTGCTGAAAAGAGCTTTTTGTACTTTAAGACAATTTTTTTTTATTTCTTTTGTTTTGTTTAGTTTTGAACTTGAAAAATTTGAATATTTGGAACAATTTTTGGGTAGCATCTATTGAGGGATGCTAACTTTTGGTATCTACTGAAGGATACCCGGAAGGTACACCTACTGAAGGGTGTTGGACGGCTAACATTTACTGACAAATGCTAAACAGGTTTGGGTCAGGCTCGTGACGTTAAACAAGCGCTACTAGGAGGCAACCTAGAATTTCTTCTTTACCCTTGCACTTTAAATTTTTGAATTTTATTTTTCAGTGTGTATGCTTGACTTGAATACTTTTCTAAATATGTTTGACTAACTACTTTGCATGATGAGTCTATTTGATTATGATCTGATGTGAATGATTATTGAGTTGTGTGCATGTTAACATCCTGTGAAACAAATGTGTGATGAGGTATGATTGTGGTCATGATGCTAAGCAGGATGTATGAATGACTGTGCGTGAGAAAGCATGTTGTGTGAGGTATTAAGCCCCAGAATTTTTATTGTTGTATGTATTGTTCGTAGTGAAGCATAAATTTTATTGCCTTAATCTTGATGATTGATTGATGTCTAAGAGAATGTCAATTGATCAAGTCCATGTTTGAAAACCCTTTTCTAGCCAAATTTTCACCCAAAATGCTTTAAAGGTTATATCCTTTTTTAACCTTAGCCTGAAACAGGATGAAACCCTTTGATTTGAAATTACTTATCTTGAGTTGGGTTGAGAATAATTGTATGGAATGAAAAGGTTCAAGTTTGGGGTTGCATGGGGAAAATGAAAAGGCAAAAGAAAAACATTGAGCTCAAATGTTGAAAAGCAAAATACATGAGTAGAGAAAAAGAAAAGAAAAGAATAAAAGCATGAAGATGAGCTCAATGAAAAAGAAAAAGGGAAGAAGTTGGGAATAAGTGAAATTGGTGACAAAGAGAGAGTTTAAACTTGAACCTTTTCATTGACAAAATAGTTCTTTTGACTCAAGAATTTTGTGATCCAGAAAAACCAATTTTTCTTGATAGCCCGACCTCATTAAAGGCCTTGGAAAAGTCCTTTTGATGGCATTTTCATGGAAAGATGTTGATTGTTTAAAGATGAATGGCAATTTTATTTCATGTGACTTGTGAGCAATAAAGAGTGGAGTGCTACCCTAAACACTTGAGTGATTGAGTGAAACACTTTCTTAGTGAGAACTTCTAAAGTTCATGATTGCATTTTTTGTGTTTAGTGGACTGATCATTCATACTGTGTACCATCTGTTGAGGAAAGCATGAGCTAAATTAAGTTGAGAACAAGCATGCATCTTGATTTGAGTTCACTGATTATCTGAAATTGAGTAAGTCTTGTCATGTACTTTGGGAATGTTGAATCATTGGATGAAAGCGTAGAAAGTCAAGCTCTGTTTTGTTTTATGGTTTTGTTTTGTTTTGCTTGACGACAAGCAAATTTCTAAGTTTGGGGTTGTGATAACGGTTGAAAAACCGTTATTTTCATATGTTATTTTGGACTAAATTACGCCCTTTACTGCTTAGAATGAGCTTGAAATCAAACAAAACTCAATAAATGAGTCAGTCGAGAGTCAAAAGCTGTTTTTAGCGATTTTATGCTTGTTTTACAGCAAAATTGATAGAAGTGAAGATTGGAATGAAGATGAAGGTCATAGAGTCAAGAAAAGCAAGAAAATCGAAGAAAAGAAGAGTCTAGGGACCGCCCGACGCCAGGAGAAGACACCACCAGTGGACGCCAGGCGGTAGACCCCTGACGCCGGGCAGTTTTACGACACGAGGGACACCACCGGGCGGTAGACCCCTACCGCCGGGCAATGGTGCGATTTAGGGTACACCGCCGGGCGACAAAGTGTGACGCCGGACGGTGATCAGCTGGGCTTGGACCTATTTTTCTGTTGCGCTTCTCACCTATAAATAGCCCTGTTACGAATTCCAATTCATTCTTTTGACAGAGGAAGGCGGCCAGACCTACTTTTGACTCTCTGGACAGGATCTCTTGGATGTTTAGGCTCCTTTTCATCTTTTCTAGGGTTTGTCTTCCATATCTTCCATTATTTTCATCTTGGTTCACCATGACTATGCTGAACTAAACCCTTTTTGTTGTTAGGGGAACAATGTAATCTTTGGATACTCTCTTTTATTGAAACTCTTGTTTGAATTATATGATTTTCATATGCGTTTATTATCAATTGTTGGATTCTCATACTATGCTTAATGCCTTTATAGTTTAACTCATTCGGTAATTGATTTTTGACTTTATAATACGGGGACGTACAGTAATGACACGAAATGGTGAGAATTTCCTTGGTTAAGCAATACCACCTCGGGATAGGGGAGTAGGACGACCAATTGTATTTGCTTCTGTTTCTAATGCGTTGCTAGTTACTAGGGGAGGCTTGGGATAGCAAGCCGGTAATTAGTAATAGGCCCTTTTCGCCAAGGAATCGGGTTAAGGGGAGACCAAGAAAGTTTGCATGCAATTAGATAATAATGCTATTTAAACAAGAGGAGTAAATAAGAGAAAGCGGATTAGATGAAATTGTAAACCCCCAACAACTCCATTCATCCATTGCCTAAATCTTTTCAATTGAATCAGACATTGCATGTTTATTTTCTGTCATTGCATCCACCACAATTATTGAATTTTTCTCCGCAAGTCTTACGATTTTGATTCACGTTAAGGATAAGGCCTTTCGAGTCTCATGGGAAGAACGATAATGGGTTATACCATTTTTATTACTTGATACGATATGATACACTTGCCATTCCGCTAACAAGTTTTTGGCGTCGTTGCCGGGGACTCGATGTTTGACTTATTTAGTAGTGTGAATTGACTGAATTTGACTTGTTTGTAATTATTTGTTTATATTTTTCTTTTGTTTTGTTTTATTTTGTTTTTCTGTAAAAGTGCTTTTAGGGGTATTTTCTCTTGTGTATGCAGGAAGGAGTACACACTAGGAGCAGAAAAGATCAGCAACCTCTTCTCGAGGGGCTACCAGACAGGAGAGGGAGGAGAGTTAATCATTTTGAACGTGAGAACATTCCTTCTCCTGAACCACTTTTGCAATCTTTTGCACAGGACTTAGAGAAGATGGCGTAACAACCTCCTCCGAGACGTACACTGGGGGACTCAGCCAACACTGTGGGTCCCTTGAATTTCAACAGTATAGTCATTCCAGCGGACAATGCCACGAATTTGGTGATGAGCAATTCACTTATTCAGTTGGTCCAAAGCAACCAGTTTCACAGATTGTCGAGTGAGAATCCCTACAAACATTTGACTGTCTTTGGCGAAATTTGCAATACTGTTAAGATGGCCGGAGTCTCAGATGAGAGGATCAGACTTAGCCTATTCCCGTTCTCTTTGGGAGGAAACGCCAAAGATTGGTTGCACTTATTTGCTGAAGGGACGTTCAGAAACTGGGATGCGTTGGCCAGAAAGTTTGTCACCAGATTCTTTCCGCAAACTAAGATTCACCAAGGGAAGCTGGAGATTTCTTATTTCAAGCAGGGAATGGAGGAAACTCTTGGACAAGCCTGGGATAGATTTAAAGGCTTGTTAAGGAAGACCCCAGTTCACGGGTTCGATAAGACTACTTATTTGCTTGCATTCCTAGGCGGGCTTAATACTCAGTCAAAAATGATGCTGGATGCCTCGGTTGGAGGCAGTATTAATAGAAAGACTGAGGATGAAGCCTATGACTTGATTGAAGACATGGCTCTGAATGAAGCTTCCCAAAGTGAGAGGGGCGCACAGAAAGGAGGAATATTGCATCTTCCTTTTAATGATGCAATGGCTGCGCAAAATCATCTTCTTAACCAAAAATTGGACAAACTGACAAAGGTCCTTTCTGAATTCCAACAGGGTTAAGAAATATTTCTCAAACACAACAACTTTGTGAGTTATGCGTGGTGACCACATCAATGGTCAATGTGCTTTTCCTGAAGAAATGCAGCAGGATGTCAACTACATGGGGAATCAATTCTCGTTTAAGCAGGGTAGTTCTAACCAAGGCAATTCTAGCCAAGGTTGGAAGAACCACCCAAGCATTGGACAAAATCAGAATACCTCTTCTGGGCAAGTAGGAAGCTTCAGGCAACAACAACCTTCACCTTTATGGCAGCAAGTGAACAGCTTGATGGAGACCGTCAGAGAATTAAATGACCGATTTGACAAATTTCTGAAAGTCTATGAGTCTCAACAAGCAAGTGACCAAGCTAGTTTTAGAGCACTGGAGACACAAATTGGGCACCTGTCAAAAAGAGTTGACACCGCAGAAAAGAACCAGTTTCGGGCTAACACTGAGGTTAACCCCAAGGATGAGTGCAAAGTGGTGATGACGAGAAATAAAAGGAAGCCAGTAGAAGAAATAATTCAAATTTGGAGCAGTGAAGATGAAGAGGAAGAGATGTTTTGTAAGAGTAAGTGCAATAAGCAGAAGAAATGTGAAGAAGAAGAGAAAAAGGAAAGGAAACTGAAGAATCCTTATGAGTTATTCTGAGAAATTTTTAATCGGGTAACTATTATGCCTGAAGCGTTTCCACAAGTGCCTAAAGATGAGAAACCGACTGAATACCGTCCTCGCAAGATAGCTGATCTTGATGAGGAGGAAGAAGATCAAGCACAGATCGTTAAACCAAGGAAGAAAGACCATCCACAAAAATTGAAGGATTTAGGAAGTTTGACTCTTCCTTGTGTGATCAATGATGTGGATATAGGGAGAGCTATGATCGATTTAGGATCTAGTGTTAATTTAATGTCCTTCAGTGACTTTAACAAGATTAGAGGGCTAAAATTAAAACCAGCATACACTTCCTTGACAGTTGCAGATGGATCCATAAAAAAACCTTTGGGTATGGTGGAAGACGCAATTGTTCGAATTGAAGAGTTGGAATTCTTGGTTGATTTCATGGTAGTGGACATGGTAAATGATGGAAGAATTCCATTAATTCTGGGAAGACCTTTTATGAGGACTTCTCAGATGATGATACGTGTTTATGATGGGAAAATAGTTTTAAGAAATCACGACCAAGTGTTAGCCTATAGGGGATCTGAAGGATAAAGAAGGAGAATAATAAACAGATCTAGACATAAAAAGGCTAGAAGAGAAGCTGGCAGAGAAGAAAGTACCACAGGTAATGATCATCTTAACAGCTGTACTATTCTGCAGGCACATGAGAAGGAAAAGACAGATAAAGGAGAGTCACCCCATTTAAAGGACAAACTATTTTCGCGGGGTGTAGCTGTCAAATACAAAAACAGGAAATGGGATTGTCAACAGGAAGCTCGAAGAGGAAGGAATGATGGAAATTAGAAGGCCATATTCCCCTGTTGTTCGCCAAGTAGAAAGACAAAAGCTAAGAAGGTGGGATGATGAAGATTCCAATGTGAGGAAGAAGAGTTGATTGTTGAAAAGAACTTTTTGTACTTTAAGACAATTTTTTTTATTTTTTTTGTTTTGTTTAGTTTTGAACTTGTAAAATTTGAATATTTGGAACAATTTTTGGGTAGCATCTACTGAGGGATGCTAACTTTTGGTATCTACTGAAGGATACCCGGAAGGTACACCTACTGAAGGGTGTTGGACGGCTGACATTTACTTACAAATGCTAAACAGGTTTGGGTCAGGCTCGTGACGTTAAACAAGCACTACTAGGAGGCAACCTAGAATTTCTTCTTTACCCTTGCACTTTAAATTTTTGAATTTTATTTTTCAGTGTGTATGCTTGACTTGAATACTTTTCTGAATATGTTTGACTAACTACTTTGCATGATGAGTCTATTTGATTATGATCTGATGTGAATGATTATTGAGTTGTGTGCATGTTAGCATCCTATGAAACAAATGTTTGATGAAGTATGATTGTGGTCATGATGCTAAGCATGATGTATGAATGACTGTGCGTGAGAAAACATGTTGTGTGAGGTATTAAGCCCCAAAATTTTTATTATTGTATGTATTGTTCATAGTGAAGCATAAATTTTATTGCCTTCATCTTGATGATTGATTGATGTCTAAGAGAATGTCAAATGATCAAGGCCATGTTTGAAAACCCTTTTCTAGCCAAATTTTCACCCAAAATGCTTTAAAGATTATATCCTTTTTTAACCTTAGCCTGAAACAGGATGAAACCCTTTGATTTGAAATTACTTATCTTGAGTTGGGTTTAGAATAATTGTATGGAATGAAAAGGTTCTAGTTTGGGGTTGCATGGGGAAAATGGAAAGGCAAAAGAAAAGCATTGAGCTCAAATGTTGAAAAGCAAAATACATGAGTAGAGAAAAAGAAAAGAAAAGAATAAAAGCATGAAGATGAGCTCAATGAAAAAGAAAAAGGGAAGAAGTTGGGAATAAGTGAAATTGGTGACAAAGAGAGAGTTTAAACTTGAACCTTTTCATTGACGAAATAGTTCTTTTGACTCAAGAATTTTGTGATCCAGAAAAACCAATTTTTCTTGATAGCCCGACCTAATTACAAGCCTTGCAAAAGTCCTTTTGATGGCATTTGCATGGAAAGATGTTGATTGTTTAAAGATGAATGGCAATTTTATTTCATGTGACTTGTGAGCAAAAAAGAGTGGAGTGTGATGACTTGGGCCCAAGCCCAATTTCTTTAGTGTAGTATTTCTTTGATGTATTTTGCATTGTGTTAGGCATGTAGGACCTCTAGTCCTATAAATAACCATGCCTACCTTATTGTACTTTACTTTTGAGCTTAATGAGAATAAACTTTTCTAAACTAGAAAAATATTCTCTCTTGAAAGCCATTGGCTAGAGAGTCCAAAGACCTCTAGCCTCCTTCCAAAGCACACTTCCTCACTCTCATTTTCCATTTCCATGGTGCTTTCTCTTTCATACACGCTGCACCATTAAACATCTGCCACATCTTCAGCTTCTCAACCACTCCTTCGCTGACACCTCCTTTGCCTGCGTCAGCTCTTCAACACATCAGCGCATCACTTTTCCCTTGCAGCCCGACTCATCATCATCTATTTCACGTTTCTCGCGTCTTCATTTCTCTGCTAGGGTTTCCATTTCTAGAGTTCCTCAGCCACAACTACATCCTTCTCTCAGATCAGCCACCGTAAGACATTCCTCACCAAACACTTCTCAGATTCACCTTCTGCTAGCTTTTCCACATCTTTTGACCGATTGATTCTACGTTTTACTTCTTCTTCACCGATTGAATTCGGATTCTAACCTTTCCACCGATTAATCGGCCTATTTTATCGATTAAAACCGCCTAAACCACCATATCTATATCCTCCGTCGAACCATCCTTCGAACTAGGGTTCGTTTGACCTCTTCCCGATCCAACACCAAATCCTAGGGTTTATAGAGTTTGATCTTCTTCCGCTACGACATGTCCTTCAATCATGCGTTCAACTCCAGTTCTAGGTTCTTCTCCGATCTGTCGTGACCGGGATCGTATCAAGTGGTATCAGAGCGAAGGTTCCTCGGGTTAGACACGCTTCAAAGCTAAGTATCACTATACTTTGATTCGAGTCTCTGATCTGATTTTTTTTGGTAGCTTGTTTCTCTGATTTTCGATTCTGTCTTGATTCTTTATCTGTTCGTGTTGATTCATATTGTCCTTTCTCATTTGATTCTAAGTCGTGTTATTTTTTTTATCATTCTCGCGTTGTTCATCATTTTCATTCATTGTCTTGTTGAGTTTTGATTCAGTGTCTGTGTTCTTTGCTTTTCTGCATTTAGGTTCCAATATTGTGTAGATGTATTTGTTCTGTGCCTTGCGTCTTGAGTCTTATTTTCATTTTAATTCGGTGATTCCAATTTATTTGAGTCTTTTAAGTTTTGAAATCATTTTCTGTTATGTTATATGTCATGTGCATTGTTTCTTTTAATCAGTGCTTTGTTTTTCTTGTCATTTCTTTCGTGAGATAAAAATTGAAGTACGCTTTGGTGTAAATTTGTACATCAAAAGAAGCTATGAAATTGTTAAAATGAGCTTCGATGACAATCGCTAGGGATGTATCAATATTGATTTCAGTGTGTGTATTGTCATTCTAAGCATTGTTTCAGTTTTAATTCCAGAACAAGTCTTTGAAAACTGCACTGAGTAAATTCGATTCGTCAATACAAGCTATGACATTCGGTTGAATGAGCTTGGTGGTAGATTTCAGTGGCAGAGGTTATAAGTTGCATTGCTATTTGAATCTGCTCCACTGTGCATAATTACATGCAGTTTCAATTCTGAATAATTCGAGTCTGGAATATTTGAATTAAATTCTGCTTTGTGAGTAGCAAATGCATACCAAATAAGCAATGAAGGGTTTAGCCTAGTTTAGTTGCACATTGTACATCTGCAGAATTTTGTTTGGCCAGCTACACCGAACTGGTACTTCTTTGAATGTCTTTTAGTGTGTGTCGCTTCTGCTTGGTATTAGTTCATTACTAAGCTTTTGTTTAATCAATATCCTAGAGTCATTGCAAACCAATTTCTTTTGTTTTTTTCTTTTCTTCTAAACTGTAGAACTAAGTTGTTTAAACATTTGTAAATCGTTGTTTTGATCCAAGATGAAATAAAAGCATATTAGTTGAGAAAATCAGTCAAAAGAGGCAAATCCTGAAAAGTAAAATGAGGAAGTGAATATGTGAATTTGAGTAAAAGCCTATGAAAGAGTGTAAAATGGCCTTGCGTGATCAAAACAAGCATAATTAAACTTGTTCCATTGGATTTCAGAATGCAAATGTGTCCAGAACTGAAAATGATAACATTAGCTAATGGACCAGTTCAATTTTTACTTATGAAATTCTGATTTCAACAACCAGTTCTGTGATTTCTTGTTGTGTCTTTTCTTGTGTTTCAAATCTGATCTAGAGTTGTTCTTAAGATTCTGTTTGAGTGCCAGCCTTGCTAAATAGCCTGTTTTTATTTGCTTGTCTTGTTGGCTGTCTTGGTTGTGTATATCACATGTTAATTCTGATCTGTTAATTCTTAAATTTGAGTTTTGCTTGCTTTATTCATCTGATCTAGGGTTTCTCTAGAGCTATCTTCTCTGTTGTGCTGTCATTGCCTGATCTGTTCTGTTATGGTTCCTACCATTGCTTTTACTTAGCCTATCCATCTCTGGTTTGAGAAGCATGTTCACTCTTTGGTTTTTGGAATTTGAAAGAAGTTTGTGTGCTTGGTAGCATCCTAGGTGGTGATGGTCTAAAAGACTATCCAGCCTTGAACTGACAAGGGAGAATTTCTCCTTCCAAACCTTTCTATTTTGAGTGCTTTGAGTTTCCAGAGTTGAACTTGTTGTTGTGAGCTTTGTATGGCTGCATCTAAAAGCCAAATATCTTTGTTGAGAGCGTGTTTTATTCAATTTCTTGAATCTGAATTTTGCTGACCAACCAGAATTGTATAGTTTTGGCTTTGATTGTCATTCACAGGTGGTGCTTAGTAGAAGTGAGTTACAATTAGCTACAGCAGTGTAAAAGTTGAGCCAGAAATCTCATGTTGAATAAAGAGGAGTCACAAACACTTGCTGCAGTGACACTGATGAGCATACCAGAACCCTCACTGGGATCAGTTTGGAACATCAACAGATGCTAGCTTAAGCCAACAGAGGCAGAAACACTTCACATGGAAGTGTTGAACTAAAGGGAGTCTTTTATCTTAAATTGTTTCTGTTTTTGGTTGAATTAGTCCTGTTGTAGCTGCCATTGTTTAGCATTTCTTGAAGTGTGGAATCTGGTATGATATTTGTGCAGACTAGGATTAACCAATTTGTATGCTGAATTGGATTTGCTAAGACCTATTGGAACTTGGAAGATGATTTATGAAATTGCAAATACTGTTCTGATTGGTTTGTAAGCATTTTTGGATTGCATCAATACTGTTTTCATTGCCCATATCTCATCCAGATTTACAAAAGTGACTAAAGCATTTCATTTCCAATTTTAGTTGCATGAGTGAATGAATTAGATCATTAGGGTCTGCACTGTATCATAACAGTCTTGTTCTTTTGGATAGACCAGTTTAGTCCATCACTTTTGACTAGCTTGGATTGATGTTTAACCAGTTCAATTCCTGTTTTGAATTATAATCTGATTCTGGTTCATTGTCCATGAACATTCGTATTTGTTGGATTTTGGTGTGGTTACTGTATGCAGAATTGACTTTTTTGAATCATTGAGTTGAGTAACAGTGAAGATGCAGACTAAAAAAAAAAAAAAAGCTATCCACAAAGGCTTTGGAATTGCTGAGAATTGGAAAACTTGTGCAGTAGAATCTTAGTGGCGAACTTGTGCAGTTACGAGAAACGAATGGATCCAGAGAGCTTTGTGATATGGACCGAGAGAGTTGGTTACAGGAGCCAGCATAGACCACTGTCCAGAATGCAACATTGACCAAGTGAAGCAAGACTGGACCGTAGCAGTTGTGGGTTGTCACTGCGTTGGATCAAGATCCCGTAGCATAGTTGTTGTTTTTTTTTTCTATTTGTATTTGATGGGCTTGTAAGCCCACTGTCCCTGTTAGCTATAGCTGTTGTTTGTAATAGGCCTTTATAAAGTCCAAGTTTGGAAGAGTCCTTGGTGCTCTTTCAAATCTTGGCAACCTTTTCTTGCTTGTTTTCTTTAAATTTTAGCTAGACCTAGGAGTAGAATTTGATTGTCTTTGCATGTGTTTGATTTTCACGTGTAGGTGTGACCTTTGTCACATTACAGTCCGAGCGTATTAGGGGTCTTAGAGTCCGTTTTTCATTGTTTGTTTCTTTTGAGTCTTGTAAAGAACAAAGATGTCTTGTTATTCATATAGTTCTTTTAATTCATATGAGTCATCTAGGAACTCTAATTTTGATCAGCCCATTAGTCTTAAAGAAATTAAAAGAGAACATGATAAAGCTAGGAGGAAGACTTGTTCATTTCATGAGTTTGATAGGATTGAGAATACTTTGTATAAACAAGCTAAGGAAAATATACCTTTCTTTGGTAAGGATATTGGTGCATTTATTTACTTAGCTTGGGGAAAGGAAATTGATGACATGCATTTCTTTATGGTTAGAAGAAGTGAATCTGAATCCTATTATTCTCGTGATTGTGAATCTTACATCCTTAATCTTTACACTTCTAGATTTGAATGTCATGCAAGAGAGTGGTGGGAGGAAAGGCAATACCATGTTAGGATAGGTAGAAAATCTCACATCCATAATTGGAAGGAATTAAAAGCTTGTTTGAGAATAAAATTTGTGCCTCCATATATTCAAAGAAACTTAGAACTTATGAGAGAGCTTATTAGAGAAGGCAAGTTATTCATTCAAAATTTAAGTGGGTTCTCTCGTAGGGAAACTGAGTTTTTAGAAAAGTTGAAGAGGCAATGGGAAGAGTCAAGCAAATATAGGATAGAGAGATTAAAGAGAGAGCAAGAGGGCATAGAGGAAGAAAGAGAGAGAAGAAAACAAATGAGAAGAGAAGAGGAAGAAAAAGAGAGAATAACAAAAGCGAAAGAAAGAAGAAAGAGGAAGAAAAGAGAGAAGAGGAAGAGAGATTACAACAGAAAGTGAAGGAAGAAATTGAAAGGGAGAAAATGGAAGAGAAGAAATTGATGACAACAGCTCCTAATTTAGAGTCCACAAGGGGAGGTTTTCTATCTTTTAATTTTCCTTCAAATGAGATTAAATGTTCCAACTTTATCTTTTCTTTCCAAAACATTGCCATTATATCTTTTCAAAAGTTTCCATTTTTAAAATATGGCAATCAAAAACTTGAGTTAGAGTTACCATTAATTTTAATTCAAGACAAAAATAAATTTCTAAATGAAGCATGGTTTCTTCATAATCTTCATATTGAAAATTTTAAAATTAAGAAACCATCTTCTCAAAATTTTCTTTTATATAATTTGGGTCATGGAAAACTAATTAGTGTTATGTTTAATGTTTATTGCAGATTTATCTTTGACCCAGGAGGAGTTTGTAAAGAGTCAACTAAAAATAAGTCCTCATGAGAACCATCAAGATTTGAGGACAAATCCTTTCCAAGGGGGAGGGGATGATGACTTGGGCCCAAGCCCAATTTCTTTAGTGTAGTATTTCTTTGATGTACTTTGCATTGTGTTAGGCATGTAGGACCTCTAGTCCTATAAATAACCATGCCTACCTTATTATACTTTACTTTTGAGCTTAATGAGAATAAACTTTTCTAAACCAGAAAAATATTCTCTCTTGAAAGTCATTGGCTAGAGAGTCCAAAGACCCCTAGCCTCCTTCCAAAGCACACTTCCTCACTCTCATTTTCTATTTCCATGGTGCTTTCTCTTTCATACACGCTGCACCATTAAACATCCGCCACATCTTCAGCTTCTCAACCACTCCTTCGCTGACACCTCCTCTGCCTGCGTCAGCTCTTCAACACATCAGCGCATCACTTTTCCCTTGCAGCCCGACTCATCATCATCTATTTCACGTTTCTCGCGTCTTCATTTCTCTGCTAGGGTTTCCATTTCTAGAGTTCCTCAGCCACAACTACATCCTTCTCTCAGATCAGCCACCGTAAGACATTCCTCACCAAACACTTCTCAGATTGCTACCCTAAACACTTGAGTGATTGAGTGAAACACTTGCTTAGTGACAACTTCTAAAGTTCATGATTGCATTTTTTGTGTTTAGTGGACTGATCATTCATACTGTGTAGCATCTGTTGAGGAAAGCATGAGCTAAATTAAGTTGAGAACAAGCATGCATCTTGATTTGAGTTCACTGATTATCTGAAATTGAGTAAGTCTTGTCATTGGATGAAAGGGTAGAAAGTCAAGCTCTGTTTTGTTTTATGGTTTTGTTTTGTTCTGCTTGAGGACAAGCAAATTTCTAAAAGTTTGGGGTTGTGATAACGGTTGAAAAACCGTTATTTTCATATGTTATTTTGGACTAAATTACGCCCTTTACTGCTTAGAATGAGCTTGAAATCAAACAAAACCCAATAAATGAGTCAGTTAAGAGTCAAAAGCTGTTTTTAGCGATTTTATGCTTGTTTTGCAGCAAAATTGATAGAAGTGAAGATTGGGAATGAAGATGAAGGTCATAGACTCAAGAAAAGGAAAGAAAATCGAAGAAAAGAAGAGTTTAGGGACCACCCGGCACCAGGAGAAGACACCAGCAGTGGACGCCGGGCAGTAGACCCCTGACGCCGGACGGTTTTGCGGCACGAGGGAAACCACCGGGCGGTAGTCCCCTAGCGCCGGGCGGTGGTGCGATTTAGGGTACACCGCCGGGCGGCAAAATGTGACACCGGGCGGTGGTCAGCTGGGCTTGAACCTATTTTTCTGTTGCGCTTCTCACCTATAAATAGCCCTGTTACGAATTCCAATTCATTCTTTTGATAGAGGAAGGCGGCCAGACCTACTTTTGACTCTCTAGAGAGGATCTCTTGGATGCTTAGGCTCCTTTTCATCTTTTCTAGGGTTTGTCTTCCATATCTTCCATTATTTTCATCTTGGTTCACCATGACTATGGTGAACTAAACCCTTTTTGTTGTTAGGGGAACAATGTAATCTTTTGATACTCTCTTTTATTGAAACTCTTGTTTGAATTATATGATTTTCATATGCGTTTATTATCAATTGTGGATTCTCATACTATGCTTAATGCCTTTATCGTTTAACTCATTCGGTAATTGATTTTTGACTTTATTGATACGGGGACGTACAGTAATGACACGAAATGGTGAGAATTTCCTTGGTTAAGCAATACCACCTAGGGATAGGGGAGTAGGACGACCAATTGTATTTGCTTCTGTTTGTAATGCGTTGTTAGTTACTAGGGGAGGTTAGGGATAGCAAGTCGGTAATTAGTAATAGGCCCTTTTCACCGAGGGATCGGGTTAAGGGGAGGCCAAGAAAGTTTGCATGCAAGTAGATAATAATGCTATTCAAACAAGAGGAGTAAATAAGAGAGAGCGGATTAGATGAAATTGTAAACCCCCAACAACTTCATTCATCCATTGCCTAAATCTTTTCAATTAAATCAGACATTGCATGTTTATTTTCTGTCATTGCATCCACCACAATTATTGAATTTTACTCCGCAAGTCTTACGATTTGATTCACGCGAACAATAAGGCCTTTCGAGTCTCATGGGAAGAACGATAATGGGTTGTACCATTTTTATTACTTGATACGATATGGTACACTTGCCATTCGCTAACACGTGGTCGACCTACGTGTGTGAAGCTGATGGAGATTGCCAAGTTGGTGGAGCACTTGTGTGCTGTGTAGGCTAGGCAAGGTGGTGGTTCCATTAAAAAACAAGGTCATTTTCACATTTGACCCCCGTGTGCAGAAAGTTTGCCTAAACTCTCCACTTATTTGGCCTTTGCTCCCAGGTTTGTTTATGCACATTGAGTTTTAACAAGAATTCTTCCCTTGTCATGTACACCCATGTACTTGTGATCATCAATGGTTGAACATCACTTTTATATCCAATAAGTCCAATAAGTGTTAAAAAAAGTTTGTTTAATTAAAAAACAAGGCCATTTTCACAGTTGACCCCATGTGTAGAAAGTTTGCCTAAACTTCCCACTTGCTCCTAGGTCTATTTCTGCACATTGAGTTTTAACAAGAATTCTTCCTTGGTCATGTACATCCATATATGTGTGATCATCAATGGATGAACATCACTTCCAATAAATGGTGAAACAGCGCCGGAATCTACTCCGTTCATCGATAAACGGCGGCACGCTTTCAATGAAGGATGGGAAGACATGCAAGCGAAAGGGATTACTTCACGGGACTAATTTTTCGGGGGCTGACACGTTCCAATCGGCGGCGTAGCACCGAAATGTCCTCCGGTAACTGTTGAACAACGTAGCTTTGGCAAGTGACCGTCGAAACTCTGTCGAGCTCTTCCCACTGGCATGAGTGCTTCTCTCTTTAGGATTTTCAATCCAAAATTCTGAATACGATTTTTAAATACAAAAGTGAAACGTGCTTTTCAGACCCACTATGCATTCAATATCCACATCATTTATTATTTTTTATTCATTTTACACGTGGAACACCTAAAACATGACACGTGACAGTGTTAAAAATTTGTCAAATTCTGGATTTCTAAATATCATTGCCCTTTACCCACAAGTTCACAGTTGAGGGTAAAATCATGTGCTTGGAATACCATTTCTTCTTATAAAGTCTTCCCCAAATACAACTTACCCAAAAACCGTAGTTTTTGAAATTTGCCGATTTTCAAAATTTATGCAAAATTGCTGCATTGATAAAAAAAAAAAAAGCCTAATAAATAACTTTATAAATGAATAGAAAATAGTATTTTAACATAATATAAGAAAATTTTAGTAAATTCCATAAAATTAGCGAAACAAAAAAAAAGTTTAAGGAAATTTAATAATTATAAATAATTTGAAATCAACATTTTCCCCCGTTCAGAACTTCATTAATTTCATTGACTTTACCTTATCTCATTCTTATCGCAAAGTGCCACGACAAGCGCTACCAATGTCGAATGCGATTGAATATAAAGCAAACTATCATGTTCAGATCTGTCTCAGATATCGAATGGCGGAGAACAAGGACCTCGAAGCCGCCATCAGAAGGTTCGCCTCTGTCAAGAATCACCTCCTTTCCGCCCCCGCAGCGTCCCCTGAACTTACCTTGGCCCGCACTTCCACTACAAACAACAGCTTCGGCCGCGTTCACGGCCACGTCCCCTCTCACGACGTCGTTTGGAGGACCGCTTCCGATGACTTCACAGACATTGTCTACGAGAAGGCCGTTGGGGAAGGAATTGCCAAGGTTCACTTTCTCAAATCCTCTTTTCTTTTTCTTACTCTGCTGTTATCGCAACGCAACTGGTAAATGTTGTGTTGCAGATAAGTATTAATAGGCCAGAGAGAAGGAACGCGTTCCGTCCCAAAACGGTGAAGGAGCTCATGAGTGCTTTCACTGACGCCAGGGATGATTCATCTATTGGGGTCGTCATTCTCACTGGCAAGGTACCTCCTTCCCCTTTTCTGAATTTTATTTATTAATTAATTATTATTTCTTGGAAATTCGTACATTAATATGAATGTATATTCAATCCGTCCACGAATTTAATATTGTTATCCACAAAATTTTATACCACTTCAAAATGATTAAGAAGTTTATTACATCGATATGAATAATATATTTATGAAAGTACAGTATCATTAATGGATTGATTAAATTAGCATTTTATAAAATATTATTAAAGTTATTGGATAAGTATTGAATACTAACAGGTGAAGCAAATTAAAATATTGAGATCATTCAATTAAATGAGGTGATGACATGTTGTAGGGCACCAAGGCATTTTGTAGTGGTGGTGACCAGGCTTTGAGGACTGACGATGGCTATTCTGATGATGGAAGTTTTAGCAACCTTAATGTGTTAGACTTGCAGGTATATTGGTTGAGTTCAGATTTTTCTGGTTGGGTGAATAGAAGTGATCCCCATTACACGAGTTAATCCCTTGTCTGTTTTGAGCCATTCATCTCAGTGAACCATGAGTCTTCAACTTCTATTGTGTGGTTCCCATTATTTGTAATGACACAAATGTTAATGCTTATCATTGATAAATAAAATGTTCCTTCCTTACTCTACTTTTTTTCATTTCTTTTCTCCTATTGCAGGTGCAGATACGCCGCCTCCCTAAGCCAGTGATTGCAATGGTACTCAGCCGCACCTTTTTGCAGCTTTGTTCTTAGGTCGATGTGGTATCCAAAAAATAAGGGACGTGACGACATTAAAAATACATATTCCTTTTGATTTTTAAAGTAGTACAAGTATTGGACCAAAAGCAACTCAAGGGAAACCACAAAACTAGGAGTTTCTGTTACTCATTAAATCCACTGCGGGGAAAAAGAAAAGGAAAAAGACCGATAACCCTCGTCCTTTCCATTCTTCTAATACTCTACCTTCCAAAACAAATAATTTACAACGCAGATAATATTGCAGTATATTTTAAGTATTAATTGGAAGATAAAACAACTTTTTAGTCATGGCATTGTCTGACTGGTCATCAAACAACTAATGACACAAAAATGTCCCGCGACTCAACTGCTTGTAATATATTGTTTTGTTTATATTGCCTTGATATTTTAAACTTTGTTCTTCTTTAAAAAGTCAACTCAAGGTTAATATAACATGCGTTTCAGTTTTGTAAAATTTAATGTGCCCCTCTACCTGTTATTTCAACACCTACAACTCTAGGCTTCAAATTTTCAGTTAATGAATAAAGATATGATATCGTGTTCTTTTTTGGTTTTTTACTATTCTTGTTATATGCAAACTATTTTCTGACGTTAAAACAGGTAGCAGGTTATGCTGTTGGTGGAGGGCATATATTACATATGGTCTGTGATCTAACTATTGCAGCAGATAATGCTATCTTTGGCCAAACTGGTCCTAAGGTACTTGAACCCTTTTCCTTTTTATATAAGACGCATAATAAGTAAACATACAAGAATATATTCTTAACCTATGAAGGCAAAATTATATTACCCTTACTCTCCCTCTTCTGTAATGATATATAATAATGGATTTGTAATTCTTTCTATCTTTGTACGTATGGAAGGTAGGAAGCTTTGATGCTGGTTATGGAAGTTCTATCATGTCTCGTTTGGTAAGAATCAAATACAATTTTTTTTGTTGGAAATTGACTCCACGATTATACTATTCTAGATGGCAGTGGATTTTGTTTGCTGCATGGTTTTGATATTTCCAGTCCAAAGATAAAAACTCGCCTTGTTCATACAGGTAGGTCCAAAAAAAGCGCGTGAAATGTGGTTCCTCACAAGGCTCTATGATGCTGTTGAAGCAGAGAAAATGGGCCTTGTCAACACTGTTGTACCTGTGAGTTTTTTCGTCTGAAGAATTTGACTCTAATTTTAATTTCTCATTTTGCTGAAAGCATTACGAAATGTTACTTCACTGTTTGAGTATTACATATTGTATTCCAAGTGGAAAAGTAATTAAACTGTCAAGGAACACTTACGGAATAGGGAGCTATTTAAATTAAAGCAATAGCAGAAACAGATGCTCCAACATCAGCCTCGCACTTACAGTGAATGCTATGTTTTGGTTTGGTCTAGCTTGAGAATTTGGAGATAGAAACGATAAAATGGTGTCGGGAGATACTGAGTAACAGTCCAACTGCTATTCGGGTGCTCAAGTCTGCTCTTAATGCAGTGGATGATGGACATTCTGGACTTCAGGTATATTCAAGATTTTAATGTTATATGAAATATTATATAATAGTTTTTTTTTTTATCAGCAATAAATTAGTTGATTCTGGTTAACAATGTCGTTCTTTAAGTTTATTTCATAAATATGTATAAAATTGAAGGATTTAAGTAATATTTATATTTAATAGCATTACTCTTAGCGTAAGGGGTAATTTAATTTGTTCAACCAACGAGTATGACTTGTACATTGTTAATAATCTAAAAAATTCATCTACTTAAGTGAAAAACTTTACTGATAGACTTCCCACATAAGGAAATTAGCAAAAATATATTCGAAAGTGATCTTGTGTTGCTTTAATTAAGACAGAAAATAGTTTCTTTCTGGAGGTTGGTAATATATAATTTTTTTAGAGAAGTAATATAATATGAAGCAATATAGTTATACTGAATATGCCAATGCTTTCAATGATGAATTTATACTGATGTATTTCTCATTCAGTCTACATGTTAACATTTTTCACCCTTGTCTTGATTCATATAGATGAATACTTAATCTGTATGTGGTGATCTAAATTATAGGAACTCGGGGGAAATGCAACACTGATATACTATGGCACGGAGGAAGCTAAAGAAGGGAAGACTGCATATTTGCAACGTAGACGCCCTGATTTTTCTAAGTTCAAACGGCGACCTTAAATGTTTGTCAATTGTTTCCATCAATTTGAGGCATGGACCTCTAGTAATTAATTTACCTTGTCCTTAATGTATCTGTGAGGTTGATGATGATAAAATAAACAGATTTCTCAGATTTAACTGTTGTGTCCTGTTTCTTAAAAAGATTATCAGCTTCAGTAAACAAGACCGCAGAATATAGATTTCCGCTTATTTTCTCAAAACTTGGTCTTCTGAAATTCAGTTTTGCCCCTGAAGTCATGGATTATTGAAAGCTCTTGCAAGTTTGAGTGAAGCTCATTATGCATGATGCTTAAGGGAATTTTTACAGGTTTATGCTCCAGAAGTTTCAGAATAGTTTTCCTCTAGTTGTGTAATATTTCAGCGAATATTGGGTGTGTGTAATCAACATACTTGGATATGATATGATACCGTGAAACACGCCATGTATATTCGGAGTAAAGATGACGTGTTTGTTGTATGAGATGTACCATACACCCCCTACTAACGATTATTCATTTGACTTTCTTAATGAGGCATGTTCAGATTACAAAGAGCATCTTTGATCTGGATACACAGGGTTGCTATAGAGTAACATTTTTGGGTGTAACTTCTTGTTCCTAACATATTTTACTGAATCACCCATTATTTTATAATCAACTTCGAAATGTACAAACTTTTCAGAAGATCCATTCTAAATTGAATAGGGGTGATCCAATCAATTTAAGTGGCTTAATATCTAAACTATGCCACCTTTGGACAATAGTTTTTTATTGGACACTTTATAGTTGGATTTCAAATAGGTAAACTTTTACACAATGAATAATATTTTCAGTTTTGTTCCGGTTAGATCTATATCTTCGGTTACCTGCACAATTTTCCCTGACCGTCCTAGTCCGCGTATCCGCTTGTCCGTCTAATTCACCACATGCTCCTTGTGAACTCCGTCCGGCCGGATACCTGCTAAAGACACTCCGACAATCAAGTCAGATTTTAGAGAGAGAGAGTACTGAAGTAAATGTGCATTCAATGTAATCAACTACCTTTCACCTGTGACTTGTATTTATAATGCTCATAATGGGCCAGTGATTATCGATCCCTTAATCACGGCCCAATCCGTGGCCTATTTTTCCTAATCGTGTTTTATCTTAATCTTAGTTTAATATTTCTTCAACTGAGACTAGATTCGTGAGACCATCTCTCTTTGTGGTCCGGCCGATTTTACCCGTCGGCATTGGTTTCTCCCTTCGGTCCACTGATGACACCGTGACCTTATGGGACAATGCAGATCTTCGTGAAAACTCTTTATCGTTTGTTGGGAAACGGTCCGTTCGGGATGTACCGTTTTCGTTATCATTAGAGAGGAGGAAACCCTCTGTAAACTCTAACTCCTCCCTACTGATTGAGTGTCCTTGGATCCGTCCGGTACGTCCTCGAGCCTGTCCGGTCCATACGGTACAAGTTTAATTATTGTTTTGTATCAATGCGAGCTAAACTCACTAGCTTTGTGGAGGGTTGTGAACTTGCTAAAAACAAACCCGCTTTAAACGAGGCTTAGCAATGCAGTTTTTGCACGTTGTGGGTTTTGTGGGAAAACTCATTTTTATACTTTCATTCTTAATGTCATCTATAAAAGAAGACTTCTCAAACAAGAAAACTACGTGTGGTGACAAAATGAATGTGGCAAGACCTAGGCCATGAAAGATTTATGGGCAATGACAATTTGCTAAAGAATACTAAGTTTTTTTTTTTTTTTAATTAGGTTGCATGAATCACACAAAAAGATAAGAGAAACATAAGGAGTTTGAGTTTAATTTTTAAAACCTTTTCGTAAGTAAGAGAAAGTATTAATTGTTGGTTAGATCCTAATCAAAGAAGAATGTGATGTGTGCTTTTGTGATATGAAAAAGCAAGAAATGGTATTATCTTAAAACAATGTTTTTAAACAAATAGAAAAACCCAATTATAGGATTAGGTCAGATGATAAAAAAAGGTGATAAAGAGAAAAGAAAAAGCATAGGAATTTTATATTGGTTTGGCTAAAATAATATATTAAATTAAAAATAGGATGAATTAAACTATAAACAAATTTTGCAAAGAGTATTGACTTTTATTAAATCATTGATCAAGGTGCTAAAATAAGTTTTACTAATATTTAAAATTCAATATTGAAAATTAATTGAATATAAAGAAAGATAAAATAATGTGATAAATAATATATTGATTGATGGAAGAAGAGAGAAGAGATTGATACAAAATTTATTTTGATTAGTTTTATAAAAGAGTTAAATTCAGTTGTTCAATACATTGATCAAGTCAATTTATTGACTTTTAACGATTTTCAACCGAGATGGTTCCACTAACATGTCATTTACAGAAGCTCTTACATTTTATTTTACTAAGTATTCAAAATCATATACATCAATTGTTAGTATGTTGTTCTAACATTCTTTAAATTGAAATGCATGACTTAATAACAATTTTTAGTGACATATGCCTTAAATATTGTCTTGTCTTAGTGTTCTAAATGCATTCTAATTTAGTTATATTTGTGTCTATGAAACTTAAGGGCGAAAATTAATTTCCTTGTTTCTTTAATCAACCCCTTGTTTTTCTCCTCGTCAAGCTTTCTTTTGTGCTAAATCACTAACTTTATACAAAGATAAATGATTATCCATTGAAATAGAAAATCAAGACCAATACCAAACATGTCCAACACTAACCATACAAATACATTTGTGTTATCTTTAATGAGTTGTACAAGTTTCCTTTTCAGTTAGTCTTCTAGCTTCGTTCTCACCTTAATTATTTTTGTTAAAGAAAAGATAAACAAATTCTAATTATTTTAATTAAGTGCTTCCAACGAAATATATAAACATGAATATCATTATATCAAATATTAACAGACGCAATTTCTTTGTCTAATGTTAATTGTATAACACTTGTTGGCATATCTTCATTTAATAAGAGTCACTCTTAAGTCAAACAATAAAATATTATTGTTGGTGTTAGAGATATCATATGATTAGATATATTAGATAAATATCCTATCTTTATCTTTTATCTTTAGTTAATTTATTATTATTCCTTATTTGTATTTTGAGTTTAACCCGTATTTCTTTGATTATAAATAACATACTTTATGTGTGTATATTTAACACAAAGGAGATTGATATCATACATAGTTTTTAATATATTCAACATGGTATTAGAGTCATGGGTTAAAACCTATCCTAGCGAGATTTGTTGTTAGTTTGACCATATTGTTCCATCCACTATGATCACTCATACTGTCTAGTTTCACACTCGAGATGTATATACCTCAATGTGAGGGACGTGTGTTGGAAGTCCAATATCGACTAAGGATAAAGGCGATTCATAGTATATAAATAAGTACAAATCTCACCTTAATATCTAATTTTGTAGAGTTAAATTGGACTTAAAATCATATTTTATGATTTATAATTTTAAATTTTTATAGTTTTACCGTGTTTGAATTTTATAATGTTATTAATTTAATAATTTATTATTTTATGGTTTTTTTTATAATTATATATTTTTATAATTGTATAATCTTATTAAATTATAATATTAGAAAATTACACAATTATAAAATTATAATTATATAATTATATGTTATTAATTTATTAAAATTTAATATTAGAAATTCGTAAATTTTAAAGTATAACATTTTAAGATATTAAAATAATATCAACAGAGCAAGATGACATAAAAAAAGTGACTACAGATAAGTGTCATATTAATTAGTTAACTAAAAAATTTGAATAAAAAACTTAATTGAACAATATAAATTTTAATTTATTAAGTACTCAATACTCCACAAAATTTATAAAGATTCAATGAAAAAATCTTAAATTTATTTATGAAAGACTTAAAACATAATTAAGTTAAAATTATAACGATGAATTAAGTTTTTTGAATTAATTTATAATTATGTAATAATATAAACATATTTATATCAACCGTAAATATGTATTATACATAAATAATAATTAAAAATATATTTTTAACTAACCTATGATAATAATTTATGATTATTAAATGATATAAAAATTAGATTAAATTTAAATTATTTTTGTTAGCCTTCTAGCTTCCTTCTTACCTTAATTATTTTTGTTAAAAAAAAGATAAACAAATTCTAGTTATTTTAATTAAGTGTTTCCAACCAAATATATAAACATGAATATCATTATATCAAATATTAAGAGACGCAATTTCTTTGTCTAATGTTAACTGTATAACACTTTTTGGCATATCTTCACTTAATAAGAGTCACTCTTAAGTCAAACAATAAAATATTATTGTTGGTGTTAGATATATCATATGATTAGATATATTAGATAAATATCTTATCTTTATCTTTTATCTTTAGTTAATTTATTATTATTCCTTATTTGTATTTTGAGCTTAACCCGTATTTCTTTGATTATAAATAACATATGTGTATATTCAACACAAAGGAGATTGATCTCATATATAGTTTTTAATATATTCAACATGGTATTAGAGTCATGGGTTAAAACCTATCCTAGCGAGATTTGTTGTTAGTTTGACCATATTATTCCATCCACTATGATCACTCATAATGTCTAGTTTCACACTCGAAATGTATATACCTCAGTGTGAGGAACGTGTGTTGGAAGTCCAATATCGACTAAGGATAAAGACAATTCATAGTATATAAATAAGTACAAATCTCACCTTACAATCTAATTTTGTGGAGTTAAATTGGACTTAACATCATATTTTATGATTTATAATTTTAAATTTTTATAGTTTTACCATTGTTTGAATTTTATATGTTATAAATTTAATAATTTAATATTTTATGATTTTTTTTATAATTATATATTTTTATAATTGTATAATCTTATTAAATTATAATATTAGAAAATTACACAATTATAAAATTATAATTATATAATTATATGTTATTAATTTATTAAATTTTAATATTAGAAATTCGTAAATTTTAAAGTATAACATTTTAAGATATTAAAATAATATCAATACAGCAAGATGACATAAAAAAAAGTGACTACAGATAAGTGTCATATTAATTAGTTAACTAAAAAATTTGAATAAAAAACTTAATTGAACAATATAAATTTTAATTTATTAAGTACTCAATACTCCACAAAATTTATAAAGATTCAATGAAAAAATCTTAAATTTATTTATGAAAGACTTAAAACATAATTAAGTTAAAATTATAACGATGAATTAAGTTTTTGGAATTAATTTATAATTATGTAATAATATAAACATATTTATATCAACCGTAATGTATTATACATAAATAATAATTAAAAATATATTTTTACCTAACCTATGATAATAATTTATGATTATTAAATGATATAAAAATTAGATTAAATTTAAATTATTTTTGTTAGTCTTCTAGCTTCCTTCTCACCTTAATTAATTTTATTAAAGAAAAGATAAACTAATTCTAGTTATTTTAATTAAGTGCTTCCAACGAAATATATAAACAAACGTGAATATCATTATATCAAATATTAAGAGACGCAATTTCTTTGTCTAATGTTAACTGTATAACACTTTTTGGCATATCTTCATTTAATAAGAGTCACTCTTAAGTCAAACAATAAAATATTATTGTTGGTGTTAGATATATCATATGATTAGATATATTAGATAAATATCTTATCTTTATCTTTTATCTTTAGTTAATTTATTATTATTCCTTATTTGTATTTTGAGCATAACTCGTATTTCTTTGATTATAAATAACATACTTTATGTGTGTATATTCAACACAAAGGAGATTGATCTCATATATAGTTTTTAATATATTCAACATGGTATTAGAGTCATGGGTTAAAACCTATCCTAGCGAGATTTGTTGTTAGTTTGACCATATTGTTCCATCCACTATGATAACTCATAATGTCTAGTTTCACACTCGAGATGTATATACCTCAGTGTGAGGGACGTGTGTTGGAAGTCCAATATCGACTAAGGATAAAGGCGATTCATAGTATATAAATAACTACAAATCTCACCTTACAATCTAATTTTGTGGAGTTAAATTGGACTGAAAATCATATTTTATGATTTATAATTTTGAATTTTTATAGTTTTACGAGTGTTTGAATTTTATAATGTTATAAATTTAATAATTTAATATTTTATGGTTTTTTTATAATTATATATTTTTATAATTGTATAATCTTATTAAATTAGAATATTAGAAAATTACACAATTATAAAATTATAATTATATAATTATATGTTATTAATTTATTAAAATTTAATATTAGAAATTCGTAAATTTTAAAGTATAACATTTTAAGATATTAAAATAATATCAACATAGCAAGATGACATAAAAAAAGTGACTACAGATAAGTGTCATATTAATTAGTTAACTAAAAAATTTGAATAAAAAACTTAATTGAACAATATAAATTTTAATTTATTAAGTACTCAATACTCCACAAAATTTATAAAGATTCAATGAAAAAATCTTAAATTTATTTATGAAAGACTTAAAACATAATTAAGTTAAAATTATAACGATGAATTAAGTTTTTTGAATTAATTTATAATTATGTAATAATATAAACATATTTATATCAACCGTAAATATGTATTATACATAAACAATAATTAAAAATATATTTTTATCTAACCTATGATAATAATTTATGATTATTAAATGATATAAAAATTAGATTAAATTTAAATTAGAAACAAATCCGGTCTCATTACATTTTTAGTTTTTTTAAGGTTAAAACCATTTAGGCGTCCCTATTTTCGTAAGGTATTCCCAATTTGGTCCCCTTCCTTTAAACCTTCTCAATTGAGTCCTTATAAGTGTTAATTTCAAACAAATTAACCCCTTCTGTTAAATATTGTTAACGGTGTTAAAATTGTGCAGAGGTAAATAGATGATATGATTAAAATTCTCCTTTTGAGGTGGTGCTAAAATTGTGCAGAGGTGTTAAAATTGTGCAGAGGAGAATGAGAAAAATTTGAACACTTTGCACAATTTGAACACTTCAGCACAATTTTAACATCTCAAAAGGAGAATTTTAACAACATAATCTATCCACCTCTGCATAATTTTAACACCGCTAATGATTTTTAACGGCAGAGACTAATTTGTTTGAAATTAACGTTTATAAGAACTCACTTGGATTGGAAAGGTTTAAAAAAAGCGGACCAAAGTGAGAATTCCTTAAACGCCTAAATGGTTTTAATTGTAAAGCATTCTTCGCTTCTCTCTCTACGGTTTCTCTCTCTCTACGCTTACTCATTCGAGTTCCCTCAAGGTAATTTCAAATTCTCCAATCACCTTCTCTTCCACCCTCTTCCGTAATTTCATTTATCTTTTCAATGCTTTGTACCTCATGCGTTTTTTCAGCGTTTTCGCTGTTCATTTTTGGGGATTGCTTTTATTCTTTGACTCGATGCTTTGGCTTTTGCTGTTGTTTCAAATATATATATATATGAATCGTTCGATCTAAGGGTTTCGGGACCTGGGTGTTCAGATCGTTCCTCTTTTCTCAATCTGGTTCGTGTAAATTTCCTGGTTTCCTTTTTCACTTGCGATCCGTTTCGATTTCCATGTGATGATTTTTCGACGAGGCGGATCAAAAAATGCTTGTTACTGTTTTCGTTGCCTGGCTTGAGATCTGGCTGATTCCAGTGTCGTTGATTTGGTTGTCTGTCGACGAATTAGGTAGTGTTGAATTGATTTGATTCTATACCATTATTTTTGGGATTCGTTTATTGCGTGAATGAAATGATTTGGTTAGGTTTTTCTGGGAAGGAAGTTTGGTTCTGTTAATGTTCCGTGCAATCTGCTAATGTAGGGATCCGCTAGCTGAAGGAAACAAAAAAACCTTTCTTTTTCCCGTCGACGCCCTAATTCATTCTCTTCTCCCTTCTGTGTTTTCCATTTTCCGTTAGCTCACCAAGACGAAGCAACACGCTAATTGGTCTCCATACGATAACAATGGAGGGTAAGGGTTCTCTTTCGCTTTCTTTGAAGGAGTATTTTCAATTTTTCATTTGGTGATTTTTTTATTCACTTTGCATAGATCTTGTGTTGCGATTGCTGGAGCCGATTACTGTGTTATCGCTGCAGACACCAGAATGTCCACCGGTTACAACATCCTCACTCGGGATTACTCCAAAATCTCCCAATTGTATGATTTTCCCCTAAAATTAAATCTAGTCCGAAATAATTACTTTTTTATTTTTCAATTTTTCTGAAATTGCTTACTTTACTTTGTCTTAGCATTGTTTTTATCTTAGTATTGTGTTTGTTTGTGTTGATTGAGGATATAACTAAGGTTTCTATTGTTTACAGAGCGGAGAAGTGTATGATGGCTTCTTCTGGTTTTCAAGCTGATGTGAAAGCCTTGCAGAAGGTTTTGTCTGCTAGGCATTTGGTGAGCTAAAAACTCTCAACGATTAAAATAACTGAACAGAGCTATTTAGACTTGTGATTACTTTTGGGTTTGCCTTGTAATGTACTATGTTATGTGCTTTAATCTCTTAGTGTGTGTTCTGTCCGCTTGTTTATCTATGTTGATGTTGGATGAACTAAGAACTATGATTGGGTCCAATCTAGTTTGTTTCCAACCCCCTTGATTAAAATAACTTTTGAAATGATAAACCTATAGTAAACATGTTAGGCAAGTACTCATCTGACTTGGCTTTTCTCTGAGACGTTATCTGGTGAAATTAGCCAAAATCTCAATGATATGTTATTATTTGTACAAGTAAGGTGTTGAGTGAATGTTTTGATATTTTCCATGATGTTTTGGATTGATTTTCTTATACTTGGTTTAGCTTTTATCTTGTAAAACCGGGGAAACTGCTGTAATAGGCCCTTTATTTGTCATATACCTTCAGTTTCTCTCTTATTTTAAGTTCACCGTGACAAAAAACTTGGAAGCCTTTCATTGTGATATCATCTTTTGACTCTGAATGCAGATTTATCAGCGTCAACATAACAAGCAAATAAGCTGCCCTGCAATGGCTCAGCTTCTTTCAAACACGCTTTATTACAAACGCTTCTTTCCCTATTATGCATTCAATGTTTTGGGTGGCCTGGACAATGAAGGTATGCTATTTTTAGCTTTCTATGCTTTCACGTCTCATTTTTATGATTGCTAATTGCCACTTCAACCTGAAACAGGAAAGGGATGTGTTTTCACATATGATGCTGTTGGTTCCTATGAGAGGGTTGGATATAGTTCTCAGGGTTCTGGATCCACACTTATCATGCCATTTCTGGATAACCAGCTGAAGTCTCCTAGCCCACTACTGTTACCTGTCAAGGTGACATGTGAAATGGACTCTTTGCTTGAAATATTTTATTCTTTAGTTTTATCGACGGACACTGACATTAAAAATTTTCTTTCAGGATGCCGTTACTCCACTGTCTGAATCAGAAGCAGTTGATCTGGTTAAAACCGTTTTTGCATCTGCTACTGAGAGAGATATATACACAGTAAGTTTGTGTGATATAATTACCATTTGACTGTAGGATGAACTTAGAACTTAATGTGAATGTTTTTACAGGGGGGACAAGGTTGAAATCGTCATCCTAAATGCCAGTGGTATTCGTCGTGAGTACATGGACTTAAGGAAAGACTAGTGCTCTCTACAAAACGTTTGAAATGACAGTGGGGTTTTCTCATGAGGTGAAATTAAGAATAGCATTTCCTCTTAAGTTGCTTTGAACAAGTACTTTTCTGTTCACATTCTAACTACTGGGATTCACTTATATTTATATCTTGTTATAACCTGTTTAACTGCCATCGATTTCTCATGATTGCATTGTGTTTTGCTGGGTACGTGCAATATCCCACGAAAATAAAAACTACTTAAGTATAAATGTTTTTACAAAAATAGTAATCATTTAAAGCTAATATAGTATTCTTGTTTTATAAAAATTAATGAATTAATAACATTTATACTAATATTTATATTAAAATTTATTACAAAAATATGATTAACAAAACATGAGTTTAATAATATATAATTTAAAAAAATATTTTTAATAAAGATATCAATATAATATTTATACAAATAATAAAAATTTGTTTTATTTAAAAAAAACTAAATTGAATTAAAAAGACATATACTAAATTAAAATCAAGACAGTAATATTTCACACATGACAATAAAAAATTTACAAAATATAAAAATAAAAAAAAAATCACATATTAAAACGTGACATATAATTAATTATAATGATTTTTTTTCAAAAGTTGAATCGCAATTGAAAAAAAAAATCACTAAATATCAACTTTAAACTTTTCAACCAAAATAGAAAAAAAAATAATTAAGCCAAAAAATAAGAAAAAGTCAACATACACTATTATTTCAAATATGCTTATAGATTCTTATTTCTTTCCTATCTATTTCTTTTCATCATGTTATATATTTTATAAACTTATAACTTGTATTATATATATATATATATATATATATATATATATATATATATATATATATATATATATATCACATATTATATATATTTTATAAACTTATAACTTGTATTATATATATCACATATTAATGAATATTTTAGAGGTATATCAATAATTTTCTTAAAGAAAAAAGAGAAACGTTATCCTAAAATCAATAATTTCTTCGTAGAGAAAGCACACAACCTTGGAAATGATAAAATAATTCCCTTTATTTTTATTTCTAATGTTTTTAGTACTAATTGTAAGAATCTAGAAAATAAAATATTAGAGTAGATAGGTGTATTAAATAAAGTAATGAGATGAACATTTTATTTTTAAAAAAATAATCTTATAATATAAATAGAACTTTCTAAAGCTTAGTTCATTATCTAAATCATCTCTATTTCTCTAGAACACTAATCTCCTAGAGTTCTCCGACTTTTCTCTACAAATTCTCATGTTTGAACTGTCTGTTTGATGATCAGGAGGTGCCCAAACGATCACTGCGTCAAGGGCTACGCATCTGATTGATCAATTAGGCGAATCAAGCAGGTAAGCGGTTAACCTTTTTCTCTAGCGTCTAGGGTTCTTGATTTTGCAAATGGATCAAGAGTTCATTTCCTTCAATTTCTAGCTCAATTTAAGTTCTAAGGTTGGTTTTCTATCATCAATCGGTGATTTGTAGGGTTTTCTAAAGTTGCCTTGCGGTGCAAGCAAACGGTCGTGGTTTCTTTGAGTTGTGCTATTGATTTGAGGAAAAGGAAGTTAGATTATTGCTTTAATTAGTTGTTTGACATGTGAGTGTGATGAATTTTGTGTTTCTTGAAATGTTTGGACTAAATTTAGGTTTGTGAGTGAATTGTATTATGTTCAATGTGACTGTTTGATTTTAAATTGATGAACTATGATGATGGACTGGTTTTGGATGATAATTAACATGGTATGAGATGTATGAAAAATTAGAAATAGATTATAAGGTTGATAGATTGTGAAGAAAGTCTAAAATGTCAAGTTTTAAGGTAATTTAAGGAAATGGGGTGGTGAAAATGAGAATTAAAGGTTAGATGCTCAATTGATCTATTGGAGTAGCTTTGGTAAGTCAAATGTGACTTGCTTGAGCCCTTAAAGTGGTAAAAAATGTGTCAAAAGTGGTAGATTGGATTTTGGGTCTATAAGTTGTGATTTTTGAGGTTTTGAAGTAGGAATTGGTCCATAAACACTTTAAAATGTTGGTAGGAAGGTTTAGAAATATAACACAATTTAGGAGGGTTAGAAGTGTCAAAGCGATGCAGCGGAATGGTTATCGCGTTCAACGAACCAAGAGGGAGGTGAATTGGTTTCTTATCACAAATTGTTCTTTTAATAATTTTCTCAATAAAATAATTTCCTTAAAACAATTTAAACAAATTAAAAGAGTAAGGAGGAGAGAAAATTGCACATGTAATTTTTATACTGGTTCGGATCACAAAGATCCAACATTCAGTTGTTAATCTCAACCGAAAATTAACGCTTCACTAGCACAAACCAAGAAACTGTTATAATCACAAAGAAAATAAAACAGTTTAAGGTTAGAACACATTTCTTGTTACCCCAAGAGATGAAACTCACTGCCTCTATGACCCACAAGGGATGAACACCTCCTCTGAATCTTCAACAAGGATGAACACCTCCCCCAAATGCTTCATGAAGGATTATAGGCTTTCAACTCTGCAATAGAACAACACTCAATCACACTCCTTGTGAAAGTTCTCGCTCTATGCCAACAACAACACCACTCAAGCACACTACCTGTGAAAGTTCTCGCTCTATGCGAACACGCCAAGTTCTCAAAGCCACAACATAAGGGTTCGACAAATCTCATAACACTTATCACTGCACACTATAGATAAGAATTTAGAAAAATACACTTTGTATGTTTCGTATTTTAGAATGAGAGTCCTGATATAATTTATAGAGATCTCACTCAAGGATACCTCCAAAAATATGTTGTCAACTAATTAATTGTGATAATCAATTATCCATTTATGGTAATGGATTATGCATTTAATGAACGCACAACGGTAAAAAACTTGCTTAAAAATTCTCATAATTGCTCGTGATAATCAATTATGGTAAGTCAAAATTGATTATTGATAATCAATTATTATAATTTGATAATCAATTATCTTGAGTATAAAATGAGGTTTTCTGATTTAAAAATCAATTTTAACGCAACCTAAGGCAAGCAATACATAGAATCAAAGATAAACCACATCCTATACATCAATCTACTAAATTAAAAGAGCTTTAATATGAAAACAAGTCTTCATAAAGATCTTCCTCTAATAAGAGCACTTGAGACTTGACTTTGAGATATCATTAAAATTTCTTCTCTTTAGCTTTATGCTAACAAGAAGTTGGGAAAAATAGTTAGAGTTGATAAAGGGGGGTTGAGTTGCATAATTCTGCAGAATTCATGTTGTAGAATTATGCAAACTCGCTGAGCGAATTAATTCGCACAACGAGTGGTCATGGCGAGTTGCTCTCTGTTTGAGCAATTCGCACAGCGAGAAGGTGCGTTGTGCGAATGGTTGAGGGCTTTGTTCTCTGTCAATCATTTCGTTGAGCGCCTGGTTGTGGATTGAGGTCATTGCTAAATTTATTCAAATAGCGAGATAGTGTGCTCTGCGAGTTCTTGGGGGGTCTGGACCACTGTCTGGGTTTTTGCATAGCGAATTAGGGCGCTATGCGAGGGGTTGAGGTCTGGCACCACTGAGAGTTTATTTGCACAGCGAGATAAGTTGTTGTGTGAGAAACCTCTGGATTCGCTATGCGAGAGTGTGCACTGAGTGGATGGTTCAGGTTTTAGTTCACTTTTTTCTTATTTGCCTTAATTTGATCTAAATGAAGTGTGGAGTACGTTACAAAGTATGTTTGAGTGTGTCTTACAGTATATAATTGATTATTGTCATGAGTATGTTTCCAAGTTAATGTATGTGAATTCTAAGTGGTGAAAGTAAGTTTCAATGTGGAATCTCTTGGTGAGATTCAAGTTTTTTTAGAATAAATGCAGGAGTTCGGTCTTGGGGGTTATCCTGAAACTCTAATGGTCTTTCATTCTCAAGTAAAGAGGATTGAACCATGTCGTGAAGAGTAGCAGGAAGTCTTAAGTCTTGGGGGCTTCTAGTATGCCTCAAGGCCCGAAACAGACTAACCTTGTGAATGTGGTAGGGTGAAACCCATTGGCAATGACTTTGCAAAGCAGTAGAGGCCACCACTGTTGGTTGGGGTAACAACCGGTATCGTGAAAGATAACGAGAAAGTAGCGCAACAGAGTAAAAATAAGTTTAGCGGAAAGCGTGTTCAGTCACAAGTTAAATAAATATGGTTCGTTTTAAAAATAAATTTTCTAAGAGATAATTTATCGAACAATTGATGTGCATAAAAAAGTAAAGAGTGTAGGGAGTAGAAAAATCACACAGATAATTTTTATACTGGTTCGATTCAAAAGAATCTACGTCCAGTCGTTAATCACTATAAAAAGTGATTAAAAGTTTCACTAAAAATCAGTTTCACAGATTTACAATAAGTTAATGAGAATAAGATTATAAAAGAACCTTCCTTCGAAAAACGAACCGGAAGAGAACAACTTTGTCAACTCGAAGAGAACCGCTCCGACTTTCGACAAACGAAACACGAGCTTCTCCTATTCACGAGACCAGACAAAGTAAACTTTGCCAACTCGAAGACAACTGCTCCGACTTTCGACAAACGAAACACAAGCTTCTCCTATTCACGAGACCAGGGAAAGCACCTTACCAACTCGAAGAGAACCACTCCGACTATCGACCAACGAAACGCGAGCTTCTCCTATTCACGAGACTAGGCAAGGGACTTGAACTAACTTTTGAGAACTTCCTCAGACAAACTATATTATACAAAAATTCTAAGTTCAAAAGTTATTTCTGAAGTTCTCAAAGTACCTATTTATAGGCAGCTAGTCGGAATATGAAAGGTCATGTTACAACTACCAATAATAATTGATTATTGTAAGTGATAATCGATTATTCAGGTCCGTTATAAGATTTTCAAAAAAGTGATAATCGATTATTCTGAGGGATAATCGATTATTCCAGAGACTTGGGCAATTTTGAATTGGACCAATGATAATCGATTATTTGGAGTGATAGTCGATTATTCTAAAGCATCATGGTTTTTCAAAAAGGCTCAGGATAATCGATTATTGCTCTTCATAATCAATTAAATAGGTAACAGTACCAAAAATTACGAGATTTACATATTAACGACATTCCTAATACATTTATGTTCTACAAAGTGCTTTGAAAGACAAGTTATAACATCTTCTTCAAGTATAACTTCTTGGAGTATCATCAAAACCATTATCTTCAAGTTTTACAATGTTCCTAATTGGTAACAATCTCCCCCTTTTTGATACGATCAAAAATACAAGTTTAAAAGCAACTTTGGTTTTCCTGCAAAAACATACAAGCTAACATACAACAAAAAGTTAGCAGTACCTGTACCATCTTATATTATATTTCTTCCCCTAAAACTATACTTATCTCCCTTTTTGATCATAAGCAAAAAGATCAAAGTAAAAAATGCTCCCCCTTAATATGATCTCCCCCTCAATTAAACAATGTATGCATAAAAACAAGAGATCATTTTATTCATAAAAGGAAGGATTACATTAACATCATAAGGAGAAACATAAAAGATAGAAATATAACATAGAAGTAAAAACAAAAATTAAGCAACAAAGCACACTAACATAGATTTCTAACTCTAAATTTCAGGGCTAGGGGATCTCTCAGGTGGTTGAATATTGAGGTGATTTTCAATATTTCCTAGACGCACATCTATGTCATGAAATTCATTAATCACATAATCATCATGAGCTTGCTGCCACTCATAAATTTGATCAAAATGTGCTTTTTGTGCAAGACTCATATCCTCCAACTGCTTAGGCAGATTAGCAAAATACTCTTCCATGGTGAGTGAGGAAGATGAAGGCATGTGAGATGAACCAACATCAGAAGGAGCAGCAACTCGCACTGGTTCTGCCATATAAGCATCCATATCTTCTTCTTCATCAGCATTTGGATGGTCATCATCCTTATGAATAAGTACTTGGCCTCTAACAACAAAACCCATTTGTCGAAAAGTAGTTTCACCAATCTCCGATCCAATAGCTTGAATTGCTTGGACATGTTCGCCTTCCACATTAACACCTTTGTACTCCAAGATTCTAGAAATGAGAAAAGCATAAGGAAAGTTGTAAGAGTGATATTTCTTGGCTTTTACCATGGTGTCAGCAATAAGCGCATGCCAATCATTATGTATGTGATTTAAGATCCCATACAGAAGAAGCAGATCTTGCTTAGAGCATTGAGCATAGTCGGTGGTCCTAAGACACAGTATCCACACAATTAAGTAGTGGATCAACCGTTCTTCAACTTTTGAAACCACCAACAAGCAGTTGCCAACGGTTGATCTACTGTTCAGGATGAGGCAAAAAAGATTGAAATGCTAGCAGGTGGTTGAAGTCTGGAACACTGAGATGAACTTTTACAACATCATTCCAAATGGTGAGTTGTGCAACATTTGTCCAGACATCCGCCTTTCACCTTGGTAGATATTATCCCATCTCGATATCTCAAATTGAAGTAGAACACTCTTATGAGATCGGGATATATGCACCCTTTTTGCTCCACTAAGTGTGTGAGACCTTGACCAGCAAATAGATCGGGAAATTGAAAACCATAAAAGCGATAGAATTCAAGGCGAATGTATTTTACCGCCATGATTCTTCTTTCTTGCCAAAAGTTGACATAGTCGACATGCTTTTCTTGTTCGGATATCCATCCATCTATAGTTCCAGGACGAGGTCGTGAGGAAGAATAAGCTCCAATAGTCCTATGACGGTTTCTTCTTGTTTTAGCCATGGAAAGATTTTTGAAGATGTGAAGTTTTGAGAAAAATGGAGAGGAAAGAAGAAATTTGTTTCAGATTTGATTTCAGCTGTTTCTATGTGCAAAGGATTGACCATTAATCGATTATAAGAGGCTATTTATAAGAAAAATCAGAAAACTAGCCGTTTATGACCGTTTAGAGCCGTTATAGAGCTCTCCAACGACTCTATTTTTGAAACTTGAGTGTGATAATCAATTATATTTAGTGATAATCGATTATCAGTTCATGAGTCACTTTCCAGATATTGTGTGATAGTCGATTATGTATGAAGATAATCAATTATTTGTTCATGAATATCCAGTTTTTGTTTTAAAGGAAAATAATCGATTATGCCATGAAATAATCGATTATCCACGATTAAGGGTTTTCTAAAAGCCAAAAATAATCGATTATTACCCTATGATAATCGATTAAAAGCGCTAAGCTTACGGAAATTGTGAGAATTTCAATAATTTTGAGCTTAAGACATATGTAACACTCCCAACTCTCTCCTAAGTTCATAGAATCTAGACACCCCCCTTAAATTGCTTTCATCCTCAACAAAAGAAAGATGCAATTTATAAAATTTGAAAGTTTATAAAATGAGAGGCAAATACATGATGAAATACCAAAGTATAGATAAATAACAAGATATCTAACAACCTTATGTATCTCCCCCTCAAATGGGTACCAGGTATCACAAGATCATGTCATAAGATGTCAAACAAAAATTTCTCTTAAACTCAAAAACAAATTCTGAAAAATATTTTAAGATCTGTTCAGTCCAAAACAATGGAGAGATGTTTACAAGCCAGTTCAGATTTGTATTTGAAATTCCAAACTAGTTTCAATGATTCTTAGCAAATCAAATTCGGCTTTTGTTAGACTTAATTAATTCATTGAAATCAACAATCATTTTTCATGCGAATAAAAAATCAGTGATTCTGCAATCAATTTATAAACTATAATGAATCAACAATAGCTTAAATGAATATGATCACATCACAACTGCTCCAGGTTTAACAAGAAAGCATTTCTACTAGCACAAGCAGTTCAAAAACTAATTTTGACAACATAATTTATAACTTCTCAAACAACAACTATGATTCATGCACTCTCATATCCCAATCTGTTCAACCCCATGAATTTAGTTGTGCATATCTAAACAACATATATAAAAATTCAAACACAAAAGCTTATTAACATTTTATCTTTCAACAGTTTATAAATTAGATACTTTACATCAAAATTATGCAAAATTTGATCAGGTCATTTATTGCATTCAAGTTCTCAACGTGTATTATCATATCTCATATGGATGCATTTGATCTTTAAAAAACAAATCTTCACAGAGACAACTTAAAAAAAATGATAATTTAATCATTAAATGTCTTAATCATCCAAAAATGCCAATGGAAATCTATGAGCCAACTTATTCAAATGAATCTTTCATTGCCTTTTGATGCTTGACAAGAATATATCAAGGCTAACTTCAAAGTAGTCATGAAATTGAATACTAAACCAGGTAAGCACAGATTAAAAAAAATCATTGAAATAACAATGCACATGACTAATCATACCGAACGATTAAATTAAGCACATTAGTGTCCCATAATAAATGAATTTCAGTGATTAAAACGTGTAAAACAAATAAGAACACACCACATGATGAATAAATTAGTGATGAACATATCATTTACCCAAACAGAAATGAATACAACAGTAATCCCATAATGGAAGATCAATCAGAAAAAAAATTGCAATAGCACAGTTTAAACAATACTTAGCTCAATCACTTGGTGTTCGAACCAAGGCTTTGGATATCACTTGATGGATTCACTTCCTGGCTTGGAGCATCAATTCCTATAAGCAAAATATCATAAAGTTCTCTTCTCCTTTTGACAAACTTATTCTGCAAAACAAAGCAATAGAGTTTTTGGTACCCATAAACTTATTTGGGTCCTTGAGATTATAGACATATTACTTTATGACAGGAATTCAAGCATATTTTCCATTTGGAACACCAAAATGTTTTATTCTACATTTGTTTGAAGTATGTCCCTTTTTCATGCAATAAAAACAACAAACATCATGCACCTTGTTTTTCACAAAAGTCCCCTTCTTAACCCAAACTCTACGAGTTCTTTTTACTTTGGACTTCTTATTTTAATGCATATTTCTATTTTTAACGTTGTTTCTATTAAAGTTTGTCTTAGTATGTGAATTAGTCTTTGTTGCCTTTGCAAGTAATTTTTCAAGTATGTCAATATCAAACACATGACTCTTGTAAGATAAACATTCAACAAGTTGTTTATTTGCATCATATTCAGATAATTTCATTTCAAGATTACTAACTTTCTTTCTTAACATTACTTCTTCATCTAATGCACTTTCATATTTAATTTTCAATTCCTTGAACTCATTTTTCAAATTTTTATGATCTGCATCTAATTTCTCATATTCATTTAACAATTCAAGAAAAGCTTTTTACAAATCAAATTCACTAGTTTCAAGGCTAGAGGAACTTACTTGGCTTGCAGTGTCATCAGTAGCAACCGTTAAACACAAGTTTGCTTTTTCAACAGAATCACTTGAACTAGAATTGCTTAATGCATTATCCTCCTAAGTAACGTAGGCCTTCTTTTTGTGAATTTTCTTTTCTTTTCTTTCTTTGCTTCTTTTGTTGCTTAAGCAATCAACTTTCACATGGCCTCTTTCACCACATCCATAACATTTGAAGCTTGAAGAAAAACCTTGCTTGTCCTCCTTCTTCTTCAAGATTTGGCTTTCACTGTTTGCCATTAAGGATATATTTTCTTGCTCATTTGAATCACTTGAGCTTGAGGAATTTGATGTAGAGCTTGAATCATACAGTGTCATCTTATCCACATTTATGACTTCATTATAAGTGAATCTTAAAAATTTCCACATTTCCTGTGCACTTTTATAAACAGAAACTTTGAAAAAATCATCAATGGTCAGTGCAGATAAAATTATATTTCGAGCCTTAATATCAAATTGGACTCTTCTATTTTCTTCAACAGTCGAGTCAAAATATGATTTTTCTACCTCTACACCATCAACTGTACTTTTAGGAATAAAAGGACCATTTTGTACAGCTTCCTAAATGCCTCTATCAACAGACCCCATAAAAATTTCCATTTTGACTTTCTAGAACGCATAATTATCACCAATAAAAAGTGGTGGTCTGTTAATAGATGCATCTTCGGCAAATACAAGATTTTGATGACCGACCATTTTTGAAAATTTTGAAAGAATATCAAAGCAAGCTTTGATACCAGTTGTTGGTTTGGGTAACAACTGGTATCGTGAAAGATAACGAGAAAGTAGCGTAGCGAAATAAAAATAAGTTTAGCGAAAAGCGTGTTCGGTCACAAGTTAAATAAATATGGTCTGTTTTAAAAATAAATTTTCTAAGAGAAAATCTATCGAACAGTTGATGTGCATAAAACAGTAAAGAGTGTAGGGAGTAGAAAAATCACACAGATAATTTTTATACTGGTTCGATTCAAAAGAATCTACGTCCAATCGTTAATCACTATAAAAAGTGATTAACAGTTTCACTAAAAATCAGTTTCATAGATTTACAATAAGTGAATGAGAATAAGATTATAAAAGAACCTTCCTTCGACAAATGAACCGGAAGAGAACAACTTTGTCAACTCGAAGAGAACCGCTCCGACTTTCGACAAACGAAACGCGAGCTTCTCTTATTCACGAGACCAGGCAAAGCACCTTATCAACTCGAAGAGAACCGCTCTGACTATCAACCAACGAAATGCGAGCTTCTCTTATTCATGAGACCAGGCAAGGGACTTGAACTAGCTTTTGAGAACTTCCTCAGACAAACTGTATTCTACAAGTTCTAAGTTCAAAAGTTATTTATGAAGTTTTCAAAGCACTTATTTATAGGTAGCTAGTCGGAATATGAAAGGTCATGTTACAACTGCCAGTAATAATCGATTATTGTAAGTGATAATCAATTATTCAAGTCCGTTATAAGATTTTCAAAAAAGTGATAATCGATTATTCTGAGGGATAATCGATTATTCCAGAGACTTGGGCAATTTTGAATTGGACCAATGATAATCGATTATTTGGAGTAATAGTCGATTATTCCAGAGCAACATGGTTTTTCAGAAAGGCTCATGATAATCGATTATTGCTCTTCATAATCGATTAAATATGTAACAGTACTAAAAATTACGAGATTTACATATTAAAGACATTCCTAATACATTTATGTTCTGTTCTACAAAGTGCTTTTAAAGACAAGTTATAACATCTTCTTCAAGTCTAACTTCTTGGAGCATCATCAAAACCATTACCTTCAAGTTTTATCAATGTTCCTCATTGGTAACAACCACAAGTGCGTAACCCGTCATAACTCAACAATCATTCTAAGTCCGGACAATCAAGTCTAGGTTATAACACATTAGGATGTTTGAACTGTTTCATCTTGCTTGGTTAATCTTGAGTATGTTATATGCAATGCAATTGTATGAATTCTTTTATATCTAGCTTACCCTTCTGTTTGTGATTGTGTTTTGTATGTGCTGTGTTTTTCTTTTGTAATGATCATTCGGTGAGTGTGAGTAGAGGGATATGAGGTCTCCCTAGAGCAGAAGTTGGATGGTGAAGATGTTACTGAGTAGTTAGTATTAGAGTAGTATTGTATATAGTTTTGGTTAGTTACTTGTAACAAAAGTTTTAATTTTTATAATTATTTTGGATAACTGTAAAGGTAATACTTTATATTATAGTTGGATAAGTGTTTTATCTTATCATATATGTAATGACTCTTTTATATAGTTTACATTTTATTTTTTTGGATGTTACACCCATGAATTAGCAAGTTTTTATTTTGGTTTCTGAAAATTTTCTTTATTTTTTATTTTATAAAATTTGAAAAAAAAATTATTATAGAATATTATCGAATTTTATCCCCGACATAATTTAAATCACTACTTTCTTTATTAATATTCATTTAAAAATTAATCAATATTTATTTTAAAATTTTTATTTTATTTTGAAAGGTCATAGATATTATATTGCAATACTTATAAGCAGTTAACTAAGTTTATAATAGAATAAGATGAAAAAAATATATCATCTTATTCAAAATTTTCTTATCTCCCTTGCACATATGAAAATGCACATTCTTAGAGTGAGGAACACTACTCTGATCAAAAGTTGAAATTTTTAATTTTGGAGACAAAAAATATAAAGAAAAAATTTAGCGGGATAAAAATTATAAATCTTTCGTTTCATAAGATCTAAATATTTATGTAAAAGAAGAAGACAAGCGTTGAGTAGGGAATTATAATAGGTTCCTAATATCATCTGAAAAGAAAAACATGAAAGGATTATTTTTGGTAGGTCACAGTTTTCTTTCCTTTCAACTATTCTTTGGCCGTTTACTTTGTCTGGGTGTTCTTCGATGATTTGGGAAAAAAAATGCAAATAATCAGGCTTTTGGATTTTATAAGTGAATAATTTTAAATCTTGCTCAAAAGCAAAAGTACTAGTTTTTTTTTTCTTTATCACTCTCACTTCTAAGTTATCAAATTTTTCTATTTTTACTATGTATGTACTTCAAATTTACATCTGTACTCCTACCACTCTGTCATTAATACAAATCTGTAATTCTTGTACCACGTTTAATAATCCAACATAAAGAAACACTAACAAAATACTTACAAATAAACTATATATTAAATGAAAGTAATTGTAAGACTTAAAAAGTTAAAATAGTTAGAAAAATAAATAAATGAGGTTAAATAGATATTTTATGTAAAAGATAAAATGGGTTATTGATTATATGATTTTTTTTTAAAAAATGGATGAATAGTCATTTAATTAAAAAGATATTATATATTATTATATATTATTAAGTGATAATTATTAATTTAAAAGATCTAAAAGATAAGATGTAAAAAAGTTGAATTATATTTAATGAATATAATAATAATATATCTAAATTGTTTCTCTAGTTGATATTTTCTTATGAGATAACTAAATTTTTAGGCTAAGAGTTTTATTGTAAATAAGTTAGGATAGTGGTAAGAAACTTAAACTTATAGTTTTTCATTGATTTAGAAGGTGAAAAACTTAAGAAATTTTCTTGAGAATTAGGGATATTTTTGAAGAAGAATGTTTGGAACGTTAGTTTAAACGTTTGAATTTAGGTGAGAGAAGTTAACTTTCTTGTTTTTTTACTTTGTTTCTTGATTTATTGATTGTATGTGTGTTGTATTAAACTATGATTGTAAAGAAAGTTAAATCACAACTTCTTTTGAGTTTTGTATACGGTTGTTATTTGTTGATCAAAATGTGTTCTTAGAGGTGGAAGGTGTTGAAAGTTTTCATTTTACATAATTAATCTAAAGTTAAAAAATTTCTTTTTAAATGGTGGTTGTAAGGGAAGGTAATATTCTTGTTCTTTTGTTTGTTTTCTTGTTTTTATGTTTGATGTGTTAATGTGCTTTTTAATTCAAGATGATGAAAAGTTGTGGAAATTAATATCCCTTTTGTTCTGGTGTTCTTATGATGTTAAGTTTGGATAGATGGTAGGGAATTGTATTGAGTTTTGTTAGGTATTTGTCTTGAGTTATGTTGGTTAGTAAGTTTGATAGAATGTATGTGAATAACTCCATGTGAGTGTTGTGTGAGCTCAATTTAGATTTGGCATGTCTGTTAGGACTAGGCTCTTTTGAGCATTGTTTGTTGTTTTGTTCAGAACACGCTTCTCGAGTGGGTGTCTTGAGAGGATCTCCTCTTGGTTGGTAGCTTAATGAAATGAAAGGTTCTTAGAGTGTTGAATTCAAAAATGTGATGTCTCTATGTAGGCAAAGAACTCTATTGATTAATGTTTGATACTTAATTTTTTAGTGTTGAGATTAGAAGGCTAATGACTCTATATTGAGAACTCTATGAATTAAGGCTTTGTTGCATTTTAAAAATTATTGGTAGGTTGTTTTCAATTACCTAATCTTTCTAATGATTATTGAGACATGTGAAAGTGATCTTGAAAAGACTTTTACTAGAAAAGATAAGGTTTTTAAGTTTGTTCATTTGTGACTCTCTTTCTAACTTCGAACTCTCATATATTTTACTTTTAACTATAGAAAATATTTTTGGGAAGATTAATTACTTTTCAAACTTGTTAAATTTTAAATATTTTGTAATGTTATTTCCAAATATGAGGTTTCATATTGTTTTGTTAGTTTATCCTTTTATTTTAGTGATTTTGGTTTCACCTGTCATTCATAGATGTTGAGAAATATGTATAAACAAGAGTTTAATTGAATAGAATTAATTGATGTTTAGAATTTGATTTTTATTTCCTTCTTATTTTATTTTATTTTTCAAGTGTATATTTTTAAAATAATAATTATTTTTTTTATTAAGATTTCAAATAAGATGGAAATAAAATTTTATTTTAATTATTTAATTTGTGTTACTTATAAATATTAAGAAGAAAAAAATTTAGATATTACAATACCCTCCACCCATATCATATAATAATTTCATTAAATATTTTGTAGTATCTATTATTAATAGATTAGTATTAATACAGCTCCTCGCGTTTTTTTGTAAGCCTATATATAGTATTCTCAACTCAATAAAAATAAAAAATAAAGTTTGTCAAACTTCCTACATATGTAGAGGATTTCTCAAAATTAAAATTTATGTTTCTATTGTTAGTGCCGTCTATAATTTAATATTTAACGTTTCATCATCAATTTGAAATAAATTAAAAATCTGTAATATTTTAAATTAAATTAATGTTAACGAAGAATAAGTGAATAAGCTTTCATATTAGTATAAATAACATTAGTTTGAAATTTACTTGTAAGCCCGTCTAGCTGAGTTGGTAGAGCGCAAGGTTTTTAATCTGAGAATTTCAAATTATAATAGGCTATAAAATTGATTTTTGATATAAATATATTTAGTTTTTTTAAAAGAATATATATTATTGTGTTTTAAAATTCTAGAAAGCATACATTAATAAAGATTAAATAAAGTTTTTTAAGACTTAAGTATATTTTTTCTATAATATTTTCAGCTTTCTAAAATATTAAATTATTCATTTTAATCCTTATAATATCGCGCACACTCGTCAACATTATCTAAAATAATCAATTGAATTTCTGCTAAATTCATATAATGACTACCACATAATAAGGATAAAAATAATATTTTAACCATTTTAGCGAGGACAGTGATCAAAACATTTTGTTAGTGTTAAAAAAACATGTTTCTTTTAAAATACATATTTAAGAGTATTTTCTGATTATGATGAAAATATATTAATTGAAAGGAAAAAGATAAGTAAAAACTTAGTATAATCTCAGCATCCGTTGATGTTGTTGGTGTGTTGGATAAAAAGTAGTTCCATGAGTATGAATATTCCACATTACTGTAATTGAAATAGAAACAAAATTATAATCCCAAAGCTAAAAACAAAATAGACCTTCACAAAAGATTAATTATTAAGAATAATAAACACTTTAATTTTTATTTGATTAACGAGGACACTAACATCACTTCCTTTAAGAAGTGACAAAAATTGTAACAGACACTGGATACAATAATTTATTAGATTTTCCCCCCTTATTTCTTTATATATATATATATATATATATATATATATATATATATATATATATATATATATATATATATATATATATATATATATATATATATATATATATATAGATATATATATTAAATATATGGGTTAAATATAAAGCCTAAAATATTTAAATATATTTATATCCACGAGTCTAATTTTCCAATTTTACTATTTTAATTACTATTTTTAAAGAAAAACAAAAGGTGATTATAATTATAAATATATAGTTATAGATATAATTAACTATTGATAAAATAAATTTTAGTTATTAAAACAAAAAAAAAACATTATAAGTAATATTGTGTAAATAATTTTTTTAGTATGATTAATTATTTAAATTTAAAAAAATAGGTTGTAAAATGATAAAAGAGTACATATTTTTTTTATAATGGTAATTTTTTGAATTTAAAAAAGTAATTACTAAAATAATAAATTTGAAAATTAGTTTTTTATTATGAATAATTACTAAAAGATATATCTCAAAATTAAAAAACATATGGTTATATAAAAATGTTTGAAAATTTTAAAATCAATTAATGACATTATTAAAAAATAATTTTAAAAAAAACTATGTATATCAAAATTTTTTAAAAATGAAAAAAAAAGTTAAAAACAAATAGGACAGAGAAGTCAAGCATAAAAAAACACTACTTCTACATATAAAAAAAAACATAAAAGAATAAAATAATTAAAAATAAAGAAAGTCAATCATGTAGAGTTTAGTATTTCTCACTTTATAATTGAAATCATGTTAGATCAGCATAAAAATCGTGTTATACTCAAACGACTTTATTTCTACTAGTCTAAAGTTGTCCATGGTGGTCATGACTTTTTTTCAAGAAAACTTGTCTTTATACGTAATTTTAAAATGGGATCCATATATTTAATTTCAAAAATCAAATTAACCTACATTTGAAAAAAAAAATCAATGAACTATGCGTAGGTCTATATGTATTTTTTTTCATGTAGGAAATTTTATTTTCATATTATTATTAACGCAGCATATTAACACAACAGATATTACAACAGAAAATGTGTATATGACAGAAGGTAGTGAAAGTTGTAATTCTCATATTCAATAGAAGGAATACATGCAACTATATAAAGTGAAAAAATGAAGAAAGAGTCAGACTGTGTAGATGAAACAGTTGTGACAGTTTAATAGTTATATTTTAAAACACCCAACACACCCCTCTTAAAATGAAACTACTGAAATTTTTAACTCCAAGTTTATCTTTGAGTTCTTCAAAGTGAGTTTGGCGTACAACCTTGGTGAAAATGTCATTAGTTTGATCTTCTGTTGAACAATACATCATTTCAAGCTTCCCTTTATTAACTTGCTCTCTCAGGTAATGAAATCTGGTCTCAATATGTTTGCTCCTGTCATGTGAGACAGGATTTTTGGCTAAATTGATAGCTGATCTGTTGTCTACCCAAAGCTGGATCGGTCTGTAGCACTCAATCATTAATTCTTCTAGCATTGTTTCAAGCCATGCGCTCTAGCGTGCAGTTTCAGAAGATGTGATATACTCTGCCTCATAGGATGATAAAGCTACGACACTCTGCTTCTTCGAACACCAGCTGAACACTCAATCATTAATTCTTCCAGCATTGTTTCAAGCCATGCGCTCTGGCGTGCAGTTTCAGAAGATGTGATATACTCTGCCTCGTAGGATGATAGAGCTACGACACTCTGCTTCTTCGAACACCAGCTGAACGTTGAGCTCACGTATTTGAATACATACCTGAAAGTGCTTCTCCTATCCATTTGGTCTCCACACCAATCAGATTGCTCCAAGCTTCTAAATTCCCTGTCACTCCTTCAAATCTCTTAGGGTAGAACAGACCATACTCTGTTGTTCCCTTCAGATAACGTAGAATGTGTTTGACAGTGGAGAGATGCGCCTGTTTGGGGTCTTCCATAAACCTACTGACCAAACCTACACTATCGGGTCTACTATTACACACATACCTAAGTGATCCAACTATCTGCTTGAAAAAAGTAGCGTCTACCTTCTCGTCGCTGGGTTGGAGATCCAGTTTGATATTGGCTATCATGGGTGTGCTCACACTGTTGCAGCTTTCCATGCCAAAACGTTTCAGAATTTCGCCAATGTACCTCTTCTGAAGCACAAACATCCCTTCATGTGTTCGCAGAAATTCAATGCCATGGAAATATCCTAGGCTACCAAGGTCAGTCATCTTGAAGTCTCTTTTCATTTTTTTCTTGAATTCATCAATTGCTTCTACCTTGCTACTTTTTATCAACAAATCATCAACATACAAACAAATAAGTAGAGTACCTTGCTGACCTGACTGCTTCACGTATACTCCAAATTCAACCGTGCACTTCTGAAAGCCATTCTTGATCAGCCAAGCATTAATGTGTGCGTTCCAAGCTCGTGGTGCTTGTCTTAGCCCATACAATGCTTTGTTCAGGTTGAACACTTTCAATTCTCCACCCTTCACAAATCCAGGAGGTTGTCTCACATACACTTCCTCTTCCAGTGGGCCATTCAAGAAGGCTGATTTCACGTCCATCTGACAGATTTCCCAACCTTTTATGTTTGTTATAGTCACCACAAGCCCCACGGTCTCTAACCTCGCTACTGGTTCAAACACGTATGTAAAGTCCATGTTAACTGTATGACAAGTGTACCATATCGTTTCAAGTAATAAAAATGGTAAAACCCATTATCGTTCTTCCCATGAGACTCGAAAAGCCTTATCGTTCGTATGAATCAAAATCGTAAGACTTGTGAAAGAAAAATTAATTGTTGTGGTGAATGTAAAGACAGAAAATAAACATGCAATGAGTGATTCAGTTGACGAGAAAAGAGTATGAATAAGTGGAGTTGTTGGGGGTTTACAATTTCATCTAATCCGCTCTCTCTTATTTACTCCTCTTGTTTAAATTGCATTTTATCTAATTGTTATGCAAACTTTCTTGACCTCCCCTTAACACGATCCCTCGGTGAAAAGGGCCTATTACTAATTACCGGCTTGTTATCCCTAGCCTCCCCTAGTAACTAGCAACACATTACAAACAGAAGCAAAAACAATTGGTTGTCCTACCCCCCTATCCCTAGGTGGTATTGCTTAACCAAGGAATTACTCACCAGTTCGTGACATTACTGTACGTTCCCGTATCAATAAAGACAAATAACAGTTACCGAATGAGTTAAACGATAAAAGCTTTAAGAACAGAATGAGAATCCAACAATTGATAATAAACACATATGAAAATCATATAATTAAACAAGAGTTTCAATAAAAGAGAGTATCAAAAGATTACATTGTTCCCCCAACAAAAAAAGGGTTTAGTTCACCATTGTCATGGTGAACCAAGATAAAAATAATGGAAGAAATGGAAAGCAAACCCTAGATAAGATGAAAAGGAGCCTAAGCATCCAAGAGATCCTCTCCAGAGAGTGAAAAGTAGGTCTGGCCGCCCTCTTCTGTCAAAAGAATGAATTGGAAATCGCAATAGAGCTATTTATAACTGAGGAGCGCAACAGAAAACAGGCTCAAGCCCATCTGACAACCACCCGGCGTCACACTTTGCCGCTCGGCGGTTCACCCTAAATCACGCCACCGCCCGGCAGTAGGGGTCTACCACCCGACGGTTTCCCTTGTGCCGCAAAACCGCCCGGCGCTAGGGGTTTGCCGCCGGGCGGTTCCTAGACTCTTCTTTTCTTCAATTTTCTTCATTTTTCTTGAGTCTAAGATCTTCATCTTCGTCCCCAATCTTCACTTTCCTCAGATTTGCTGCAAAACAATGCAAAACAAGCATAATATCGCTAAAAACAGCTTTTGACTCTCTACTGACTCATTTATTGAGTTTTACTTGATTCTAAGCTCATTCTAAGGAATAAAGGGTGTAATTTAGTCCAAAATAGCATATGAAAATAATGGTTTTTCAACCGTTATCAGTCCACTCTAGGATTTTGAAGAAAGCCTTTTTCCACCAATCTCGGATTTAATACGGAGATGCTTCTATCTGGTTTTAGCTTTGTCTTGAATACCCATTTGACCTCAATCGCTTGTTTGTGCTTAGGCAATATTGTCATTGTCCACATTCCATTCTTCTCTATCGCTTTCAATTCTTCTACCATTGCTTCCTTCCATTCCTTTGTTTCGATAGCTTGTTCCCAAGACAACACCTCAACATCAATAAGAAAAGCATAATGAGCAATCTCACCTGTTTCTATAATCTCACTGTCAGTGAAGACCTCATGATCCGCAAGTCTTGTGGAAGGAAACCTGGTTTATTGTGATCTCCTGGTGTTGATTTCTTCATTTGCAGTCGTCTTTCCATCATTCTCAAGTCTCTTTTCTTCTAACCAGCTGGAAACGACTTTGCTAGGACCTGATTCTGTTTCCTGCCAATCATAAGCTGCTGATTCATCAACAAGAACGTCTCCGCTGATTACTATTTCCTTCTTCCTCGACTTGTACATTCTGTATGCACATGTGTTGTGGTAGCTAATAACGAACTAAAAACCGTTATTTTCATGCTTAAATTTGATATCAAAACACACCTTTTATGGCTTAGAATGAGCTTAAAATCAAGTAAAACAATTAGTTGAGTCATGTGAAAGTCAAAAGTTGGTTTTAGAGATATTATGCTTGTTTTGACATTGTTTTGCATGGTTTTGAGGTGAATTGAAGATGGAAGTGAAGCAAGGTGGACTTGGACTCGTGAAAGAAGAAGAAAAAAGATGAAAAGAAGAGTCAAGTGAACCGCTGAGTGACAGAATGGACCGCTGAGCGTTCAGTGCGATTAGAGGGAAACCTCTGAGCGGTAAAATAGACCGCTGAGCGGTCCTACGATTAGAGGGAAACCGCTGAGCGGTTTTCTGCTGGGCTTGGGCTTAAATTCTGTTATTTTTAGGCGTTATAAATAGCACTAATGCGATTCAAAACCCTAATCTTTGGTAGAGAGAAACGTCCATAACAGCTCTACACTCCTTGGAGGCCGTTCTTTGGATGCTTAGGCTCCAATATACTAAATCTAGGGTTTATTCTTTCATTCTTCCATTGTATTTCATCTAGTTCATCATGATTATGGTGAACTAAGCCCTTTGTTGTTGGGGAACAATGTAATCTTTTGAAACTTTCATATATCCAAATTCTTATTTATTTTATATGCTTGCATATGCTTATTTTATCAATTGTTGGGTTCCTTACGTTTGCTTAATGCTTTTATCATTTAACTCATTTGGTAAATGTTGTTTGTCTTTATTGATACGGAGACGTACAATAATATCATGAACCGGGGGGAATTCCTTGATTAAGCTAATACCGCCTAGAGATAAGGGTGGGACGATCAATTGTATTTTGCTTCCGTTTATCATGCATTATTAGTTACTAGGGGAGGCTAGAGATAGCAAGCTGGTAATTAGTAATAGGCTCTTTTCGCCAAGAGATTGGGTTAAGGGTAGACCAAGAAAGTTTGCATGACAATATGATAAATAAGCGAATTAAATTATAAGAGTAGATATAAGAGAGTGGATAAGATGAAATTGTAAACCCCAACAACACCATTTATCGATAGTTTCTTCTAGCCAATTGATTCACTGCATTTGCATGTTTACTTTTGTTATTTGTATACAAAAACCTAAAATCAATTTCTTCTCAAGTCTTACACAATTAGGTTACACGAAAGTTAAGGCCTAAGAGTCCTTTGGGAAACGATACTTGGACTTACCCATTTTATATTACTTGATAATGATCTGGTACACTTGCCAGGGACCTAACAAGTTTTTGGCGTCGTTGTCGGGGACTCGTGGTTTAACTTATCTAGTAGTGTAAACGGATTAACTTTGACTTAATTGTATAAATTTTGTTTTTGTTTTTTTTTGTTTATTTTTTATATAAAAGTGCTACTAGGGTTTGTGTTTCTTGTGCATGCAGGAGACTAGACATACTAGAAGCAAGAAAAATACGCAACCTCTTCTTGAAGGCTTAAGTGAAACAAGGAGAAGAAGGAGAGTTAGACGCCCAACTAGGGATTTGTTTCCTTCTCCTGACAGATTATTATCACCTTCACCAGATCGAAGAACAGAGGAGATGGCTGAACAACCTCCTCCAAGACGTACTCTTGCAGACCAATCTAATGTTGTTGGCCCTTTCCACTTTAACAACATAGCCATGCCTATGGACCATACAACTAACATGGTGATGAATCCAACGTTTATCCATCTGGTGCAGAGCAATCAGTTTCACGACTTGTCAAATGAGAACCCATATGATCATTTGACAACGTTTAGTGAAATCTGCAACACTGTGAAGATGGCAGATGTATTAAATGAGAGAGTAAAGCTTAGCTTGTTCCCATTCTCACTGGGAGGCAACGCTAAGACGTGGCTTAATTGCTTTCCTGAAGGAACGTTTACTACATGGGAGACTGTGGCTACAAAGTTTATCAATAAATATTTTCCACAATCCAAAGTTACTGAGGGAAGACTGGAGATCTCATCATTCAAGCAGGGCATGGAGGAAACTCTAGGTCAAGCATGGGAAAGGTTTAAAAGCTTGTTAAGGAAGACACCAGTCCACGGGTTTGACAAGACAACCCTAGTTCTTGCTTACCTAGGTGGTCTAACATGCAGTCTAAGATAATGTTGGATGCCTCAGTTGGAGGTGATATCAAACAAAAGACTGAAGATGAAGCCTATGACTTGATTGAGAGTATGACTGCTAATGAGCAGGAAACATTCAGTGAAAGGGGCGCACCTACACAAAAGAGAGAAGTCTTACACTTGCCTGCAGATGATGCCATGCTAGCTCAGAATCATCTTCTGACTCAGAAGCTAGACAACTTGACAAAGATTATCTCACAACTTCCTAAGGAGATTCGTAATGTCTCTGAAACGCAGCAACTTTGTGATTTCTGTGGTGGTGACCATATCAATGGTCAATGTGCTTTGCCTGAGGACATGCAGCAGGATGCTAATTATATGGGGAATCAATTCCAGTATAGGCAGGGGAACTTCAACCAAGGCAATTCTAGTCAAGGTTGGAAGAACCATCCTAGTATTGGGCAAACACAGAATAACCCATCAGGACAAACATGAGGCTTTCGACTGTAGCAACCTTCACCTATGTGGCAACAGGTTACTCACTTGACAGAGGTTGTCAGAGACCTAAATGCTAAATTTGACAAATTCCTGAAGGTCTATGAGTCTAATCATGCAAGTGACCAAGCCAGCTTCAGATCCTTGGAGATGCAAATTGGTGAATTGTCAAAGAGGGTAGAAACAAATGAGAAGAACCAATTAAGGGCTAATACTGATGTTAACCCTAAAGAGGAATGCAAAGCTGTTGTTACTAGGAGTAAAAGGAAGGCTGAAAGGGAAGTTGTGGAAATTGGGAGTAGTGAAGATGAAGATGAGGAAAAAGAAATTATTGAGCTAGACAGTAGTGAAGGTGAGGAAGAAGAGGAAGTAAGATTCAGTCACATTGGGTAGATTAGAGAAATTTTTAACCAAGTGATTGTGGTGCCTTCAGTGATCCAACAAATTCCTGCATATGCTGAAAGGATAAAATATTATCTTAGAGATACAATAGATTTAGATGAATATGAAGAGGAGCAAGAATTTGATATTCAACCTCAAAAGAAGAATTATCCGCCCAAGGTAAAAGATCCAGGTTGTTTGACTCTTTCATGTGTTGTGAATGATGTTGATGTAGAAGGAGCCATGATAGATTTTGGATCTGGCACTAATATGATGCCTAAGTGTTTCTTGAGAAAAATTGGAGGGCTAACATTAAAACCGTCTAATCTTACTATGACGATGGCAGATGGTTCCACTAAAAAGCCACTTGGTATGGTGGAGAATGTGGTTGTGCGTGTAGAGCAGTTAGAATTTTTGGTGGACTTTATAGTAATGGGCATGGAAGATGATGAAAGGATTCCAGTGATTCTTGGAAGGCCTTTCATGGCTACTTCGAAGATGCTTATTAGTGTCCATGATGGGAGAATCATGATGAGAGACAAAGAGAATGTGTTGTTACATACTAGCTCTAAAGGAAATAATGTTAGAGTAAAAAAGAGAGCCAGACATAGAAAGTCCAGGAGAGAAGATGCACCAGAAGATAGCACAATAGGCACCGACACTGACAGTTGTAATATTTTGCAGGTACTTAAAGATGAAGAGGTTGATAAAGGAGGAACAATCCACTCAGAAGATACATCACTTCCACGTGGTTCACAGGTAAGATTCAAGAATAAAAAGTGAATTGTGAACAAGATCAAAGAAGGTGGAGTGGCGGAGATTAGAAGACCATAGACTAAAGCCATCAGAAGAGTGGATAGAAGGCAGCTGATGAGTTAGGTAGATGAAGACCCCAACCGGGATGGAAAGACTTGATGATATTTGATTTAATCCCACTTGTTGTAAAACATTTTTTTAGTTTTAGGTTTATTTGATTTTGGACATGTAATTCTTTGGATTTTTAAACATTTTTGGGTAGCATCTAATGAGGGATGCTAAAATTTTATGTATCTACTGAAGGATACAGGTAAGTACACCTACTGAAGGGTGTTGGAAAGATATGCACTTACTGATGAGTACTAGACAGGTTTGGGTCAGACTCGTGATGTTAAACAAACGCTACCTAGGAGGCAACCTAATTGATTATATATGTTTTTAACTCTGTGTTAAGTGCATTGCATGTTTGAATGTTGCATCTGAGAGGGGAAAGGCATGGGATTGAAAAATTGAAGGTCGAAATTAAGTGCTACAAGGTTAGATTACTCAAAAGCAAGCAAAAAGGAGAGGAAGAAAATTACCGCAAACCGCTGAGCGGTTGCGGCGGATACTGGTCTCGGTTTTGTTGAAAGCTGAGCGGTTTTTGGTTTTGGCACTTTGAAACCTCTTCTTTGCAAGTCGCCCAAGTGGTCTCCCTAAGCTCTAACAGTTTTCTTTCACTTTCAAAGGCTTTCTAAAGAGATTTTCCCACTTTTCTCATCACCCACTCACCAAAATCTCACTTTTCTACCATTATCTTGTCAAAGTTTGGGGTTTTTAGTTGAGGGTTGTGCATTAGAGAGGACATTCATCATCAATTAGAAGGAAGTCTAGCAAGCATCTTGAATCTCCACTCAAGTAAGTTGTGTAATTTCATTCTTAGAGTTTCTAATTGGAATTTGTTGAAGAACATGCTTAGGAACATGATAAATTAGGGCTTTTGATTTCTATGCATGATTTGATGAAATAGAAACTGTTTGAACCGATTAAATTGCATGAAACTGATCTGGAATGGTGAAATAGGAGTTAGTGGAGATTAAGACTGTTGAAAGATGGTTTTTGAAAAACCCAATTGAAAACCGCTCAGCGGTCTGCTTGAACCGCTGAGCGAAATTCAACAGTTTTGGGGTGTTTGATTTTTGGATGCTTGGACGCTGTCAATACCCAATTTCGTCCGGGTGGCTAAATAATAGAACTTGTTTTTTTTACTTTTATCTTATTTTATTATTTTTTATTTTATTTTACTATCTTGTTTAGTCTTTTAAAAAAAAGAAAAAAAAGAAGAAAAGAAAAATAATTGCAAACAAAAAGAAAAAAAAGGGAAAACGGAAAAAGAAAAAAAAAGAAGAAAAAACCGAAAAACAAAAACAAAAGGAAAATGTTAGCAAAATGATGAAGATGAGGTTTTGATGATGCCCAAATCAAGTCAAGATTTATCAAGTTTCATGAAGATCCTTTGAAGACTTATTTTTGTTATGAAAAGCTTTTGTAACAATTGTAGTTTAATTGTTCAGGACTTAGATTTGTAGTAGGTTTTGATTCTTGTACCTTTATAGTTTGTATTTGTTGTTTAGAATCAAAACTTCCTCGTTTTAATCGATTAATCCCTGATATAATCGATTAAAATCGCTGCAGAAGCCAAAACCCAATCAGCTTTGGAATAATCGATTAAAGCAAGTTTTAATCGATTAGTTAATCGATTAATCCTGAGAATAATCGATTAATACTAGCCGTTGGAGGTTTCTGATTTGAAAAACTAGCCATTGTACTTATTTTAATCGATTAACACTAATATTAATCGATTAAAAGCGTTAAATGGCCAGTTTCGAAGAATGGAAGAGTTTTTGGCTGAGTCTATAAATAGACTCTCTTTATCCATCATCAGCAACTCTTCCCTTGTGCTAAAACACTCAGAACTCTTTGAAAAGTGTGTGCTATTGCTCGACTTGTGAAACTCTTTTCTGTGGAGCTGGTGAAGTGCTGCCACGGTGACAGAGGAAATAGCCGGTTCATCCTTGGTGCGCTAAGGAGGTGCTTGGAAGAGGATCATCCTTCGTAAAGTATTCGGAGGAGGTGTTTCATCCTTCGTGAAGTATTCGGAGGAGGTGTTTCATCCTTCGTGAAGTATTCAGAGGAGGTGTCTCATCCTTTGTGAAGATTCAAAGAAGGTGCAGGTTCATCTCTTTTGGTATCAAGAGAGGTGGTTTCTAAACTCTTACAAATTGTTTCTTTGTGAATGTAGTTTGTAATTGTTTTGTGCTTAGTGAACTGTTTATCTTGATTTGAGATAAGCGACTGGACGTAGGATTGGTAATATCCGAACCAGTATAAAAATCATCTCTGCAAATTTCTCTCAACCTTACTCTTTTATTTATGTTTATTATTTGCGTAGTAAGATAAATTGAGTAGAAATTAAAAGGCACACGTTTGAATTAAAAACCCTCTTGGTTTGTTATTCCATGCTAACAATTCTACTACAGCCATTCTAACAGAAATAAGGAAGTAGAAAAAAAGAAAAAAATGGGGTGCACGTGAATAAAATGGGAAAGGTGCTGCACGTGATGAATTGGATTTGATTTCCTTGGAAAAATGCCCATAAGCAATTAATATTAATGCATGACAAATCACTTTAGAATATTTTCAAAATTTTGTTTTATTTGGTAATAATTCAAATCAACATTATGACAATCATTACAAGCAATAATTAAAAATAATATATTGATTGCTGTATTCAATTTCTTCCTAAAGAGAAAAATATGATTTCCTTTTCAATTGGACAATTTTCTGACAATTGTTATAATTTGCTTTATTTTTCTTCAATCAAGACCATTTATTTCCCTATTTTGCTAATTGGCAATTAATTCACCATAAAGGCAAGATCACAATAATATTACAAATGTGTGTATATAAATATGCACCTTGTAAACAAGAAAGAAGAGGAGAAAAATCCAATTTCGGAAAGAGAACATAAGAGAACAAAGAAAAAAGGAGTGGGGCAAAGAGGCACGTGCACAGATGAATGAAGAACTTTCTGTGGAAGCTTTTTGTGGTGCAGTTAGAGTTGTCAAAACGGGTAACCCGGTTCGACCCGGCCCGACCCACCACGGGTTGGTCACTTAGTGAGCCAACCCAACCCGACTCATTTATTAGCGAGCCAGAAAAACTTGAACCTGGCCCGACCCGCCACGGGTTGGTGGGTAAACGGGTTGGCTCACTAGCTCATTTAATTACATTTTTTTAAATAAAAAAAATACAAACTTTCTGTAATTTAAATCTAAACAAATTTCACTCCCAAAAAATTATGTTAAAGACAATTCAAAATAATAATAAAAAGTACAATATAATCCAAATTCAAAGATATAAAAAAAGAACCAGTACTCAACAACATCAACAAAAAAATTAATAGTTTAATTTGTAACATAATTTCCCAAATTCAAAGATATTAAAAGCAGCTTGTTCAAAGAATGTATACTCAAATTTTTTAAATAAAATGAACAAACTCTAATAATGTCAGAACAGGAAAAAAAATCATTCCATGTCTTCAAATCTCCCACAACAAAAAACAAATTCACAAACTCTTATTTTTGTCATTATAGGGATTTTGAAAAAAAAAAAGAGAAGTGAGAAAACAAAAATGTGGAGAAAAGAGAAGAAAGAAGGAAGGGTGCTTTACTTGCTCCTTGAATAATTTTAGTGAAGTGAAAGTGAGAGCACCGTCAAATGAGAGCAAGTACTGTGAGAATGATTTGTGAGAGCAAAAGTTACTTTTTTGGTATACACAGTGAGTGAAGAGAGTATTTTATTTTTTAGGGTTCATAAATCAAATAATAAATTAAAAAAATAAAATTAGGTAGGTGGGTTGGTGGGCCAACCCGGCTCACCACGGGTTCAACCCGCATGAGTCGGGTCTAAATGAGCCAGGTTGAAATCTGACCTGCATATAGGTGGGTTGTATTTTTCAAACCCAACCCGGCCCGAACCCATGACGAGCCGGGTTGGCCCACGGGTTGTGACCCATTTTGACGGCTCTAGGTGCAATGGAGGACCTTTAAGGGGTGGAGATCAATTTCCTGGTTATATTTCCTTTCCCATTCTTGTTGGACTTTTTTTTTTCATTTTATTTTCTTTGCTTTTATTTCTTTAGTTTTGGTATATTGTTTTATTATTGATGATTTGTTGTACTCGTTTTTTTAATAAAAATACAAAATATAAGAATCATAGAAAGTAAATAAACAAAAAGGAAAAAGAAAAAATAAAAAACATATAAAATATTTACATCACGAAAATTGTTATAGCGTTTAGCATCTTTCTTTTTAAATATTGGTTTTTAAGTAAAATAAATAAATTGTAAATTGTAAAAATGACCTTAGCGTGATTTTAACATTTAGTAAATACTTTTTTAATTTATGGTTTAATACCTATTTTGGTCCCTCCTTTGGGAGGGTTTGTTCAAATTGGTCCCTCCTTTTTTCAAAAGTTCACTTAAGTCCTACGTTTTGCAAAATCGGTTCAAAGTGGTCCTTTTTGCTAACGGCGTTAACTTTCTTAACGGCACAGCTGCCAGGTGGCTATCATCTGCTGATTTGGCATTATTAATTGTTTTTTAAAAATTTATAATGATTACGTGGAAATGTTTATACTTAGGGATGGATTAGAGAAGGATTTAGGGGTAATTGATCCTGTTAAAGTGATTGATGATTATTGTTCCAAAGTTTAAAAGCCATGGTTAGGGTTTGTGGTCATTTGCTCCAGAGTTTTGGACAGTGAGAAGGTTAGGGTTTAGAGTTTTGAATGGCTTCTTCACAAAGTGGCTGTTCTTGTTCGAAGACAACGGGCAAAGGAGATTCACATTCATCACAGGGTGCTGTTTCGAGGGGTGGTGGGATAACCCCTATTTGCTACTATGGTGATTTTGCTGTAGTGAAAGTTGCAAAAACTGCAAGGAATGCTGGGAGGCAATTTTGGGCATGTCGTCATTATAAGGTTTCTGTAATAGCAAAGTCACTTTTATGTTTAATTGATATCCTATGTTGACAGTTTTTTGTGTTTTTTGTGAGTAATAGGGTGCATTTACAAGTGGGATGTCATGTAACTTTTTCAAGTGGTTTGGTGAAGAGAACGGTGATGATAGAGATGGTGCAAATGTGAGGCAAAGCAACAAGAGGACCACTGATATGGAAAGTGTTGTGAAAGAGTTGCAGAGAAAGATGAAGTTAGTAGTTGGAGTTGGGGTTGTTGTCATTGTGCTTAACATCATCATATTGGGGCTGTTTTTAGGTTGATGTTAGGTGACGAATGTGCAATTTACGTTGTGTTTATGTATTTTGAGTTCATGTTGTAATGTTCTGAGTGCCCTTAGGTTGATGTTAGGTGGGCAATCTTGAATCAATGTGGTGTTTGTGTATTATGAGCTGGTGTTGTAATATAACTCGAACCATCTGGGTTAGTTGAATGAAGTTCGTAATAGTCCTCAGTTTCGTTTTAAGTTGTTCATTTTGGTCCCCCCTTTTGGTTAAAATTGTTCATTTTGGTCCCCCTTTTAGTTAAAAATTGTGCATAATGGTCCCTTAAGTTGAACATAATTCCTGTGCATGGTAAGGAAAGCTAAACATAAAAGAACATTCAAACAGCAGTTTGAGACATAATTTTCAGCACATCCAGTCAAACATGTTTAAATTCAAAAGAAAGATACTACCATAATTGGTATCACCAAATTCATAACATGTCCAAATTCAAATATGAAAGATAAAATGTCTAACATCAAATAACATACATAATAACTTAGCTATTGTCCTACACACTCTCAATAAAGACAGAGAGTTCAATCTATGCAACGTTTCTTCTAATTGTTAACTTTTTCCTTAGTATTGGTGGAGTTGGTTCTGTCACGGAATTTTGTGTTGGTACTGGAGGCTGAGTTGGTTGGTCACTTGCTGGTTCTTGTGGCTGGGTAGGTTGGTCACTTGGTGCTTCTTGTGGCTGAGGAGGTTGGTCACTTGCTGTTTCTGTTGGTTCTATGATGGGTGGACGTAGAGGACATATTTTTTTGTTGTGCCCCATTTGACGACAGATGCTACATTTCTTTGTATGCCCACCAATAGTCATCTGGGTTCCATCCTTGGTTAGCTCCCATGGATCCAATCTTCTTTTCTTCTTTGGCCTCCCAGGCATCTTCCTCTTGACCGGTGGCATTATATCAGGAAAGCTTGTTTTTTCCCATAGGAGGTGGCCATTCACAGGATAAATTATGGATGCATAAGTCTCCTCGTATGTGGATTTCCTGAACCAAATTGGTATAAAAGTCTCTGGTTGTAAATTTATAAACTGCATGGCTGATACTGCATGGCAACATGGGATGCCACTGATCATCCACTGCCTGCAGCTACATTCACGAGCATCCAAGTCCACCGAGAACTTGTTCCCAACAGCTGACACATGCCTAACCTCAAAAATCCTCCTTGCAGACCACCTGAAACAAATAAACAATAAATAACTATGTTAAAAAATTGAAACTAAACCTAAATAAGACATAAGAAGAATATTACCTTGGAATCCAATATCTAGACAACTTAGATTCCTTTAATAATCTCTTCTTGATCTTTGGGCAAACGTTGAAATCCATAGAAGCCACCTTCATTCTGTTCGTGGCCCACCTTTTCATCAAATAAACTCTAATATCTTCCAGCAATGTGATTATTGGTTTTCCTCTAGCATGAATGAGGACACTGTTGAAACCTTCACTGATGTTGTTATCTAGACTATCACAACTTGCTTGAGATGTGAATCAAGATCTTGACCAATATCTAGACCAGAAGAAGGAAGAAAGTGGGTCATCATACATGACGTATTACAATATGCATGTCATAGGGATGAGGTATTTAGCATACGTACCTTGGTGGAATACCTATGAGGTATTTATAGGCTTCCTCATTCACTGCTCTCATCTTCAGCATCTCTCTCTCACAAGCCTGGGGGTACGTGCTTGTTGCAGCACTCCACATCAAATTCTTCAATACTTGACCACTGAATTGCTTCCTAAAGTTAGCATACAAGTGCCTTATGCAGAATCTTTGTGGTGCCTTAGGCAAAAGTGCTTCAACAGCATGAACCAACCCCTGACAACAACACCAATTATAATGAAAAATACATACATGAATAGCCATAAACTGCAAAAAAGGAAAATTTGTAAGGAGTGCATGTACCTTTTGTTGGTCAGACATCCACGTGCATGCTCCACACATTTCATTACCACCAAGGTCTTCAATCAATAATTGCAAAAACCAACTCCAACTATCTTTATTTTCAACTTCAACTACTGCATATGCTATGGGAAGCATTTGGTCATTTGGGTCCCTACCAACTGCTGTTAGCAACTCTCCCTTATATATGCCTTTCAAAAAACAACCATCTAAAAATATGATGGGCCTGCAACTTGCAAAACTCTTCTTACATGCATCCAAACATACATAAATTTTTTCAAAAATGGCCTCACCATTATCACTGTTCACTTTAATCTTAACAGTTGAACCTGGGTTACTTCTCAAGACCTCATGTCCATAGTCATGAATCCTTCTAAATTTCTCTTTAAAGTCTCCTTTACGTTCATTTGTTGCCATTAACTTGGCCCTTCTTGCTTTGGAAATTGAGACCTTGGTGTTCCATTTCCTAAGTGCTTTGTTACGTATATCTTGTACCTTTATAGTTGGATTATCATGCAACACCTTATCTACTTCATGACTCAACCATTTACTATTCATCATTTTTATGTTTAGTTGCCTGCTGCAAGCATGGGTATCAACAATCTTCCTTAATTGCCAAATCTTTCTTGATGACAAATATCCTAAGTAAGCTACCCATGGACACTTTTTTTGAGCCCCCATGCATCTCACCCGAACCTTACGCTTATCATTCTTTACGAACTTAAGATCCCTCCCAGTATGAATAGCATAGTTTCTAATTGCTTCCTTAAAATCCTCTTTATCATTAAAAATAGTCCCAACTTCCCATTTGTAGTCTACCATTGACTTTTGCTTTCCAAATTTAGGAAACGGACATGGACTTGGTTTGACAGCATTGTCATCCTCCTCATTACCACTACCTTCACTACCTTCTGGAGTTAACAACTGTTCTGACTCCCAATCATCATCGGACAACCCCCTTCCAATATCTTCCACCATGTCATCTTCACCACTAACCTCACTAATGTTTTCTACCCAAGAATCTACTTCAACTTCCTCCTCACTACTGTTTTCTACTTCCTCCTCAACGTCCACTGCACCCATTTCCTCAGCCTCCACTGCACCCACTGCCTTCACCTCAACTTCCTCCACTGCCTCCACCTCCACCTCAACTGCCTCCGTTGCCTCCCCTTCCACCTCCACTTCCTCCGCTTCCTCCACTGCCTCCACTGCCTCCACCTCCACCTCCACTTCTTCAACCTCAACTGCACCCATTTCATGGACCTCAACTGAACCAACTTCATCAACATCAACTGCACCAACTTTGTCCACCTCAACTGCACCAACTTTGTCCACCTCAACTGCCTCAGACCCATTACCCCCACCACTCTCTGCAGGCCCTTGGCAAAGGTAAAGGATGTCATTCTCTTTCTCATTCTCAATTTCCACAACCTCTGCTTCACTAACTTTATGCACGACAAATAAGTGCACTTTCCCCAAACATCTAGCTATTTGCATCATATTCATAGCTCCTCTGTCGTCACACAGGCCATGCAAAATATTATCAATGCTGTAAACTAACTCCTCTACTTCCATGTAACCCATTTCTTTCATTGAAGCAACAACTCCAAAATAACTCCATGTATCGGGGTCAATGTCCCAACATGATATATGACCACCTATATACAGAAAGGGACACACGTCCTTTACTAAGGTCCCACCATGGTGGACCACGACCTTAAACCTCTCCTCACCCATCCCAAACCCTATGCTGCAAATGAAAAGGGGGACCACATTAACAAACAGGGACCACTTTCAACACCCAACAGGGGACCAATTTCAACACCCAACAAGGGACCCCATTGAACAACGAAAACGACAAACATGAAATCGTATTTTAACCATGAACAGGACAAACACAATCATATTTTAAGCATCAATAACACAAACATAAACATATTTTAATCATCCACACCACAAACAATTAATATTGAAATGAGTAAGTAACAAAACCACGAACCTTGCGAACCTTGCGAACCACACCACGAACCTTGCGAATCACCAACCTTCAAGAAATCAACTCCTACAGCACTGATGAAGACGATGGACGACGACGAAGACGAAACCACTTCTTCAATTTCTCAATTTCCCTTTTTCCCAATCACAATCGAAATTTTTACCCCAAACTAATTTAACCCTAATTCGAATTTTTACCCCTAATTCCAATTTCTAATAACCCTAATTCAAATTTTTACCCCTAATTCCAATTTCTAATATAACCCTTATTGTAATTTCTAATTTAAACCTATTTCCAATATTCCACGTCACAATTTATTTTATTTTTTAAACATGTGGCAAAGCAAAACGTTACACGTACTCACAAACTATCCACCTGGCATCTGTGCCGTTAAGAAACTTAACGCTGTAACCAAAAAGGACCAAATTGAACACTTTTTGCGAAATTTAGGACTTAAGTGAACTTTTGAAAAAAGGAGGGACCAATTTGAACAAACCCCCCAAAGGAGGGACCAAAATAGGTATTAAACCTTAATTTATTTGATAACTTTTCTAAAAAATGGTTACGTAAATAATTTTGTTGTTTATTTCAATAATACAGTTTTAAATATAATTTTCATATAATAAAATTACATAAAAAAATAAAATATAAAATTAAAAAAATAAAAAAATAAAAACCAAAAAGGTAAAAGTATAAAAATAATAAAAAAATGTTTTAAGGGTTTAAGCGCATGTGTGATCACACGCATCGTCCTTGTGCTAAAAAACCTCCCCTTCTCCTCTTTTAACAAATAATAAAAAATATATTTTAAAGGTTAAAGCACATGGGTGATCGCACGCATCGTCGTTGTGCTAAATCCTTTTCTTCTTTTCTCTAAAAAAAATAATAATAAAAAATACACTTTAAATGTTAAAGCACATGTGTGATCACACGCATCGTCCTTGTGCTATAAAACCTTTTCTTCTTTCATAAAAATAATAAAAAAATATATTTTAAAGGTTAAAGCACATGTGTGATCGCACGCATCGTCCTTGTGCTAGAAAACCTTCTATTCCTTTTTTCTATAAAAATAATAAAAAATGTTTTAGGGGTTTAAACACATGTGTGATCGCACGCATCGTCCTTTTGCTAAAAAACCTTTTCTTTTTAATAAAAATAAAAAAATATTTTTAAAGGTTTAAGCACATGTGTGATCGCACGCATCGTCCTTGTGCTAGAAAACCTTTTATTTCCTTTTTATAAAAAATAGTAAAAAATGTTTTAAGGGTTTAAGCACATGTGTGATCGCACGCATCGTTCTTGTGCTATAAAACCTTTTATTCCCTTTTATAAAAATAATCAAAAATATTTAAAAGGTTAAGAGCACATATCGTCCTTGTGCTAAAACATTTTCTTCTTTTCTTTTAAAAAAATAATAAAAAATATATTTTAAAGGTTTAAGTACGTGTGTGATCGTTCGCATCGTCCTCGTGCTAAGACCTTACCTCCTTTTTTCTCAAAAATATAAAAAAATATAAAATCTTCAAAAAAATATAAAACATTCATTTTCAAGACAAACAAACAATCTCTCAGCTAGAACTACGTAATCCTGATTTCTCATTCTGAATGAGAATACGTAGGAGCAAGGTCAATCCTCTTCGGGCACAAAAAAATAAAAAAAAATATTTTGATTCTTTATAAAGTCTTTTTTGGGATAGTTAAACATTTTGAAAACCACATCACATTCGCGTATTTAATTAAAGGTACTGCCTTCGGGTAGGCGTTGTAGGGTGCTAATACCTTCCATACACGTAACTGACTCCCGGACCTAGAATTCGGTTCTCGCAGACCATGCCTTATCTTCTTATGTTTTTTTCTGTAGTTTTCTAGAATAAACTATGGTGGCGACTCGAAAATCTCTATTTTTCAAAATCCGTTTCTTTTTTTGGATCGTCGTCCCATCGCGATTCTGGTTGCGACAGATGCTGAGGGGCCCTGATTTTCCCTCAGTTTTGGACTGTATGTGTTCTGGAAATGTAATTGATTATTCACTGACCTCTAATGATGAATTTATGTGATGTTATTGGACTTATTGGATACAGGAATGTCAACCTCAAGAAGAGGAAGGAGTCAGAGAGACCAATAAGATTTTATTCTTCTCGGTTCCTCTCTAAGAAGCATGAGGAGCATTATGCTACTGTACAGGAGAGGCGGTTATTGATGGAGAGGAAGGTCATGTACATTCCTGACTTAGCTCTAGAGTTTGGACTGGAGATAGAGAGGCGAGGCTGGCAGAGATTGACCACATATCCTGTACCAGCTAGCATTGAGCCGGTGAAGGATATTTATGCCAATGCCTTGCCCAGAGGAGGAGTATCAGTTGGGAGGTATATGAGCTACGTGAGGGGGCAGATCATCAGACACGAAACTCAAACAGAGAAAACACACAATTAAACCTATTTGAACAGAAATGAAACTCAATCAGAGAAATTAAACTCAACAAATGCGAAATCAACATAAGACATTTAAGGAAAAAAATGAACAACTCAACAAACGCAATAGAAACGCGAATCCAATGAACAACTCATGGATCAAACCAAGACAAAACGAAAAGAAACCAAGACAGAGACGCGAATCAAAATCATATGAAACTTAGACAAGACGAAATCAATAAAACACGAAACAGAGAAAGCAAAAAGCAGAGATCGAGATACTTATCTCTTGTAGCGTGGACGCAACCAGATGCTCTGACTACCACTTGATATAAGAAGCCTCGAGGAGATCACCTTTCGGAGCGGTGCGAACACTAATCGAAGTCCTCGAAGCTTCTCCAGAGAGAAATGACGCAGCGGAAATTATGTATAACCTTTTTGATTGAGAGAAATCGGAAGAGAACGAAGCAAATCTGAGAAGGACAAACCAGATCTGAGAAAGGAACTCAGAGATCTATAACCTAGACCAAGGAAACCCTAGAAATGGTGAGAGACTCAAAACGAACCGATTAATCGGTCCGAAACAGAGGTTAATCAGTGGAAATGGTTTGGATCGGGGCAAAGATGGTTTCAATCGGCTAAAATGAAGCAAAATGGAGAAGGATGAAGGAAACCCTAGCGGAAGACTTAGATCGAAGAAGAAGAGCAAAACTATGGTTCTGAGATGAAGAAGATGGTGAATCAGGAAGGGTGTTAACCTGATTTTGAGGTGTAGAGGCGCGAGAGGAGGCTGGCTGTGAGGAACTCTCGAAGACAAAGATGAGAGCTATCTGAAACGCTCTCGTGAAGGAGGACGCGAAAATGAAAGTGATGTTGATGCGTATGCGAGAGTTGAATTGTGGTGATGCGGATCAGGCACTGACGCGTGTCTGATGAAGAATGACGCCACTGGTCTGAAGTGTAGTAGTGATAAGCTAATGCGTGGAGTAGAGAGAAATATGGAAAATGAAAATAATGAAGTGTGCTTGGAAGGAGGCTAGAGATCTTTGGACTCTTTAGCCAATGACTTTCAAGAGAATAATTTTCTGAATTAGAAAAGTTTATTCTCATTAATTTCAAAAGTCCTTTACAATAAGGTAGGCATGGCTATTTATAGGACTAGAGGTCCTACATGCCTAACACCATACAACATACATCAAAGAAATACTAAACTAAAGAAATTGGGCTTGAGCCCCGCGTATCAATATCGCTAAAAACAACTTTTGACTCTCGACTGACTCATTTATTGATTTTTGTTTGATTTCAAGCTTATTCTAAGCAGTAAATGGAGTAATTTGGTCTAAAATAGCATATGAAAATAACGGTTTTTCAACCGTTACCAGTGGCCACTACTGAGATGATTATAGGACTATATGACATGCCACCAGTGCACAGGTGAACTATGGACGAGTTCCATAGTGCGATGGCTTGGCCTCAGGAGCAGGCACAGGGCAGCGGGTCTGGAGCAGCTGGAGCACCAGGTAGAGATGATGATTACTAGGAGGATGACGATTTTCAGGATGCACAGGCCGGTGATGACTATGACTCAGATGAGGACATGGATTGCTATGGCATCTACTGATGGATGCCAGCCCTTAGACATGGATTTTTCTTTTTCTTTTGTACTTTTTATTTTTAGATTAGGTGAACTTTATTTTTGTGTCTATGCTTGGCTTGTGCACTGATTCTGATGATGGTTTGATTTTATATTGCATGATGAGTTATTCAATGATGATGATTGATTGTGGATGATGATTGAGACTGTGTGTATGTTGATATCCAGGTGAATGGTTCACTAACTGTGTGAATCCTATCAAGATGCATGCATGTTGTCCTTGATTATGTTAATACCGCCTAGGTATAGGGGTAGGACAATCAATTGTATTTTGCTTCCGCTCATTATGCATTATTAATTACTAGGGGAGGTTAGGGATAGCAAGTCGGTAATTAGTAATAGGCACTTTTCACCAAGGGATTGGGTTAAGGGTAGACCAAGAAAATTTGCATGGCAATTGGATAAACAAGCAAATTAAATAAGAAGAGTAAATATATGAGAGTGGATAAGATGAAATTGTAAACCCCAACAACACCATCAATCCGTAGTTTTTCCTCACCCACTGATTCATTGCATTTGCATGTTTACTTTTGTTTTGCATTAAAAACCCTAAAATTAATTTCTTTTCAAGTCTTATGCAATTGGTTTATACGAAAGTTAAGGCCTAAGAGTCCTTAGGGAAACGATACTTGGACTTACCATTTATTATTACTTGATAACAATCTGGTACACTTGCCAGGGACTTAACAAGTTTTTGGCGCCGTTGTCGGGGACTCATTGGTTTAACTTATCTAGTAGAGTAAATTGATTAACTTTGACTTGATTGTATATATTTTTATTTTTTTTGTTTTTATTTTTATTTTTTGCGTTTCTTGTGCATGCAGCAGGAGACTAGACATACTAGAAGCAAGAAAAATACGCAACCTCTTCTTGAAGGCTTAAGCGAGACAAGTGGAAGGAGGAGAGTCAGACGCCCATCTAGGGATTGGTTTCCTTCTCCTAGTAGATTACTTTCACCTTCACCAGTTCGAACAACATAGGAGGTGGCTGAACAACCTCCTCCAAGACGCACTCTTGCAGATCAATCTAATGTTGTTGGTCCTCTTCATTTTAACAGCATAGCCATGCCCTGCGGACCAAAATACTAGCATGGTGATGAATCCAGCTCTTATACACCTGGTGCAAAGCAACCAGTTTCACGACTTGTCAAATGAGAACCCCTATGAACATTTGACAACGTTTAGTGAAATATGCAACACGGTGAAGATGGCATGTGTATCAGATGAGAGAATAAAGCTTAGCTTGTTCCCATTCTCATTTGGAGGCAATGCTAAGAAGTGGCTTAATTCCTTTCCTGCAAGAACATTCACCACATGGGAGATTGTGGCTACAAGATTTTTCAAGAAATATTTTCCACCATCCAAAATTACGCAGGGAAGATTGGATATCTCATCATTTAAACAAGGCATGAAAGAGACTCTCGGCCAAGCATGGGATAGGTTTAAAAGCCTATTGAAGAAGACCCCGGTCCATGGATTTGATAAGACAACCATAGTTCTTGCATTCCTTGGAGGGTTAAATATGCAATCAAAGATGATGGTAAATGTTGCAGCCGGAGGGGATATAAAAAGGAAGACTGAGGATGAGGCTTATGAGTTGATTGAAAGCATGATAGATAATGAAGAAACACAAATTGAAAGTGTTGATTGTGTTCAGAAAATTCCAGAAGTACAGAAGCACAATTCTATGATTGAGCAGAATACGATCATTGCTCAATAGTTGGAGATAATTATTCAGAAATTGTCTGCTTTACCATAGGAGATGATAACAACTCTAATAATTTCAGAGCAGCCTCAATTCATGCCAATATAGAGGAGTGCAGATTCTGAGGGGAGTTTTCAGAAAGTCATGATAGTAGTGTGTTATATGTTGATCAAGTGGAGAAAAGAGAAGCATGTGACATGATTAAAAGAAGCGGGAGAGTATTAGAAAAGAGAAGAGTTGAAAAAAAAGAGGTAGAAAAAGAGAGTGTTGAAAGAAAGAGTAAGCGAGAAGAAGAGGGGGAGAGAGAGAAAAACATATGATGAATAAAAGAAATGAGCGTGATAGTCAAGAAGAAGAGGTTGAAAAATTGAAAGAAAAGGAGTATGTTAAACCTTTGCCTTATCCAAAGACATACTCGAGGAAGGAAAAAGAAAAGCAGTTTGAGCGCTTCATGGAGATCTTTAGGAGATTGGAAATAACCATACCGTTTTCTGAAGCACTTCAGCGAATGCCATCATATGCCAAATTTCTAAAGGAACTTCTCATGAAAAAGAGGAAGTATGTTGAGAAGGAAAGCATTGAAGTTCAAGGGAATTGTAGTGCAGTCATACAAAGGAAACTACCTCCTAAATTGCAAGATCCAGGGAGCATTACCATTCCATGCACCATTGGAGAGTTAGAAGTAGGGAAAACTTTGATTGATCTGGGAGCTAGCATTAATATAATGCCTCTGTCCATGTTTAAAAAGATCAGAGGGTTAGAACTAAAACCAACAAGAATGACTCTTCAACTGGCAGACAGATCTCTTAAATATCCATATGGAGTGGCCGAAGATGTGATAGTTAAGGTGGATAAATTTTTATTCCTAGTAGATTTTGTTGTTATGGAGATGGAGGAAAATGGAGATGCACCTTTGACTCTTAGAAGGCCTTTTATGAAGACAGCCAGGATGTTAATTGATGTGGAGAATGGTAAGCTGAAGGTCAGAGTACAGGATGAAGAGGTAAATTTTGATGTCTTCCATTGAATGTCTTATCCTAAAGATAATAAGTCATGCTTTCAAATAGATATTGTGGAAGAACTTTGTATGCTGCAAGATAAAAGGGTACGAAATGCATCTGCTTTGGAGAGGACTCTCATTAATGAACGAGAAGATTTACATGAAGAGGAAGATAAAATGATTTAAGAATGTGTCGGTGATTTGGAGGCAGCAAAGGAAACAGAGGAGGCTAGTTTTGAAAGAATTGACCCCAAAGAGGAAGTGAAAGAAAGAAAGCTTGAATTGAAAGAATTACCACAACATCTGAAATATGTATTTTTGGAAGATGATGGAGGAAAGCTGATAACTGTCAATATTTTCATCTTTTTCTGTGTTTAGAAGTCATTCTTAGTTCATTTTAGTTTCTTATGGTTTAGAATTAGGTTAGTTTTAGGTTTTTCTTTAAATTTTTTAGTTTTGTAAAATTTTAGTTAAAATAGATTTTTAAGTGCATTTTTAGTATTTTTTTGTAAATAAGTAGGAAAATATTATTTTTTTTCTCTTTTAATAAAAATTTTGTTTTTCTTAATTAGGTTTACTTTTGTCTTTAATTGTAAAATTGCCCTTTCTTTTGTTTTGAGTGCTGATTTAATGATTTTTGCAAATTGGGCTGTTGTTTTTTTAGGAGCATAATTGGGCTAAATGGAAGAAGAATCTTTGGGTTGTGTGAAGGGAATTTAATTGGAGCTGGAATGATTGGGAGAACTGCTGCCACGCTTTGGTCTGATGCTATGCTGGACATGTGCTGCCTTGGCTAAATTCATTTAACGCTGCAAGGGCTGATACATTAAAATGGAAGCAATTGGGCCAGATTTGAGCAGAAAAATGTTATTCCTAGTCCCTCTTTGCCACAGCTGCTGAGTGGAATTAATTAAAATGCTTTGGGCTGCCAATACTGTTGGGCCGCTACGACAAATTTAATTGGATTTGGGCAGTACTTTAGTAAAACGGTGCGCTCCAGCATTGCTGCCCTTGGGGGGCTCTCTTTCGAAGCATCATTTGGAAAAAAGCATTCCTCCATCCAGCGAGAGAGAAATTCACTTGAGAGGAGAAGAAAACAAAGCCCATGTGTTAGGGCTCAAGTAAGAAGAAGAGAAGATTTTGAAGATCTCCATGGCTTGCAATTTCTAAACCAGCGAGAACCAAAGTGCACGTGCAGAGGCTGAACCGATAATAATGAAGATGATGATCAGAGCTTGAACCGGCAAGGATGGACATTGATCGAAGGGCTGAGAGTTGTCGAGAGAGAGGATGAACGGAGGCCGTCGATTTGGAAGCTCAATGCGTCGAGAGCAAGTTACCTCTTTCCCTTTTCCCTTTTTGTTTTCTTTTTCTTTCATTTTTTTTAGACCCTATAAAAAGGGTACTCTACCATGTAAATAGACACTTAGACGCACTTCACTTCACGCTATAGTTCTTCTTTCTTTAGTTGAGGGTTTTTATGCTTTCGTATGAGTAGAGTTCTTGGCTGCTGGATTTCGCCGATAGGCTTGCGAGAGTGACAGACCGCGAATGAATTGGTGAATTCGGTACTTTGTAATTTTTGTTTCTTGTTAATAAAATGTGTTTTTCTTTGATGTTTCTCTGTGTTAAGTGCTTTACTATTTCGTTGTGTTGATTGTTTTCGTTCTTGTGTTCTTATGATTGTGTTCTTATGTTGTTTTGATAAAAAAAATGATTTCAACTCGGATATCTGCACATTGTAAATTTCTTTTTGAAATTATACGACCCCGAGGTGGGCGTAAATGAACGGGATGTCTTCCCGAGCCAGATAAGAGTTCAATCAATAAAAAAAAATTATTTCAATTCATATTGTTTTAGTTTCTATTTGTGAGTTGTGTTTGTGGATTTGGAATTGAATCTGTTTTGATTTGGTAAATCAATTGATTGTTATTCATTTTTAGTTCTGTATTAGAACTTTAGACCCCGAGGTGGGCAACTTATGAACGATATGTCTTCCTGTATAATAATAATTCAATTGATAGGCTATTTCAAGCAAATTTAGTTTAGCTTTGTGATTTTTATCCAATGACTTTGTTCTGTTCAGCAGTTTAGGTTGTGCTTTTACTTTTGATCTTGGTTAGAAACAAGAGTTAGAGTTGAATTACTGTGCTTTGGTAAATTGATTGGAAGAGCACATAATTTGAGTTCATCAAATGAACTTTAAGACCCTGTGATGGGCTTAACTTCCCAGGATGTCTTCCTGAAAAGTGATCACACATTCTTTGCACTGATCCACATGAATTTGATTCTAACTTCTGTTCTAACTAGTGTTTCTTGCTTTATTATTTTATTTTTGGTATTTCTGGTTAATAGAGGTTAAGATGTTTTTGCATATCCAGTAGCTTTTAGGATTTATTTTAGGGCATTGTAGTCTTTCTTTTATATTTGTATTCGCTCTTGTAGTTCTTATTTTTCAATTTAGCTTAGGTCTTTGTTCTTTACTTTCTGTTTTACATTTTATTTTCTTCTTTTCCTTTTAAAACAGATTTGATTTTTTAATTCTTTCCTTTTCAAATTTCTTTGTTTTCATTTAATTTCTTTTCCCCACTTTGTTGTTAATTAGTTAGTAGTTAGTAAGTAAATAAAACAAGATTCTAACCATACACTTTAGACTTAATTTCAATGAATCCTTGGATTGATCCTTGGTTGACCCATATACTTCATTAGTGGAGAAATCAAGTTTGTTGGCTTTGATGCGACTAAAGCCGAGTTTAACAAAAGCCAGTTATTATTAGTACTTCATTATCTTTGAAAGAAGAAGAGAAATTGGTGGATGTTCTAAAAGCAAATAAGGGTGCTATAGGATGGTCAATTGCAGATCTTAAGGGTATAAGCCCCACATATTGTATGCACAAAATTCTTATGGAGAGTGATTATAGGCTGGTAGCTAACCACAGAGGAGATTGAATCCTGTTATGAAGGAAGTTGTGAGAATAGAAGTGCTGAAGTTGCTAGAAGCAGGAATCATTTATCCAATCTCTGATAGCAAATGGGTGAGTCCAGTTCAGGTGGTGCCAAAGGAAGGAGGAATGAAAGTGATTCATAATGAAAAAAATGAATTAATTCCTACAAAAATAGTTATTGGGTGGCGGATGTGTATTGACTATAGAAAGTTAAATACAGCTACCAGAAAGGATAATTTTCCTTTACCTTTTATGGAGCAGATGCTAAAACGATTGGGTGGACAAGCATATTATTGCTTCCTGGATGGCTACTCTGGATATAATCAAATTGTGGTGGACCCTAAAAATCAAGAGAAGACAACTTTTACATGTCCTTTTGGTATATTTTCTTATAGAAAAATGTCATTTGGATTATGTAACGCACCTGCTACGTTTCAAAGGTGTATGCAAGCTATCTTTGCAGAGTTTATGGAGAAAAGCATAGAAGTCTTCATGGATGATTTCTCAGTATTTGGGGATTCTTTTCAGAGATGTTTAATCAACCTGGATGCAATTCTTAAAAGGTGTGTTCAAAAAAATCTTGTTTTGAATTGGGACAAATGCCATTTTATGGTTACTGAAGGAATTGTGTTAGGACATAAGATTTCGGCCAGGGGGATAGAAGTTGACAAGGCAAAAGTGGAAGTGATTGAAAAACTTCCACCACCATCAAATGTGAAAGGAATCCGGAGTTTCTTAGGCCATGTTGGTTTTTATCGGAGATTCATTAAAGACTTTTCAAAGATTGTTAAACCATTGAGTAATCTCCTTGTTAAGGATACACCATTTGAGATGAGTTCTGAATGTTTGCAAGCTTTTGATATCCTAAACAAAAGCTTGATTTCTGCTCCGGTAATTGTAGCTCCAGATTGGAATAAAGACTTTGAGCTTATGTGTGATGCCAATGATTATGCTATAGGTGTTGTGTTGGGTCAAAGAAGAGATAAAGTGTTTCATGCTATTTACTATGCTAGTAAAGTCTTAAATGAAGCCCAACTAAATTATGCTACTACTGAGAAAGAATTCTTGGCTATAGTTTATGCACTGGAGAAATTTAGATCTTATCTCATTGGATCTAAACTCATAATTTATACAGATCATGCAGCTATAAAGTACTTATTGACAAAGCTAGACTCAAAGCCACGGTTAATCAGGTGGGTGTTTTTTTTTACAAGAATTTGATGTAGAGATTCGTGATAAGAAGGGAAGTGAAAATTTAATTGATGATCACTTATCTCGGTTGGTCAACAATGAAGTAACAAGCAAAGAAAAAGAAATCTGGGAGTCTTTTTCAGACGAAACTCTCTTGTACATTCAACAGAGGCCATGGTTGCTGATATGACTAATTTTAAAGCTGCATGAGTTATGCCTGAGGAATTAAATTGGCAACAGAAAATTTTCCGATGCCAAGCAGTTTATATGGGATGATCCGTATTTATTCAAGATTGGAGAAAATAATCTTTTGAGAAGATGTGTGACAAAGGAAGAAGCTGAAGAAATCTTGTGGCATTGTCATAATTCTCCTTATGGAGGTCACTATAATGGAGAGCGAACGGCTGCAAAAATTCTTCAGTCAGGATTTTATTGGCCTACTGTGTTTAAAGATGCTCATAGTCATGCTAGGAATTGTGACAAGTGTCAAAGGACAGGGGCTATTTCAAGAAGACATGAAGAGCCATTACAGAGTATTCTGGAAGTTGAAGTTTTTGATTGTTGGGGTATTGACTTTGTTGGGCCTTTTCTACCATCATTTAATAATGAATATATTTTGGTGGCTATTGATTATGTGATTAAATGGGTTGAAGCTCTAGCATGTCCGAAGAATGATGCTAACACGGTGATTAAATTCTTGAAAAGGCAAATTTTCTCACGGTTTGGAACTCCTAGGGTACTTATCAGTGATGGGGGTTCTCGTTTTTGTAATGCTAAGCTTGCCAAGGTACTTAGACATTATGGGGTAAAACATAAAGTGGTTGCACCTTATCATCCACAAACAAATGGTCAAGCTGAAGTCTCTAACAGGGAAATCAAGAGGATATTAGAGAAGACAGTTGCTTTTTCAAGAAGAGATTGGTCACATAAATTAAATGATGCTCTTTGGGCGTACAGGAAAACTATGAAGACTTCCATGGGGTTATCACCTTTTCAGATGGTATATGGGAAAACATGTCACTTGCCAGTAGAGATGGAACATAAGGCTTTGTGGACTTTGAAATTTTTAAACTTTGATCCCCATGAAACACAAAGCAAACGTAGAAATTAACTGTTGGAGCCTGAAGAGATGCGATTACATGCATATGACTCATCCAGGAGTTATAAAGAAAAGGTGAAATTTTGTCATGACAGAAAATTGATAAAGAAAGTCTTGAATCCAGGATAGCAGGTGCTATTATTTAATTCATGGTTGAAGTTATTTCCTGGGAAGTTGAAATCATAATGGCGGGACCTTTTGTGATAAAGCGTGTATACCCAAATGGAGCCGTGGAATTAGAGACTCCGAATGATGATGGTAAGCAGCGTAGTTGGGTGGTAAATGGTCAGAGGCTCAAGCATTATTTGGGAGGAGAGGTGGAGCAATTCTCCACGGTAATGATGTTGGTGGATCCATGAGGTTTGGGTCAGGCTCGTGTGATGAGTCGATATTTTATTGATTTCACTTAGTTTATTGTACTAGAATTAATCAGGGAATTGTGCTTAAATGTCCGGTATTTTCCCGTTTTCGCTAATAGTGCTTAATTTGACTGGAAATTCTAATTTTAATTAATTTGAATATTCTGGATTAATTAATTGCAATTTTAATTGCAGGAAAAATTTTGGAGATATATTTTGGAGCATTGGGAGGAGAGAAAATAAATTCAAGACTCTCCAATTAGACATTTTAAATTTTAGTTATATTGTAATTTAATTGTTTAAACTTTTTGGACAAACTTTTGTACATTGGGCCATTAAAAATATGAAGGGCCCAAAGATTGTAAGACACTTAGCACCACCTAGGGTTTTAGGGTGGACCCCATATTCACATTTTAGACACACAACTCACGACCTTGCTATGTGAGCCGCCACTTTCTTTACACTTTTTCAGAGCTTGAACGTTTTCTTGGTTTTTTTTTTAGCAATGTTGTTCACGGTTTTTTCCAGGGAATGATGGACGATGGTTTCATGCTTGAATGAAAGAAGCATTTTTTCAATTTTTTTTCTATTGTTTTGCAATGTTGGACCCCATATCTTTAGCATTGAAGAGTGTGTGGTATTATGTAAGCATAGTCCATTAACGCTGATTTTATAAGGATGCCTATTTTATTCATGCTTTCAATGTTATTCACATGGTCACGTCAACTAGCATTTAAGGAGGAAACATTTCTTGTTTTTTTTGCATTTCATTGTTGAAAGGTGTCACGGTTGTGCTTTTGGTCACGGCCTGTAAGCAGGTTATTCACCCTATGTTTTAAGTGTGCAGCCACCACACGCATAAGCATATATGTTGGATTTTCAATTGGAAAAAGGGGCGGCAACACACGACATTCATTGGGGGAGAAGCACAATGTGACATCCTTGCTTGGAACACGCACGTCGGTGATTTATTCACTTGGAGAAAAGATAGGATTTGATTTCATTTTGTTTGGAATATGTTGATTTCAATTTTCTTTCTTTTAAAAATCAAGTTCTTCGACTTTAGATATGGTGCAGATTTTTTTATCCATTCCATTAGTTTCCTTTCTCTTAGAAAAGTGTTAACGGTGATTTTAATTTGCAAGCTGCACTGGCTTTCATTTGCTTTGGAAAAATGTTGATTTGCATTTCAATTAGAATGTTCATTTCTTTTATTCCAACCGCCACCAGTGAATTATTACTTTGTTTTCCTTTGAAAAAGGCACACGGGTAGCATATAGTATGTTACATCTAGGATTTCATTTTTTATTTTTTTTAAGAAGCTTTGATACGTTTTCAATCTGGAGAAGGTGTGCAGCTAGTGACGACACATTCATTTCCTTTTGGAGAAAAGCGAAACGGTGCCTCATTATGAGGTGAATCACGTATTCACAATTTCATTTGAATTTGGGTGAGCACTGTCACAACAATGTCACGTTCAAGGGAAAGGAGCTCCAACAGTTTACTTTTTGCATTTTAATTTATCACACATGCATTTGATTTTACTTCCAAGTTTCATTGTGCATTAATTTTTTTTAGTTTAAGTGTTGCATTTTTATAGCTTCATTTGTGTTTGGATAATTATCTATTGCATTGTTCAATTTACTTTTTATATTCACTATGTTGTCTATTGTGTTCGGTTTATCGTTTCATTATTGTTGTAATCTGTAAAACCCTTTTGTTAGTAAAACTGTTAATCACTTTTTATAGTGATTAACGACTGTACGTAGATTCTGTTGAATCAAACCAGTATAAAAATTACTCGTGTGATTTTCTACTTCCTACAATCTTTAATTTTATTTGCACATCAACTGGTCTATAAATTTTCTCCAAGAAAATTTATTTCCAAAAACTGACCATTTTAATTTAAAAAGTGACTGAACACGCTTTCCGCTTACTCTAAGTTTTATTCTGTTGCGTTATACTCTATCTCATAACGATACCGATTGTTCCAACAATAGGTATCAAAGCTTGCTTTGATAGTTTTTCAAAAATTTCGAAAATGGCCAGTCACAATCAAAACCTTGTATATGTCGAAGGTGCTTCTATTAACAGACCACCACTGTTTACTGGTGATAACTATGCGTTCTGGAAAGTCAAAATGGGAATTTTTATGGGGTCTGGTGACAGAGGCATCTGGGAAGCTGTACAAAATGGTCCTTTTATTCCTAAAAGCACAGTTGATGGTGTAAAGGTAGAAAAACCATATTTTAATTGGAATGCTGAAGAAAATAGACGAGCTCAGTTTGATATTAAAGCTCGCAATATTATTTCATCTGTTGTTGTACATGATGAATTCTATAGAATTTCAGTGTGTAAGACAGCACAGGAAATGTGGGAAGTCCTCAGAGTCACACATGAAGGAACAGAGGACGTGAAACGTGCAAGGAAGAACACTCTCATTCAGGAGTACGAGATGTTTAGAATGCAACCTGGAGAAACAATTTCTGATGTCCAAAAACGCTTCACCCACATAGTGAACCACTTGACTGGGTTGGGTAAGACCTGTGATACTGATGAATTAAATGTTAAAATTCTAAAATCATTGGATAGGTCTTGGCAACCAAAGGTGACTGCCATCTCGGAGTCACAAAATCTCTCTCAAATGACGATGCCAATTCTATTTGGAAAGCTTCGTGAGCACGAGCTTGAGTTGAAGAGATTGACTACTGAAGAAGATCAAGGCAAAAGAAAGACACTAGCCTTCAAGTCTGAGATCTCTAAAGGAAAGAGCTCTAAAACTTTTGAAGATGATGATTCTGATGATGAAGAGAACGTGAGCCTCATGATAAAGAAATTTGCCAAGTTTATGAAGGCAAAAGGAAAGGACAAATTTCGTAAAGAAAGGAGAGAAAATCAAGAATCTCCTTCAAGTGTAAAGTGCTATGGATGTGGAGAAAGAGGACACATGAAAACTGAGTGTCCAAAGAACAAGAAAAGTGAAAACAAGATGGAAAGAAAATTTCAAAAGAAAAAGAAAGCTTACATAGCTTGGGAAGACAATGCTTCCAACTTAACAAGCTCAAGAGATTCAGATGAAGAAGCCAATATTTGTCTAATGGCTGACTCAGAAGATACTGGAAGTCAAGTAAGTGATTCCAGCTTTGAATCTAGTTAATTAGACTTGTAAAAGGCTTTCTTTGAATTATTGAATAAATCTGAAAAACTTGATGTTGCTCATAAAAAGCTTAAGAAATAGCACAATGAATTGAAATTGAAATATGATAAATTGCTTGATGATGAAGTTGTTTTAAGAAACAAAGTTAATACTCTAGAAACAAATTTGGTTGATGCAAATGCTACTATTGAACCTGTTGAATGCCTATCTTGTAAAAGTCATATGTTTGATATTGACATACTTGAAAACTTACTTGCAAAGGCAACCAAAACTAGTTCACATGCTATGACAAACCTCAATAGAAGCTATATTAAAAATAGAAACATGCATCAAAATAATAAGTCCAAAGTAAGAAGAACTCGTAGAGTTTCGGTTGAAAAAGGGACTTTTATTAAAAATAAAGTAAGTAATGTTTATTGTTTTTACTGTATGAAAAATGGACACACATCAAACAAATGCAACATTAAACATTTTGGTGTTCCAAATGGTAAATATGCATGGATTAAAGTAGTAAAATGATATATACTTGCATGAACTAACCCCAAGGACCCATAATGAGATTGGGGACCTAAAATTCTTGCTAATTTGTTTTGTAGGAACCTACTAAGTCAAAGAAGTCATTGTGGTATCTTGACAGTGGTTGCTCAAGACACATGACCGGTGACAAGAAAAGGTTCATCTCCCTTAAGAAGAAAAAGCAAGGATTTGGGACTTATGGGGACAATAACAAAGGTAAAATCATGGGTGACGGAGACATTGGAGGAGGAAACACATTAACTATAAGAGATGTCTTTTGTGTTGAAGGCCTCAAGCATAACCTCTTAAGCATAAGTCAATTATGTGACAAAGGTCTCAAGGTGATGAGGATTATTTAAGGGAAGCTCTTGAAGAGATGTATCTAAATGAGAACTATCCTCTAGAACTTGAAGAAACACCTCAAGCTGTTGATTCTAAAAGCTATCAACAACCAAGAAGACTATCCTTGGACAACATCATTGGAGACATTTCAAAAGGGGTAACTACTAGACATAATCTTAATCATTTTTGTCTAACTGTAGCTTTTGTGTCTCAGATAGAACCCAAGAGTATAAAGGAAGCTCTTCAAGATGATAAATGGTGCGTTGCTATGCAAGAAGAGCTAAACCAATTTGAAAGGAATGAAGTCTGGGAACTTATTCCGAAGCAAGATAATTATCAAGTTATAGGAACCAAATGGGTGTTTAGAAACAAAGCAAAGGGCTACTGTCAAGAAGAAGGTATAGACTATGATGAAACATATGCACCGGTAGCCAGGTTAGAAGCAATTAGATTATTACTTCCATATGCATCTTTGATGAAATTTAAATTGTATCAAATGGATGTGAAAAGTGCGTTTTTAAATTATTTATAAAAGAAGAGGTATATGTTAGTCAACCTCCTGGTTTTGAGGATTTCAAATTTCCTGACCATGTGTATAAGTTGAAAAAGGCCCTATATGGTCTTAAACAAGCACCTAGGTCTTGGTATGAAAGACTTAGTACCTTCTTAATTGATAATGATTTTTTCCAGAGGAAAGGTTGATTCAACCTTATTCATTAAAAAAGTAGGTAAACATATCTTAATTGTGCAAGTTTATGTAGATGATATTATATTTGGGTCAACTGATGACTCTTTGTGTGAGGAATTTGCAAAAATAATGCAAGGTGAGTTTGAGATGTCTATGATGGGTGAGCTGAATTTCTTCTTAGGACTACAAATAAAGAAAATGAATGGAGGTACTTTTATCTCCCAAACCAAATATTGTAGAGAAATTCTTAAGAAATTTGGTATGGATACGTGCAAAGAAGCTAATACACCTATGGGTACTTCATGCTATTTAGATAAGGATGAATCTGGAAAAGGAGTAAATGAAACTATGTTTAGAGGCATAATAGGATCCTTACTGTACTTAACTGCTAGTAGACCAGATATTATGCAAAGTGTGTGTGTGTGTGTGCTAGGTACCAAGCAAATCCTAAAGAATCTCATCTGACTGTCGTCAAGAGAATCCTAAAATACCTTAAGGGAACTACTTCTTTTGGACTTTGGTATCCATCTGATGCTTCACCTAGTTTAATAGGTTATTCTGATGCAGACTATGGTGGTTGTAAAATTGATAGGAAAAGTACTAGTGGAATATGTCATTTTCTGGGTTGTTCTTTGGTGTCCTGGCACTCAAAGAAATAAGTGTGTGTAGCCTTGTCTACCACTGAAGCTGAATATATTGTTGTTGGCAACTGTTGTGCCCAAATTCTTTGAATGAAACAGCAACTGGAAGACTTTGATATTTTCCTTGATAATATTCCTTTAAAGTGTGATAATACTAGTGCTATAAATCTGACTAAGAACCCCATAATGCACTCAAGAACCAATCACATTGAGATTAGACATCATTTCCTAAGAGATCATATTCAAAAGGGGGATTGTCAAATTGAATATGTTGATACCTTACATCAATTAGCACTACCTAAGGATAGATTTTTTGAGCTTAAAAGAGAGTTAGGAGTATTAGATATGTCTTAGGATCAAAACTTATGAAAATTTTAGTATTTTCGAAAATTTTACACTTCATAATCGATTATCACAAGGCAATAATCGATTATTTAAACTCAAAACTCAAATCTGGGAAACCTTGAACAGATAATCGATTATCATGCAATTTCTGGGTAGTGATTATTGAGCAGATAATCGATTATCACGAGCCATAATCGATTATCACACTAACAGTTTCAAAAATAGAGTCGTTGGAGCCTCCCATAACGGCTATAAACGGCCATAAACGGCTAGTTTTTCGATTTTTCTTATAAATAGTCCTCCATAATCGATTGTTAGTCACTCCTTTGCACCCATATACTACTGAAATCAAATCAACAACCAAAAACCTCTCCATTTTTCTTCATTCTCTCAAAGTCTCACTCCCTTAAACTTCCTCCATGGCTGATTCAAGAAGACATCGCCGCAGAGCTGCTGGAGCATCTTCTTCCTCTCAGTCACGACCTGCAACCTTAGATGGATGGATCTCAGATCCAGAAAACATGAGGATTTTGTGAATTCAGGGCAAGAAATGAGAATCATGGCGGTAAAATATATTCGCCTTGACTTTTTCCATTTCTATGGTTTTCAATTTCCAGATCTTTTTGCTGGTAAAGGACTCACGCATCTGGTAGAGCAAAAAGGTTGCATTTATCCTGATCTCATAAGAGTTTTCTACTTCAACTTGAGATATCGAGATGGGATTATATCCACTAAAGTGAAGGGTGTCCGCATTATTTTAGATGATGATGTATGGACCAACGTTGCACAACTTACCATCTGGGATGATGCTGTGAAAGTTCATCTAGGAATTCAAGATTTCAACAGGTTGATGACTTTCCAATCCTTCTTGCGTCATCCTGAACAACAGACCAACCGAAGGCAATTGGTTGTTGGAGGTTTCAAGGGTGAAGAAAGGATAGTTCACTACTTAATTGTATGGATACTATGTCCTAGACCAACCAACCATGCTCAATACTCTGAGCAGGATCTACTTCTTCTGTATGGGATCCTAAATCACATACACATCGATTGGCCTGCTCTCATTGCTGACACAATGGTAAAAGCTAAGAAATCTCATTCTTATCAATTTCCCTATGCTCTTCTTATTTCTAGAATTTTGGAGTACAAAGGTGTTAATGTTGAAGGAGAACTTGTTCAAGCCATTCAAGTTGTTGGCTCAGAAATTGGAGATACTACCTTTCGTCAGATGGGAGTCATTACCAGAGGAAGAGTTCTCATCAGCAAAGATGATGACCATCCTAATGAAGATGAAGATGATGACATGGATACTCATATGGCAGAACTAGTTAGCGTTGCTGCTCCCTCTAATGCTGGTCCATCAACCATGCCCTCATCCTCCTCATTCTCCATGGAATAACATTTTGCTAGATTATCTGCGCAAATAGAGAATTTAAGTCTACCACAGAAAACACACTTTGAAGGGGTTTATGAGTGGCAGAAATGTATTGATGAATACCTGGTTGATCAATTTCTTGATCTTGATGTTCGCCTATCCAACATAGAGTCTCACCTCAACCTTCAACCACTTGAGAGATCCCCTAGCCCTAAGTTTTAGAGATAGGTTTCTATGAGAGCATATTTTGTTGTTTGCTTGCTATTTCATCTATGTTATGATTATGTTGGTTTCTTGTTTCTTCTTATGATGTAGTCCTTCTTTTCATAAATAAAATGATCTTTTAATTCTATGCATACTTTGTTTATTTGAGGGGGAGATCATATTTAGGGGGAGCTGTTTCCATTAAAATCTTTTTGCTTATGATCAAAAAGGGGAAGAAGAATAATATAAGGGGGATAAGTATAATTTGATACAGGTATTGCTAATTGTTTTGTTTGTGTGTTAGCTTGTATGTTTTACAGGTAAGCCAAGCCAAAGTTGCTTTTAAAATTAAATTTTTGATCATCATCAAAAAGGGGAGATTGTTACCAATAAGGAGTATTGGTAAAACTTGAAGACAATTGTTTTGATGATGCTGCAAGAAGCTTTAATTGAACAGGATGTTAGATTTATTTAAAAGCAATTTGTAAAGATTAAATGTAGTAGCAAAAGCCTTGTAAACTTTGTAAAAATTGCATTTTTAACTGCAATAATCGATTATGGAATAAATGTAGTAGCAATAATCGATTCTTTGTGGCAATAAACTTTGCAATAATCGATTTTTAACTGCAATAAATGTAGTAGCAATAATTGATTATCACAAGTCATTCAGGAATAATCGATTATCACCTCATATAATTGATTATCACTTTTTTGAAAAACCTGTAACGGACTTGAATAATCGATTATCACTTACAATAATCGATTATTTGTGGCAGTTGGGACTTGACCTTTGATATTCAGAGTAGTTGGCTATATATTGGTTTTCTGAGAAGTTCAGAAGCAACTGTTTTTTAACTAAGGCTTAGCAGAATACTGTTTGTCAGAGGAAGTTCTCAGAAGCTTGTTCAAAGTTCCCTTGCTTTGTCTCGTGAACAGGAGAGGCTCGCGTGTCGTGTGTCGAGAGTCGGAGCAAGCTCTCTTCGAGTTAGGAAGGTGCTCTGCCTAGTCTCGTGAATAGGAGAAGCTCGCGAATCGTTGGTTGATTGTCGGAGTGGTTCTCTACGAGTTGGCAGAGTGTTCTTCTTCCGGTTCGTTCATTGAAGGAAGGTTCAATCTTACCATTTATTCATTACTGTTGTAATCTGTAAAACCCTTTTGTTAGTAAAATTGTTAATCACTTTTTATAGTGATTAACGACTGGACGTAGATTCTATTGAATTGAACTAATATAAAAATTACTCGTGTGATTTTCTACTCCCTACACCCTTTAATTTTATTTGCACATCAACTCTTCGATAAATTTTCTCTTAGAAAATTTATTTCCAAAAACTGACCATTTTAATTTAAAAAGTGACTGAACACGCTTTCCGCTTACTCTAAGTTTTATTCTGCTGCGTTATACTCTATCTCAGAACGATACCGATTGTTCCAACAAAAGGTTCAAGTTTGGAGTTGTATTGGGAAAGTTAAATGGTAAGGTAAAAGCATTGAGCTCAAGTGGTGAAAAAGAAAAATGCATGAGAAAGAAAGAAAAAGAAAAGAAAAGAAAAAGCATGAAGTGAGCTCAATGTAAAAGTAAAAGGGAAGAAGTTGGGAATGAGTAAGATTGGTGAAAAAGAGAGTTGTGCTTGAACTTTGAATGTTAATATAGCTCTTTTAACTCAAGGATTTTGTTATCCAGAAAAACCAGTTTTTCTTGTTAGCCTAACCTCATTACAAGCCTTGGAAAAGTCCTTGTGATGGCATTTGCATGTGAAGATTTTGATTCTTTTAGATGAATGGCAATATTGTTTTATGTGACATGTGAATAGTAAAGAGTGGAGTGTCCTATTAAACACTTGAGTGATTGAGTGAAACACTTGCTTGGTGAGAATTGTTGAAATCCATGTTTACATCTATGCTTAGTGGATTGGTCATTCATGAATGAAACATCTGTTGGAACTTATGTGCTTATGTGAACCAAATTGGATTGAAAACATGCATACATCTTGATAGGATTCCACTGAAAATCTGAATTGAATAAAAGACCTGTTGTGAGGAAAAGGATTTTTGGAAAATATTGAGCTATTTGATGATGAAGTGGAAAGCCAAGTTTTGTTTTTTTTTTTTGCTTGAGGACAAGCAAAGTTCTAAGTTTGAGGTTGTGATAACGGTCTAAAAATTGTTATTTTCATGCATAAATTTAATATAAAAACACACCATTTGTAGCTTAGAATGAGCTTAGAACTAAGTAAACCACTTAAGTTTAGTCACATGAGAGTGAAAAGTTGTTTTTGGAGATATTATGCTTGTTTTGCAGGGTTTTGATGAATATTAAGGATGAAAGTGAAGTAGGAAGGTCATAGACTCAAGAAAAGAAGAAGAAAAAAAGAGTCTATGGACCGCTCAGCGCCAAATTGCTAAGCGTCCTAATGCGAGGAGCAGCACTGCCTGGCACCCAGGCAGTCACGCTGAGCGCCTAGAACGATTAGAGGCAAACAGCTCAGCGGTGAAATTGGCCGCTGAGCGGTGGCGCGACTCGAAGGGAAACCGCTGAGCGGTGCACTTAGCCGCTCAACGGTGATCTGTTTTTATGGGCTTGGATTCTGTTATCTTTTTGGCCTATATATAGCCCCAGTGCGACTTGAAACCCTAATCTTTGGCAGAGGGAAACGTCCACAGCAACTCTACAACCTTTGGAGGTCGTTCTTTGGATGCTTAGGCTCCAAACTACTAAATCTAGGGTTATTTCTTCCATTCTTTCATTGTATTTCATCTAGTTTCACCGTGATTATGGTGAACTAAAACCCTTTGTTGTTGGGGAACAATGTAATCTTTTGAAACTCTAATTTATCCAAATTCTTATTTATTATATATGCTTGTCATATGCTTGGTTTATCAATTGTTGGGTTCCTTACCTGTACTTAATGCTTTTATCGTTTAACTCATTCGGTAACTGTTGTTTGTCTTTATTGATATGGGAACGTACAGTAATGTCATGAACTGGGGGGAATTCCTTGAGTATTTTGCTTCCGCTCATTATGCATTATTAATTACTAGGGGGGACTAGGGATAACAACCCGGTAATTAGTAATAGGCTCTTTTCACTAAGGGATTGGGTTAAGGGTAGACCAAGAAATTTTGCATGGAAATTGGATAAACAAGCAAATTAAATAAGAAGAGTAGATATATGAGAGTGGATAAGATGAAATTGTAAACCCAACAACACCATCCATCCATAGTTTTTCCTCAACCACTGATTCATTGCATTTGCATGTTTACTTTTGTTTTGCCTTAAAAACCCTAAAATTAATTTCTTTTCAAGTCTTATGCAATTGGTTTATACGAAAGTTAAGGCCTAAGATTCCTTAGGGAAAGGATACTTGGACTTACCATTTATTATTACTTGATAACGATCTGGTACACTTGCTAGGGACTTAACATATGTATTGTTCACAGAGAAGCATGAATGATATTGCCTGAGTCTTGATAATTGATTGAATTGCATGTTTATGTCATATGATCAAGGCCATGTTTGGAAGCCCTTACTTTGCCAAATTTTCGCCCAAAGTGCTTTAAATGTTATATCCTTTTTTAACCTTAGCCTTAAACAGGATGAAAACCCTTGATTTGAAATTATTTACCTTGAGTTGGTTGAGACTAATTGTATGTGTTGAAAAGGTTCAAGTTTGGGGTTGTATGGGGAAAGTTGAAAGGAAAAAATAAAAGCATTGAGCTCAAGTGTCGAAAAAGAAAAATGCATGAGAAAAAGAAAGAAAAAAAAGAAAAGAAAAAGCATGAAAAATGAGCTCAATGTAAAAAATAAAAGAAAAGGGAAGAAGTCGGGAATGAGTGAGATTGGTTCAAAAGAGATTGGTGCTTGAACTTTGAATGATAATATAGCTCTCTTTACTCAAGGATTTTGTATTCTAGAAAAACTAGCCCGGCCTCATTACAAGCCTTGGAAAAGTCCTTGTGATGACATTTGCATGTGAGGATTTTGATTGTTTTAGATGAATAACAATGTTTTTTTATGTGACATGTGAACAATAGAGAATGGAGTGTCCTCTTAAACACTTGAGTGATTGAGTGAAACACTTGCATGGTGAGAATTGTTGAAATCCATGTTTACATCTATGCTTAGTGGATTGATCATTCATAAATGAAACATCTGTTGGGAAAATATGTGCTTATGTGAACTGAATTGAATTGAAAGCACGCATGCATCTTGATAAGATTCCACTGAAAACCTGAATTGAATAATAACTTGTTGTGAGGAAAATGAGTTTTGAAAATGTTGAACTATTTGATGAAAAAGTGGAAAGCCAAGTTTTGTCTTGTTTGCTTGAGGACAAGCAAAGTTTTAAGTTTGGGGTTGTGATAACGGTCTAAAAACTGTTATTTTCATGCTTAAATTTGATATCAAATCACACCCTTTATGGCTTAGAATGAGCTTAAAATCAAGTAAAACACTTAGTTAAGTCATGTGAGAGTCAAAAGTTGGTTTTAGAGATATTATGCTTGTTTTTACATTGTTTTGCAGGGTTTTGAGGTGAATTGAAGATGGAAGTGAAGCAAGGTGGACTTGGACTTGTGAAAGAAGAAGAAAAAGGATGAAAATAAGAGTCAAGTGAACCGTTGAGCGCCAGAATGGACCACTAAGCGTCCAATGCGATTAGAGGCAAATCGCTGACCGGTCCTGCGATTAGAGGCAAGCCGCTGAGCGGTTAAATTAGGCACTGAGTGGTTGTCTGCTGGTCTTGGGCTTAAATTCTGTTATTTTTATGCGTTATAAATAGCCCTAGTGTGATTCAAAACCCTAATCTTTAGCAGAGAGAAATGTCCACAGCAGCTCTACACTCCTTGGAGGTCGTTCTTTGGATGCTTAGGCTCCAATATACTAAATCTGGGGTTTATTCTTTCATTCTTCCATTGTATTTCATCTAGTTCATCATGATTATGGTGAACTAAACCCTTTGTTGTTGGGGAACAATGTAATCTTTTGAAACTCTCATCTATCCAAATTCTTATTTATTTTATATGCTTGCATATGCTTATTTTATCAATTGTTGGGTTCTTTACCTTTGCTTAATGCTTTTTATCGTTTAACTCATTCGGTAAATGTTGTTTGTCTTTATTGATACGGAGACGTACAATAATGTCATGAACTAGGGGGAATTCCTTGATTAAGCTAATATCGCCTAGAGATAGGGATAGGACGATCAATTGTATTTTGCTTCCGTTTATCATGCATTATTAGTTACTAGGAGAGGCTAGAGATAGCAAGCCGGTAATTAGTAATAGGCTCTTTTCGCCAAGAGATTGGGTTAAGGGTAGACCAAGAAAGTTTGCATGACAATATGGTAAATAGGCGAATTAAACAAGAGTAGATATAAGAGAGTGGATAAGATGAAATTGTAAACCCCAACAACACCATTCATCCATAGTTTCTTCTAGCCAATTGATTCACTGCATTTGCATGTTTACTTTTGTTATTTGCATACAAAAACCTAAAATCAATTTCTTATGCAAGGCATTGGGCTCTAGTTCCTTATGCAAGTTTGGGAGCATTTTAGCTTTATACCACTGAGCGTCAAGCTTGTACCGTTGAGCAAGAAAAAACGCGAACACTTCAGCACTAAGTGGTGGCAAAGCATCGGTAAGCACCACTTTTCACAGCAGGTTTGAAACAATTTAAATTGAGGTTGTTGAGCGGTATAAGGTGTCTTTGAGCATAAAGCTTTGTGAGAAGAATGACATTGAATGCCACAACTACCGTTGAGCGCTACCTTTTGCAAAATGTTTTGGTATTGAATGTCAGGATTGTCATCGAGCACTTTCTTTTGCGAAAGGTTTGGCGTTGAGTGTTAGTGTATATGTTGTGATTTTTTGATGTTTTAATTTATATAAGATGAATGAATATGGATGAGGTATTTTTCAAATGTATTATGGATTGATAACATGGTTGTGAATATGTATGATGAATGTTATGAAATAAATTTCAAGGAGAAATTTATTGTAGTGATTTCAATAGTGTATGTATTGATGTATGGATTCCTTATTAGGATGAGATATGTGGTAAAAGGAGCAAAAAGTGCAGTCTAAGGGATTTTCCTTGACCAAAGATGTTAATGGACTAACCTTGTGTGTGGTAAAGTGAAACTTATTGGCAATGACTCTACAAAGCAATAGAAGCTATCATAAGTGCATAACTCATGAGAATTTGATAATACATGTATCCAAATAAGTCTTGTACAGATGACTACATATGTTAGGACTTGTTGATATAAATGTTTGTATGTGTTAACATTTATGTACGTGTTGTGTGTTTTCTTTTTGGTATATAGGCTTACATTTTCTTTTTTATTTGTTTACCTATTTGTCATTCTTGTTTGTAATGATCACCTTATTAGTAGAACCTGATGAAAATGTTCTCATAGATCCAATGCAGAATGACAATGGTGTTGATGTGTAAACTTAGACTGTTTTATTTCAATTTATGTTAGTTTTTGAAAAACTTTATTATGATATTTAATCAATGTAATTATACCTTTTAAGAGTATGAAACCTTTTTTTATATATAATTTTTGGTGTTATAATTATATTTAAAATAATTGTCATAATATTATATATATATATATATATTAAATGTGTAATGTCTCCTTTAAAAAATTATATAATATTAAAACGAGATGTTATAATATTATTCCTTAATCCTCAATTATTTAAAGGGACATAAATAGTTACATTTGTAAGACTTTATTGTTTTCTTTTTATGATATGTGATTTCATTATAAATAATTATAAAATTAATGATTATTTATTTACTTGCATAAATGACCAAATAAACTTGATAATTTGAGGTTTAAAACAATTAACAAATATTTTCTCAATTTTAGGAATATTTTTCTTTCTTTGTCTTTCGTTGGTGTGGTTTTGTCTTAAGCTTGATCGGTGAAAAACGTTAATGAAAGTTAAAATAACATCTTGTTTAACAAGTTTTTGATGAAGATTTTGTCGATGAGACGAAGAAGAAGCTATTTCAATGCAATTGCTCCATGTTGAACTTTAGTGTAAAGGACATACCCCGCAATTTAAATTTCAAATAATGGAAACAATTCATTAAAAAAATAATAAATAATAAACATTAATACCATATCATATATGTGTATACATATTTTCATATCAATATATTAGTTTATATGCCACTTGATAGTAAATATTATATATACATCCAGAAAGTGGAAAATAAAATTTAATATATTTAAAAATAAGTTTAAGATATTAAGGATGTAAATGTTCATGGAATTGAATTTATCTGGTAGAGTATTTTTTATTTATTTAGACAATAATTTGTTAGCATTTTACAATAAGTAGTTTCTAGATTTCTAATCGTGACATTTGTGCAGTTTTCACATTACTTTTCTTACATGTTTGACGGAAAATATCATTAAAAGAAAAAGACTAAATGGAAAATGGAAAAAAGAAAAAAGTTACTTCTCCTAGTATTCTTCTTCAAGAAGTTGTTCCCATTTAAATATGGGAAAGGAAATAAGAAGAGAAATTTCCACGTTCTTTCGTTGCCAAGAGATGATGTTTATTAAGATAAGTTGGAATCATTTCTGCCAAGGCAGACAAAAAAGCGAATTCAGTCAACGTGACTAATAGACCAAACATTTCATTCCACCACTCTCCAGCTATTCTCATTTATTCCTTTCGAATTAAGATTAAAATAAACAAATATATATTTCTCTTTTAATCAACTCAACTATCTTTCAATAATCAAATTATAATATATACATATAACCTTAAATTAAATAATATTTCAAATATAATAATTAATCATAATGATGCTACTTTCGTATTCTTAATATCCATATTTCAATCAAAGTTATTTTACTTCAATTTTAAAAAAATTAGAAAAGTAATTCTAAATTTTAAAATAATAAAAAATATATATTTACATCCCCGTTTTTCACCTTTTATTCATTATATTTTTCTATCTATTTGTTCACACTTTTGTTGCTGTCAAAGTCTACAAAGTGGTCCCATTTTTCCTTCTCATAAATTATTTGAGTTTCTTTCTTCTTAATTTCAGAAACTATTATAACACAGTAATTATCCAATGAGAAAATGCCACGTCGTTTCTCACCGACAATGCTCTCACCTTCCACTAAACACTGACGTTTGCGTTGTGACGTCGTAGTACATTTTTAATGCATCATTTAAAACATATTTACTATGGTACGAAAAAAATACTAATTACAATTTTCTTAACCACATTGTAATTGGTTAAAATTTATTTAAAATTATAAGATCATTTAAAAATATTAAATAATAAGCGAAATAAATACAAATTTATAGTTCTGTTATTAAGTGGTCGTGTCAAAAAGATATTCATCATTTATCGTATAAAAGAGTTTATAGATTCTATATAATAAAGAGAAAAAAAAAATTAAGGAAACTAAAGTAAAGAGTGATTTTTACATTATTGGGGACTTTTTTTTTTTACATGAATTTCAATAAAGAAATTAAAATTTTGTTAGAATATAAACATGATTAACTATTAACATGTATAGTATAATATGTGTTTGTATCAACATAACATTAAAAATATTTATATTGCAATTAAAGAGACTACTCACATGCATGGTGATGCACTTATATATTCATTTTAATTTTAAATCCATTATTTTCATTTTTGTTAAATAAAAGATAATGTGTTTCATTTTCTTAACATTAAAATGTTTAACAATAAAATTGATAATGATCATTAAGTCTGTGTTCACTTTCAAGTGATTTCTTGTTCATGAACGCTAGCGAGCGATTGATTAAAAAAAGTGTGTTCATTTGCGATGCATTGCGAGCGAGGAATTGAAGGTAACAGAGGTATTTCTGTATTGTAGCGTGTCACTCGCATATTTGCGAAGATCTAGAGGGATGAAGGATGTATTCTCTAAAATGCCCCTTTTTATTTGAAATAATTCCCACATGCCATTAACCATAAAATATAAGAACCCACCTCCTTGCACTGCAGACTTTCACTGTGCATTCACGAGTGAGAGCTACGGCCACTGAAGAACAGTGAAGATTTCTGAGCTTCTTCTAAAACATTGCTTGATTCAGCCATGGTCATGTTGCACACACAGAAAAGATTCCTTCCTGCACCATTGACAATACACTACACTGAGACATATACAGAAGCTTTTTGACCGAAGATGTATTAATATGGTGTATTTGGTTGTGTTCGTTCATCGAGAAGAAGAAGAACATTTTCTTATGTGCATGTGTTGAGTGCGGAAGAGAAGAAGGAAGAGAGAGGTGGCTGAAATAGGTGTGAAGAAGAGAAAGGTCAGAGTAGGTGAGGTTCCATACCATTGTTTTCTTCTTTGTATGGTATGTTTGTGTAATATTTACAGGGGTAGTGGTAGATGAAGAAGCTGAGGTTGGTGGATCATACGCTGTCATGAAGAAGAAGATGATGCAGGTGCATTCGGTTAAAGGAGGAAGATGAAAAAGCTTTGGTGGAAGATGAAGAAAGGAGTGATTGCAAGCGTATTGGGTGACGAAGACAAAGGGTGGTCTGTTTTGAAGGGAAGGAAATGGCTGGCATGTGGTTAAAGATGAAGAAGGAAGCTCGGGTGCCGTATTCGATTACACAAAGTTCATGTATCCGATTACACAGAAGCACGTATCTGGTTGCTTCTTCTTCTTGTGTGAAACTAGGTGCTGTATCCGATTCGCAGAAGCACGTATCCGCTTACTTCTTCTTCTCGTGTGAAATTGGGTGTTGTATCCGGTTAACTGCGAGTTGTATCCGGTCACTTCTTCTTCTTCTTCTTTGCATGAGCTGCATGAGCTGCTTCTCGTCTTCTTTGACCCTCGCATGAAGCATGAGCTGCATGAGCTGCTTCACGTCTTCTTCGACCCTCGCATGAAGCATGTACTGCATGAGCTGCTTCACGTGATGGACGCTGCTGTTTGCAGCTCCTGCTTGAAGAATCCTGCGTTGCTGCCACCGTGGGCCGTGAAGAATGTTGGAGCTGTTGTTGCCCGTGGGTGTGCATTAAGATGTTGCAGCATGAAGGCCACTCCTTTTTTTTCGTCCTAAGCTGGTCGTGTTTTGCTTTCTCCTGTTAGGTTGAACGTCTGCAACTGGACTTGCATGAAGGTGACGAAGGAGGACGATGGTGGAGGGGGAGGATGGAGACTGGGTGGGATGCAGAGTGTGTCGATGGTGACGAACCTGACGATGCACCACCATGCAGCAGCCTAACCTAATCCTATGTTTTGTTTGTGTTGTAGGTGAAGGAGTTGTAAAGGAATTTGTGTTTTGTTTGGTTTCCTAGAAAGGATTTTATTAGAAAAAAAATATAATTATATTTATTTTAACAATTTTATTTATTAACATTTAATAACATTAAATTATTTTTAATAATTTACGTCCATGTAATTAAACACAATAAAATAAAAAACAAAAAACATGCTTATAATCATTAATAATATTAATGATAATAATTAATAATATTAATAATAATAACTAATAATAATAATTAATAATATTAATGATAATAATTAATAATAATAATAATAATAATAATAGTTAATAATAGCATTAATAATAATAATTAATAATAATCATAATAATGATTTTTTCTCTTTATAATAATAATATTAATAATATTAATAATAATATTTATTACTATTATTATTATTATTTCAATTTACTAAATTACCATTTTTTTGTATTTTAAAAATTATTTTGTTTCTCCTTATAAACATTTTTATAATTAAATATAACATTAACAATTATCATTTTAAATTACTTTAATACCTAGGGACATTTTGGTAATCTTCAATTTCTACCAATTAAACAAATTTTTTAAAATTGTCACATCAATCAAATCCTACACTAATTCTCACAAACTTCACCCCAAATCTACTCTCAATTACCTTCAAATCCACTCAAATAAACACACACAAAAACCACCTTCAAATCTCCTTAAATCCACTCAACCACTCTCCCTCCAATTACCTCCAAGTAAACACACCCTAACTAAACCATATTAAATATATGTAGTAAGTGAAAAGTTACATCAATAATCAATCTTTATCCAACATTCGTTTTACATTATTAAAATTAATTTTTATTTATATCATAGTGAAAATAATTAACATCTGATAACAAATTTGATAAGCCTTTTTAGTAATTTTTATTATATATATATATATATATATATATATATATATATATATATATATAAATCACCTTCTTCCCCATCTCTCTTAAGTGACATAATTTATATTTCACCAACTCTTCAATAATTTTAGTACTGTTACAATGTCACAATCTATGGATCAACCTGACTATCACAGGTTTGCACTGAGCTGGGTTTTAAAAAATTATATTCTTTCATGCGGGCCAAATGTAAATCCGGCTCATTTAAACCCAACTCACCGGGTTGAACCCGTGGTGGGCTGGTTTGACCCAACAACCCACTTACCTAATTTTATTTTATTAAAATTTAATTTTAATTTTTTAAAGGAATATTTATTATTACTTTTTGCTTGAAAAAATTAGTTAAGTTCCTTATTTTCAAAACTAATTAAACATCCCATGTTGGGAGTGAAATTTGAGAGTGAAATTTGTTTAAATTTGAATTATAGAAAGCTTGTAATTTTTTTTATTTTAACAAAGTTGTAATTAAGTAAACCAACCCGTTTACCCACCAACCCGTGGTGGGTTGGGTCGAGTTTAAATTTTTCTAGCTCACTAATAAATGAGTCGGATTTGATTGACTTACTAAGTGATCAACCCGTGGTAGACATAATCGGGTCAGGTCAAATGACCCGTTTTAACACCACTAATATTTTTTATTTCCCTTAAATAAATAAGGAGCAATTTGAAGTCGACATAGAATGTAGTCATATCAACTTTTCCCAACACCTTAAACATTTTTTTAAGAGTTCAACGGTTAAAATCAATCCATAAAATAATTTTTAAAATGTAATTATCAGAAAATCATTAAACTTAAAATAGATAATAGTTTGTAATTGGATAATTATTATAAAGTCATTGAAATTACTTAATGAGTCCGACTATAGATTATTTCTTTTATTTCAATCTCTAATATTAATATATATATATATATATATATATTCACAATTGAAAAAAAAAATTATAATGTAAAATTCCAATTTTAACCCTTTATTACGTAAAAAATAAGGCATTATAAAATTGATAAAACAAAAATATTTATCTCAACTTATAAATATAATATTAATACAGTTATCTAAAAGAAAATAATTATAATATTAAATATATCTAAAAGAGATAAATGTAACTATTAAACAACCAATAATACATTTTGTAGCATCACCATCCTCTGTCAGAGATGCTTCAACACCTATTCTTCATATGCTCATACCAATAAGGTGAATATAGCAAAAGAAACAAATAACACACAAAAGATAAGTTGGTGTTCAAAAGAAAATTTCATAAACAATTTAATACACCAGATATTAAGTCAACATTTATAACATTCTATAACTCATAAACATATATAATCAGTTGATTCTACACTCAATTATTTGAATACATACTTTGACATATGTATTTAATATAAGTGTGCACTTGTAGTAGTATTTATACCCTATATAGTTATAAACGCACGAGTTATCATCCCATTATTCACGAGGTTAATCTTCCATACCCGAGATTAAAAGTCCAAGGTAAAGATCTCCTGTCATTCTCTCTCCCACCTCATTCATCTCTATATGAGTTGAATGGTTGGTAATATATCAGGATACCTACTTTCAGAATCCCCACATTTCAAATCACACACTAAAAACATCACCACTAATTCCTCCTTGGATTAGTTGCAACCATTTTCGATCACACATCACAAATTAGTCATCACATTATCATACATGAACACATGTCATACATACTCATAATCATATTATAAATCATTCATTATTTTTAACATTCACATAATCACGCTCATTAAACACATCATAAGAGGTATATTAAACTTAATTAAAATTTTGGTATTTTCACTCAGCCACCATATCTGTTTGCTTAGTGAAAGCTCGTGTGCTTAACCATCATATATGCTTGCTTAGTGAAAACACTCTCGCTCAGCTAGTATAATGCCTGATAACACACTTGTTCAACAACCAAATATGCTTGCTTAGTGAGAAAACCACTGAAATTTATATACTTAATTTTTTTTTTCAAAAGTAGCACAACAAGTATATTCTTGCCCAATAAGTGTCAAGTTAGTGAAACCTCAGATTTTTACTTCACCTAGCGAGTATATGCTTGCTCAGCGAGTCTGTATAATTTTGTAGAACAAAATTCTATATATCTATGCCATTCTAGCCTTGTAAAACCAATTCTCAGATCTTATGCATTTTAACAATACAATTCACTCAAAATACAAGCTCAATCATTCAATCATAGTAAAGTTTCAATCACATTATATCTAAGGCAATTCAAGCTTCCTAATTGAACTCGAGATGCCATATCTCTAAGACGACTTAATTAGGTAATTACCATACAAGCATATAGACATTAATTAAAATTTGCCTATCTAGCTTCCCTTATGACCAAATAACTTTAAGGTCCTAAAATAGCTCCAAAAGCTCAGGAAGTTCTATATACTCCTATGAAAGACAAAAACACGATCAGGGGCACATTTAGAATCACTAATAAATTAAAACTCAAACTGAATATTCAAAAGATACATACAAGCTGAACGGAGCCTACATGCAATAGATACGAGAAAAAAAAACCAAAGAAAAATAATTGAAAACTTAACAGAGAAACTAATCAAATTGAAGAGTTTGTCGCTAAAATCAATCCTAAATCTCGATTCTTCAATCAGATAAACTGAGAATGAGAAATCCTAATTATAAATTATAAAACTCTAGAAAAATTATTTATAAAAAATATATAGTTTAAAATAATAAAAATTATTTATAACAAAATCATTTATATTAAAATTATTTAATATTAAAATAATTGAGTGTATGTTTTTAAACCATCATATCTTTAAAATGTAAATATCTGTATCTTTATATAATAGAATCATTGTAAAAATCAATAATTTAATCTTACATTAAATTTATAAATAATAACTGTGTAATTTAATTACACCGTATATATATATATATATATATATATATATATATATATATATATATATATATATATATATTGACTATTTACTTTATATAATATTCGGACAAAATTCGAAATCTGAATTTTAAATAAAGAGAATTTTAAACAAAACCACTTTCTCCATAGTAGTGGAGAATATGGAAACTACTTGTATTTTCCTACGTGGACCAACACGAGTTAAAAAATCGATTTTTAAGCGGGTAAGAAACCAAGAATTTAGTTTTATTTTAAGAATATTATATAACAAACTTAATTTCTTGTTCTCAAAGAAAAAGATTAAGAAAGCTGGCAATTTTTCCATCTCTTTGTGAAGTTCTTCTGTGCGCTCTATAAATTTAGGCATTAACGCTGATTTTGTTGTCTCTGTTCTCATTCTGTAACTGTGCTTGTCCTAAGTTACAACCCACCACTGACTAAGATGGCAGCATCTGCGGATGTCACCCACGATGTTGTCTACCTTCTCTCTTCACCCGAAAGGGACTATCTTCTGAGGAACAACGGCGATCAGGTAACACCTTCCAAACTTTTATAATAAGTTTTCCCTTTTCTGTTTGTTTTGGAAAGCATCTGACAGGCATAAGGGGTCCCTCACTTTACTTTGCTTTTAACTTTAATTGTTTCTGCTTTTATCGTGGTTTGTTTTGGTTGAGGAACCCATTTTGTCTGAAGTTTCAGTATTGTTTTTTCGATCATATGTGATGGAAGGTTAAGGGATTATTCATGGATTTCATGAGATTTTGGTCAGTGGCATGGGTAACGGTTTGTTTTACACAAATACCTATTATGTTGACTTGATTGTGCATATGTTGTTTTTGTTGATGTGAAATGTAATTAAGAGTTGGGGTCAGATAGGCTGCTGAATCAAACGAAAATGTGATTTTTGTTAAATTTAATTCTATGTCTTTTGGGAGGGTGTGGAGCTGGAGGATGGGTTAATACGATTTTAAAAAATGAGGACTGATTTGTTTGGAACGGTAATTGCTCATTCTATTCTGATGAAAGGAATGGTAATTCCATTTTGTTTGAATTTTTTGTCATTTTAATGAACCAAGTGTGACTGGGTTTACCAGTGGTTGGATGCAGTGCTTTATTGGACATTGCAGCTCATATAATTTTGAAGGGATAGCTTTATTGAATGAAGAAAAATCATGTTCTTTTGGTATAGACTGAAAATTTTGGTTTCATATGCTCTATTTTGGAATTGACAGGTGAAAATTGAGAACTTGAAGGGAAAGAAAGTTGGTATATATTTTTCGGCATCCTGGTGTGGTCCCTGTCGAAAATTCACGCCAACTTTGGTGGAGGCATACGATGAGGTTGTGTCAAAAGGTGACTTTGAGATCGTTTTTTCTTCGGCTGATGAAGATGACGAGGCTTTTAAAGGTTACTTTTCCAAGATGCCATGGCTTGCAATTCCATTTTCTGATTCGGAGACACGCAGCCGCCTTGATGAATTGTTTCAAGTGAGGGGTATTCCCAATCTCGTGTTACTTGATGAAACTGGCAAAGTAGTGACTGAAGATGGAGTTGATATTGTACGTGAATATGGTGTTGAAGCATACCCCTTTACATCAGCAAGGATCCAAGAGTTGAGAGATCGAGAAGAGGAAGCTAGGAGGAACCAGTCCGTGAGATCACTCTTGATCTCTCCATCTCGTGACTTTGTTATATCATCCAATGGAAACAATGTAAGCTAGCAACTTCACTCTGTTTGTATGAGATTGCAGTTGCCATTAGTTAATGCTCGGTAGTTTGTTTACCACAAAACACATTGTTCATCTCCGAATTTGACTTTTCCTTTCATGTGCACGGACATAGGTACCTGTCTCTGAGCTTGAAGGCAAGACAGTTGGGCTGTATTTCTCTCATAATTCATTCGGACCAAGCAGTGACTTTACTCCAAAGCTTGTGAGAGTTTATGAGGAGCTGAAAGCCAGGGGGGAGAACTTCGAGGTTGTGTCGATACCCTTAGATGAAGATGAAGAATCATTTAAGGAAGTATTGGGAAGTGTGCCTTGGTTATCCTTGCCTTTCAAGGACAAATTCTGCGGGAAGCTGGCTCAGTACTTTGAGCTTTCAACCCTCCCCACTTTGGTTATCCTCGGGCCTGATGGGAAAACTCTTAATTCTAATGTTGCTGAAGCTATTGAGGATCATGGGGTTGTTGCATACCCATTCACTCCTGAAAAGTTTGCTGAGCTTGATGAAATTTTGAAGGCCAGGGAGGCAGCTCAAACCCTTGAGTCAATTTTGGTGTCTGAGGATCTTGATTTTGTCATTGGCAAAGATGGGGTGCAGGTAAATCTTTTTATATGACAAAAATTATGTTTAGTTCATTCCCTCTTTCCCTTCATTTATCTTCCTTTCATTCTCTTTGTTTTGGTATTAACAAGTTAGTACTGATTCCCATTTCAGGTTCCTGTGTCCGAATTAAATGGGAAGGTCGTCCTGCTATACTTTTCAGCACACTGGTGTCCTCCATGCCGCGCATTCCTTCCAAAACTTGTTGATGCATATCATGAGATTAAGGCAAAGGGCAATGCATTAGAAATTGTTTTCATCTCAAGTGACAAAGATCAAGCCTCCTTTGATGAATTTTTTGGAGGAATGCCATGGTTAGCACTTCCCTTTGGGGACTCTAGGAAGAGATCCTTGAGTCGCAAGTTCAGGGTATCTGGCATCCCCATGCTTGTAGCCATTGGATCAAGCGGCCGAACTTTGACAACTAAGGCTCGAGATCTGGTTTTGCAATATGGAGCTCGTGCATACCCTTTCACCGATGAGAAAATAAAGGAATTAGAGGCAGAAGAAGATGAGATTGCAAAGGGGTGGCCAGAGAAGTTGACACATGAAACCCATGAACATAAGCTTGCGTTGACACGCCGCAAGGTGTATTACTGTGATGGATGCAATGAACAGGGCCACGCATGGTCGTATTACTGTGAAAAGTGTGACTTTGATCTGCACCCAAAATGTGTGTTGAAGGAGGACAAAGGAAACAAAGATGATACTAACGTTGACAAATCGAAAGATGGATGGGTATGTGATGGAGAAGTCTGCAAAAAAGTCTGAAATCTGCTTGTCAAGCTTTTGGGTGATGATTACATGTTATGGTCTTTCTGATAAAATATATGGATAATAATACTTAGACATTATTTTTTTGACAATATTTAAACATCATCTACGTGTCAATATGTGATTGGTCTAAAATTATTGCACAATCAATAATAATAATAATCATAAAATTGATTGTGAAATAATTTTGGACCAATCACATATTGACACATGGATGATATTCAAATATTGTTAAAAAAATGTTGTCTAAATATCATTATCCAAAATATATATCTGCTTGTGACAGGGGTGGCGTGTCTTGCGAGTTATGCAGAATAATAGGAATGCTTGAATGTTGTATTGTGTTAATTATGGTCTTTAATATATGGTATTATAGTTTTTTACTCTAATTCTTCTTTTGAATAATTTGACTCTTCTAAAGTTGCCACTTGCTTCCACATGATTAAAATCTTCAATATTCCAAAGATATATCACATACGCGATACATGACTTTACCACAAAATTTACGATGGAGACAGTAGCCTAAATTGTGATTTTATTCATGTGTGTGAACTCTGCCTGATTTGGAGAAAAAAAAATCAATCTCTTATCGATGCAAGAGATGGTTTTGGCTCTGAATGTGACAAAAGCTGCAAGGAGCTTTCTTGATACTTTGATGGTCATCTTCATGCATATCATTTGTTGGTCATTATTGGACAGTTATTAGTATGTCACAGAATAAAAAATCATACCCCTTTGTTTTAATCAAGTTTGATGCATATGAGGAAACGTCGCTAACGGTACGTGACTTTCTTATAAACCTTGTTTATTGAACTATATTTCCAATTTCTTCAGAAGCCACAAGGGATTTTGAATGATAGAAAAAGTCCTATTTGATGACGCGATAAATGATAGAAAATGTCCTATTTTGAATGATAGAAAAAGTCCACAAGTGCTAAGCTTGGAATTGATGTTTTGAAAGGTGGAAGGAGGAAGAGGTTCGGTTAGGATATCAAGAAGTTGCAGAGCAGAGCAGTGTGTATAGGAAAGAACTTGACGGTGACTTATTGAACCTTTTCACGAATGAGATGGCAGTCAATTTCGATATGCTTCGTACATTCGTGAAAAACATAGTTGATGACAGTTTTAATGGCAGACATGTTATCACAGTAGATGGTGGTAGGGTGGGAGAGTAGGAGAAGTAGTCCTTCATAAGATTGGTGAGCCATTTAATTTCACAATCAGTTTGTGCAAGAGTACGATACTATGCTTCCGAGGAGCTACGTGAGATCGTTGACTGCATTTTGGATTTCCAGGAGACTGGTGAGTTAACCAAGTAGAAGATGTATCCAATGGTTGATTTGCGGGAATCAGAGCATCCAACCAAGTCCAAATCACTGTAAGCTTTCAAAGTAAGATTGTTAGTTGCAGTTAGAAGTAAACCTTGACCAGGAGTTTTCTTTATATAACGTAGGATTCTGAAGGTAGCTTGGTGGGGCCAACGACGTATTGGCTTAGATGATGGACAACATAGGTTATATCGGAGCGAGTGTTGGTGTGGTAAATGAGTCTTCCAATCAATCTTCTGAATGCAACGAGATCATAAAGAGGATCACCTTTGTAACACTTTGATCTAGGATCCACACTGTTTATATTTTTTCTTAAAACATACATGCAGATAAAAAAATTTTGACCTTTATGGAAAGTAGTACATCATTTATTACAAATCGATAAATTTCGAAAATAAAATATTAACATTACATTCCCGGGTCATCTTTCCCATATCTCTCATCCTTTATGTATGCTCTACATACCCAAGTATGAATTATAATTCAAACCACACTGCATGCACCAATATGCATCAAACACCAAATCAGAATGCATATTCCAATATGCATTACAAAATAAATCAGACTACATACACCAATATGTATCGCATACCAACTTAGAATGCATATACCAATATGCATCACGCACCAAACCAGGACGCATTCACCAATATGCATTACAAACAAATACATTGCGTACACCAATATGCACATAACCAATCACCATGCATACACCAATATGCTGTTGAGATTGTTAACAACACAATTTCTATATCAATATAGTTTTTGATGATGACAACATATTGCTTAATAACAAACATATGTTTTTGTTGCGTTACATGTTCGTATGCTGATTGATTGTAATATTTGTTGAACATGTTTATGTACTGTGTTACATGTTTCTATGTTGATTGATTGATATATATATATCTGGAACGTCTTTACATGCTTTATGTGCTATATGCTATGCATCATTTCATATGTTTTACTGCACATGTTTTAAAGCTGAAAACCACGAGCACTTTTATGAACTTATAATTGTGTGACAAAGTTATAGTGAAGTCGACTACATTACTAACGGATTCGACTACGCTAAAATCTTTGTACAGATTTTGAGAATCAGTGTTGTGCGTTATTTTTAGAAGAAAAGAATTTCAACATGCTTTGCATATTGATAGTCGGCTATTCGACTATATCTGTTGTCTGATTTGAAATTCTGTTATGCTCTTGCACTCTAACGGCTATATTTTTGAAAGTTAGTTGAGCATTGATGACTTAGTCAACTGTATTAAATGTGTTTTGTTTTTGGTTGACTGAATGCTACTTGGTTGACTGTTTTGTTATAACTGTCATAATCCAGTCGATTGTATTAGTAGCGTAATCGACTGAGAATCTGTCTGACTAACAGAAATCTATAAATAGGCTGAACACAAGTTTGTTCCGAGACTTTTGATGATCTAACAATTTCATTTTTGTTTCAGATTTCTATAAGCTCCAAGAATTCTCCAAGAAGACGGTGGTGATCTTTCTTGAAAGAGATTCAAAGAGGAGATTTTCTGCGCTTACATTGGTTGATCAATATCTGCACAAAGAAGGTGTTATGTGTTTGATCACGCTGAGGCTTGGCATCCTTGAAGATTGTTGAATTGATTTAGAGGCTTGGCATCCTTGAAGACTGCTGAATTGATTTAGTGGCTTGGCATCCGTGAATACTGCTGATTTTGCACCTGTTGATTGTAGGGGATAAAACACTTTGAGGATTGTTCAAAGTGGTGTTTGGTAGATTGCAGAAGAGGGGATTCTTGCTGCAAGTCTTGCTGGTTTATTGCCTATATTTTGGTTTTGGGTTAGAGAGGAGAATTATATTTTTGATGTGGAGGTCTTTTATAAATTCCTTGTTGTAAAAATCGCAACCATTATAGTGCATTTGTTTCGTGGGTGGAAGGACACTAGATGTAGGCATTGTTGGCCGAACCAATATAAAAACCTGTGTTTGAATTTCTCTATCCCTTCTCTTTTACGTTTCAGTCGACTCTATATTTTACGTAGTCAACTACGTTTTTCCGCTGCATACAAATTCTGATTGCTTTCATTTCAAGAAAGTTAAAAAAGTTTTATACTTTGTTTTCAAGATTGCGAAAAGAACTTATTTTTGATACAACGCCAATTCACCCCCTCTTGGTGTAGAAAAGAAGCCTACCTATTTCCCAACATATGCATCATAAACAAACATCCTACATACACCAATATGAACACAACCAATTACCATGCATACACCAATATGCATCAGCGTCACTCCCATCACTCTTTTCAGAGCTTCCCCGGGCAGTTACATATTATCCCAATGTGTAGTGTTGCTTCCCATCACTCTATAGGGAGATTCCTAGGCAAGTACACAACGCCACCCCCCATCACTCTAATCAAGAGCTTCCCCAGGCAAGTGCAAGTATACCCCCCATCACTCACCTAAAGAGATTCCCTGGGCCAGCACACACAACGACAATTAATTTGTAATGAGCTTCACCTAACTAGTACCCCATGTCACTGTTAAGGGTTTGGCAAGTGTACTGAATCGTATCAAGAAATAATAAAACGGTAAGTCCGAGTATCATTTCCCAAAGGACTCTTAGGCCTAAACATTTGTGTGATTTCTTGATTATTTAAGACTTGAATAACAAAAATTAGGGTTGTATAATGCAAAAACAAAAATTAAATATGAATGCAAAGATTTTGATCAATTGACCAAAAGATAACACAGGTGAATGATGTATGAATGAATTATGTTTTTGGGGTTTATGATTTCATCCTAATCCACTCTCATATATCTAAGAATTCGACTTTTTCATTAATGTTAATGCCACTTTCTAATTTACCTTAATCTTAATGTCATGGTAAAAGAGACTACTCCTAATTACTAGTTTACTATGTCTAGTCTCCCTAGCAATTGATCATGCATTACATAATTCGCACAGAAGCTTCAATTGGTCCTCCTATCCCTATGTTTAGGCAATATTGCTACCAAGAGAATTCCCTCATGTCTAGACCTAACTATACATGTCCATATAGATAGAATCAAAGATTATGCTATTGAATAATGTCTTAAACAAAGCATGCAAATATAATGGAGAAAAAACCCTAACAATTAATGAATAAAATCATATGAATAAAGCAACAATTCAATATATGAGAGTTTCAAAGGATTACATCAATTCCCCAACAACAATGGAGGTTTAGTTTACCATAATCATGGTGAAACTAGATAAAAATAATGGAAAGAATGAAAAGATAAACCCTAGATTTGATAGATTGGAGCTTCCGCATCCAAAATCCACCTCCAAGGGGTGAAAAGAGTGTTTCTACGTCTCTTTCTGTCAAAAGGTACCCCCTCTGGTTTGTCTGGGGTCTATATATTGCACAGAAAAATAACAGAATTTTGGCCCAGGCCCACTAGTACACCGCCCGACAGTAGGCGCGACATTTAAAATCACCCCTAACGGTGTCTAGGTGAAAAACAATGAAAAATTGGTCCCGAAACTGGCGCTCAGCGCCCAGTTCACCGCTCAATGTTACTTTTTCTGCACTCTGGTCAACTTTTCAACATTCTGGTTGATTGGTTGACTTTTCTAGTTCACTGGTTGACTTTTCTGGTTGATTGGTTTACTTTTCTACACTCTGTTTGACTTTTTTGCACTGTAACTCCTTGATACTTCAACCCTTCTTTCAAATCATTCCAAAAACCTACAACATCAAGGGAATTTATTGATAAAATCATCAAATGTAACCTCAACTCTCTTATTCACAAAACTAAAGCAAACTCATGAGTCTAAGCAAGTTTCTAAGTCAAAAAGGGTGCATTTGATATCAAAATTAAGTATAAAAATAACAGTTTTTCAACTGTTATCACTCACCCTATCACTCTTACATAAACACAAGAGATTCCTTGAGTGGTTACACAAATCATCCGTGTAGGGTTGCTTCCCATCACTTTCCTAGAGCTTCCCCGGGCCAGCAACCGCAACGTTTGCTATCCACCACTCGTTCAATAGGACCAATCCAGCCACGAATACACACATCAAATGATCCTCACAACATCAAACCAACCATACGATAACATATATATCATACCATCATCACATATTCACAAACCATCAACCTGGCATAGGTTCTATGCACATGCAGGATCATCATAATACCAGATCATAAACAACCCCAATTCTTCCTTCAACATGAAACTCATTAAATCATATCCAACCATGATTTGAACAAGAATTAACCATCCAAAGTTCAATATCATATCAATTTACAATCTCAACATGAAAAAGGAGACATGAGCTTTACCGGGTCAAGCTAATGACGTTAAAAGAGCGCTTACTGGGAGGCACCCCAGTGATTGTTGAACATTAATTTTTCTTTTTATTATTTGGACTTGTAATTTTTGGATCTGTAAACAATTTTTTTATTGGGTAGCATCTACTGAGGGATGTTAGATTAATTATGTATTCACTGAAGGATACAGGGAAGCACACCTACTGAAGGGTGTTGGAAAGATTTGCATTTACTGATAAGTGTTAGAAAGGTTTGGGTCAGGCTCGTGACGTTAAACAAGCGCTACTTGGGAGGCAACCCAGTTGACTGTTATTTTTATTTTTAACTCTGTTTTAGTTGCATTCTAGGATTTGAGTGTTGCATGTGAGAGGGGAATTGCATAAAAATTGTGAATTGAGAGTTGAAATTAAGTGCTACAGGTCACAAAACATTCGGGCAAGCAAAAAGGGAGGATTTTCAAAATCGTGCCTACCGCTTAGCAGTAAGCCAGTGATGAGCGGTGGCGTCATAGATTCAATTTTTGGCTTTTAAAAGGGCTCAGCATTTGAGGCCCAAATTCCCTTTTTAAAACACCCCTTAGGGTTCAACCAGGCGCCACTTTTCGACCTCCATACTTCTTTTTGCACTCTCAAGAGCTTTTCAAGAGTTCTCTTTACTTTTCCCATCACCCACTCACTAAAAATCCTTTGTTCATCATTTGTGCATCATTCCTTTGGCAAAGTTTGGGGTTTTTTGTGAGAGCACTGCATTTGGGGAGCATCCATCATCATTCAAGGAGCATTTTGCAAGCATTCAAAGTTTCTCCACTCAAGTAAGTCATACAATTTTCATCTTAGGGTTTCTAGAATAGGAATTTGATGAAAGCATGTGTAGAAGCATGAAAAATTAGGGCTTGTGATTTCTATGCATGATTTGATGAAATAGAATTGTTTTGCACCGATTAGATTGTGTGATTTTGGTCTAGAACTGAGAAATTTTCATTTGGGTGGAGATTAGAGAGGTTTAGGCATGATTTTGCAAAACTGTCGCTGTCACCGCTGAGCGGTGAGCTGTCAGTAAGCGATGGGCGGGCATAATGCGTGTTTGATTATTTTGGCTATGCAGGTGACGTTGAGGGGCCCTGTTTTGCCCTCAGCACTGGACAATGATGGAGTATCACTGATTTGATTGTTTGCTAACCCTTAATGGTGAATTATTTGGTCTTTTGAATTGTATTTGATGTAGGAATGACATCTTCATCCGGAAAGAGAGTTAAGACCATGGGGAACAAGAGGAGAGAACCAGAGAGATTTTATTCTCACATATTCCTCTTTAGGAGGCATGAGCAACGCTATACAATTGTCCAAGAAAGGCGGTTGTTGATGGAGAGGAAGGCAGTATGGATCCCAGCCTTGGCTCCATAGTTTGGTGAGGAGTTAGAGAGCAGAAACTGGGAGAAATTGGCCACATACCCTGCACCTGCCAATATTGTAGTGGTAAAGGAGTTTTATACAAATGCCTTGCCAATGGGGGTGAACATGGAGAATTATACGAGCTATGTTCGGGGGAGGATCATTAGATATGACCCTGATAACTCTCAATATTTGCTTATTTTTCTATGTTTAGAAATTATTTTTAGTTCATCTTTATTCTTAATTGTATAGAATTAGGCTAGTTTTAGGATTTTTCTTTATATTTGTAGTTTTGTAAAATTGTAGTTAAAAATAGGTTTTTAGTAGTTTTTTTCACTAATTACAAATAAAGAGGAAACTAGAATTTTTCTTTAGGAAATATTTGAATAAAAGTTCTTTTCTTTCTTTAATTTTTGTTTAATAGGTTTTAATTTCCTTATTTGATAAAATGATCTTTTCTTTGTGCAGAGTGGCTGGCCAATTGAAATTGGGCCTCAGCCTTGGACTGATTGTAGTGTGATTGTAGTGGCTGCAATTTAATTGGGATATTGAAAAGCACATACTGGGCCGCTACTGCTGGAAGCTGACATTGAAGCAATTAGTTTCTGCTGGGAATAAACCAGTTGCTGGAATTCGGCTGCATTGATTGGGCTTGCAGATTGAGTTGAACGGCACCGTTTTGGTGCGCTGCTGCTGCCCTGGGAATAGTTGAGCTCCAGATTCATTCATTTTCCAATGGCACAGGTGTTGATTGAAGAACATTGGGCTAAAATGCAATGAGCCTTGTTGGTGCATCATACAAGTTGGGCTTATCTTTAGTGGGACAACACCGTTTCGTGCAGCTTCTGTCTTGTGGGTCTTGGCTCGAGGCATCATTTGCAGAGAAGCACTCCTTCATCTAGGGAGAAAACAATCACTCGAGAAATTCATTTTGGGAAGAACGAAACACCCACGTGTTGTGGCTCCTGTGCAAGAAAAAAAGAAAGATGGAGAAGACGACGCCAAGCTCACACCCCTGACCGGACCTTGACCGGAGCTGACCAGAAAGCTGACCGGAGATCAAACGGCTGAGAGGCAAAAGAAAGGCTGGCCGTTCGATTATCAAAACGTAGAGAGCAAGTTTCCTCTTTCCCTTTTCCCCCTTTAATTTTCTTTCTTTTATTTTCTTAAAAACCATATAAAAAGGGGCTCTTGCCATGTAAATGGAGTTTTTGGACAGAAACTTACACACAGACAGACGCACTTCACTTTTCACGATATAGTTCTTTGTTCTTTAGTTTAGGGTTTTCATTTTCCTTGCCTTTTGGAGCGTACAACCACGGTGGTGACAGCCCGCAGTGGCTCTGATTGCGCATTTGTTCGGTACATTTGTGTAATTTTCATTTCTCGTTAATAATAAGTTCTGTTCTCGATGTTTCTTTGTGTTTCTGTTCTCTGTGATTCTGCAATGTTTGTGTTTCTTGTGTTGGTTTCATTGGAAATTGAATTGGACTCTGTGATTCTGCATTCTATGATTCCTTTTGGAATCAAATGACTCTGTATTGAGCATTTTTTTTATCGAGATGTCTTCTCGAGTCAGAGAAGAGTCCAATACATAAAGATTCATCAGATTTATTTTTCTATTTCTATTGTGTCTAGTATGTGTGCTTGTATGCTGTAATTGAACCGTGTTTGAGAATTGTGAAGGAAAACATCCACAATGTTGCATCTGTTGGATGTAATAAGACCCTGGATTGGGCCTAGTTTTTCAAGAGGTCTTCTTGAGAGATGTTAAGCTTCATAATAATCAAACTAAGTTCAGTTTCAATCTTGTATTTTGCTTCTTGTGAAAATGTGCATTGATTGGACAAATTAGTGGAAAGTGTCATTTCAAGGTTTTGAAATATGAACCTGAATACCCTGGATTGGGATTCACTTAATAGGATGTCTTCTTGAGAACTCTAAGCACTCCTTTATTCAATCTAATGTGCATTTCACCCATGAATTAAATTCTGTTTTGAGATATTTTTAATTGTTTTGATAGTAATAGACTTTGATTCGATTTTGCTTTCTTAGGCTTGTAATTAGTTGATTTGTGCATGTTATATTCTCTGATTTAGTGCTATTTTGAACCTGCATAGTTCATTTAGTTCTTGATTTCAGTTTCAGTTGATAATACTTCTTACTCTGATTCTTTGATTTTTGTTTTCCTGTGAATATAGATTGGATACATTAGTTTACATTTTATTTTTCTTCTTTTCTTTTAAAACAGATTTGATCTTCTTTATTCTTTTCTTTGTGATTTCTTTGTTTAAATTCTTTTCCCCACCTTGTTTGTTAATTAGTTAGTAGTCAGTAAGTAAATAATTAGAAAATAAATACAAGACCTAACTTTACACTTTAAACTTAATTTTAGTCAAGTCCGAGGATTGATCCCCTGGTTGCCCTATACTACATTAGTGGAGACTAGGGTTTGTTGACTTTTTGTGCGACCAAAAAGCCTTTCAACAGACCCTGAAACAATCAACAGTTTCCTTGGAGACTGAGTGGGTTGGTGAGTAGTGTCAGTATTCACTGAATGTGCGGGAGTGCTCGGATTATGAGGATATTGAGAGTGTACTTTGTGTACCTGGAGGGCATTTCCACAAGAGTCCAAATGGTGTGCCTATTCACATTAAGAGAGCCGACGTGACACCTTTAGCCAAATATTGGATGGCATTTACTCATGCTAACATCCAACCCTGCTCCCATGTTTCAGCCATCACAGTTCACAGGATCATGTTCATATATTGCATGTTGAGAGGTATGAATGTGAACATTGGTGAAGTCATTGCTAATGAGATCCAGAGTTGCGCCACTACTGTGAGCAGCAAGGCACCACTGGGTCATCCTTCTTTGATTACACATTTATGCTAGCAAACGGGGGTAGATATCTCTACTCCACCATTTGAGAGGCCTAGGAAGGCCATAGATGCATCATATTATAGGAAATATTGTGGAGGAGATGAGGTAGATAGACTAGTGCCTAGGACACGTCCCAGGAGAGGAGCAACCCAGCAGGAGGAACCAGCCCAGCACACAGAGCCTTTCCAGATGAAAGACATTTATATGTCTACGATGGAGGCTAGACTGGAGTCTCTCTATAGAGGGTAGGTGGCCACTGTTGAGATGATAGTGAGCCTATATTATACACCACCTACGCATAGGTGGACTATGGATGAGTTCCATAGTGCTATGATGTGGCCACAGGAACAGGCACAGGGTAGCAGAGCTGGAGCAGCTGAAGCTCTAGTCATGGATGATGATAAGGAGGATGATGATAAGGAGGATGATGACTTTGAGGATGCAGGGGCTGGAGATGATGATGATTCTGATGATAGCATGGGGTGATAGGGCATCTACTGATGGATACCAATTGCGGTAGAATAGGGTTTTATTTTCTTTTTCCTTTGTATTTTGAACTTTTAGAATAGGTTGAATTATGTTGAGTAATGTAGGTGTTATTGTACTTGCTTGAACACCTTATCTGATGATGGTTTGACTTGTTGATTGCATGATGAGTGTGCTTGATGATGCTTGATGTGGATGATGATTAAGATTGCTTTACATGCTAATATATAGGTGAATTGTTCACAAGCTGTATGAACAGATGCATGATGAGTTATGATTGTGGTTATGATGCTAAGCAAGGTGCATGATTGATATTTGAGCCGTTGAGTGAGCATATTTGTGTAAGGTTTTTGAGCTCCAGAGTGCTTGATTGATATATTTGCTATTCATTTGAGAGCATGAATGATTTTGTCTGAGTCGCTATGATTGATTGAATTACATGTTTGTGCCATATGATTAAGGCCATCTTTAGAAGCCCTTACTTAGTCAAATTCTCGCCCAAAGTAAAGAGAACCATGTGTTCTACCCTTTTTGAACCTTAGCCTGAAACACTTTGAAAACCTTTTGAGAAAAATCTTTACCTTGAGTTGAGTTGAGAATAATTGAATAGTGTTGATAAAGGTTCAAGTTTGGGGTTGTTGGGAGAATTGAAAGGCAAAGAAAAGCATTGAGTTAATGTGTTGAAGGAAAAAAGCATGAGAAATAGAAAACACAATAAAAGAAAAGCATGAAAGATAAGCTCAATGCAAAAGCAAAAGAAAAAGGGAAAAGTTGGGAATGAGTGAAATTGGTGAAAGAGAGTTGATGCTTGAACTATGAATGTTGAATAATTCTCTTAACTCAATGATTTTGTGACCTAGAAAAACCAACTTTCCTTGTTAGCCCAACCTCATTATAAGCCTTGAAAAGTGCTTGTGATGACATTTATCTGTGAGAATGTTGATTGTAGTAGATGAAAGACAAATTTGTTTTGTGTGACATGTGGAAAGTAGAGGGAAGGAGTGACTTCTGAAACACTTGAGTGATTGAGTGAAACACTTTGCCTGGAAAGGATGTCTGAAATTCATGATTACATCTGTCCTTAGTTGACTGATCATTCATAAGAATAGCATCTGTTGGAGAGTATGTGATTATGTGAACATTACGTGAGTTGGAATGAATTGAAGCATGTGTGCATCTTGATTAGATTCCATTGAAAACTGAATTGAGTAATACTTGTTGTGAAAGAATGAGTTTTGAATGTGTTGAACCATTTTGATGATAGGTGGAAGGCTAAGTTTTGTTTTGTTTGCTTGAGGACAACCAAAGTTCTAAGTTTGGGGTTGTGATAACGGTATAAAAACCGTTACTTTTATACTTAAAATTGATATCAAAACACACCTTTTATGACTTAGAATGAGCTTCAAATCATGCAAATTGCTTTAGTTAGGTTACAAGAGAGTCAAAGGTGGTTTTAGAGATATTATGCTTGGTTTTACGTTGTTTTGACAAGATTTTATGAGAATTGAATGATGGAAAGTGAAGAAGGAAGGAGTTGAACTCAAGAAAGGATGAAAAAAGTGTTGAGATCACTAGTGCAAAAACGTTGTTTAACGTCACCATAAGACGTCGGTTTCCTCATAAACCGACGTCTATGCCTGCACGGTGGCATTATCGTAAATAGTTTGGTAAACTAGACATCAATTTCAAGGCAAGGCGACGTCTATGACATTGTAGACGTCAAACCTGCTGCAAACCGACATCTAATTGTCTGAGGTAGGTGATAAGACAGTCAATTGACGTCAGTGTTCACAGGGGCCGACATCTACTTGGATGTAATTAATGTTGTTCACCTAATTCCCAAGCGCTTAGACGTCACATAGTCAAACGGCGACGTCTAAGGCCTGTCTGGAAGACGGGAAGACAAAAAATTCTTCAATTTAGACGTCGGTGATGGGGGAAGCGACGTCTATGTGCCTGTAATTAATTATGTTCACCAAACTCGAGGGACATAGACGTTGGTTAGACGTCAGTTAGACGTCTACGTCCCTGACAGGAAATCAAACATCAATTGGTTCAGCTTCTAGACGTCGGATAGACGTCAGATCCCCTGGAAACCGATGTATAATGGGTATTCAAAAGTCAGTATTAATGTTAACTTGAATGTCATATTAGTTAGATACCCGACGTCTATGTTACTATAGACGTCGGGTTTTGGAGTAACCGACGCCTCATTTCATTTTAAATAAACCGCAGACTCTCTTCGCGGCATTCGGTTTCTGATATCGCGTCTTCATCTTCTCCTTTTTCTCTTGCTTCAGCTCTTCTTTTACTCGCTTGTGGCACCTCTTCTTTTTATCTCTTGCGACAATGCATTGTTGTTTCTAATAACGTCATTGTCTTCCTCCTCTCATTTTTCTCTCTTGCGGCATTGCATCCCAGGTGCGTGGTTTTTATTGTTTCCGTTTAACATTTGTCAGTTTTTCATCGATTATATCTTCTAGTTCAACTGATTAAATTTCTTTTCTGTGTTGTGTTTTAGTGTAGTTTTGTTCCTTTCTTGGGGTGACGTAGTAACACATTCTCCCTTTGCTAGCTGCCTCCCAGAAAAAGCGGTGACTTGTGAATTTCTTTTGGTCGTTTCAACCCAAAAATGACCTTGGGTCGTTACCTAGTTATCGTTTCACCGTGATTTTTCCCTCTCGTGGATGAAAATGGAACTAAGCAGCCACCAGGTTCGGTTTTGGGTTGAAATGCCAGAAGAAGTTCAAAAGTCGCAAGCTTTTTTTTTTGGGAAACTAGCAAAAGGCGATTGTGCTACTAGGCTATCCAAAGACGGGAACAAAACTGCACTAAAACACAACCACTGTATTAGACGTCGGTTAATGTAAAAGCCGACGTCTATATATGCTATTAGACGTCAGTCAGTGTCTTGTTTGAAGTCTTTATGTGCTCTTAGACATCGGTTAATGCTTTGTTTGACGTCTACATAGTGCCTTTAGACGTCCATTTTAACCAGTACCGACGTGTATTGACGTCGGTCACTGGCACTAATTGACGTCATTATAGACGTCTGCTATATGGGTGTCCGACGTCCCATTGACGTCACCGGTTTAGAGGTCGGTTTATTATTAGACGTTAAAAGCCCAAAATAACCGACGTTAATCAGCGTTTTTCCATTAGTGGATTGTTGACAACACAATTTCTATATCACTCTAGTGTTTGATGATGACAACACATTGCTTAATAACACGCATATGTTGTTGTTGCATTACATGTTCTTATGTTGTTTGATTGTTATATCTGTGGAACATGTTTATGTACTGTGTTACATGTTCCTATGTTGATTGATTGATATATTTGTGGAACGTGTTTATGTGCTTTATGTGCTATGTGCAATGCATCATTACATATGTTTTACTACACATGTTTTAAAGCTGAAAACCACAAGCATTTTCATGAACTTATCACTGTGAGACAAAGTTATAGTGCAGTCGACTCCATTATAAATAGATTCGACTATGCTAAAATCTTTGTACAGATTTTGAGAATCAGTGCTCTGTGAAATTTTGAGAAGAAAAGAATTGAAAAAATGTTTTGCATGTTGAAGTCGACTATGTGCGCCACACATTCGACTGTATTAGTTGTCTGTTTTGAAATTCTGTTATTCTCATGTGCTCCAACGGGTATATTTTCAAAGTTAGTTGAGCATTGATGACTTGGTCAATTGTATTAAATGTGTTTTGTTTTTACTTGACTATATGCTACCAGTTTAACTGATCTGTTATAATTGTCATAATCTAGTCGCTTGAATTAGTAGCATATTCGACTGTGAGACTGTTTGATTAACATAAATATATCAATATGCTGAACATGAATTTGTTCAGAGACTTTTGATGATCTAACAATTTCATTTCTGTTTCAACTTGAATTCTCAGTTTTAGAAGCTCCAAGAATTCTCCAAGAAGACGGTGGAGATCTTTCTTGAAAGAGATTCAAAGGGAGATTTTATGTGCACTCATTGATTGATCATATTCTGCACAAGGAAGGTGCTTCTGGTTTGATCACGTTGAGGCTTGACATCCTTGAAGACTGCTGCATTGATTTTGGCTTGGCATCCGTGAAGACTACTGTTTTGGACCTGTTGATTACAGGGGGATAGTTCACTTTGAGGATTGTTCAAAGTGGTGTTTGTCAGATTGCAGAAGAAGGGACATCTTGCTGCAAGTTTTGCTGTTCTTGTTTCCTATAGTTTGGTTAAGGGTTAGAGAGGAGATTTATATTTTTGACGTGGAGGTCTTCTATAAATTCCTTGTTGTAAAAACCGCAACCATTATAGTGCATTTGCTTCCTGGGTTGGAAGGACACTTGATGTAGGCATTGTTGGCTGAACCAGTATAAAAACTAGTGTTTGATTTTCTCTATCCCACACTTTTACTTTACAGTCGACTTTACATTTAACGCAGTCAACTACGTGTTTCCACTGCATACAGACTTTCATTACTTGCATTTCAAGAAAGTTTGAAAAGTTTCATACTTTGATTTCAAGATTGCGAAAAGAATTTGTTTTTTATAAAACACCAATTCCCCCCCCCTCTTGGTGTAAAAAAGAAGCCTACATGTTTTCCAACAATTGGCACCAGAGCTGCTTTTCATAATATATTTGAAAAAATAGTCGACTCTGTTTTTCTTTAATTCGACTATAAACCTAAGGATGGCTTCCTGTTTTCAAACTTTTGGTGAAGGTGCTTCAACAAACAGACCACCTCTGTTTGTTGGCGAAAACTATCCTTTTTGGAAAATCAGAATGCAAATTTTTCTTGAATGGCAAGATAAAGGAATTTTGGATGCCACCTTAAATGGTCCATTTGTGCCTACCAAAACTGTTGAAGAGAAAAGTGTTTTAAAACCTTTTACTGAGTGGACTGTTGATGAAAATAGAAAAGCTCAGTATGATTTTAAGGCTAGAAATATTATTGCCTCTGCACTGACTATTGATGAATTTTCCAGGATATCTCAATGCAAAACTGCAAAGGAAATGTGGGATGTCTTAGAGGTAACTCATGAAGGCACAAATGAAGTAAAGATAGCAAGAAAGAACTCCCTGCTACAAGAGTATGAATTGTTTAGAATGAGAGCTGGAGAAACCATCTATGATGTGCAGAAACGATTCACTCATATTGTAAATCATCTCATGGATCTCGGGAAAGTGTTTGAATTCATATATTAAGATCAACACAAAACATGTTCAACAAGATTACAATCAAACTGAAGATTGGAACATGTAACACATAAACAATACATGTGTTATTAAAAATGTGTTGTCATCATAAAAAACTAGAGTGAATAAGGTACTGTGAGATTAAGGTTAGCTAAACCAGTGCTTCCTTTATCAACAATCTCAACAGAGCTATTAGGAGTGGTGCTCAAGCCGCTTGTCAAGCACGTCAACAACAGGTTGATCATAAGAGTACATTCCAGAAGAGCCCATTTATCCAAGGTTTATAGACTCAACTCCACCATCCCCTCCATCTATGGATGAGTATAGTCTGGGCCAGACTCAATCTGTGCCTGTCGTCCCACCCAGAGGAACTTCATCCTCACGAGGTTCCAAGAGGAAGGCACCTATGGTCGACGTAATTGATGCCCAATTTGATGAACTGACGACCAACCTAGATGGTTTCACAGATGTCACCGGATTTACGAATGTTCATTTTGAATAGATTTCAAATGTAGCCGAGCGACAAGTCATTGTAATGGAAAATAGAAATGAAATCCTACGTCACACCCCTACACACATACATAGAGGGCGACATATATGAGATGTTGAGTGCAATGAATATTTCTGATGAAAGCTTGCTTAAGCAATGCTATGATTTCCTATGTGGAAATCCGACATGTACAAAGAGGTTGATGGGACTTCCACCACACACGAGGTGGAATAAGTTATGGAAAATGATGACGGGTGGTGATTGCCCGGAGCTGTGTATGGTCCAAGTTTTAGTTGTATTAATGTTACAGTATTAGATGAATTTGTTTTGCAATTATGACTTGTTGGTTTTTAACATTCTGCAATGTTTAAGTAATGGTTATGATTCATTAATGGTTTGTGAATGATATTGTTATTATTAATGTTGAACATGTTGTTTTGACTTATTATTGTTTTTAATTTTGGTTTTCTTGAAGTAATTGGTAAATGACATCATCATCATCCAAAAGGCCTAGAAAAAGTCGTAAGGGAAAAAGAACCCACAACTGAGCCAGAAGCTCCTACCTATATCACGCCATTTGTTGCAGATGTATTAGATCAGTGTCGTTTCTTCAATGATAGCCATCAGATGGAACACTACGCCACTAACTTCTACACAAGAAATATTGTTGTTTTGAAAATCATGAATTTTGATTCCCTTGCGGCGTTAGACTTATATTTTCAACATCATCTGGTATTTCAAGGAGAGGTAGATTTTCTACATTGTAGCGACCCTTCTATCCAGATTTGATAAAACTTTTTTATTCAATTCTAAGGATTTTGCAAATGGATATCTTCTTAGTGAGGTCAACAAGAGAAGAATTAGACTGAAAGTAGTTGATTGGTGTACTCACTTAAAGTACGAGGGTGAGAAATTTTCTTTCGTAAATATCCTAGATGACTTTCCCTATGATCGGGACATGGCATTGGCTATTATGGTCAGACTAGAAATGTAGGGTCAACAAGTTAAAACAGTTGGGTGTTTGAATATTAATGATAGACTTTTGCATTATATTATTGTGCACATGTTGACTCCACAACCTGGAAATTTTGTAAAGTTATTACGGGATGATATCTTTATCTTATGGGTGCTTAAAAATAATATTGCTATCAATTGGCCTCATCACATCATGCATCCTATGCTTAAATGCAAGGCCAATGACACACCCCTACCATACGGTGTCTTAACACCCAAATCATGCAATACAGTGGAGTTTATCTTAAAGCTAATGCAACACTCAGATTGGGAGCAGGGTTCATTTTTCAACTAATTCTTTGAAGAGGTTGAATATTGTTAATGTAACAGTGCTTGGCAACACGATGTCAGTGATGATGAAGACGACGAGCAATCACAATATCATAGTCCTCAACACGAGCACCCTGTGCAACCTCCTACATATCCTTCAAATCCTAATATGATGACTCAAATACGGGAGGGGTATAAGACTTGCAACACAGAATGAAGGACATGGAACAAATGTAGGGGCGAGTTCAGCATATTGAAGATAACTTGACAAACTTATCCCTCGTCATAAACCGACAATTTGCTAACATGAATCAGAATGTTAACTTAATTCTTCACCATTTAGATGATTAAGTTATTTACTTTTGAGTGACTGTATTACATGACTTATTTGCTTACATTGACTTATGTGTTTCACTTCTTACATTACTAATATTTTAATTCTACTTTCTTTGACATCACTTATCATACTTTTATTTATTGTCAACTTAATCAATTGCAAATAAGATGGATTCTCGAATCATTGATGAATTGGAAAAGGGAATTACTCAAAGAACAAGAGTATGTGTAATTCTTGAACGACAAGTACAAGCCATGGAGCGCCGAAATGCGCTGTTATCGGCCAGGATTCATTCCTCTAATCCAACTTTAGAAGAAATTCATAATTTATTACGGACTATGAACATTCGAGATGATAATTTACTTAAACAGTTCGACTTTCTATCTTCACATTCATTCCATACAAGACGTCTACTAGGAATGCCAATACAATATCGTTTCAATAGATTGCTTACATATCTCAACAAAGCAACTGAATCATAAACTATGATAAATATATTTATATGTTATTATGTTCGCACTTTTTTTTTATCTCATGTAATATACTAACGTTCTTTAATTATTTCTTTCTTTATAAATATTCAATTTCACTTCGATAACAAATAAAATCATACATATCGTTTCGTAATAAATAAAATTACAAAAATATTACAATTAAAAATAAATTCATTTTACTAAAATAAAATTATTGTACAATATTAAAATCAATTTTAATAATTAATGTTAATTTTTTACTCTTTATAAACTTTTTTACAATTAAATATAACATTAACAATTATCATTTTATATTACATTAAATACTAGGGACATTTTGGTAATCTTCAATTTCTACCAATTAAACATTTTTTTATCTATCACATGAATCAAATCTTACACTAATTCTCATAAACATTACTTCTAAATCCACTCAAATAAATAACAATTAATTCACACTCAAATCCTATCAAATTCATCCACTCATTCTCCTCCATTTACTCTCCCAAAATGAACAAAGGCTAAAAGTAATATAGATTTTATACATAATCATTTCAAATTATAAGATCTGAGGTGTGAAATAATTTCAAGATTAAGTTCCCTACCATTAAAAAACCATTTAAACAAACAAAAAGTATACTAACAAAAATTTCAATTGTCTAAATTAATAACACACCCTTAAAAGGTTAATTGTACAATAATTAATATAATAAATATAATTACCAAGAAAATTATAGGCAAATCATTATAAGATGCAAATTATGATTGCTAATGAAAATACACGCGTCCAACTTTTTATGGCAATAAAAAAACATTTGTAACTAAAAAGTTAATTATATTAATAATTATCGAAATGGAAAAATGATATTAATAAAATTTATATTCATTTTTTTAAAAAATATATATACATAAAAAATGACTATTTTATCAATTTTTATAATGTTATAATTACAATAATCTCTTTAATTTTCCATATTCGATATAATTATATTTAAAAAGGTAAGAAACGATTAAAAAATATATACACAATAAAAACGGTTAAAAAAAATCAGATTATTAACTGTTAAATTTTATATTAAAATTTTAAAAAAATATATAAAGAAAGATATATCAATTTTTATAATGTTATAATTATATTGACAGGCAATAGTCTGTTATGATTGAGGTTATTTCTTCATCCATGAACATCAATTCAGTTGTCAAGTACTTTCTTAAATAAAATGCACCAATTTTATGTCAATGATAAACTCAAAACAAACTTACTGTTAATCGGATTATTTGCTCAAATTTTCGTAACTATTCATTTCTTTTATTTTATTTTAACATTTAAAAATGAATCTTTCATATTATTTTTATATCTGGTGTTTTCTTTCTTGAAATTTTATTTATGAATTATGATTGTTTTTTCAGTTACCTCTTATTTTAGAAGAATTCTGCGAAAAATCCGTAATAGTGGAAAATTAACATAAACAAGTACTCAACTTTTCTGGGAGAATTATTTAAAATAAATGTCAAAATGAACGTTGACATAAAAATTGGCCAAATTTAAATAAATAAAATCAATGCAGCCAAATTGTTATTGTTTTTATTGACATACAAAAATTAAGGTATCTTATCATTTTTAATATATTTGGTATAATTTACAGTAAAACATTTTGAATACATTTTTTAAATTTCTTACCTAAAGCCAAAAATTCATATTTGTTTGAGTGGGTCAAATGTGGCAGTTTGGACTCGTGTTTGATGGGTCAATTAGTGAAGTTGAACATGAGGTGCACGTGTTACTCTTATCCTCTTTCTCCACCGTCTCTGCCATTCTTTAAAAAAAAAACAAAACATATAAAAGGAAAAATAATAAAGCACTGTCCATTCCAATTTCCAAGCAAAGATCTGGGCTTCGATTAAAGGAATATACTGTGGGGTGATCATAGTTTTTACCCTGTGAGTTCAGTTGAATATCTCCAAAAAGATAGTTTTTTTTTTTTTTTTCTTTTTCACTTCATTATTCCATAATCATCATTATTACAGTTTCAGGTGCCAATGGATTTCCTTTCTGCTTCCTGACTCTTTAATCTGATTTTGTTGTGTTTTGCCTCTTCATTGTGCTTTCTGATGATCATGCTTGTTGTGAATTTGGGTTGAGTTCAATTCCTCTTCTTGAGTATTCTGCAAAACTTTATGCATCAAGCATTGTGACTTTTTTGTATTTTCTTTTTTTTTTGTCTGTTGATGGCATCTTTCTTGATTTTGTATGTTATTTAGCGTTTCAAACAGCTAAAATTGAAACGGTGTGGGTGTAAGTCACTCAACTCCTACGTGTTTGAAGAGGGATTAATTCTAATGTTGACACAGAATAAAAACATATTTAACCATTTTCTTTTATCAAAGTTGAATGTGACCATCCGTGGAAAAATTTCAGCTTTTTCCTGTTGAACATATTCTTTTCTATGTTTATTTGCATTTAGAACTTGTGAATCAACTTGTTACCGATCCTGGGAAAGCTTTTATAAAGGTCAATAATTTAACCTTCATCAAGTTTGGAACATAATGATAGAATGGAACCTTGAATGTCCGAAGAGGCAGGCTTCAAATGGCCTTAAAGAAGATAGGAATTTGGAACGTATAATATGAAGCTTAACTGTTTGTGAAAATTTCCAGGTTCTTATGATGGGTGAATCACAGATGACAAAATTCGGCTTAAATGTCAGGAAGAATGAGAAAAGTGGGTTCCCGAGGGGTCTGGATCCTGCAATATCTAAATTTTTTGTGCAGCTCCAAAGTGTTGTTAAGGTCAATAACCTATCTTGTGGCTTAAAAATTTACTAGGAACATGGTATAATACTTTGTATTTTTTTTCTGACTACAGGCACGGCTGAGTAGATTAGCTAAACAGGACAGAATCAATATGGTGAGATCTGCCCAAAAAAATGACAATAAGCCTTTCAGTTACTCTGAAGCTGAACTGAATGAGCAACTACAAGCATGGAGAGAAAATCCATCTTGGGTTGATAGGCCACCGTTAGTAAAGGTGAGGAGCAACTAATTGTGAAAGTTTGATTTCCTTTTGAAAATCCTGGTTTCTTAATAAAACAAATGATAAGTGGACTTTAGTTGCTTCAGGCTTTATGTAGACTAGCTTACCGTAGAGATGTATTTCTAAACTGTTCAGATACTTGGAAAATTTAGAAATTAAGTATGTAGTAGGTATTTTTATTCTTTTCTTTTCAGATTTTAAAAATACTTTGCAGTTAACTTCTCTACTCCTTCAAGATGGATGCTTTGTTTGTTGGTGTGATCTAGTAACGTATGGTAGATCAACTGCTTGACCAAACAAGGAATTGGGTAACTCATTTAGGCCTGCTGGATTCTAGTGGATGTAAAATCTAGTCTGTCAAACTTTGAGTAATTAAGGAAATATCTATATTTGTCTCTGTTCGGTGTATGTAATGTAATATTCCTTTTGGCAGGTCACTGTTCCCAAAGGATCTCTTTGCAACCTCAATGCAGAAGTTGATGTTGGGTTGCCCCCTGATGCAGTATATAATATAGTGATAGATCCTGATAATAGAAGAGTTTTCAAAAATATCAAAGTAAGTAACTTTATCGTCCTTACTTCTGCTTAGTGTGTTTGGTTACAACCTTTCTCAAAATAATGCTTCATAAAACATTGAAGGTTACCATTGATGCAACTTTCTATTTCTTTGTGGGCCTAGATGCTATTTTACTGAACTTCTAGTTTTGTATAATCTGTCTGCTCCACTATTTTAGCAGTTTCCGAACTTTGTGCAATTCAACTTGGTAATGTCTTTCTTTGTCAGGAAGTGATATCCAGAAAAGTTTTGGTTGATGAGGGTCATAGGCAAGTGGTTGATCTTGACCAAGCAGCCATTTGGAAATTTCTTTGGTGGTCAGGGACTATTTCGATTAATGTCTTGGTAGATCAAAACAGGAAAGACCACTCTGTAAGGATCTATCCCACTTTTAAATAATTGATGGATTTCCTATTTGTTGCACGTAATTTATTCAAGGCACACAAAACTCAGCGTAGTTATACTGCTGCTTTCTTAAATGCATTACAAGCTGCTGCTTTTCATCCTACCAAGTGTGTGTGTCTTACACACTGCTAAATAATTTTGTCTCAGATGAAATTCAAGCAAGCTAAGACTGGATTTATGAAAAAGTTTGAGGGCTGCTGGAGGGTAGAGCCTTTATTTGTTGATGAAGCAATGTGCCATCCCTTTAAGCCCATGACAAAGGAAGACTATAATGCATGTACAAGAGGCAAAGGAAGAATTGGATCTAAAGTTAGTCTGGAACAAATACTCCAGCCAGCAATTGTCCCTCCCCCTCCCATATCATGGTATTTGAGAGGAATTACTGCCCGGACAACTGAGATGCTTATAAATGATATGCTTGCAGAAACTGCTAGAATAAGAGGACCGTGTGAGGCTGAAAAGTCTAAGACACAGGACCTGCAAGGAAAACCTGCTCAAAATGTGGACCTGATTGCTAATTCAAATGACATTAAAGAAAGATGGATTTTGCGTAGAAAAAATGCAAAGCGGACTCATAGAAAAAAGCTGACTGCTATGTGATTTTCCTATGTTTGTTTAACTTTCTAAGCACTATATATAGATTGTTACATGTAGTTCAGTTTAAAGAAATTATCACACAATGTTACAGTCACTAATTTCAGCTCATTGCATGACATTTCAGACGGATGAGTTTCCATAGCAAATCATCAACTTTGTTTTCTTTTCATTGTTTCCTTTTTTATTTTTTTTTAAGCGAGGCTTCCTGATCTTAGACTGCTCAGTTCATTTGAATATAAAATACTCAAGGAACGACTTAATAGTTGAGAGACCTGATTTTAGATTCCAGAGTTCTTAATCTTAAATTGCTCGATTCATTTGAATATAAAGTTGTCAAGGAACGACTGAATAGTTCTGATAAGAGAGGCATGATTTTAAATTCCAGAGCACCAAATGTACAATTTCTGTTTGTTACCACTCAGTGTGGACTAGTAAACAATTAGAGTCAAACTTGTACAAAACAGCCACAAACAGAAAAAATGTATCACATTAAATGAGTAACATGGCTTTGCCTTATTTATTCATACAAATCATTTTTTTTTCTTATACAACACAATTCATTGATAGAAACTGAAAAATAACTCGTTGTCATTCTAATTTTCCTTCTTGCTTTAATTCTAGGCCAATAATCACTAGCTATAATTCTTACTTCCGACCATTATACAGAATAAAAATATATTACAACTACAAGTCGTGGAAGCAACGAGGAATTGCTTCATCTAAGCTGCATATACACTGCACTCTATACTCTCATCTCCATTAAACTCTCCATCTGGTAAGCTACGCAATATTTTATCCACGGCAAAAGATAACTTGCTGGGACTTCTTGGCACCACTTCGTTGGCCAATAATTCCTTGAGACCATGTTTATCAGAACTCATGAAAGAACCTACAGCACCTAGAAACCCTTCATGCCGCAAAAACATGGCCTTAGCTTCACCTTTAGACCTGAAAAAGAGTAATAAAGGGTGGTCAAATGCTTTTTTGTTTTTTGTTCTTATAATTGTACCAGAAGCAAGCATGCTCAGAAGTCTAATCAAACACTCCTGCATCATAGCCACGCTGAGAAATTACAGTCACTGAATTTTATGTCCCAACTCTTTATAAATATATCATCATGCACATGCAAACCTACACTTGCCCACAGCCAACACCCTCCTTGCCACCCAAAAGGAATCAGGACATGCTAATGATGCAAAGTTAAGAATCCACTTGCTTTTGTTGATGGAACAAACAACACAGGAAATACTTATGTTTCTAGGATTCCCTATGATCATTCTGAATATAATGTTTGAGACTAGTATTTCTTTGGCACTACATCTTCAAAACTATTATGGTTTCTTAACAGACGGACTTCAGACTAAGACAGCAGCAATGCCATGAGTTTTGTTAGAGGTGAACATGTCGTGAGGCACTTAAAAGGATATATATATATATATATATATATATGTGTGTGTGTGTGTGTGTGTGTGTGTGTGTGTGTGTGTGTGTGTGTGTATGTGTATATATATATATATGTATATATATATATATATATATACATATATATATATACATATACACACACACACATATATATATATATATATATATACACACACACACATATATATATATACACACATATATATATATATACACACACATATATATATGTATATATATATATATATATATATATATATAAAACCCTCACTCATGGAAATGGCCATCACATAAATTCTAAAAGTAAGAACTAGTCCATGTCCCTCAACATAGACCATGGTTTGCAGTAGGGTGGAGGAACGTCCTTATCACTTACCAGAAGTTAACAGCAACAGATAATGTGTCCATAGTAAAAGGATGCTTCCGAATAAAAAATCCACCAAAAAAAATCCTCTTCAGCCCAAAGCGAAGGGCATTTAAGTAAGAGATCTGAAAGCAAACAACAGAATAAACAAATCATCCTAAATACATTTCACTATTTAGGATGAGATAAATATTATCATAGTCTTATCCCTAAGAATGGGAACAATGAAAGAAAAGGCACATCATAACTATTACAAACAAAGATGCACACGGTGGTCAATGTTAAGTCCATGAAGAACTTATAAAATGAATATTCCAATTCAATCACATTTGCATTGAAACTTTGCATCATGCAGATATTACCGCAGTTCTTTGAATGGAGATAGATTATTACCAAATTGTGTTACAATACAAGAAGTGACACCTATTTTTACTATTAATATAGATCAAGTACAGATGCCCAAATAAATAAGACTCCTAATTCTATCATCTAACCACCCTTTCCTTCTTTATAAATAATGTAAAATATGATTTTCAAACAAAAAACCATCAGCCAGTGAAGAAGATTTACAGTTTAGATGACGTGCCAATTATTTTTACATATATAAGAGGGATTTCTTAACCGATCTAAGTTTTCATTATCCTCAATGTCGATGCTTTATGGCTTTTAACTTTTATCCAACCATTGAAAATATACAAAGACGTGGGTCTTGGACCTCAAATTTAAATTTAATGGAATGGAAAAGAATGAGAATTTAATGAAACAGTTTACATTTTCTAACACTTGTTAAGTATATGATGTGTTTATCTCGAAAATACCAATGAAGTCTAAACAATATCCAGATTAACAGGATCACAGCAACTTCTATAAATTTTTGTGCATGAATTATTTGATATTTTTAATTTTGTCCTTCCTAAAGCTGAGATATGACCTTGTGCATATGCCATGAAGTTTTGTTAAGAAATAAACTTTATTGCTAACTCAATCTTACATAACCAGCTTGTAAGGTAAGATTTACACTTACTTATATATATTGTAAATCTATCTTAACTTTAGTTGATGTGGATCTCTAACACACATCCCTTACGTTGACGTATATACATCTCAAACGTGAGACTAAACAAAAAGGCACGTTAGTGCAAAATTATTTAATACACACATATTCAATGAGATGCATCTAGACCGCCCCACTAATCACTTACACCAGGGTAAGCATCAGAAATCCAACATGAACCAACTAATATAAAGATAGTAAGAGGCAACGAGAACATTGAAAAAATGAAGACAAATTGCAGGTTTGGAGTCTTGACATGATGTTTTACTCCACTAGATGTACTATCCACATATATAAATATCACGTATAGTTAATATCATCATGTAGTGCAGAGTGGTGTTCGTCTAACTACAAATCTATAGTACGCAACTGACCTGTCCAATATTATTTGAGATCATTCTTAGAAGAGATCGAGCAATATCTTCAGGTTTGTAATCTTCACGCTCCCTATTATCAGAAATTGCCTTTCCAAAGCTAGATGCTATTGCAGTGGATGAAAGACCTATCTGTTATCAATCAAAGAAAAAATATATTCCAGCAAATAATCACTAGAATAATTAGATTATATTATTCTCCATTTGAAACAATCACTTTTAGAGTCATCAAATGGCAACAGAAGAAATATTGTCTTATATTTAAACAGGAAAAAGGACATAAACTTTCACCAGTCATACCTTAGAATAGTCCATTCCACCATAAGTATCTCCGACAAGCATATCTACTGCTCTGTTGTTCCCCCGATAACTTAATTCCAGCAACTCATCGAAACTGAATCATGAAATACACTAATGGTAATTCTATGTGATTTATATAGAAATCAATAATAGTTCATAGGCTACAGGAAAAGAAATACCCACCTCTTGCACTTGGTCAAAAGTTTGCCTAAACCCCAGAAAGTTCCTCCACCTATACTTGTTCCACTAACTCGCTCAAATTTTCCCTCTCCTTCCACCTTTATGAAAAATTAAAATATTACTTTTAGTGTCTAAAAAAGAGTGCATATTTGAAAAAAAAAATTGAAGTAATGCAGCTTGTATGATAAACTACCTTAATCATTCCAACACCAGACCCAATATTAACAAGAAGATAGGGATACAAATCGTTTCTGTCAATCTGCACAAATTGCTTTTGATCGCCCATATAGGTAAATGCTTCCTGGTGGACCACCTATTGAAAGTAGATCAAGACATACATGGAAATTATCAAGATGTTTGAGTATGAAGACTCTAGAATTATTTACAGAAAACTGAAGGAGCAGTTCTTGAGAAAAAGCCTCAAATCAAAAGGAAAACAAAATGAAATTGCTGTACCATTTCCTTACAAGTACGAGACAGTAAAAGGTATATTTATATACCACGTGCCTTAAAAGGTTTCTCATATGGCAGCAGTGACAAGAAGAAAAGGTAAATATAACTATAGAGAAAAGTATACTAAAATATAGCTTTGGTACAACAGTCCTAAACTGAAGTTTTTGGCTTCATTTCCTGGAGGGGAATAGAAATTCAAAGCAAACAGTTATTTTACCCCATATGCGGTTTGGATAATAAACTCATAGCCAACTAAAAAATGGTATTCTCAAAATCACAATAAAAAGTACATAATGGTGTAGTCTACTTTACAAAGACAGACCACAAGATAACCACGGTTAAAGTTCATTACTTTGATTTGATATTATCTTCTGCGCAGTTGGAAAAATAAGAAGAATGCGTATTTCAAACAACAGCCTTGTACCTAGGTAACTTCTCACATGGCGAAATATAAACACTTCATACATAGTCAATGACAATGACAAGAGCTAAAATAAAATAAAAAAACAAAAAATACAAAGTCCTGAAAAACTTCAAAAAATTTATCAATTTAGTAACCCATAACCATTGCTATTCCCACAACCACTGGTTACATATTTCTTGAAGATAGATATTTATAAAACTATGAAAAGGAAAACTACTTATACAACTAGAGGCATTCATTGGTAAATTGAAAGAAATTTATGCTTATTAATGACAGAAATGTCTTCTGACACAAATATTTACATTCAGATTGCATACACACGAAAACCTTAATTTTTAACCATCTTTCAGATGACCATTTCATCAGTTATCTGAAATTATACTTCATCAACAAACATAAAATACCTTCCAACACATTTTTCTCAATCTAACAGGAAAAGTTTTACTTTTAAGACAACATTACCATTTACAAAACCTAATTGTGCATAACAAGCATCTTGTGAGCAAACACGTAAATAAGATCAGAGCTAAACCTTACAGAACTCTATAAGATCAGGGCTAAACCTTACAGCACCCTAAGTCCCCAACCATTATGTATGCACTGTCAAAGCTTCACAGTCAGATGCACATGCTGATCTTTACATAAGAGACTATTTGTTGAATGAATGAAGAAAAAATGAATCCGAATCTCAATAATTTAATTTGAAATTTAAAAATGAGAAAATATTTTTCTTTTACTAACAATATGAAAAAACTAGTTTATGTTAAATCCTACCTCGAGAAGAAAATTCGCTCCTGCAACAAGACAATCCATTTCATCTTCCTTGTCAAGAATGATTCCCAGTCTCTCCTTGAAGACGTCTGCATATTTGTATGCACCACCACCTGTGGCCTTCTCACCAGTAGTTTTTCATTATTAGTAAGTGTATAACATAAATCCAAGTACCATAAGACTAACTAAACATTGTTTTTTATGGAATGAAACATTTTTCGTTAGAAATATTTATTAAAGCTGGAACATGTGCATGCGTTACCTTTTGGGAACTACTAATAAATAATCTTTCAATTTTAATCAACTTTTAGGAATTACATATCTTCCAACCATGGAAAAACAGAAGACAAGGAATGGAAACTGTTTCAAATCATGGCTTGGCCAAGAATTGGTTATTAACTTAGAATCTAAAGATTCTTTTCAATAGATCTATCTGTACACTTTAAGACAGATATAGAAACAAAATCTTCATAAAATGACATGTTTAAACATTTTAGTTTGATTACCTTAACAGCTATTGGCTGACTTCCAGGATTTTCTTGTGGCTGACTACCTGAATTCAGTATCAGATGCAAAAATTTCAGAATGACCTCAAAAAGGGATTGGACACCATGATGATATAAAAGATGGGTATATATGTTTTTAGGGATTATATTAGTAAGATAATATATATTTTATTTTGAAAGTTTGAGTACTTTGGCTTCGGATTCTGTGTAGTTTATTTGTCATCTATTATGCAAATAAGATCCAGCTCGGCGTTCAAAGTCAAAGGATAACAAATATAAAAGACAACAACAGTCTCACTAACAATTACTCGAGACTTTTATAACCAATTGTACATAAAACAAGCACAGCAAACTTTAGAGGAAGGAGCAAGAGAATTTAGAATAAAGAGGAATGAGAGATTCTATTCAGCCAGCTTGGTAAATTAAACTGATATGGGATCCACATGAAGGTGGTTGAAGGAGCCAAAATTGTTAGTCATGTTTAGTTCAGTATGCAAAGTGATCAAGTCATGGAAGGAAACACATATTGTTAACCATAAACATGGTTGAATGCTTCAGAAATTTCAGTTACTTTGTGGCAAATATTGTCAACCATAAACGCATATGATTATGTACACACCTCCAATATGAAGTTTCATGGACTTGATAAATTCTAAGCAATCATTTATCTTGCTTGTTTCAAACTTCTTAAAATTTAGCCTCCCATTAAGAACAGGGTATTGCTTATGGCCGTTGGATTTCTGCAAAGTCTTTCTATGAAATATCCCCTCCTCACCATCAACCAAATGATTGTCATCTTTTGTGAAGTATACTAGCTTGGCAAGAGATCCTGTCAACAGATGGACAATATTATTTTAGGCAAGATACAGTTGAAGTGGAAGCATAACTTCCATTCGTAATTCACCATAACAAGCAGAAATATGACAGTATTAATGAATGTTGCACAGGAAGATAACAATCATGATTCCTTATTTTCTAAAATTGCAATATGTTATCAAGAGTCTATGTATCTGCAATCTTAATACGCTTAGTTCAAGAAAAATGATATCAGTATAAAAAATAATCATGCTTGACACGGCGTTATTTCCGTTTAAAAAGTCTATGATTCCCAGAATGAAAATAATACTCAAATTTCAGAACCTCTGCTGTCACTTTAATAGCCAAAAGTATAGGACAACGCAATAACAGTGCATGACGCCATGCAGATTAGCAGTCCTCCAATTAAAAAAATTCCAAAACTAGAGATCATGATCTCCAAAAGTCTGACATGGTTTAAACTTGTGGAATTGAATCAAGAAGATCTCCGATGTTTCTCAACAGTAAACAAATTCCACAGTCTACTCCATTCTCAGCAAGTTAAATCAATCAACAAGTGCATCAAATTACGAATTAAGAGTTCCGTCCAAATACACAGGTGTCAGAAACTTAACTCCATGCAATCGAATTTGAACAGAAAGATCAATTACCAAGCAAACACTAAACTGCTTTGTCAAACAAAGGTTTTCAATAAACAATGACAAACATATAAATAAAAACCAAAAAACCGAAACACCATATAAAGATTGAAATGTTTTAACCTAAAGGCGTATATCCCAGAAAATTTGACAAAGCAAAGATGTTAAATTTGAATGGAAACCACCAAAGGGGCAACTCTGAAAACTAAAATATTAAAAAATTTACAGGATAAGAGATGAAACCTACCTCCAATATCCAAAGCTAGATGATATACATGAGTTGGTTGGTTAGGATCCAAAATTTGTTGAGTTTGACCATCTCTGAGATCCATTGCTTTTGTTATTTCAGTCTCTAATATTTTCTAAGTTGAATTTAGGATTAATAAATAGTAAAGTAGAGTTATATAAGTGATTTGCCAAGCCCCTTCCCCTCGGAAAAGCAATTTACAAATTCATTGTTACATTTTTTAAAAGAAATTGAAATGATTAATAAACTAATTAATTGAATAATAAACTGCACCCAACCTTAAAAAGCAGAAAAAAAAAAGTTCATTCGAATTTGGTTTGTAGAATTAATGAGAGAGGGAAAGATAGAGACAGAAATGGGAAAGGAAGTAGATACTAGATAGATGCTATAGGCTACGCTGCTCTCAAAAACAACCCAACCAAACACTTATTCACATCTCAATTAAATGTATGGAACACGCTTCCCCATCAGACAACAACACCAACCAAGTTTCATCGTAACGACCAATTTAGTATTAAATTATAATTTCTAGTATTTTAATACGTACCCAACAAATCACTTAAAAATAAATAAGTATTTTTAAACTTATAAATTGTATTATAGTTAAAATATACAATAAATAAACATTTTAATAAAAAATATATTTTAATTTATGATAAATAATTATCCATCCGGTCACTTAACCTCTACACTAAATTTTCTTTCAGTTTTTTCTTCCTTCTAAGTCAAACATATTTTCAGGCGAAGTAAAACACTAAAGAAAAAATAATTAATATACAAAAGTAAAGTTTGTTGGTAAAAAAGTAAAAAGTAAATACATTGTCCGTTATTTTTAATTTTATTTGTTATTTCTTATAATTTTTATTAATATTATTATTTTATTATAAAATGAAAAATAAAATGTATCACCATTTAAACTAAAAAGAAAAATACAGGAAAATTAATCTTAAAGAAATTGTACTCTTTTTATTTTAGTCAAATGCTCACTTGTCTATTTTGAAAATATAAAATAAATTAATGATACATCATTACACGTGACAAGTAGTGGCCGACTTACGTGTACACCATCAGAGTGTAAGTATATTCATGATTTTGTTAAAATTATTACTAAACATTTAAAAAGAGTTTATTTTATTCTTATAATTTTATATATTTTACTTTATTGAACGTATATTTGTGTAGTTGAGAGTGTACAAATATATCACTTAACTTACTTTCACTATTTTAAATCCATCTATTAATGAGCATTATATAATTTATAAACTTCTACAAAATGATTTTTTATTCTTAGTTGTTAAATTGCAAACGTGGCGAGTAAAATATGAACTGCATGGATCTCGACGTTCTATAAACTTCTACTATTTTATTCCTAGTTGTTAAATTGTAAACGTGGCATGTAAAATATGAATTGCATGAATCTTGGTGTGTTGATAAAAAATGGAGACAAAAATATTATAAAACTCTATATATTTTGATACACAATTTTTTTTTTCTGTCATATTATACTTTTAAAATTCGGATATGATTTTCCTTTTCAACTCATTCTTTCAATATGGGCTTTATATATTCTTTTTAAATTATTGATACACACATTATGATGGCATAATATAAATGTTCCACGTAATCTATTTTCATTTATAAAATATTCTTATTTTAAAATTTTAATTTAATAAAATAAATAATTAAAATATAATTAATTAAAAGAGAAAGAGTGATTTGTATTTGTAGAATCCCAAAAATGGTATTTTAAAAGTGATGATAGTTTAAAAGTAGTGAGACTCGATTATTTTAAAATTAAATAGATTAGTTATAAATAATTTTGTTATAAATGAGATTCATTATTTTAAAACGTATTATCTCTCTAGAAACAACTTTTCTAGAGTTTTCTACATTCTCTCTAAGTGTTCATGCTCCTAAGTCATTTGTTTATCGATCAGGAGGTGTCTATAGGATTACGGCGTCAAGGTTTACAAATCTAGTCGATCATTTTCAAGAATAGAACAAGTTTCAACTCATTTTTTCCTTTCCAATCCCATATTTGTTTTAGAATAATCTAATACTATTGCATGTGTAATCATGCTTCTTCTAATCATTCTTGGTTCACCTAAAGTTCTAAGGACTTTGTCCGTTTCCAATTTGGTGTCTCAGAAGTTCGTCTAGAGATTCTTTGTGTTTCAAGCAATCAGCGTAACGTTTCTTTGAGTTTGACAGTTTACTGCAAGGTAAGGGAAGCTAGAACCTTTGTTTTACTTTCTTATTTTGTTAAAATAATTTGTATCTTTAGGTATTGGAGTTAAACTTTTAGCAATGCCTATGTTTGGTTATATGAGGATTTTATGAAATTGAGGATTTCGTCATATTTTGTTAATATGTTGGAATTGTATGTGTGTGATGTGTAACACTATATTGATTATATGATATGAAGTTGCCCTAATGTTTGGAAATTGAATGCACGGTGGTTGAATTAAAGAAGTGTCTTTTGCTTAGGTTTTAAGGTCAAAAATAGGGGTTTAGATGGGCGAATTTTAAAGGTAGAGGTTAGAGTGATGAAGTAACTGGTTGAGTGTTGTTATGAGATCATTTTGGACTTATTAGAAGAGTTAGATTGAAGAAAATTTGGTATGAAACAAGTAAGTGGATCAATGTTGAAGTTGGAGGTATATTCAGTGTAAAAGAAGGTTTTAACTAGTGAAATTTTGAGGTAAGTAGTGGGGACTGTGTTTGACAGTTGGGATTGTATTAGGAGACTATTTAGAACTTGCTTAAGCTTTCAAATGAGGAAAGTATAGTGTATAATGATTAGTGGTGCCTTTAGGATGAGTTCTTAAGTGTTTTTGGTTGAAATGGAGATTTTGCATGGTGAGATTTTGTAACAACCAATAGGTGAGCAATCTGAGGTGTTAGAGGGTGCTAACAGGTATATTTGGACTTGGTTATGCAGTTAGTATAGTGATAAGGAGGCTACAAAATATAGAATTGAGTTTGGGTAGCTTAGAAGAGTGAAATTGGGTTTTAATAGGTCAAATTGTGTTGCAACAGTGTTTTTAGAGTTTTCTCAAGGTTTGGAGGGTCCTAGGGGTCTTTAGAAATTGGGGGTAAAGTGTTCAAAGTGACAAAATTGAGTATTAATTAACTGATAGCGCTGAGCGCTGAAAAATGCAAAAATTGCGCTCAAGGCGCTAAAAACCAGCATTGGGCACTATTCTTGGGTGCTCGGGCTCTACTAGGTGATGTTGCACCAATTTTGGATGGTTTTCGGGGTTCCGGATGTTCTTTAGGTCATATTGGGGGGTTATGGACCCTTCAGGAGCTATTGGTGAGGGTTTCAAAGTTGTTTTCCTTACCAAAGTATGAGTTTAAATGGATTTTGTATTGTTTAGTGGTTCTTCTTGGATTGTTCTTGTGTATTAATATATATGGAATGGTTTTATATGATTTTTGATGACTTGTTAGGGTTGTTTATGGTCCTTTGAAATGCAATCAATGGTATATTGTTGGGGCAAATCATCAACTGTACTGAGTCGCACAAGTAATATAAAATGGTAAGACCAAGTATTGTATCCCAGAGGACTCTCGGCGCTGAACAGTTGTGTGAAAACAGGACTAATTAAGACTTAAAAATAAAAAGAGATCCTGGTTTGTATTGCGAAAGAATAAAATAAAGCAAAGTAAAAGTGATCAATGGCAAAAGAGGACAAAGATAAATGGAGGTTGATTTATATGAGATGAGTATGTTGTTTGGGTTAGACTTCAACAAGTTCCGTCTCATGTATATAAGAATTCTTCTTTATTCATTAATGCCAACGTCCCTCACTAAAACACTTAAACCTGATCCCTCGGTAAATAAGCCTCTCCCTAATTACCAGTTCATACAATTCATAGCATTCCTGGTAAAAAGATGTGAAGATCAAAAGGTTAAGATGACTAAGACTCATACCCTCATCCCTGACCAATATAACCCTTAGGAGTAATTCAACAAGGACCTGAATTGAAAGGAACCTCCCAGCATTCATGCAACTCACAGATAATGCTATTGTATAAGCAAGAACAAAGCAGATGAATTACTCTAACAAACAATGAAATAAAGTATATAGAATTAAGAATCAATTCAAATACATGAGAGTTTGCAAGGTTACATCATTCCCCAACAACAAATAGAGTTTAGTTCCCCATAAACATGGTGGAACCCAATGAACAATGGAAGAAAGAAAGAATGAAAAGACTAAGAATTGGCTAGCAGTGTATTGCTATGCTCTCTTCTGCTAGAGATGCAAAACCTAGAGCCCCAGGGTCCTTTAAATAGTGCCAGAAGTGTCCCTAAGTGTGGCCCGGTCCAAAAGAATCAAATCAGAGCATAAACAGGGCCCGATCCACGTCAAATCTCGCTTAAGCGACGCAGGGAGCTCGCCCGGGCGTGAATTGAGGGTTCTGTAAGGCTTTGGTGTCAGTTTTGGACGCCGAGGTTACGAGCGTCTGTCGCCCGGGCGTTGGGTCCGTTGCCCGGGTGACCAGCGTCGTTTTCAGCGTCGCTGTTTCACTTCCCTATCGCCTTGGCTTTGGGTTTCCTCCCTTCTTGGTTCCTTTCTTACCCCTTTTGAGCTCCTTCTTCATGGCTTTTCACTTCTTCTTCCAGTAATGCTTCAATCTCTGTCAAAACAACGGGAATTTGTTAGAAAACTGTTAAAATCAACCTCAACTCTCTTATTCACACAATTTACTGAAAACATATGAGTTCAAGCAAGTTTCTAAGTTAAAAAGGGTACTTTTAATATCAAAATCTCATAGCAAATAACGATATTTTAATCCGTTATCACAACCCCAAACTTAGAACTTTGCTTGTCCTCAAGCAAACAAAATGCAACTCAGCTTTTCAGAACAATCACTACAATGACACAACCTTTTTCAAAACTTTTCATGACAAGAAATTACTTTTATCAAGTCCAGCATAGGATCTCAGTCAAAATATGCAGATGTTTCAATACATTTAACAAGTACTATCCTTAAGAGTGATCAATCAACCAAGCAGAGATGCAATCAGAAACTCAGAGAACTATTCCTCACCAGAGAAAGTGTTTCACTCAAGCATTAAAAAATATATCACTTAAGCATTCAAAAGTTTCTTACTCAACTCACAGGTGTATGGTGTGGTGTTTCTCTCTATTGTTACAATGTCACACAAATTAATTTTGCCTTTCATTTAACCATAATCAAACATACTCACAAACAGGTTGTCATCACAAGGGCCTTTTATGGCTTGTAACTTGGCTGGGCTAGGAAGGAATTTGGTTTTTCTGGTCAGCAAAGTTCCTTGAGTTAAGAGAGACATTTGTGAATTCTTCTTTTAAGAACAACTCTCTTATCTTTTTCCGAGCCTTCCCTTGGAGTGAGCTCTTTCTTTTTCTTTTCTCACTTCTTTTTTTCTTTTCTTTTGTCTTTCTCTGCTTTTCACTTGCTTTTTCTTTTGATTGCTCACTGCCTAGAGAGGTGGTTTGTGTCCTGGTAACCCTAAACTTGAACCTTTGTCAGTACCTCATCAAATGTTCTCTACTTAACTCAAGGTAACAAGTTTTCAAAAAGGTTTTTCAATACATGTCAGGCTCAAGGTTCAACGGTTAGAACAAATTGTCCTCTTTTCAGTGGGCAAAAATATTTTGAAGGCCAAAAGAATAAGGGATAACAAAAGATGACCTTAATCATATGAAACCTGCAGGCAAGTAGTTTAATCACAGAAAATTTGGGCAAAATCATTCATGATTCCAGAGTAACAACAATTATTTTAAAAATAACTCTGAAGCTCAAAACTCACACAGGTAAACTCACAAGTTCTCATATTCAGAAAAACAACCTGCTCAGTATCTTACTCAAACTTTATCTCAAGCACCTGCCTCAACATTTTATTATCATGCATCATCTCAACTTTAATCAAACACTAAAATTTTCAAAAAGCAAACTTATCACACCAAACAGAGCACAGTTGAATCAAAGCACTTTAGTTCATTCAAGCAGAGCACACAAAAATAAAATAAAAAAATAAAAGGAAACACACACATTAATTAAAAACAACGACAAAATTTAAAAGTAGAAGTCTAAACAAACTACAACAATTAAAGTGTAGAAATAACATAATAAGAAACCTTATTCTAAAAGTGGCATCCATCAGTAGATGCCAAGTACATCTCATCAATCATCCTCCTTTGAGTCGTATCATATGGCTGAGGTCCCAGCTACGCCATCTCTGCCACCTCCCTGTGTTGGGTCCGCGGGCCATGCCACTCTGGCTGCAAACTCCTCCTGAGAGATAAAATGTCTCTCAGGGAAGGTGGACGTTAGTGTCTTTAACAACTCCTCCTCCCCTCTGTAGAGAGCTGTCATTTGTGCCTCCATTAGGGACATGTACATGTCCCTCATTTGAAACGGGGCTGCCTCATGGGCTGGTGGCTATGCTGGTGGTGACTGTCCACTATGTGCTCCTGGCTCCTACTGTGGCATCATGGTTGGGCCCTGTTCTCCAACTGCACAGTGGTAGGCAAAATAAGAGTCATCCAGCTCCTTTCTTGGACTCTCCAGGGGTGGTGTAGATACATCAACACCCATCATCTTACACAGATGGGTGATCAGGGAGGGGTGTCCCAATGGGGTCCTGGTGTGTAAGTTGCGAGCACAACTCTTGATCTCCTCAGCAATCACTGATCCTATGTTGACACCACGTCCACTCAATACGTAGTATAGGAATATAGCCCTCAGGCTAGTGATGTCAGACATATGAGAGCAGGGGCGAATGTTGGCCTGGGCGAAGGTCATCCAGTATTTCGCCACTGGAATCAAGAATGACCTCTTGAGGTGGGTGATAACGGTTGAAAAACAGTTATTTTCATGCTTCATTTGAGACCAAATTACACCCTTTAAGGCTTAGAATGAACTTAGAATCAAGCAAAACACATAAATTGAGTCAGTTGAGAGTCAAAAGCTGTTTTTAGAGATATTATGCTTGTTTTGCATTGTTTTGTAGCATTTTTGATGAAAGTGAAGAATGGTGTTGAAGATGAAGGTCTTAGACTCAAGAAAGAGGAAGAAACATGAAGAAAAGAAGAGTCTAGGAACCTAGATATTAGTGTGCACCCCAGCCACAATATAGGGTTTGAGAGACTCAAAAATTCCTCTCATATGGCTTCTTCCCATATATTACACTTCACCCTTGGGAGTAGAACTGGGGCAAGTTTACACTTAAAAGGCTTAAAATAATGCAGTTGAAGGAGAAAACAAGCTTGGGGCAACCACTTTCATGCTCCCTACAGAAATGATTCAGTCAAGTGTTGTGGGTAAGATAATGACAAAGTAACTCGAGGTGAAATCTTTCCCTCAGGTCGTTGCACCAAGGGATGTTGAGACTAACAAGGATAAATTTGAAATGCTGGAGAAAATAGGGATAGCCATAGAATGTTGATGAGGCGCTAAGTTTGAAAATTTTGCAAGGCTTGCTTAGTCCCGGATTTGATGACACATTCAAATTTTAAATTTCCCAAAGGTGAGAAATATAGAGGGACCATTTGTCTCAAGACTCATCTCATGGCGTATGACAAGAAAACGGCTGTGTGTGCATATGATGAAAAGTTGCTAATTCATTTCTTCCAAGGTAGATTAGCTGGCATGCCACTAAACTGGGGCAATCATCTTGAACATTCGTGCATCCAGTCATGGGAGGATCTATACAATCTTGAGGCAGTACAAATATAACATGGATGTGGCAACTCATAGATTGCAATTGCAGAGCTTGGTGAAGGAGTTCGAACCGTTCAAAGACATGTCCAAGGGTTGAAAAAGGTTGTTACTCAAGTAGAGCCTCCTATGAATAACAAGGAGATGGTTACCATATTCCTCAATACTCTACGATCACCCTTCTATGAGCATATAAGCAGTGTTTCGTCAAACTTCGCAAACTTAGTGATAATCAAAGAAGGATTTGAAATTGGTGTGCGGATGGGAAAGATCGCGCAAGGTCCTACCATGACGGCAAATGTGAAGGAGTTTGGGTCTAAGCATGGGAAGAGGAGAGAAGAAAGAGCTCAAATCTCATTGACCTACTCTCTAGTTGAAACAATTCCAAGACAAAATTGGAGACTCGACCCAAACTCAACTTCTCACCAAGTCGATGGGCTGAGAAAAGGTTGTGAGCTTCACTCCTATACATATGACTTATGTAACATTGCTTTTAAGTCTTCTGTGCAAAAAAAAAAAAGGTTTGGTCTCTACTTTTTACATGAAGCCTCTAAAGCCTCAATACCTCAAGACTCATGATGCATCATATATGAAATGTGATTACCACAAATGGGCTATCGATCATCCCAAAAAAAGTGATGGGTGTTCAAGCGCAAAGGCAAACTTTGATTGATTCAAGATGGTTAAAGTTTAGAGAAAGTCAACCCAACACTAAGGTCAGGCTTGAGAATGTCTCTGCAGATGCCATGAAGATGAAGTGAGCTTTAGGGCCACAAAAGAAAGCATAAGTCATTGTACAAGCGAATTTGATGTTGCGAAGAGTCTTGTTATCGGGGAAGTATGCTCATCGATATCATGCTATCGTCAACGACTTACGATGAACATTCGCTACAGGGTTTCTCCGGATAGTGCTGGAAATCGAGTCCTGAAAAGGTATTGCGGAAAAAAGGAAAACAAAATTGAAAAGCAAAATATAAAATAAAATAATAATAATAATAAATAAATAAAAATAAGGCAATCTTGAGTCACTTGTCTTTCTTACAAATCGTCAAACTCTTGTTTTTCGAAAATAGAAAAAAAAGAAAAAAAATGAAAAGAATGATAATAAAAGAACCAAAGTTGCAGTGTCAGACTTTTTCGAGGTCAAATGTTTAATAAAAATAACAACTTGACATTTTTCTCAAGACGTTTGTGCACGTGTTGCTTGAAAACCTTCACCCTTCAGCTTTCCAAAATAAAGGATCTTCCACAACAAACATTGTCAATGCCCTCATTAACAAAGTAAACCTTCACACTGGGGGAGATTGGCTTCGCCAAAAAGCTTTCTCGTTTGCGCTGGTAGGATGATCCCCGAAATTGAGACAAAGAAAATATATATATATAAAAAATAAAAATAAAAAAAAAACACACAACAAAAAAAACATAATAAGTCCCCTAGATTGAAAACCCGAAAGGGCAGTCTAGAAGGGAAAAAGCAAAAGAAAAGAAAAAAACGACTCATGTTGAGGTCACCTAGTCGCAGAGTTAGTGTTTTGAAAATAAAGCAATTAGAGTTCAAAATGATGTGTGGCCTTCTTTCTTTATCTAAAAAACAACAAATATATCCATTGTCACCCCGTTTGAGCAAAACATAATTTCTTTTTCAAAATTATCCCCAAGCAAGGATTGTCATCAGGTAGGAGTCAACTTAGTATGTAAAGAGCACTCAATGATTAAACGAAAAAGATTCATCAAGAAGAATGAACAAAAAAAAAACAACAACAAAGAATCATAAAGTGATGTTGAACAAAAAGAATGAAAACCAAAGTTCAAAGAAGAAGCAAAGTGCTCAAAAAGTCAAATAGTTGATGTAATGCCTAGATGACAACCCTTGTTTCCAAAAATTATAACCGACAAACTTTCATTTGGGCCTTTATATCCTTTCTTTCAATACCTTTTAGCCCTTAGCCACGTTATAAGCTTAATAAAGTCCACGCAGATTGGATAATGTTTGCTAAAATTTTCATAAAGCTTAATTTCGCGATAAGGGGAAACGACTTTCAATGTGTCGTAAAAAAAAGAGAAAAGAAGAAAAATAAATGTCTCAAGAAGAGGGGATCTCCCTACCAACAAGCCAGAAACATCCAAAAGAAAATCAAACCAGTTGGGGGCTACCCTTTTAGCCGATCCTGTACATGTCCACTACCTCTTCAAAACCGAACCCCTTGCCGAAGAAAAACTGGGGCAACTTTGTGAACCTCAGAGGAGTTTTTCATCAACCCATACCACGATAAAAAAAACTGGGGCAACTTTGCAAGTCTCACTTGATTTTGTGTCACCCGAATTTTCATGGATCCAAACCCCAGCTCATTTTCCTAAACACAAAACCGGGGCAAAATTTGTGATATATTGTGTTTCGTCTTGACACTCACATATTACGTCTGCTTTGAGGATTGAAGTACCCATGTGCCGGTCCTAGTCTTCCAAACCATTCCAAATGACTCTCATTCTCTTCAAAACCACCCTCTGGCCAATAAATTCAAGCATGTGTGCACTGATGTCAAGAAAGAGAAAGTCAAACATATAATCATATCAAACGTTAGACCTCGGATGTATGACACTCTTCACTTTCAAGAAACATTGAAAATAAGGACTAGTTTGATGTTTGCAAGTAAGATGACTGACTCAAGCAAAAAAAAGAAATGCAAAACAAAGCAAATGTTTTTCATCAATTCATCAAAAAGAAATGTCTTCCCTCTTCATTCATATGATGGTTGTCAAATCCTTTTTCAAAAATAAAAAAAAGAATAACATTCAGATTTTCTCATTCAAGCCATATTGTTTCTCATTGATCAAGTTTTTCTCTCATATTGGGGTTTTGATACCCTGATCTTGCATCAAGATTTTAATAATTTGTCATGAAGGGTTTTAACTCCTTGTTGCTTTTCAAAAATATCAAATTTTTGTCAAAAATTACAAAAACATTTCAAAAGGTTACAAATTTCAAAATTTCAAGGGCCCGATTTCACCTAGCCCACAAAAGCCCAATTTTGTCTGGTACCCAAAGCCCAGTTCGCCTGGCATTCTAAGCTCAAGTTTTTCTTTCGTACTTCGGCCCACTGCTAGGCAATGGTCGAATTCAATTTCTCTTTGGGATCTCGGCCCTCTGTAAGACAATGGTCGAACCCAGCATTCACATCATTACATTTTTCCATAGGGTTGGTACACCCTCCACGAGGTTGGTACACCTCACAACATTCATCCGTAGGGTTGGTACACTCTCCATGAGGTTGGTACACCTCACAACATTCATCCGTAGGGTTGGTACACCCTCCACGAGGTTGGTACACCTCACAACATTCATCCGTAGGGTTGGTACACTCTCCATGAGGTTGGCACACCTCACAACATTCATCCGTAGGGTTGGTACACCCTCCACGAGGTTGGTACACCTCACAACCTTCCTATGATTTTTCTTTTGATGAGGAAGGGGCTTTTCATATGATCTTTTCTTCTTTCTTCTCTTCCTCTTTTTCTCACTCTTCTCCCTCAACTTTCTCTTTTTCTTTTTTCTTTCTTTCTTCTTTATTTTTGCACATTTTCTATTTTTCTTTATTTCTTTCAACCACTTGAATGATAAAGCTCCCTGGATCTTGTAACTTAGGAGGTAATGTCCTTTGTATGACTGCACTGCAATTTCCTTGCACCTCAATAGTTTCCTTCTCAATATACTTCCTTTCTTTCATGAGAAGTTCTTTCAAAAATTTCGCATCTGATGGTATTTGCTGAAGTACCTCAGAGAATGGTATGGTTATTTCCAATTTCTTGTGAATCTCCATAAAACGCTCCAACTGCTTTTCTTTTTCCCTCCTAGAATATGTCTTTGGATAGGGCAAGGGTTTTTCATACTCCCTCTCTTTCAATTGTACAACCTCTTCTTTTATCTTTTCTTCATCTATCTTTTCCTCAGAAACAATCTTTTCTGTTTCTATCTCTTCTATCTTTTTCACCTCTCTCTTTATCTTCTCCTCATCGACAACCTCATCAATATGTGTCTCGAAATTCCTGAAGGTAACTTCATAGTCTTGGACTCACATCTCTCAAGAAATTTGTCAAACTTCTCATTAAGGCTTTTGACATGTTCGTCACATCAGCTATCTGTTGGCAAAATTGTTGATCATATTCCCATGTTTCTATTGGTGAAGAGTATTGTTGCTGCCACTGATATTGCTGCCTCTCTTCCATACTTTTATGAGAAGAAAATCTTGTATACATGTCTTGTGGAAAGAATTTGTCATTCTTAATATTCTCCTCTATGCCTTTGACATGGTATACTTCAATATTTATGATTCTCTGAAAAATTTCATCAGATTTTGTATAGGCATGAAATGAGGCTCAACAGCTTGTCCATATCGACTTTGATCCATGTATGAGTGAGGTTCCCACCAGTGATTGAATTTATTTTGGTAGGATTGAGTGCCCATATAATCAAATCCTTGTCCGTACTGCAATCTGCAAACATTAGGCACAAAACCCTAGAAAACATTTATTAGAACAAAAATAAAAACAAACATAAAATCAAGTCAAACTTAATCAATTCACACTACTTGAAAAAGTTAAACCTCGAGTCCCCGGCACCGGCGCCAAAAACTTGTTAACTGTATGACAATTGTACCATATCGTTTCAAGTAATAAAAATGGTAAAACCCATTATCGTTCTTCCCATGAGACTCGAAAGGCCTTATCGTTCGTATGAATCAAAATCGTAAGACTTGTGAAAGAAAAATTAATTATTGTGGTGAATGCAAAGACAGAAAATAAACATGCAATGAGTGATTCAATTGACGAGAAAAGAGTATGAATAAATGGAGTTGTTGGGGGTTTACAATTTCATCTAATCCGCTCTCTCTTATTTACTCATCTTGCTTAAATTGCCTTATTATCTAATTGCATGCAAACTTTCTTGGCCTCCCCTTAACCCGATCCCTCGGCGAAAAGAGCCTATTACTAATTACTGGCTTGCTATCCCTAGCCTCCCCTAGCAACTAGAAACGCATTACAAACAGAAGCAAATACAATTGGTCGTCCTACCCCCTATCCCTAGGTGGTATTACTTAACCAAGGAAATTCTCACCAGTTTGTGACATTACTGTACGTCCACGTATCAACAAAGGCAAATATCAGTTACTGAATGAGTTAAACGATAAAAGCTTTAAGCACAGTATGAGAAGCCAACAATTGATAATGAACGCATATGAAAATCATATAATTTAAACAAGAGTTTCAATAAAAGAGAGTATCAAAAGATTACATTGTTCCCCCAACAACAAAAGGGTTTAGTTCACCATTGTCATGGTGAACCAAGATGAAAATAATGGAAGAAATGGAAAACAAACCCTAGAAAAGATGAAAAGGAGCCTAAACATCCAAGAGATCCTCTCCAGAGAGTGAAAAGTAGGTCTGACCGCCCTTCTCTGTCAAAACTAGAAAAGATGAAAAGGAGCCTAAGCATCCAACAGACCTACTTTTCACTCTCTGGAGAGGATCTCTTGGATGCTTAGGCTCCTTTTCATCCTTTCTAGGGTTTGCTTTTCCATTCTTCCATTATTTTCATCTTGGTTCACCATGACAATGGTGAACTTGTGACACCCAGGCACTGACGAGGGCGGGGAGTGATCGCTGGTGCAAGAGGCATGGTGTAGGGGGCACAAACAAGGAGCGGCTCCTGGCAGGCTTCCAGTGGAAGGGGCACATGGACGAATCGAACATACACCAGAATGAGAGGGATCTAGAGACTGTAAGGGTATGGGACTATACAGTTGAAGGATAGCTTAAAGGAATTTATTTGGCTACTCATATCACCAAAATGCATTTACTTTTCGGTAGCCTAACCCATAAGAACTCCATGGTTAAGCGTGCTTAGCCTGGAGTAATTCTGGGATGTGTGACCTTCCGGGAAGTTTTCTCGGAAAGTGTGCGAGTGAGGACAAAGCACACATGAAAGTCTCGTGGTGATGTGTGGGGGCAGTCAACAGTCCCTGTAAGTTGTCGGGGCGTTACAAAACTAAACCCTTTTGTTGTTGGGGGAACAATGTAATATTTTGAAACTCTCTTTTATTGAAACTCTTGTTTAATTATATGACTGTCATATGCTTCGTTTATCGATTGTTGGGTTTCTCTTCTGCGGTGAAAGCTTTTATCGTTTAACTCATTCGATAACTGTTGTTTGTCTTTACTGATACGAGAACGTACGGTATTGTCATGAACTGGGGGAAATTCCTTGATGAATGAAATAGCACCTAGGGATAGGGAGGTAGGACGGTCAATTGTTTTTGGTTCTGTTCGGTAATGCGTTGCTAGTTACTAGGGGAGGCTAGGGATAGCAAGCCGGTAATTAGTAATAGGCTCTTTTCGCCGAGGGATCGGGCTAAGGGTAAACCAAGAAAGTTTGCATAATAATCAGATAATAAAGCAAATTAAACAAGAGGAGTAGATAAGAGAGGGCGGATAAAATGAAATTGTAAACCCCCAACAACTCCACTCATCCATACTCTTTTTCGTCAATTGAATCAACCTCATTGCATGTTTATTTTGTGTTCTTGCATCCACAACAATTAATTTGTTTTCTTTACAAGTCTTATTATTTTAATTCACACGAATGATAAGGCTGTGATTTCTTTGGGAGAGAACGATATCGGGTTCTACCGATTTTATTACTTGAAACGATCTGGTACACTTGCCAGTGAGTCAACACTCACCCAAGTAATGGACAAGGGCAATTTGGACAAACTGGTGGACAATACTATAAGCCACCACAGCAGCAACAACAGTGGCAGAAACAATCCTCTTCATCAGACAAAACTGCACAGCTTCAAGAAACTCTCAATCAGTTTATGCAGGCGACCCATTCTAATCAAAAGAACACAGAAGCGGCTATCAAGAACCTGGAAACACAGATGGGCCAGTTAATGCAAACGGTCAATCAAATGCAAGAGAAGTCGTATAAAAGTTTTGGGGCTAATACTGAGGTTAACCCTAAAGAAGAATGCAAGGTCATAGCAAGCCTCGAAGATGAGAGAGAAAAAGAGAGGAAAGAAAAAGAGAGTAAAAAGGAGAAGAGAGAGATAAAAAAATTGAGAAAGAAGAAAAAGAAAGATTGAGTGAGGGTGAGAAAAAGGAAGAGAGTGAAAAAGAAGTTTTTAGTGAGAAAGAAGAGGTTGAGAAAGAAAAAGAAAAAGAAGAAAAAGCAAAGGTTGAAAAAAATATCAAGCACCCTGAAGAACGGGTTACAAGTGAAATACAAGCAAGGTGCCTTGAAGAAATCTCCAAAGAATTGGGGATGGAAGTTCATGTGACAGAAGCCTTGCAGCAGATCCCTGAATACAAGGAATTTCTGAATAAGCTCCTCAAAAAGAAAAATTTAAAAGAGGAGACAATTGAAGCACAGGGGGATTGCAGTGTGATCTTACAAAGTACCCTTCCTCCAAAAGAAGGAGACCCAAGAAGTTTCATTATTCCTTGCAACATTGGGGAGCACAAAATTAGGAAAGCCTTAATTGATTTGGGGTCTAGCATCAACTTAATGCCCCTGGCTTTTCTTAAAAAGACGGGTGAGTTACAAGTAAAGCCAACAAGGATGTCCCACCTCATGGAAGATGGATCCCCTAAAAGACCTTATGGTCTGCTAGAAAATATCAAGTTGCAAGTTAATAACCTGATGTTCCTGGTGGACTTTGTGATACTAGAGATGGAGGAAAATGCAGAGATCCCTATCATTCTTGGAAGGTCATTCCTGAAGACAGCAAAAGTAATCATCACTGTTGATGAAGGAACCACAGCTCTCAAAGACCAAGAAGTGGAGGTGATCTTGAGTGCCTGTAAGACAGGGCGGCAGATTGAAGAAAATAAAATCAATCCCAAAGCTGCATTTAAAGATGCACCCGGGAAAGGTACCAAAACCGCTAAACCAAAGATGAAAGGTAAAAAGTGTTTTCTGTCACAGGTACCTAAGGAAGAAAAAGACAGCAAAGGAGCAGATGTTCACAAAAGTCCTTCAAAGTAGAAGGAAGGACTGATACCAGGCCTCCCTGTAAAATTCAACAAAAAGCTCTAGGTGATAAAGGACTTCACAACTGATGGACGGATAGAGATTGAATCTCCTATTTCTAGGAGAACCAAAAAGGTGAACAGGAAAATGTTGAAGATCAGCTGACATGTGATAACGGTTGAAAAATAGTTATTTTCATACTTCATTTGAGACCAAATGACACCCTTTAAGACTTAGAATGAGCTTAGAATCAAGCAAAACACATAAATTGAGTCAGTTGACAGTCAAAAGTTGTTTTTAGCGATATTATGCTTGTTTTGCATTGTTTTGCAGCATTTTTGATGAAAGTGAAGAATGGGGTCGAAGATGAAGGTCTTAGACTCAAGAAAAAGGAAGAAACATGAAGAAAGGAAGAGTCTAGGAACCGCCCAGTGCCAAAATCCACCGCTGGGCGGCCAAATGCAAGGAGAAGCCATTGTCTAGCACTCAGGCAACGACAATGGGCAGTTTTACGATTAGAGGCAAACCGCCGGGCGGTGGTGCGATTATGGGCAAACCGCCGGGCAGCATAAGTGTGGCGCCGAGCGGTTGTATATTGGGCTTGCGCCTGTTTTCCGTGACGCTCCTCAGCTATAAATAGCCCTATTGCGACTTCATTCTCATTCTTTTGACAGAAGGGGGCGGCCAGACCTAATTTTCACTCCTTGGAGAAGATCTCTTGGATGCTTAGGCTCCTTTTTATCCAATCTAGGGTTTGTTTTTCCATTCTTCCATCATTTTTCATCTAGTTTCACCATGACAATGGTGAACTAAACCCTTTTGTTGTTGGGGAACAATGTAATCTTTTGAAACTCTGTTTTATGAAACTCTTATTTATTTATATGCTTGTCGTATGCTTTGATTATCAATTGTTGGGTTTCTCATCTGCGCTTAATAGTTTTAGCGTTTAACTCATTCTATAATTGTTGTTTGTCTTTATTGATACGGGAACGTACGGTACTGTCATGAACTGGTGGGAAATTTCTTGATTAAGCAATACCACCTAGGGATTGGGGGTAGGACAACCAATTGTTTTTGCTTCCGTTTATCATGCATTATTAATTACTAGGGGAGGCTAGCGATAGCAAGCTAGTAATTAGTAATAGGCTTTTTTCGCCGAGGGATCGGGTTAAGGGTAGACTAAGAAAGTTTGCATGACTATTAGATAACAAAGCGAATCAAATAAGAGGAGTAGATAACAGAGAGTGGATAAGATGAAATTGTAAACCCCAACAACTCCATTCATCCATAGTCTTTTTCTCGTCAATTGAATCAATTGCATTTGCATGTTCATTTATTGTTTCTTGCATCAGAACAGATTAATTTTTCTTTACAAGTCTTACGATTTCAATTTGCACGAACGATAAGGCCTTCAAGTCGTTTGGGAAGAATGATATTAGGTTTACCAATTATATCACTTGAAACGATCTGGTACACTTGCCAGAGTGTTAACAACATGCTAAGGAAAAGGATGATACCACAATCAAAGATGTAGTTTGTAACGCCCCGAAAGTTTTGCGCTACATCGACTATTTTTCCGTAAAACATAAACGTAGAATCTTCATAAATGTAAAACTTCAACCTCAACGGAAAATAGTACAATAATAATTACAAACCGATTCTTTCGAAAATAAAAAGTCCACATAGGCAGGATCGAAATAAAGTATTTAAAACACTAAAATCATAATCCCAAAGTCCTCTACCTCATCTCTCTTTCGTCCTCTATGCATGTTTCAAACCACCAACCATCGTATCTGTAATAACATCTGCTCCCGTATATTATCACGCATTATACGATCATCGCATTCACATGCACACACAAGCAAGGGTGAGCTAACAGAAACATTATAAGCATACATCTCTTAACCAATCATTATGCATACACCAATATGATAAACGTCACGCATACACCAATATGCATCATAAATACACGTCATGCATACACCAATTTGCATCATAGATAAACTTCATGCATACACCAATATGCATCATAGATAAACATCATGCATACACCAATATTGATCATAGATCGATCACCATGCATACACCAATATGCATCAGAGATAAAAGTCAGGCATACACCAATATGCATCATAGCGTAACTCCCATCACTCTTATTAGAGCTTCCCCGAGCAGTTATTAATTTATACGAGCTTCACCGGACTAGTATCCCACGTCACCCCCATCACTCTTGCATAAATGCAAGAGATTCCCTGGGCGGTTACACACATCACCCGTGTGTAAGGTTGCTTACTATCACTCTTATAGAGCTTCCCCGGTCCAACAACCGCAACGCTTACTATCCACCACTCGTTTAACTCCCATCACTCATATTAGAGCTTCCCCGGGCAGTTATTTTTTTATACGAGCTTCACCGGACTAGTATCCCACGTCACCCCCATCACTCTTGCATAAATGCAAGAGATTCCCCGGGCGGTTACACACATCACCCGTGTGTAGGGTTGCTTACCATCACTCTTATAGAGCTTCCCCGGTCCAACAACCGCAACGCTTACTATCCACCACTCGTTTAACAAGACCAATCCAATCGAAATTACACATATTCACCAATAATTTATCACATAATAATGACCTTTCAACCGAGATTTTAAACATTCAAACAACCCCAAAATATATTACATCAAATACCAAAACAACTTACACACACCATCCATTTATCAAAATATAAGATGTATTTAAATTAACATATTTTAAAACCAAACAGCAAGTAATTTAAATACTGTAACAGCACCCAAACAGCACTAAACAACAAGTGATTTAAATACAGTAATAGCATCCAAACATCACCAAACAGCAAACAATTTAAATACAGTAACAGCAAGAATTTTTAATACAGTAACAGTATTTTTACAGCACAAACAGCAAACAATTTAAATACAGTAACAACAAGAAATTTTAAAATAGTAACAGTATTTTTACAGCACAAACAGCAAACAATTTAAATACAGTCAGTAACAACAAGAAATTTTAATACAGTAACAGTATTTTTACAGCACAAACAACAAACAATTTAAATACAGTAACAGCAAGAAATTTTAATACAGTAACAATATTTTTACAGCACAAACAACAAACAATTTAAATACAGTAACAGTATTTTTACAGCACAAACAGTATGTGTAACAAATATGAAAACTTCATGGATTGTCATAAAAATAATCTTTCTAACAACAAAAAAAATATTATATATAATACCTTTGAATCATATTCCCATTTTCACCAACTCAACCCATCTTTCAAGAGAAATTCTACTATTAATTTCATCTAAAATATAGAGAACACATCTAACCTCTCATACATATCATGAATCTTAGCTCATTACCCTCCAACATATGACATTTTCGTACACCAAAAATATCCAGGAGAAAACCCCTATGTTTTCCATGATTTTCAAGGTTTTAGACAATTTAAAATCTCCTAACAACTTATACCATAACATCCATATGAAAATTCAATGTTCAATTCAAGTTATAATACATCTCCTTTCCATTAACACATACTCAAAATCTTCATCCTAGTAAAGATTATTCCTAGCCCAAAGATCTCACTACAAACATTCATATTCATTCATCCATAATCAAAAAAATAGATTTGAAATTTCTCAATACTTAAGTAAATTTCTCAAATCTCATCATCAATTTTTACTCAACAAGACACTCCTTTAGATCTACCATTTCCCATCTCATAATCTTTGAAATATCAAAATTTTGATGATTTACTCATCATACTTTCATCTTGCCAAATATCTCCATACAACAAATCAACTCATCCATCCAAAATTTATTAACCATTCAAATTTGACCATTTTCGTATTTGATAAAAAGTGAGGCATAAGTCTCATGTTTCTCATCCCAATTCACCACTCAACACATTAAAAACTTCATATACTTGTATATCAACATGTTAGGAAGAAAATCCACCATCAATCCAACATACATCCATCCTTTTTTCATCATAAAGTTCATACAAAATCCATAGACCAAAGATCTGGTAAAAATCCATTTGTATCATCTCCTTTAAATCATACCAAACATTTAACCAAATAAATCTCCATACAGCCCATCATATTCAAGATTCAAGCAACTAAAATCATACTCACATCCATGAAATTCTAAAACAAAAGTTTGAGTTAGCTCCCCTTACCTCTTGAAGACTTGTACACCTTAAATTCTTCTTCAAAGAGAGTAACTTCTCCCTCCCTTGCTAAACCAAGTCAGCCTCAACACTTAGCACACTTAGAATTTTCGTTCACCACTCACCAAGGACCTCTCTACTCTGCCCAAAATTCTAGATCTGATTTGGAATTAAAAGAAGATGCCCTTAGACAACTAAGGACCCTTGCACATGACACTTAGTCATAATAAACTAGAAATGGACCATCCTAATCTCTTTTCCAACCCCAAAATCTGGAAAGAATGTCTCCAAAGGGTCCCCAAAATATTCTCCATGTGCAGAAAGCATCCTACCTACTCCATAATTCGTAACTTGTGAAATTTCACTTACCATTCACGTTGCACTCTAGTTCCTGGACAGTAAAACTGTCACATTTTTCCCAGTTCGGTTAAACCCCTTCCCGAAGTCAAAAATATGCGTATGAGTAGTCAAATCGAAGCTCTTTGACTCTAGTTTTCAATAAAAAAAGAATCAACACATTTGGAGTTTTATAGAGAGAGTAATGATCAAAATAGTCAGCAAAGGTCAAAGTTGAAAAACACCAGAAGTGATCACAATTACGTTTTTACAATTTTTACTGCAGCTAGTCCCGTTGTCCAAAAATTGTGAATTTAGTGTCGAAAGAAAGATATTTGAGCCTACGTTCCAATGCAACAAGAATTAACGCAATATCCCAATTGTACAAAAAGTTATAATTAAAATACTAAACCATGTCAAACCTGACAGCATTCTATTTTACAATATAACTTGGATTTTGACACTACTTGGTAAATCTTGAATTTACTTGGGTCTTACATAGTTGGTTGATGTGACATGAGCCTATTGGGTCAAGCTACTGACGTTAAAGAAGCGCTTGATGGGAGGCAACCCAGTGCTCTGAACCTTTACTGTTAATTTCTAATTTTTATTTTTAGTTTGAATATGTGTTTCCTTTTATTTTTTATTTTGTGTGCTCTGCTTGAATGAATTAAACTACTTTGATTCAACTGTGCTCTGTTTTGTGTGACAAGTCTGCTTTCTGAAAATTTTAGTGTTTGATTAAAGTTGAGATGATGCATGATAATAAAATGTTGAGACAGGTTCTTGAATAAAGTTTGATTTAGATATAGAGCAGGTTGTTTTTCTGAATAGGAGAACTTGTGAGTTCACCTGTGTGAGTTTTGAATTTCAGAGTTGTTTTTAAATAATTATTCTTACTCTGAAAGCATGAATGATTTTGCCCAAATTTTCTGTGATTGAACTACTTGCCTGCAGGTTTCATATGATCAAGGTCATCTTTTGTTATCCCTTATTCTTTTGGCCTTCAAAATATTTTTGCCCACTGGAAAGAGAACAATTAGTTCTATCCTTTGAACCTTGAGCCTTATGCATGTCTAGAAAAACCTTTTTGAACATCTTTACCTTGAGTTAAGTTGAGAACATTTGATGAGGTACTGATAAAGGTTCAAGTTTGGGGTTACCAGGACACAAACCACCTCTCTAGGCAGTGAGCAATCAAAAGAAAAAGCAAGTGAAAATCAGAGAAAGGCAAAAGAAAAGAAAAAAAAAGTGAGAAAAGAAAAATTCAAAGAAGAAAAGGAAAGAGTTCACTGCAAGGGAAGGCTGGGAAAAAGATAAGAGAGTTGTTCTTAAAAGAAGAATTCACAAATGTCTCTCTTAACTCAAGGAACTTTGCTGACCAGAAAAACCAATTTCCTTCTCAGCCCAGCCAAGTTACAAGCCATAAAAAGCCCTTGTGATGACAACCTGTCTGTGAGTATGTTTGATTGTGGTTGGTTTAAAAACCTTTTTAGTCCCTAAGTTGGGGTGGGAATTTTCGTTTTGTCCCCGGTTTCAAAAATGAAGCCCTTTGGTCCCCATGTTTTCAATTTTGAGTGCAATTGGCCCCTTCCATTAAGTAGATGCTAACGACGTTAAAAGTTAAGTGACTGTGTAGATTATGTGGCAACAGATGTGGTCGTGGCAATGAGGTGGCAGCATATTAGGTGTTTTAAATTTGGGAAAATTACATATATTAGTTTTTTTTTAATTAGGGCAAATAAAATAAAGTTAGTTTTTTTTAATTAGGGCAAATTAAGGTCGAACCAATTTCGTTTTCTGAAGACATTGACTTAGGTTAGACATTGGGAAATTGGGGCTTTTGCGATTGTTGAAGTCTTTGCCTGTGTGGAAGCTACGAGGTGCTGGAAGCATTGACGTTGAAGAAGAATTGTGGCTATCCTTCTCGAAGGGGATTTCTTAGTGAAAAGGGTTGAAGACAATCCTCCGCGACGTTGAGGTGCTCTTTGTTCGAAGCGAAAAAGTTGAAGGTGATGTTTTTTTTCCACTTTTTTTATGTAGTTGTTTTCCCCATGGAACTTGTCTTCTTGTCCCCTTTGTATGTTGTCATGTGCTTCCTTTTATTGTGTTGTGGTCCCTTTTATTACGTTGCATATGAAGTGGTCCAAAATTAGTTGTTTAATGCTTATTTTTTTGTTGTGTGTAGTGGTTTTGGTTCGAAATTAGTGTTTACTGTTTGTTGTTTGTTGTAAGGTTGAACCTGTGGTTGTTATTTAAGCTGTATTTGATGCTTCTTTATTTAAGCTTGAAGACAAAATGGAATGATGTAGGTGAACTAGTTATTGCGTGTCATAAAGTCTAACTTTTGTATGCCTACACGTGTTAGTAACGTGGCATATTTACAATTAAGATGCATGTGAAAACTGTAATAGTTGTGATAGTATATGCATGTGAAGTCTGACACTTACTTTTAATATAGGCTTATAAATAGTTGATAAGTAAAGATAATGGAAAACTATGGTGTTGAGGTGGTGTTTCACCATGGGGGTAAGTTTCTGAATGATGGGTCATTCGGATATCGTAGAGGGGACACAAGTACCTTGATGATAGATACAGACAGATGGAGTTATTTTGAAATCTTGGCCATACTTAAGGAGATGGGATATAGAAATGTTAAGGAATTGTGGTATTCCCTGGGTCATCGTGTTTTAGAGGATAGGATGGAATTGTTAAGTGATGACAAGGGAGCAATGTATGTGGTGAACATTGCATTTAGAGCCGTCAAAATGGGTCACAACCCGCGGGCCAATCCGGCCCGTCACGGGTTCGGGCCGGGTTGGGTTGGAAAAATACAACCCACTTATATGCGGGTCAGATTTCAACCCGGCTCATTTAGACCCGGCTCATGCGGGTTGAACCCGTGGTGAGCCGGGTTGGCCCACCAACCCACCTACCTAATTTTATTTTTTTAATTTATTATTTTATTTATGAAACCCTAAAAAGTAAACCTCAGTGTGTATACCAAAAAAGTAACATCTGCTCTCACAAAGTGTTTGCTCTCATTTGACGGTGCTCTCACCCTCACTTAACTGAAATTCTTCAAGGAGCAGGTAAAACACCCTTCATTTTTTCTTCTCTTTTCTCCACATTTTTGTTTTCTCACTTCTCTTTCTTTTTTTTTTTTCAAAAACCCTATAATGACAAAAATAGGGGTTTGCGAATTTGTTTTTTGTTCTGGGGGATTTGAAGACATGGAATGATTTTTTCATGTTCTGTCATGCTTCTATCAGATTTTTTTAATTTTATTTAAACAATTTGAATATACATTATTTGAACAAGCTCTTTTTGATATCTTTGAATTTGGAAAATTATGTTACAGATTAAACTATTAATTTTTTGTTGATGTTGTTGAGAACTGGTTCTCTTTTTTTTTACTAATATTTTTTTTATTGATTGTCGGAATTGTTCTAATATTAGGAAAATATTTATTAGTGAATTTAGAGACAACAAGAACAAGGATCAAGAGTTACAACAATTGATGTGATAAACTACATTCAGGTTGGTTTCACATTTCCTACTTTTGCATATAATATAGTATTATTGTGCTTTGTGCATGCTTGTGCGGTTGAGATTGAAGATTGTTCTGTATCAAACAAACAAAGATAATGACAGAAAGTTTGTTTAAATTTAAATTATAGAAAGTTTGTATTTTTTTTTATTTAAAAAAAAAATTAAATGGGCTAGTGAGCCAACCCGTTTACCCACCAACCCGTGGTGGGTCGGGCCGGGTTCAAGTTTTTCTGACTCGCTAATAAATGAGCCGGGTTGGATTGACTCACTAAGTGACCAACCCGTGGTGGGCCGGGCCGGGTCGAGCCGGGTTACCCGTTTTGACAACTCTAATTGCATTATTGAATGGTAAAGCTCATGTGTTTGTGGTTCACAAGGTGTCTGACCTGACTATCTTCTGCAATTGGAATATAATGTTGGTGAACATGGTGAGGATGGTGAGAATGGTGAAGGTGATGGTGAGGATGGTCAAGGTGATGGTGAGGATGGTCAAGGTGAAGGTCAAGTTATAGAAGAGGGTGAAGGTAATGGTGCAGAAACTGCTGAATGTGGAGATGATGTTGAACATGTGCAGGATCATGGTGGTGTTGAAAGGGATGTCTATGCTGATGTAGAGAGTGCTGAAAGGGATGTGCAGGATCATGTTGTGGTTGATGGGGATGTTGTTGCTGATGTAGAGAGTGGTGAAGGGGATGTGTAGGCTGCTATAGAGAGTGGGCATGGGGATGTGCAGGATGATGTTGCTATTGAAGGGGATGATGTTGTTGTTGAAGGGGATGTTGCTGCTGAAGGGGATGTGCAAGAAGATGTAGGTGGTCCTGAAGAAGATGTCCATCATGATGTAGTTGGTGATGAAGAAAATTTGCAGGAGGAGGTTGAAGTGAGTAGTTGGATAGGTTTTGATGAAGAGGTTTTCTTTAGTGAAGATGATTTGGTGGATGTTGATGTCCATGCAGATGAAGAACTTCAAAACCCAAACCACGAAGGTAGTCTTTTTGTTGAAATGGGTACAACAAGTGGAAGTACTTCCTTAAAGTTCCATACACAGGCTAGGGGCTTATCTGATACTGAGTGGGAATCTGATAGTTGTGGCAGTATTTATGCAAGTGATGAGTCAGATGAAGAAACACCCCGAGATGGACATTTTGGGATCTTCTCAGAGCCTCTTAATATGAAAGAATATAAGTGGCAACTGGGAACATATTTCCCTGATAAAGTAGATTTCATTGATGCAATTAGAACTTATGGAATACATACTGGTAGGAAGTTGAAGATTTTTAAAAATGACAAGAGAAGAATATGTGTTAAATGTTGTGGATCATAAGGCAATTGTCCATGGTATGCATATTGTGCCTATAGGAGTAGCCAAAGTACATGGCAACTAAGAAAGTCATAGATAGACATACATGTAGTAGGGAATTTAACATTGGTCTAGTTACCTCCAAATGGTTAAGTGGGAAATTAGAGAAGAGCATGAAAGCAAATCCAGATATAAATTTGAAAAATCTGCACACTAAGTTTTGTCAAAAATGGAACATTGGTGTGTCTAGGTCTACAACAACGAAGGCAAAAGCAATGGCAACAACACAAATTGAGGGTTGTTTCAAACAACAATATGAAAGGATGTATGACTATGCACATGAAATACTTAGATCAAATCCTGGGTCAACAGTCAAAGTGAAAGTAGATCGAGTTGGTGATAATGTTATATTCAATAGAATATATGTTTGTTTAAAAGCATGTAAGGACAACTTTGTCTCATGCCGGCCTATTATACATTTGGATGGTTGTTTTTTAAAAGGCAAGTATGGAGGTGAGCTTTTAACTGTTGTGGCTAGAGATGGTAATGATCAGATGTGTCCATTAGCATATGTTGTGGTTGAAGTTGAGAACAAGGAAACATGGACTTGGTTTTTAGAATGGTTAATAGATGATCTTGGAGAAGGGGCATCATGGTCAAGGTATACCTTTGTGTCAGATCAACAGAAAGTAAGTAAATGTCTATCTTTCTTTAATTCCTTTTGTTGTACATGCCATTTTAAGGCTCATACTTACCTTCATTAATGTCATAGGGACTTACCTTCATTAATGTCATGTTTTGTAAAATTTGTCATGTATTTGGATATGTATTTTGGCACTCAATGACAGATCATGTTTTGGATAATGTGATGGAGTTTTGGATAATCTGATGGAGTTATTTGGATATAATTTTCATTGCCTTGTCTGATATATTTTCATTTCCTTGTCTGATATATTTTACCGATATCATATACTTGTGATTGGCATATTGCCTTCACACCACTTGTTACAGGCATATTGCAGGCTGTTACTCATATTGCCTTGTCTCATATTGTTAGAGGCATATTACCTTCTCTGTATATCTGTCATTGTCATAAGTTTTTCATCATCAAAGGATCTCATTTATTCAATAACAGAAACACGTCAAATTCAATAAAAAACACTCTTAAACCAATAACAGCTTCTTCATTAACTACAACTTCTTCCTTACAACCACATTCTTGAAAAATACACAAACATTCTTCATTACAAATTTAAAATAGAAGACAGACAACGATGATGTTAACAATCCCCATCAAACATAACAACCCCAACAACACTTTCTCCCTTTTCTGATATACCAACACTGACTTCTCCAAACTACTGATCTTTCTCCTTTGCCATGCAAGTGTAGTATCCATTTCATCCATACATTCTTCTGTTCGCCATTTGAAGAAATTACATCCTCTCACTTCTTCGTTTCTACTTCGTTGTTCCAAACAACTATCCAAAACCATGTCAGGATACACCAAACTAATGTACCCAAAAATATAAACAACACCAAAATAACAAACCTTGTAATTAGGGCAGCCCCAAAAATGTCTGCCCTCATTCCTAACAGTTTTTGTGACTCTTAAAACAACTACCTCTCCACAATAGCATACATGGTTTCCAACCATTGCTCCTCTTGATGAAGCACTACGAGAGCTCCCCCATGACCAACACGAAGACTAATTCGTTGACATTGCTTCGAGTAAGGAGACGATAATGCTTCGTCCACACTTACAAAAAAAACCCAATCCCAAATAGCCAAGTTACGACACCCACCTCAAAAACACTCATCTTCATAAAACAAAGGAGGAGGAACTTAAGACAAATATGACCTGACCTCAACTTCTGCCAAGCTCCTTCAAACAGCCAAGTTAGCTCCTTCCAGATAACCTTTGCGAAATCTGCTGCACAAAAACTTCTTCAACTCACGTGCTTAAGTTCAGGTTTGAGATGGTAATAGTAGGGCAAATCCTTTTTTTCTTTTTATTTAAGCCTAAGATGATATTTTCACATCTGTCATTGTTAAAAAAAAAAAAACTCCACGCTGGATAACTCATTTTCAACACTTTGAGCTCAATGCCTTTCTTTTTGCCCTTCAAACATTCCCCATAACCCCAAACTTGAACCTTGAATGTACTTAAAATCATTAACCCAATTCAAAGTAAATAGTTTCAGCACAAGGGTTTTCATTCTGTTTAGGGCCAAGGTTCAAAAAGGGTATAAAATTTCAAGCACTTTGGGTAAAAATTTGGCTAAGTCAAGGCTTCCAAAAATGGCCTTGATCATATGACATATACATGCAATTTCAATCAATCATCAAGACTTTGGCAATATCATTCATGCTTTCCTATGAATAATTTCATAAAACAATAAAACTCTGGAGCTCAATACCTCACACAACATGCTTTCTCACACACATTCATTCATACACCCTGCTCAGCATCATAACCACAATCATAATTCATCACACATCTGTTTCACAAGATATCAACATGCAACACAACTTGCTAATCATTCACATCAGATCATCATCAAATAGACTCATCATGCAAATTATTCAGTCAAACATCTTCAGAAAAGTATTCAAGAAAGCATACATACTGAAAATAAAATTCAACCTATTCTAAGAATTTAAAATACAAAAGTGAAAGAGAGAATCTAGGTTTGCCTCCTAGTAGCGCTTGTTTAACATCACGAGCCTGACCCAAACCTATTTAGCACTTGTCAGTAAGTGCAATCCTTCCAACACTCATCAGTAGGTGTGCCTTCTTGGTATCCTTCAGTGCATACAAAAATTAACATCCCTCAGTAGATGCTACCCCAAAATTGTTCAAAAATTCAAAATTTACATGTTCAACAAAAATAATTAATAATAAATAAAGTTTTAAAATACAAAATTGTGCTCTCCAGCAAATCAACTCTTCTTCTTCACATTGGGGTCTTCATCATCCTACCTACTCAACTTTCTTCTGTCCACTCTTCAAATTGTTGTGGAGTATGACCTTCTGATCTCTACCATTCCTTCCTCCTTCAGTTTCTTATTCACGATCCACTTCCTGTTTTTAAATCGCATTGACATGCCACGCAGGAATGGTGTGTCCTCTGAGTGGGTTGATTCCTCTTTGCCTACCTTTTTCTCCTCAAGTATCTGCAAAACATTACAATTGTTAAGGCAATCAGTACCTGCGGTGCTTTCTTCTTTTGCAGCTTCTCTTCTGGCCCTTTTATATTTGGACTTTCTTATCAGTCTCATTTTAGTTTTTTCAGAGCCATAAATCAGCACTTGGTCATGATCTCTTAGCTTTATTCCTCCATTATAAACACGTATAATCATCTTAGAAGTCCTCATAAAAGGTCTTCCCAAGATTAATGGAATTCTTCCCTCATTGGCCATATCCACGACTATAAAGTCAATTAAAAATTCCAACTCTTCAATTCGAACAATTGCATTTTCCACCATACCAACTGGCTTCTTAATAGATCCATCCGCAACTGTCAGGGTAGTGTTGGCTGGTTTTAATTGTAGCCCTCTGATCTTTTTGGAATCACTAAAGGGCATCAAATTAACACTTGATCCTAAATCGATCATGGCTCTCCCTATATCCACATCATTGATCACACAAGGAAGAGTCAAAGTCCCCGAATCCTTCATTTTTTGTGGATGGTCCTTCTTTCTAGGCTTAGTGTTAGCGGATTGGCAAGTGTACCAAATCGTATCAAGTAAAAAAAATGGTAAAACCCATTATCGTTCTTCCCATGAGACTCGAAAGGCCTTATCGTTCGTGTGAATCAAAATCGTAAGACTTGCGGAGAAAAAAATCAATAATTGTGGTGGATGCTATGACAGAAAATAAATATGCAATGTGTGATTCAATTGACAAGATTTAAGCAGTGGATGAATGGAGTTTTTGGGGGTTTACAATTTCATCTAATCCTCTCTCTTTTATTCACTCATCTTGCTTAAATGGCTTTATTATCTAATTGCATGCAAACTTTCTTGGCCTCCCCTTAACCCGATCCCACGGCGAAAAGGACCTATTACTAATTACCGGCTTGCTATCCCTAGCCTCCCCTAGCAACTAGCAATGCATTACAAACAGAAGCAAATACAATCGGTTGTCCTACTCCCCTATCCCTAGGTGGTATTGCTTAACCAAGGAAAATCTCACCAGTTCATGCCATTACTGTAGTTCCCCGTATCAATAAAGTCAAAGATCAATTACCGAATGAGTTAAACGATAAAAGCATTAAGCACAGTATGACAATCCAACAATTGATAATAAACGCATATGAAAAACATATAATTCAAACAAGAGTTTCAATAAACGAGAGTATCAAAAGATTACATTGTTCCCTTAACAACAAAAAGGGTTTAGTTCACCATAGTCATGGTGAACCAAGATGAAAATAATGGAAGATATGGAAAGCAAACCCTAGAAAAGATGAAAAGGAGCCTAAGCATCCAAGAGATCCTCTCCAAAGAGTGCAAAATAGGTCTGGCCGCCCTCCTCTGTCTAAAGAATGAATTGGAATTCGTAGCAGGGCTATTTATAGGTGAGAAACGCAGTAGAAAAATAGGCCCAAGCCCAGCTGACCACCGCTCGGCGTCACACTTTACCGCCAGGCGGTGGACCTTGAATCGCACCACCGCCCGGCGGTAGGGGTCTACCGCCTGGCGGCAGGGGTCTGCCGCCCGGTGCCTAATACTGGTATCATCTCCTCCCGTTTGACCACCCGGCGCCAGGGGTCTACCGCCGGGCGGTGCCTAGACTCTTCTTTTCTTTGATTTTCTCGCTTTTCTTGAGTCTATGACCTTCATCTTTATTCCCAATCTTCACTTCTGTCAATTTTGCTGTAAAACAAGCATAAAATTGCTAAAAACAGCTTTTGACTCTCGGCTGACTCATTTATTGAGTTTTGTTTGATTTCAAGCGCATTCTAAGCAATAAAGAGCGTAATTTAGTCCAAATTAGCATATGAAAATAACGGTTTTTCAATCGTTATCACTTAGCCAACCGTTCTTGATCTTCTTCATCATCTAGATCAATTACCTCTCCAAGATAGTATTTGATCCTTTTATCATACTCAGGAATTTGTGGAAAAGCTCCAGGAGTGACGGTCACCTCATTACAGATTTCCCGGAATGGCTCTCGGTGACTCTCCTGTTCTCTTTCTTTTTCTTCTCTTTTCTCTTCACAGCTCTTCTGCTCTACAAATTTATCATTATGAGTCATCTCCTCATCTTCATCTTCACTGCTCCCAATCTCAATTATTTCCTCTACTGGCTTCCTTTTACTTCTTGCCATAACAATTTTGCCCTCATCTTTGGGGTTAACATCAGTGTTAGCCCGAAATTGATTCTGCTCGGTGGTTTCAACCCTTTTTGACAGCTGCCCAATCTGTGTCTCTAGTGACCTAAAGCTGGCTTGATCACTAGCTTATTGGGACTCATAAACTTTCAAAAATTTGTCAAATCGGTCATTTAATTCTCTGACCGTCTCTGTTAAACTGTTGACCTGCTGCCATAAATGTGAGGATTGTTGCTGCCGGAAGTTTCCTCCTTGCCCAGAAGAAGTATTCTGATTTTGTCCAATACTGGGGTGGTTCTTCCAACCTTGACTAGAATTGCCTTGGTTAAAATTACCTTGTTTGTACTGGAATTGGTTTCCCATGTAGTTCACTTCCTGCTGCATTTCTTCAGTAAAAGCACATTGACCATTGATGTGGTCACCACCGCATAAATCGCAAAGTTGTTGAGTCTGAGAAATATTCCTTAACCCCGTTGGAAATTCAGAAAGGACCTTTGTTAGCTTGTCCAGTTTCTGGTTAAGGAGATGATTTTGTGTAGCCATCGCATCATTAGCTGGGAGATGCAAGAGTCCTCCTTTCTGTGCAGCCATCGCATCCCAAGTTCGAAAAGTTCCTTCCGGAAATGAATGCAACCAATCTTTAGCGTTTCCTCCCAAAGAGAAAGGAAACAAACTGAGTCTGACCCTATCATCTAAAACTCCAGTCATTCTGACAGTATTGCAAATTTCACCAAAGATTGTCAAATGCTTATATGGATTCTCTTTTGACAACCCGTGAAATTGGTTGTTCTGAATTAACTGGATTAGTGCAGGGCTCATCACCATATTGGTTGTATTGTCAGTTGGTATAGCTATGCTGTTGAAGTTCAAAGGACCCACTGTGTTTACTGAGTCCCCCAGTGTGCGTCTTAGAGGAGGTTGGTCTGCCATCTCCTCTATATCATGTGCCTCAAAAGAAGAGTGCAAAAGTTCCTCAGGAGAAGGAAAGTTTTCCCTTGCAGGATGTATGACTTTCCTCCTTCTCCTGTCCGAGAGTCCTTCTAAAAGTGGTTCTGGTCTTTTCTGTTTCTAGTGTGTATTCCTTCCTGCATACAGAAGAAACAACACCCCTAAAAGCACTTTTACAGAAAACAAAACAAAATAAAATAAGAAAAACGAAAAACAAATAATTACAAACAAGTCAAATTCAGTCAATTCATACTACTTGAAAAACTTCAACCTCGAGTCCCCGGCAACGGCGCCAAAAACTTGTTGACTCACTGGCAAGCATACCAGATTGTTCCAAGTAATATAATTGGTAAAAACCCAATATCGTTCTTCCCAAGAGACTCGAAAGGCCTTATCGTTCGTGCAAATTGAAATCGTAAGACTTGTAAAGAAAAATTAATTGTGTGGAATGCAAAAACACAAAATAAACATGCAATGCGTTTGATTCAGTTGACGAGAAAAAGACTATGGATGAGTGGAGTTGTTGGGGGTTTATATTAACAGCAACTAATTTCGTATTTATAAAAGGTCTCCTGTTTAATTTCGTGTTATAAAAGGTCCCCTGTTTAATTTCTTTAATTTGATATGGGTTGTACAGAAATTTCAATAGCCAGGCAAAAGACACATAATCTGTGATATTTTATGACACAAGTGGGTAGCTAAATTTTGACAAAGATTGTGATAATGATCTGTGATGTTACTGTTGTCAGCTTATTTCAACATGTTCAAGATAAGGTAATTAAGACATCAAACCACCAAGCACTTAAATTTTGAGCAAGCACCAATGAATTAAAAATAACATTGAGAAAGGCAAATGAAAGAGTTTCTTTATAACATATTAACGAGTACTTTTTTGTGTTCCCAACAGAGTCAATCCACAAAATTAAGGCTATTAATGGATGTGGACCCTTAAACAAACACATTGTCTTAATCAGTACACCAAAAATACCTTATATCACTACTAATCAAAAAGACCTGATACCAACATTGTTTTAATCAGTACACCAAAAAGAACTGACATTACATTCAAAAGATGAAACCAAAAAAAGATGAAATTTCATTCTTCAGCAAGTTGATCAGTAGGTTGCTCAGCAGGAGGTACTGTCACTTGTGGTGTTGGATCAGTAGGTTGCTCAGCAGGAGTTTGGTCAGCTGGAAGATCTGATGTTGATGGTCGTTGTGGACAAGATCTTTTGTTGTGTCCAAGTTCTTTGCAAACAGCACATGCTTTTTTGCTCCCACCCTTTCTTAATTGAGTATCATTCTTCTTCAACTCCCAACTCTCTAGCCTTCTTTTTTTCTTGGGCCTACCAGGCATTGTCCTCTTCTTTGGGGGTAAGACATCTGGATATGAAGTTTTCTCCCAGAGAACTTGACCATTGATAGGGTAGACGATGGAGTTGTAAGTCTCTTCATACGTAGACTTCCTATAGCAAGTACCAATATAGTCTTCTGCATTTACATTCAAGAACTTCATTGCAGTGATGGCATGAGTGCAAGGAATTGCAGTAAGTAACCATTTTTTGCAACTGCATTCATTCTTGTCAAGGTTGACCACAAATTGCTCCCTAAATTGTGAAATGCGGATGATTTCAAATAACTGATCTGATGACCATCTGTCATGGGTAGAAAGTTATAAACAAAGTTAGAAACAAAGTTAGAACCAAAGTAAACAAAAATGACCATGTATAAAGTTAAATGTAGTATTAAACTTACCTTGGTAACCAATATCTGGTTAACCATGATTGCTTTTGAAATCTGTTGAGAACCTTAGGGCACACACTACCTTGATATAATGTCATCTTCGTCTTGTTCTTAGCCCATCTCTTCATGATGTAAACCCTAATATCTTCTAACATGGTGATAATTGGTTTAGTCCTAGTGTGAGCTAGCACACTTTGAATCCCTCGCACATGTTGTTGACAAGAGTGTCACATTGTGATCTAGAAGTGAATCTAGATCTTGACCAATATCTAGGAGAAACAATATATGTCAAACTAAATATAAATGTCTAAGTACAAGAATAATAGCGTAGAGTAAATTGAATACATACCTTGGTGCAATTGCAATCAAATACTTAAACGCTTCTAAGTTGATGTCTTTGATTTTCATCATTTCAGCCTCTCGTAGTTGTGGATATGTGGTTGTTGTTGTTGTCCACATCAAACGTTTAAGGTCTTTTCCAGGAAATTGCTTTATAAAGTTTGAGTACATATGTCTAACACAAAATCGTTGTTCTACCCCAGGTAGAAGTGCATCAATGGCTGTTAACAGACCCTACAAGTTCAAATAACGAAGTCAGATAAGGTTTATGTGAAATAGCTAGTAATAAACCTTTGTTAGGGTTGACTGACCTTTTGTTGGTCTGAAATAAATGTACATGCTCCACATACAACTTCCCCACCAAGATCCCCAATGAGCAGGTCCAAGAACCAAGTCCATGAGTCTTTGTTTTCTACCTCAACAACAGCATATGCAATGGGCAAAATTTGTTCATTTGCATCTCTTCCCACAGCTGTTAGTAATTCCCCTCCATACTTGCCTTTGAGAAAGCATTCATCCAACCCAATGATGGTCTACAACTAACGAAACTATCTTTGCATGCTTTCAAGCATACATAAATTCTGTTGAAGATACACTCCCCATTACTATTGTCAACCTTTATTTTGACTGTTGAGCCTGGATTTGCCCTGAGAAGCTCATGCCCATAATCATGGAGTCTTCTATATTGTTCCTTGAATGAACCATCAACATTATCTTTTGCCATGGCTCTTGCCCTAAAATCCATATTTCTACTGATTCCAACATTCCATTTCCTACTAACTTTATCCCTAATGTCCATGACTTTCATGTTAGGGTTCTCTCTAATAGCTTTTTCCATTCTTTTACTCAACCACTTAGAAGTGATCAACTTCACATTAAAATCTCTGCTACAAGTGTGTTCATCAATCACTTTTCTTAGCTGCCATGACTTGGAACCATAATTAAAGGCACAGTAAGCATACCATTTGCATTTACTATTGCCCCCAACGCATTTAACACTAACCCTTTTCTTGTCATTCTTTAAGAATTTTAAATTTCGACCATTACTTAGTACATATGTCCTAATGGCCTCTGTGAATTCCTTTTTCTCAGTAAAATAAGTTCCAACTTCCCACTTATATTCTCCCAAAGTTTTAGGCATGCTAAATGTGGGGAACATAGTTCTAGGAATGGAGCTTTCATCCTCACTATCTGGACCACTACACAACTCCTTTGACACCCACTCATTGTCAGATATACCACGTACATCTTTCATGTCATCATTACCACTTGTCCATGAAATGCAGGGTTGTTCTTCACTCACATTTCTTTTAGAACTACCAATGTTGTTATGACACTGAATGGTCACATCAACCAGACTCTCATCCTCACCCTCAAACTTTCCCTCACCATGACCATTCTCCATTTCTGTTCGAACTTGAACCTCAGCCTCACCCTCCACTTGTGTTGCAACATCAACTTCATCATTAACAGCACCATCAACTCATTCAATCAATTCAATTATTTCTGGTTCATTCCTATTATGAACAACGTACAAATGAACTTCATCATTTAACATTGCAATATTAACCATATGCAAAGCACCCCTATCATCAGTCAATAATTCCAACCTCTCTGGCACCACTGACTGACCTCCTAAACTGTACCATAGTTCTTTAATGTCTGTATGACCTAACTCTTTCACTGATTCTATTATTCCAAAATAGCAGAAGAGGTCTAGATCACAAGACCATTGGGTTATCTCTCCATCAAATTTTAAATTACCATTATCATCACTAACAAAATGTCTTGTATGATGGACCACTACTTTAATATGGTCATCCATGGTATACTATTTCTGAAGCACAACACCTGTACATTGGGGGGAAAAAAATATTATGAAGGGGACGAGATAAACTAAGGAACTCTAACACATGAAGGGGACAGGGGATAAAGTAACATCCCCACTAAGGAAACACTGGTCCAGCAAAGGGGACCACTACTTTTAAACAAATAATAGGGGTGCAGCAAAGGTCCAATTTTTGGGACCACGACACTGCACATATCGACCACGACACTGTACGCATCAACACACCTATTGCAATTTTTGGGACCACTTCTTTTAAACAAATCACAGAAATCCAAAGCATCAACACACCATAAACGATACGCATCACAAAACAACAAAGCAACAACATGCGAAACATATTCTAACATAAACACGACAACAACATTTCAAAATCGGGACCACAAAAAACACAATACATGTTCGTAAACATTACAAAGAGGAAACTTACCTTCACTGACGTCCAAGGTCAATTCGTTGAGTCCACGAGCACGTGATGGTCTTCGTCTTGCACTTAGAACTTCCACGAACAAATGGAGATTGGGAGCCCTAATTCTGATTGTTTTCTGATTTCCCAAATTCCCAATTACTTAAATCCCTAATACCCCACTTATTCTTTTCTGATTCAATAAAAAAAACCCAATTATAAAACCTTATTCCATGTCACAACCTTTATTTTTTACTTTAAAATCCACGTAATTAAATCATTATCAATCAGCTAATTCTTTGTGCACCACGTCATCAGTAACAGACGGAGTTAGTCATGAGTTAACGGAGATGGCTTAATTGCCTCATTTTTACAAGTTATAGGACCCAATTGAGACAAATAAAAAAATGATGACCAAATTGAGATTCTCATACAAATATGAGGACCAAAAGAGGGTTTTAACCTAAATAATTCAATATTAAAAACATCTCTATTGGATAAAAATAAGTCTGATTTTAAAATATTAATTTAATCTAAAAGGTTAGAAAAAAAAAATTTAATTGATTTAATAACGGCTAGGATTACATCTAGATCTTGTATACTATCACGAAAAAGTTAGTTCTTTTATTACGTGAAATTATATTTAAACTTTATAAAGTTTGTGGTTTAATATTTTCATATATATATATATATATATATATATATATATATATATATATATATATATATATATATATATATGGGGTTTGTTAACGCGCATACGCCTGCTTTTCAGTGGGTACATTTTAACAATGTGTATCGGGTTATAGTAGACAAAAATACCCTCATATATTATGGATTGTTTTAAAGTCAAGGATGTTTAAATAATTTTCATTCTCAAAATTAAAAAAGAAGAAACCCCCAAACCCTTACTCACCTCCCTCGTTCCTCTCAACCCTTTCTCTTTCATCTCTCTCACTCCAACATTTTTTCTATCATCCTATGGTAGATGCAACTGAAAAAAATTAGAAATACTCGTTAAACAATTTACCTTTGTAAAGAGTTGAGTCATTGGCATATTCGCCTTCAGACAAAGGTTCATTCAAGATCTCTTCCATTTCATCATCTTCACTAACCTCTCTAATTTCATCATCTGCAGATGTTGAATCATCATCTCTTAAAAAACCTTCAGACCAATTACCAATTCCTTCTATGTCATTATGCTTGTGAAAATTAGATAAAATTAGATAAGACAAAAATTATAAAATGAAAACTCATTATATATATATATATATATATATATATATATATATATATATATATATATATAAAACATTCAACAAAAGAATTTTATATCACAAACTATAAAAAAAAAATTACACCGATATTAGAAATTCATCCAAACAGTATATTTGAATTTAAAATCACTAGTGCAAAAACACTATTTAACGTCGGTTAATTTGGGCTTTTAACGTCACTTTCCCAACCGACGTCTAAAAGGGTGACGTCTATGGGACGTCGGAATTCCTCCAATCGACGTCTATATACACGTCAGTTAACGATATCCACCGACGTCTATATAGACGTCTGCTTATACTCACACTGACATCTATTTACTCTATATTGACGTCCACCTATGCTTAAACCGATGTCAACATGAATATATAGAGGTTATAAATGACACTAATCGACGTCTATGTTCATGATAGACGTCGGACCATGCACCAACCGACGTCTAACAAGGGCGTTATGTTTTAGTCCAGTTTTGATCCAGACTTTCGGTAGCATTGTGTAACACTCTCCTCTCGCTAGTTTCCCCACAAAAAAAGCTTGCGTCTTTTGAATCTTCTATGACATTCAACCCAAAACCGAACCTGGGTCCATGACTACTTCCCATTATTCAACCGCAAAATAAAAAAATTACGGTGACACGAGAACTAGACAAGGACCCGAGTTCCATTTTGGGTCGGAAGCCATAGAAAACTCAAAAGATCGACACTTTATTTGTGAGGAAACAAGCAAAGGGAGAATGTTACACTATGTTACCCAAAGAGAGGATCAAAACTGCACTAAAACACAACAAAAAGAAAACAAATTTTAATCAGTTGAACCACAAGATAATCGATAAAAAACTAAAGAAAGTTTAAACGGTAAGCATTAAACAAAAACACGCACCTGGGATGCAAGAGAGAAAAAGGAGAGGACGAAGACAATGACATATTGAGAAACGACAATGCAATGCCGCAAGAGATAAAAAATAGAGGTTCGTAAGCGAGTAAAAGAAGAAGAGAAGCAAAGAAAAAGGAGAAGAGATGAAGACGCAATCAGAAACTGAATGAAGAGAAGTGTCTGCGATATATTTAAAATGAAATGGGACGTCGGTTGTTCCAGAAACTGACGTCTATAGACGTCGGTGTTGTAGGGGATCCGTCGTCTAGTAAGCTGAAAAGATTGACGTTTGGATTTCTATCAGGGTAGTTCACGTCTGTGCCCCTCCTAGCCGACGTCTAAAACCCTCGAATTTGGTGAAAATAGACGTCGGTTAGGTTCATAACCGACGTCTAAATTGAAGAATTTTTGTCTTCCCGCCTTCCAGACAGGCCTTAGACGTCGTCGTTTGACTATGTGATGTCTAAGTGCCTGGGAATTAGGTGAACAACATTAATTGTAGCCAAGTCGACATCGATTTTTCACGGGATCCGACGTCTATTCGACGTCTAAAGCTGAACCGGTTGACGTTTGATTTCCTGTCAGTGACTTGAACGTCGGTGCCCTTTCTAACCGACGTCTAAGCTCCTAGGAATTTGGCGAGCAGCATTAATTGCGGCCTAGTAGACGTCGGTCCTAGTGAACACCGACGTCAATTGCCTGTCTTATCACATACCTCAGTCAATTGGACGTCGGGTTATGGCAGGGGCGACGTCTATGATGTCAGAGACGTCGCCTGACATCGAAACCGACGTCTAGTTTTCCAATATATTTATGATAATGTCACCGTGCAGTAATAGACGTTGGGAGTTCATGAAACCGACGTCTAATGAATGACGTTAAACAACGTTTTTGCACTAGTGAATCTATCCATAAGTAATATTTCAAATATTTATATAGATATGTTTCTATCAAATAATAAATCAGTTTTTGTAGTCATGAATAATTTGGTCTTATAAATAGAAAGGAAAGAAGTGTTACTATAATTTAATTAGATTTAATGATGCTGGTGTCTAAATAGAATTCAAACATTACAAATATAGATGAAAATTTTTACAGCCATATTTGAACTATATTGTTATATCAGAAAAATATTTATTGATATGATTCAATTTTGCATAATTGAAATCTGTATTATATTCTAATTTGTATTCAACCAATTATATCAATGCAAATACACTCCTTGCTTTAATTAAAAGAAATTTACTTGTTAAATGATTGTTTCAAGGAAAAATGACTAAAAAATTAAAGAACATGTCAATTCATTGCCATATAAAATAGTTTAACAATTAACTTTTTAAAAGAAATTTACTTCGGATTTATTTTTTTTTAATGTTCAAAAACCATTTTTGAAAAATATTGTTTACTAAAAATATTATTTATTTATTAAATACATATTAGAAAAAGTAACAATAACTCACTTAGATCCTCTTTAAAAAAATATTAATAACATGATCAATAAATAACTAAAAACATAATCATAATAAATATTGAGAAATTTAAAAAAAAAATTCGGTCAAACATTTATTATGTTTTATACATTTCCACTTATAAGATTAATAATAAGTAGAGTAAGTTATTTATAATTCAAAAAATATTATTAACTTTTATAATAATAATTATAATAATAATAAATAACTTGTTTAAATTTATTACTGTAAGATGTCGTTGATTAAAATAGAATTTTATTTAAATTTTCGAGTTTGAATTTATTCAAAAATTTTGTGATTCGATTATTCATATTAAATATATCAACTAAAACCTACATGTAAATCATTTTCACATTAAAATTGAATTATGATTTATTTTTAATAAGTTAAAAGTTAATGATTAATATTAAAGTAAATATTTTAAAAAATATTTAATTAAATATCTAATTAAACATTTTTAATTAAATAATATTTTTAATGGATATATTTTTAGGAAAAAGAAATTTCATATTAGAAAAAGTAACAATAACTTAAACCGTCTTTAAAAAGTAATAATAACAGTGATGAATAAATGATTAAAAAAGTAATCAAATTATTGTTATAAATACTACATTGTTACAACAAAAAATAATGCATTGAAAAATGGATAATGATATTTAGACGACATTTTTTTGACAACATTTGAACATTGATTACGTGTCAATCTGTGATTGGTCAAAAATTATTCCACAATCAATAATAATAATCATAAACATTATTGTGGAGTAATTTTTGACCAATCACAGATTGATACGTAATCAATGTTCAAATGTTGTCAAAAAAGTGTTATCTAAATATCATTATCCCTGAAAATTATGGTTATAAATATTGCACCAAAAATTAATAAATGATCAGTAAATAATTAAAAAAATAATCAAATTCGTAATTTTCTAAAGCTTAATTTTTAACATGAAAAATAATTTCACATTTTTTTTCTTAAATTAAAAAATATGTAAAATTTAATGATATAGAGAATTTGAGTCTTAAATAACTATATTATGAATTTGTGAAAAGTAAACTAATTTGGAAATTAAAATAGACATAAATATATTTAGTGGGGCTAAACCCACTTTAACCCTGACCCTAACCCACTTGAGAAGGGTCTTGGGGGGTTGGAGCTTTTTTTTGGTCCCTACTTAAGGGGCTTCTTAAAATGGGACTTTTGAAAGAATGGGTTAGGACTAACCCATGGGGTATGGATCAAGTTGACACCTCTACATTTAGGGTATGCTTTGCACTAAGTTATCCTAATAAAAGATCAATATTGATAAGGGCAAATGATACTCAACCATATACAATACAATTATAAATATTTTTTTTATTATATTTTCAATATATGCATTGACTAAGCCCATATGTAACTATTATTATAACATCATAAGGAAAGTCAATCTAGAAGCAACAAGTTAATGAAATTCCAAGACATCAATGGACACTTGAGTATAATGATGACAGAAGATGGAGTCACCTTACAACTAATTTAGTCGAAGCAATCAATTTTTTTCTAAAGATAACACAAAATCTACTAATTTCCTCCATAGTCTTGGCCATATACACATGAAGAGGGAAGCAAATTGCAATGATAAATATTGGTCATTTCTATTTTGAAATTACCACTGAGGTGTTAGAAGATGGACATTCAAAATCAAACACGCACAAAGTGATTGAATTTGATATAAATACCACAAGATTCAAAGTGGAGGAGATGGTCAACCTAATAGAAATTTGACCTCTTGGAAAATTCGTCGTTAGATTAAATGAATGGTGGTTTGATTGTAACAAGTTTCAAAATCTTCATCTATTGTGTTTTCATGTCTTAGCCACTTGCAAACATGTTCACCACAACTTTAACATGCATATCAATACACACAATAGGTTGGATGTAGTCATCAAAGTGTTTAACAATATGTATGGAGAGCTAAGACATAAAGATTATTGATTACTACACCAAGAACCATAATTTTGGCCAAATTCAACCATAAATCATCTAAAATTAAACCTCAAATGAATATAAGATAAAAAGGAGACCCAAAAAAATATTTATATTATCAAACACTAAAAAAAAAAATCACAGACCTCAACTTTGACATAAAAGAATCCACATCCAATAATTAACTGCCTGCCTTCCACTTTTGTAATTTCTTTCATTCAATAAATAAAACTTATATTCACTTATACTTTTTCAATTTAATCAATCTTCCATAATTAACTTTATAATTACTAATACATTAATAATCGTACCATTTTATTTTAAATAATTAAACACTTGTTAATTTTTAAGAATTAATTTCTATAAAAAAAACAATACTTTATTTTTTACCTACAAATCTATTAATATTTTCTACTAACATTTCTTAAAATCAAAATAGAAAATTTGCTTTTCTGAATATTATTAAGTCTATTAATTTTAATAAATAATTTAACTTTCTTAAAATATACAATTATTTTGGTTAACTTTATTATTATTAACTCAAAATTTTTTTAAAAAAATTAACAAAATTATAAAATTACAAAATTATTGATAAATTTTTTTTATATGTATAAAAAAGCTTACACGGGATATGGCCTCGCCATTTTGTATTTTTTATCAAAAGTGAAGTCATTTTTTATTTTTAATTTTAAAAGTGTATATACATAAATTGTGATTTCGATAATTATACAATTTCACTTAATTATCCCTTTACTTTGAGACTCGATCCATTTTATTTATTTTCTTTTCAATAATTAAAGAATATAAGTAGCATCGCAATAAGAAAAGTATTATTATATTAAGAAAGTGAAGTCCTACTTGTGCAAGCTTAAGCGTTGGGTTTAATGGCACCATTCGTGGTATCAGGTCCTGCTTTATCAAATGATCTCGAGTTCAATTCCTGCTCAAGCACTTGGTTAACCAGGCTCTGATACCATGATGATTATGTCTCCCAAAATTCATTTTTTTTATATTTATTTTACGAAAAACGAAGACTAATTTGAGTACGTATTTATCGTATTATATCATTACATGTACTGATGATGATGGATGGAACGAAATGAACTTAGCTTAATACATTGAGATCGTGCTGCTGCTGGTGTTTTTATTTTATTTTAAGAAAATAATTTCGAAAAGAAAAATTGTTTTATGTATAAAACCTTAAAATATTTTATATGTTAAATATAAAATATATATAAACAAATCTTAAAATAAAAAATAACAGGTTAGGACATGCATCTGTCTTTCGGCTAAATTGTCATAAATTTTAACTCATATAAGGGCTTCTTAAGGCATCCCAATGTTTTCTTTCTGCAGTATCAAAATTTTCATTGCTTTCCGTTTTGCTCCCTCCTAATATTAAATAATTCAATATAATTCTCATATTTTTCCTCTCCTGAAATCTTCTTTATGCACCCAAACCTTTCTTTGCTTTCACATTGGAGAGAACCAAGCATCTAATTCTCTCCATTCTTAGTTGCTTTGCCTAGTACTACTTCAAAAAAAAAAAAAAAACTCTTATCTGTTAAAATTGGCTGCAGCGGAATTGTTAGCGTGGAATAACAAATCAAGAAGGTTTTTAAAACAAACGCGTGCCTTTTAATTTCTACTCAATTAAACTTACTACAGAAATAATAGATATAAATAAAAGAGTAAGGTTGAGAGAAATTTGCACAGATAATTTTATCCTGGTTCGGATCACACGGATCCTACGTCCAGTCGCTTATCTCAAACAAGATAAACCTTTTTCACTATCACAAAACAATTACAAATATTAATCACAAAGAAAAACAATTTGTAAGAGTTTAGAAATACCACCTCTCTTGAAACCACAAGAGATGAACTTACACCTCCTTTGAATCTTCACAAAGGATGACCACCTCCTCCGAATACTTCACGAAGGATGAAACACCTCCTCCGAATACTTCACGAAGGATGATCCTCTTCCAAACACCTCCTCAGACGCACCAAGGATGAACCAGCTATTCCTCTGTCACCGTAGTTGCAATGTACCAGCACCACAGACAAGAGTTTCCTTAGCTGAGCAAGAGCACACACTTCTCAAAGAGTTCTGAGTGTTTTAGTGCGAGGGAAGAGTTGCTGTTGATGGATAAAGAGAGCCTATTTATAGACTCAAGCAAAAACTCTTCCATTCTTCGAAACTGACCATTTAACGCTTTTAATCGATTAATATTAGTGTTGATCGATTAAAATAAGTACAACGGCTAGTTTTTCAAATCAGAAACCTCCAACGGCTAGTATTAATCGATTATTCTCAGGATTAATCGATTAGTTAATCGATTAAAACTTGCTTTAATCGATTATTCCAAAGCTGATTGGGTTTTGGCTTCTGCAACGATTTTAATCGATTATATCAGGGATTAATCGATTAAAACGGGGAAGTTTTGATTCTAAACAACAAATACAAAATATAAAGGTACAAGAATCAAAACTTACTACAAATCTAAGTCCTAAACAATTAAACTACAATTATTACAAAAGCTTTTCATAACAAAAATAAGTCTTCAAAGGATCTTCATGAATCTTGATAAATCTTGACTTGATTTGGGCATCATCAAACCTTCATCTTCCCCATTTTGCTAACATTCTCCCCCTTTTTGATGATGATCAAAAACTCCTTTGATTTAAAGCTTTTGGTAATAATCTGGATAAAAACACAACTCATGAAAGACAAGGGCATTAGTGAATAACAATAAGCTTTAAGATATCTTCTCCCCCTTTTTGATCATAATTAAAAAGTTGTGTTTCATGTTCTTCCCCTAAGATAATACTCCTCCTTAATAAAAGCATGTATGCATAAAATATATTTTAAAATTTAGAGATTCATTCAAACATACACAATAGGGGATTTAAAGAAAATAATATTAGGATAAAGAACTTTTTTTTTTTTTTAAACATACATTGAATCATACCATATAGGAGTTTTAAAGAATAAAAAAAATATGGTTGATTTTTCAAAATGCACAAAATAAAAAAAATGCAATCCTAAGAGATTAAAAAAAAATCCTAGATCTCTTCTAATGTTTACCCCTTTAGATATATCTCCAAATTCGTAAAGATATTTTGTAGAGATCTTTGTCTTGGGGATTGTCATCATTCTTCTCTTCATTTGTTGTCTCTGTCAAATCTTCAAAACTTCCTGCATTAGATTCATCTGACTCAAGAGGTTTTGCCTCAAGGTCCACAATTTTATCAAAGACAACATGTTTGGAATAAAATTTTCTCAAATTTTGTTTTTCTAAAAAATATTTTAAAAAAATATTAAAAAAAAATAAACATTGTCCTTTGGGTTATATTTAAAAAAAATGAAATCATTTTACAACCCAAACATATCTACCACTTGGAACACCAAAATGCTTAATTTTACATTTATTTGAGGTGTGACCCTTTTTCATACAATAAAAACATGATATAAAGTTTGTGTTCCTATAAGTTGTTCCTTTTTCTACCCATGTTCTACGGGTTCTATTATTATGTTTATTTTTAATTTTAGGAACATACTTAGTTTTAATAACAACCTTATTTTCATTATTTTTACTGCATTCTCCTAAGGTTGTGTTGTTTAGTAATTTCTTAAAATTTTCACAGGAAGCACATTCATCACTACTAATAAATTTACCCTTTTCAAAAAATAAAACTTTATTTTTCAAATCTTTATTTTCTTCAAAAATATTTTCAAAATTTAATTTTAAATTTTTATTTTCTTCAGAAATATTTTCAAAATTTAATTTTAAATTTTTGAAATCCTTTTTCAATTTCTTATGAGCTTTATCTAATTTTTCAGATTCTATTATTAAAGCAGCATAGGTCTCATGCAATTCATTTTCACTATATTGACTATAATTATCAGAATCGCTAGATGTACTTACTTGGCTTCCAGCGTCATCGTCTGCCACTAAACAGATGTTTGCTTCCTCATCAGATTCGCTCAAATCAGAAATTGTTTCATTGTCATCGTCCCATGCGATGTAGGCTTTCTTTTTCTTGAAGAATTTCTTTTCTGTTATTTCTTCACTCTGCTTTTGATTTGGGCAGTCCGCTTTTAAGTGCCCCATTTCTCCGCAACCATAGCATCTATATTTTGAGGAGGATTCTTGATTTTCTTTCTTTTCAACTTTTAATCTTCCTTTGTCTTTTGATTTCATGAACCTGTTGAGCCTTTTTATCATGAGTCTCAAATTTTCTTCATCTTTTGAGTCTTCATCTTCTATTTTGTTCTTGCTCCTTTCTACCTCAGATTTTAAGGCTAGACTCTTTTTCTTGGTTTTGGCTTTTGCTTCTTCTTCATCAAGTCTTCCAAGATCAAGTTCATGCTCTCTCAACTTTCCAAATAATGCCGCCATAGTCATCGTGTTGAGATTTTGTGACTCAGAAATTGCAGTCACTTTCGGTTGCCACGACCTGTCTAAAGATTTCAAGATTTTAATATTAAGTTCATCATTTTCAAAAGACTTACCTAGTCCAATGAGGTGATTTACAATATTGGTGAAGCGTTTTTGAACATCTGATATTGTTTCTCCTTGCTTCATCCTGAACATTTCATATTCTTGGATTAGGGTATTCTTTCTCGCTCTCTTCACGTCATCTGTACCTTCGTGGGTCACTCTCAGCACTTCCCACATCTCTTGAGTTGTCTTACAAACTGAGATCCTGTAGAATTCATCAACAGTTAATGCAGATGCAATAATGTTCCGGGCTTTCACGTCACTCTGAAATCTTTTCTTTTCTTCAGGGGTCCATTGACCACGGGGCTTTGGTTCCTGCGTATTGTTAGTAGGAACAGAAGAGCCAGACGCAATAACATCCCAAATTTCGCAATTAATAGATTCAATAAATATTTGCATTCTTACCTTCCAGAATGCATAGTTCTCACATGTGAATAATGGGGGTCTATTGATTGATGCATCCTCTGCAAAGGTTTGATGTGATCCTGCCATTTGAATGACTATCAAAGCAAGCTCTGATACCAATTGTTAAAATTGGCTGCAGCGGAATTGTTAGCGTGGAATAACAAACCAAGAGGGTTTTTAAAACAAACGCGTGCCTTTTAATTTCTACCCAATTAAACTTACTACACAAATAATAGATATAAATAAAAGAGTAAGGTTGAGAGAAATTTGCACAGATAATTTTATTCTGGTTCGGATCACACGGATCCTACGTCCAGTCGCTTATCTCAAACAAGATAAACCTTTTTCACTATCACAAAACAATTACAAATATTAATCACAAAGAAAAACAATTTGTAAGAGTTTAGAAATACCACCTCTCTTGAAACCACAAGAGATGAACTTACACCTCCTTTGAATCTTCACAAAGGATGACCACCTCCTCCGAATACTTCACGAAGGATGAAACACCTCCTCCGAATACTTCACGAAGGATGATCCTCTTTCAAACACCTCCTCAGACGCACCAAGGATGAACCAGTTATTCCTCCGTCACCGTAGTTGTAATGTACCAGCACCACAGACAAGAGTTTCCTTAGCTGAGCAAGAGCACACACTTCTCAAAGAGTTCTGAGTGTTTTAGCGCGAGGGAAGAGTTGTTGTTGATGGATAAAGAGAGCCTATTTATAGACTCAAGCAAAAACTCTTCCATTCTTCGAAACTGGCCATTTAACGCTTTTAATCGATTAATATTAGTGTTGATCGATTAAAATAAGTACAACGGCTAGTTTTTCAAATCAGAAACCTCCAACGGCTAGTATTAATCGATTATTCTCAGGATTAATCGATTAGTTAATCGATTAAAACTTGCTTTAATCGATTATTCCAAAGCTGATTGGGTTTTGGCTTCTGCAACGATTTTAATCGATTATATCAGGGATTAATCGATTAAAACGGGGAAGTTTTGATTCTAAACAACAAATACAAAATATAAAGGTACAAGAATCAAAACTTACTACAAATCTAAGTCCTAAACAATTAAACTACAATTATTACAAAAGCTTTTCATAACAAAAATAAGTCTTCAAAGGATCTTCATGAATCTTGATAAATCTTGACTTGATTTGGGCATCATCAAAACTTCATCTTCCCCATTTTGCTAACATTATCTATATGATTTAAGCTATTCAATCGAAGTTTTTAAGTAGTAAACAATAATTATATAGGAGTCAGTTATTTAGTGTAGTGTTTTGGGTGGGAATGAGTGAGAATTTTATATCTTTTGAGAGAGAATAATTTAAAAGTCCTTTCTAAATCTACACTCTAGTCTGGTACCTATACTTCTACAAAATATCAATCGGATTGTAGATTCTAGTTTATCCTTCTCTCAAATTAAGTAATGTGGTTGCCATTCTTGAATCCGAGATTTCAAACCAGAGTGGTCATTCCAATATACATGAACCTAACCCGAATTACGTAATTCAGTTTTTTAGGAACAAATTGGGTTATTCCAAAAATGATTTGTGCAGTCCAATTAATATGTAATTATACAAAGAATTTTTAATAATATTAGTTTTTGTTGTTTGTAGGTGGCCATAATTTTGATATTGTAGACAACAACTTGATATTTACGGTTTAGGGAATTAGATGAAGTCAAAACTTTAACATGGAAGACTCATCTATTTTTTGGTTAAGACAAGATCATCTAGAAAATAGATTGTTAAAGAAACTTAGGTTTTGAAATTTAATAAAAGTATCAAACGAAATATCATTATGTATGAAAAATTATTTTGAAATAATGTCTAAGAGAAAAATATTTTGTAACATCTGCTTTAAACAAAATCAAACTTATGAACAACGTTTTCTAGACAAAATTCTCGGATGAACTAATTTTATAAACAATGTCTAAGAAAAGAAAGTGTCCTATCATTTAGTAAATTATATGAGTAACAAGTTTGCATCTTATGAACAAGAAAGTTTATTTCTTTTATAACACTAAAGCTAAATGAAAGTTTTATTTAATATTGTGTTAACTCAAGCAAAGAGTCTTGTGATTTACATAATGGTCGTTAAACACTATAATATCCTTTGATAAAGCATCTAATGTTTTATACCATCTGATAATCAAATATATATGTTTTATCAAACGATGCATTTATTAATGACATGACAAATGATAGAATGTTTTGAACACCCAATACAACCTAATGCTTATCAAAGTTCAAAATATTAAATGCATGTATGGTAAAGTGATTTGATGCTTGTATATCTTGTTCTTGATATTTGTGCAGATCACTAAAACAGAAAGATCTTATCAAAATCACTACACCCAAGAAAAAAGACATTGTGAGAGATGAAGAACATTCAAGGATGTTTCCCTTGAAGCCTTCTACTTTGTCACATCGTACAAGCTAGGTTTTGTTAAAGGTTATGATAAAGCTTTGAACCTTTACAAAGTAGACTAAAGCATGACTTCCCACCTAAAGTCTATCAGCTCCCTTGAAGTCAACTTCTTTATCTAATGGTCATTCAAGAAAAGTTATATATAAACGAAAACTTAAAGAAAAACTAAGAAGAATAAGATAGTAAACTCGTGAACGCTAAGCCTATTGTGCCCATATATCGTCTAAAGTTGAATATTTTTCTAGAAGAGAAAAACCTTTGTAAATCATAGAATTCTTTGTATTGTTTATATCCTCTCTTTGAGAATTATCAATCTGTATCTTTGCTCATAACATTATTTGTGTTGTAAATTCTGAAGAGAATTAAAACACTTGGTGTTTAACTTAGTTGAGTTAAACAGTCTAGACGTGTTGTCTAAGGTTAAGACCATAAGTGGTCAGAATACTTGTAAACCAGGAGTGGTTAAACTCGGACTAGTCTCGTTGACTAGGTGAACCAAGACTGGTGATAATACTCATTGTAAACCTAGAGAGGTAAAACTCGTGTAATCTTTGTAAAAGATTAGTAGAACCCCTTAAAAGTTCTTAAGGGAAAACTAAATGTAGCTCAGGTTGAGTGAACTAGTATAACATTTGTTTTTATTGCTTTGCTCTTCGAAACATTACTTTCATTTAAGCATTTTAAAAAAAAGCAACGTCTAAACATCTCATACAAATTATATCCTGTAAAAACTATTAACATTGCTTTGCAAAAGGTTTTCAAAACAACTATTCACCCCACCCCCACCCCTCCCCGCCGCTCCTTCTAGTGTTTTCCTGTGAATTCGTTTTGTCACTAGAAATGAAATGAAGCATGGAGATTGCTATGATAATAGATGGGGCAACAATGGAGTGTTTTAAGAGTAACAAAAAGCATAAAAAGAAATAGCATAGGTTTTCTTTAGGCTTGTATTTTGCCTATTCTAGTTTATAGTTTCTTTCTCTTATTTTGGTTGTAGAGAAACTTATAAAATTTTCTTTTATTTAAAGTACAAGCAATGTGGGATTTCACATAGTTTGAACTTAAAAGAAAAGAAGAATAAATAAGCCTTCTCATTTTGTTTCTTGTACCGCAAGTTAATCATGCATAGTTTGTAGTTTTTATTTCTAGACTTGTTAGGAAGCTTATAAACCCTTAAGAAGTGAAAGAATTAAGAGATGTGAAACTTAATCACCCTTGGGACGCTGTTGTCCAGACTTGGAAGCTTTCCAAGTCCCACATCCTTTAATTCTCTTCACTTACTTCATCCTTAAGGCTATATAAGCAACCTAATGGTCTCCATTTGAACACACCTTTAAATTGAATGAATTTTAAGAGTGATTTGCATTATTGCTTATCTTCTTTAAGATAGAAATTTGTCTCTAAGTCATATTTTGGATCTTATCTTATGAGAAGCAAGTGGCGATCCAACCTTAGTACTCATCTTAGATCATTTCAAGTGGTGTGTCCTCAAGTTCATAAGTTCTCTCTTCCTTATCTCTTCCATTTTAAATCTTTTCAATTTCCATTTCTTAATTATCCTTAGGCTAGTTCTATTTAAGCATGTTATTCCATATCATGTGGTATCTAGAGCCATTGGTTTGATCATTGTTAGGAATGCATGTTAGACTTAGAAAGCATTTTTCATTTCTCACTTGTGCCCAACGCAGTTCGTCGTGCCTAGCACGGTTGGTAGTAGCATATCCAGTTTGTTTGATCTAATTCGTGCTCATTTATAATCTGAATTGAGTGCGATTTTTTTTTAAAGTTTCTTCTATATGTCTACAAAAATGTACAATTCTTATTTCATTTCAATTCATTCATTTAGTATGCGCATTTAATTGTTTTTCATCCAGTACTTATTCCAGTGCTTGTTGTTTGAGTGACTTCTAATCTATTTATGTTTGTGCTTAATGTTTTGGTGTTCTGGTGGTTGTTTCTTTTCTCCTGGACGTTGTACAACCTCAAGCAACTCTTAAGGATGACCAAAAGGCTTCAATCCAATGCATAAAAGTGGTTCAACGCTATTGTCCAGAGGCTTCCACCAACATCTTCCATCGTAAGCAACAAGCATCTTCTTGGAAGTCTTCAACAAGTAGGCTTCTTCTTTCCTTTTGTTTGCCTTTTCCAACTTCTAATTCTTGTCTTGGCTAGATTGTTAAGTCTTTTATTGCTTGCTTAGCTTTGTATTGAGTCATATGTGTTTCCTCCTTAGGAGTTTTCTAGAAAACAATTCTTGAAATTGCACTTGCTAAGAGTCTTTTTGCATCTTGGTTCTTGTATGCTAAATTGAGTTTGATCACCTTAGAATTTAAGTGTGTAGACTTTGCTTGCGTGTTCTGTATTAGTAGAGTCATTAACCAAATCAAATTTTAGCTTTAATCAGACACACATAATCCATTATTCACTACTTGGCCGAGACTAGTAATGCCAAATTTGCATGATTCAAAAAAAATTTGAAACCAACTCCAAATTTGTTTGATACTTTGTGCTAGTCTGGGCCGAGACTTTGCCTCTGTTTTGGTGTGTTTGATAGCTCATTTTGAAGCCTCTCTTATCATAAAATTATAGAACATATAGTTTTGAAGTTTGGCAAATTAATTCCACTCATTCTTAGATATTTCTCTTCATGTATGCGTAGACTTTTGGTGTGAATTGCCTCTTGTTTGTGTCAATTTTTTGTAGCTGTCTTGTTCACATGTGCCTTTGTTTTGACTCCTTATTTCCTTGTTGTTTTTTCTCTTATTAGTATCTAGCTTGCTGCCATTTTTTGTGTGCCAATTTTCTTGCTTTCATAGGTTCTTTTTCCATTACTTATCTAGTAGTTTCACTTGAATTTTTGGCCTCTTGAAGTGCATGTTTATTGGTTTGGTACTTGAATTTGTTAAGGTGGATTTTACATCCTTTCACTTGTTTTCTCCACTGTTTAAGTGCTCTAAAGTTTGACCTTGAGATACCTTGCTATCTTGAGTGAAGATTGCATGTGAGTAGGAGTGTTCCTTCTTTGTTTTTAGTCAAAACCGAGAGCAAACACTAAGGGAGTGTGTTGTTGTTTTTGCGTGTTTGAGTTGTTGTTTCTAACCTTTTTCTTGTGAGTTTTTTATGTTTTTTTGTTGTGTAAATATGTCTACAAGTTCAAGGCATTCTTCTTTCAAAGGAGATAGCACTCATGGAAGCATATCTAGCAAATTGGACATGAAGAAAGCCTTCAAGAAAATTCATAGATTGGAGAAGGAGATTGAGATGAAAGGAAAGCAAGAACATGGAAATCAAGAGCACAAGCATTCTACTCATGGCTTTTCCAAGAAGCATTACGAAGATAAAGCTTTTGGACCTATTTCTTCCATTTCCAAAGCTCAAATTGTCTCCCTTTCTTGGAGAAGAAGACCCTAACATTTGTTTAGATTTGATAGCTAATGTAGACAATCTTTTTGCTTTGTATAATATAGATGAAGGATTGCATGTAAAGTTAGCTTGTTTAGCTTTAGAAGGATGTGCCAAATAATGACTAATTAGGAGAAACTTGATCATGGCCTCACCCGCGAGTACATGGGAACTTTTTAAGAACATTCTAATCGAGCACTTCGTACCTCTTTACTAATTTAGGAAACTCTTGGTTAAGCTTTAACTACTTAAACAAGATAGACGAAGTGTGAAGGAGTATGCACACGAGCTCGAAGTGCTCATACACCATACTTACACCATTGAAAATTAAAAAACAAAAATAACAAGATTTATTAATGAACTTTATAGAAACATCCGAGATTTAGTTGCCCCTATGAGATGAGAAATGGGATTATTTGATTCATAAAGCTATCAAATTAGAAAAGCAACTCTTGAGAAAAGAAGTTGCTCACAATAAATATTCAAACTCCTCAAGAGATGCATTTTGCAATTCCTCATCATCAAAGGAGCAAGACAAAGATGTTTATAGGAAGCATTCTAATCAATCTCCTCATCTTTCTTCTTCACATCATTCATATTCTAATTTTACATTTTCTTCTAGACCTAGCTATATTAAATGTTTAGAACATGGTCATATAGCATTTTCTTTTTCCTAACAAAAAGTCAAACATCACGGGTTTAAGGGTAAAGTTCCATCCTAAAACAATTTTTTGAAAATCAATTATGTAAATTGAATAACTTAATATTTTAAATATACATTTTAGAATAAATAAGTGAATATTAAATATCGGGATTAACTTTTAAGTTTTGAAAGGATTACATACATTATGCATTTCATAAGGTTGTTGCTTCCTACACCCCCAATCACATTTCTTCCTCCACCCCCATCAAAACGCCTTCCGGAAAATAACTTCCGTAAGAGGAGAGTAATTGCTTTCCGTAAAAAAATTCCCACGGAACTGTTTATTGAGAAGTGATAGGGTGCAGAGAGCAATTGCCATTTCATAAACACAACTGTGTGAAGAAATTATTCTTTTAAACGACTTTTTATGTAATTCACGACTTTAAATTAAAATTATAAAATAAAATGTGATTTTGATGTCAGTTTTTATTTTTCAATTAAAAAAATTAAAAATGTGTTGTATTCGAACAAATGGTTTTATTGTTTAAAAGGTTTATCTAAACGAATAAATAAATAAATAAATAAATAAATAAATAAAAAGACATTTGAAAACTAGGAAGCAAAAAAGACAAATACGAACAAAAAGAAGGCATCTTATTTTAGATCTACACAGAACTTTGTACCTTTTTTCCAAACACCAACCACAGTTATAGAAGAACGCGACACGGTAAGTATGCCCCTTAAGATTATTAATACATTGCACATTTTGAAAAAAAAAACCTGTTTAGTCCCAGTAGTCTTACTTTAGACCAAGAAAAAAATCTTTCAATGCTATGACTCAAGTTTCTCTGTTCACAGCTAAAAAAAGAAGCCTTTTTGTGCTTTCAACGAAAAAAATAAATAAACCCATTAAATACTTAATGCATGATGTGTGAAGACCTTATTGCACACATTAAAGCTAACACCAGTGGAGAAACACGGACAAACACTGGTCTGTCTAAAAATTTAAAAATGGCTTGGTTATGAAAACGAAGGATGCCAATACCCAAATATTTTAGTCGAGTGATAAGTAGTTTTCTCTTCTTTTTTTCAGTGTCACGCAACATTAATTAGGAGAAATATTGACAAAATTAAGATATAAAAACTCAAAATGGGATGACGCCTTGATTGGTATCAATTACAGTTATAAACATTGAATCCAAACCCAATAAAAAAGCTCAAAGTATTAGACATCCCATGAAACAAATTCCTACTATAATTTTAGCCGTCAAGATGTGTCCCTAATAAACCAGAAAACATAAAAACATAAAGCCAATTTGTCTCAGAAGAGGACCAAAAAACAAACTAGATAATATTCACCCCTGCATCCAGAATTACCAATCCACAAGAAGACTTCCAAAAAGCCCTATGCCTGGATGGATTGTCATTCATAAGAAAAAATAAAAAATCAGAACAATTCTATAAAAGAACTTAAACCATTTTCCGATTGATAAAAATCAAAGGACCAACAAATACGTAATATTATGATGATGTAGAAACGAATTCTAAATTTAGGATTAAGTGGTTAACAAGATAAATGCATGAATTCAAGCAGCTTGTATAACACAACAGTGAAAGAGCATTTTTAATCAATTTTCCCAATGCTCATGAAAGAATGCAAAAAATAGAACAGTAGATACCTTGTTGGCTATGTTGTTGGAAAGCCAGTCCAAACCCTCATAAAGACCCTCCCCAGAGGTTGCACAGGTACTCTGGATGTACCTGAAAGTAAAACAAAAGTATGTTAAATTTCAACCAACATCGAGCTTTCAGTTCTAGTCAAGGATGCTGTGATCAAAATATTTACCAGTGGCGCTGTCTGAGAGAGTGAAGACCTAGCTTGTCAGTAATTTCAGCAGCATTCATTGCATTGGGAAGATCTTGTTTGTTAGCAAATACAAGCAATACTGCATCTCGCAGTTCATCCTGAAAAGATAATTGAAATTTAACTTGAAAAACCATGCCATTGCATCACAATATAATAGAAGGCAAAAGTAAAGGCATTCAATGAATCAACTCATAATGTCATTATTTACATTAATGTAAAGCTAAACAGGCCAATCAATAAGAACTTATCTTCCAAGGGAGAATGAATAGTTTGAACAGACAATCACACTTAGAAATATACCACAAAACATTAATTGCTGACATTACAATCCCACAAAAACAGGTCAATTAAACTGAGTAATTCAAAAAAAAAAAACACTCTGTTGTGAACTCCTTTTAACAATAGGAAAACGCCCTTTTTCTTATTAAAAAAACATCATATGGAAAACTAATATACCATCATTAAAAGCGTAGTATGTGCAGTAGCATAGTCATATCGATAGAGGAAACAGAAGTTTGAACAGTTTTTTGTTTCAAAATTATCTAATAAGCAATGATACATAAATATTTAAATAAACAGAGAACCTCCTTCTAGATTAAAACTCAATATCTTCACTAAAGTGAAGGAAATTACTGTTGGAGTGAGCACAAAAAAAAACGAGAAAATTTTGAAATTGGAAATAGCAAGAAAATTTTAGAAATTGTTACCTAAAGTCAACTTCTCTCTGTTCTTTCACTACATTTTCTTCAACCAAACACGAAAATATTTTAAATTTAAAATAACTTCCCTACTTTTTTCTCTTACATCCAAACACAAGGGCAAATTGTCAGATGAATCTATACCAAAAAAAAAAAAGCGGTCGTTGACTGGCTTTGACTACCCAGCAAGATCTATAAAAAATGTGTAATGAAACTAAAAACAGAAATAGGGCTGGACAGAATCTACGAAACAAGTCACCCTTCTTCCTTTGGTTTGAGCACTTTCTCTTTCTCCCATGCTTCTATTTCCGCTGGTCAAAAATCAATAGCCCATTTTTCACTTAGAAATTCTCTCCAGTATCATGGAGCAGAGTGACGAAGTCAATCCTATGCTCTGATGACTTTGGTATATTTCCCATGTCTTTCTTGGTTTATAAACCCAACCAACAATTTACAACAAACAAAAGTCTTTCTTCACTTTTTAGAGTAAGAAATGATGCGGACCAACAAAGCTTTCTTGATATAAATAACCAATCCATTTTCAAATATACTTGGGAGGCTTTACCCGAGAATGGGTTAAAATAAATGGAAAGATAAGAACATGGGAATAGATTTGATACCAAAATGGACAACATATTTTAATTGTTGTGCTTTTTCTAAAATAGACAAGAAAACAAAGATATCAAATATTATGACCTAAAGAGCCAACCTAAACTGATAAGTACCTCGTTCAACATCCTATGCAACTCATCTCTGGCCTCAACAACTCTGTCCCTGTCATTGCTGTCTACAACAAATATCAGACCCTGTGTGTTTTGGAAGTAGTGCCTCCACAAGGGACGAATCTGCAAAAGATAACATGTGTATTAAGCCATTGACCTCTAAGATACACATAACTCGGCACCATGAAGGCATCAAGAAATTGCCAAGAATACATAAAGATTAAACTTTACACCTTGTCTTGGCCACCAACATCCCAAACAGTGAAGCTAATATTCTTGTATTCCACAGTCTCCACATTGAACCCTGAAACAATTAAGAGAAATAAAAATAAGAAAACAACAATTAAGAGCATCAGCACAGATGAGTTTACAATTTCACCGAATTACTTTCGTAACAAAAGTATAGGAACTCTGTAATCTAACTCTGATTGTTGCCGGAAAAAGATTGCATTTAGTATGCTTGAGGTTCCAAATATGAACAGTTAATAGTTAGCTATAGTAGTATCAATAGTTAATTAGAATAACTATGCAGTTAATTAGAGATTACGGAAGGGCTGAGGATCTGGTTAGGGTAGAAAGGAGAGACATTCTGTTCTGTACCAATTGAGAGATGAGAATTATCTCTGTTGTAGAAAGAGGATAAGTTGGAGGAAAGATCTTTCTCCTTGCTCTGTTCTTTTTCAATTAAGAAATAAAACATCACTGTTTTTTTTTTCTTCTTTTCTGCTCAGGGTTCCTCCTATCAGACTAACATGAAGTAGTGAGCAATAATTGCTGTAAAACATCACCCCGTTTTCATATAACGCATCATAAACTGAGGAGCCTCTGAAATACCCAGCATCATTTCATATCTCAATCTTCAATTTTCAAGGTTTCATTACAGATTCAATAATTTATGGTTCATCTTAAAAGCTTACTAGCTGCTTAACAAGCTCTGAAATAACTAATTTAGTCCTCCTACAATTTGTTAAAAGAACAATATTGAAAAAATGTAAGCACGTTAAAAATTATATTGGTTACATATTACACACCATACATACACAATAATGTAACACAACCAAAATCAAAATCGGAAAACTTACCTATGGTAGGAATTGTTGTAACGATCTCTCCAAGTTTGAGCTTGTACAAGATGGTGGTCTTACCAGCTGCATCAAGACCAACCATCAGAATTCGCATTTCCTTCTTGGCAAAAAGCCGACTGAAAAGCTTGGTGAATGTCAACCCCATTTCTCCTTCAGCTAGCGGATCCCTACATTAGCAGATTGCACGGAACATTAACAGAACCAAACTTCGTTCCCAGAAAAACCTAACCAAATCATTTCATTCACGCAATAAACGAATCCCAAAAATAATGGTATAGAATCAAATCAATTCAACACTAACTAATTCGTCGACAGACAACCAAATCAACGACACTGGAATCAGCAGATCTCAAGCCAGGCAACGAAAACAGTAACAAGCATTTTGATCCGCCTCGTCGAAAAATCATCACATGGAAACCGAAACGGATCGCAAACGAAAAAGGAAACCAGGAAATTTACACGAACCAGATTGAGAAAAGAGGAACGATCTGAACATCCAGGTCCTGAAACCCTCAGATCGAACGATTCATATATATATTTGAAACAACGGCAAAAGCCAAAGCATCGAGTTAAAGAATAAAAGCAATCCCCAAAAATGAACAGCGAAAACGCTGAAAAAACGCATGAGATACAAAGCATTGAAAAGATAAATGAAATTACGTAAGGAGGAAGAGGGTGGAAGAGAAGGTGATTGGAGAATTTGAAATTACCTTGAGGGATCTCGAATGAGTAAGCGTAGAGAGAGAGAGAAAGCGTAGAGAGAGAAGCGAAGAATGCTTTACAAAAACGCAAAATGTAATGAGACGGTATTTTATAGCAGAGACAAGAACGGGGGTACCCGAATTATATGCGCGTTTTGGATCAAATGACAATTTCACCCAGCAAATTGCAATGCATCTCACTACTGCATCTTTCGAACCTTCCCAATAGGCAATGCCCCTTTTAAATAATTCAAATTCAAATACCCTAAACTAACATATTTCTAAGAGTGGTTCTCCTCCACCTGCTTCAACCTATACCTCCTTTTAATTTTATATTTCCAACTCTAACCCTGTTAGAGATATTTATTACCCATTCAATAATAAAAAAAAAATGTTTTTTCAACAACACGACAACAATTTGACAAGTGTCGTTCAAATTATTTAAAATGGCTTTTGAGGGTCGTTTTTGAAAGAAGCAAATATCTAAAAACCTGTTCGCGCCTTCAACTCTTACGAAACGCTCTGCCATTCTCTCTCTCACAGTCCTTACGAAGCGAAAGCCCCTTCTTCTATATCGAGCATTTCTCTCTCAATCTCTGTCTGCCACCGAAATGGTGTTTCTTCACCGTTGGTGGTTGTTTGCAGGTATTCTGTGGAGCAAGGCCTTTGTATCTGTCCGCATACGCTCTGTCTCTCTCTCTCACAGCCCTAACAAAAGGAAAATCCTTCAAAGTTATCTAACCTTTCTCTGTCAATCTCTCTCCGCCACCGAAGTCATCTTTGTTCACCGTTTTGTGGTTGGTCCTTGTTTGCAGGTATTCTGTGGAGGTCTGTCCGCATTGAAGTGTTGCGCGGAAGTGTCGATAGGGGTGACCGAGAAGAGACGCTTTTTGGCTTTCGGCGAGAGGAGATGCTTTTGGGCTTTCGGCGTTGTTAATCGAAAGGTAATTTTTATGCCGTTTTGTTCGCTTTGGTTTGTTGGAGATTTTTTGGTGGGTTCTTGTTGGCATTGTGGTGTTTTCCCCTTTTTTGGTTTTCCAAACTTTTATGTGAGTTGGTGATTGAGTTAAACTATGTTATGTGTTAATTAACAGTTTAATAATATTTCTCCATTGAGTTTTTATCACCTTTGTACTGTAGTGTTGTTTTATATATACGTGCTAACAAGAGTTATAATAAAAAAAGATGCTCAAGACAGAGCTTTCCACTGAAAAGCTATTTTTTGTGTAAAATTAAGCATAACCAAACATGTGAGATCCATAACTTATACAATTATAATATGTATGCTGATGAATGCGTATGACAGGCAGTTCAAGAAGCTATCAACAATGGAAATTTCAGATTTTGGATGTTTTCTCATTATGACCTGTGGAGTGGTTCTTTTGCAACGAACAGGTAAAGTGGTTTTTCTGCTTCCATGAGTATATGTAATATCATTTCTTTTTTATATTGTTCAAGTTTAATATTATGCTAATTAATTATGTTTTATTCGTCTTTTCAAATGTGCTACAACAGATATCAGCTTAATATATCATATGATCCGTGGTCAAGGAACAATAAAGTTATATGTGGTCTACAATGTTTTAGAGGTGAGCATAAATTTATTAGTCTAGATCATGGTGAATCTGTCCAAACTGTCAGATATCAACTAAAATGAATATTTATGTGTTGTTGAGTTTAATTTTTTATTCATTATTAGGATATAATTTTTAGACTATAAACTGATTGAAACCACCCTAGATAGGATATGACCTTTACAGTAATTGTTTCTGAAGTAAATAACTTTTTACCCTATGCAGCAATTCATGATTGGATGAAAGTATAAAAGTCTCGGTGCATTCTAATAAAATTTTATTTATAGGGTTTATGCAAGCAAGATCTTGTAGTGACAAAGTAAAGGAATTTCAAAGAATATGGAATGATAAAATTTTGGTTTGTAATTAATTTGTGAACCGTGAAACTCTGACATAAGATGTGAATTTTGGTTTGACATAATATTGTTGTATTTGGAAATTTTTACTTTCTCCTTAAAAAGAAGAGTTGTATTGGGCTAGAGGAGATAATGAAAATGTGGTGAAAGAAGTAGGATGAATGTTGTGTAAATGATATTGTAATAGCTTTTCGAAACATGCATATGGGTATTCAGTAGCCTTCTGGTATTTAAACATAATGTAAGAGCGACTTCAATCTTTATTCGCTAAAAAAGAGAAACTGGGTTCCGATAACAGTAGTTTCATCTGGATTGGGTTAGTGTTCAGTGTACCTATGCTTCTTTCGATCTGCTTTCTAGTTATGAATAAGACTCGTCTTCAAGTTCAAGTTAATATCATAGATCAAGATAAGAAGTGAAGAAAGACAGAACGAATCTCTTATCGCCATCTTTATCTTTCTAGCAGTGCTCTCAACTATTATCTTATTATATATAATACATATCTTTCTTCTCTTCTGCTCTTTGCTATCATAGCCACTTCTACATAAAACTGTGCTGCAACCTTAATCCTAAGATAAGAAGACGGGGTAGGACTGGAGTCTGAGGGATCTCTTTCGAATGTGGTGTGCCCTTCGTATCTTTTTGCTTTTAGTTTCCGATTGAATGCAAAAGTGTTGTGACTCATAATGCTCAAAATGTTACTTATACTGTTAATTGTGACTGATCTTCCAACTTGCAGATATTTGATAAACTATGTCAAAGTTTTAATGGGGATGTGTTGCAAACGTTATTTCTTTCTGCCGAAGGACTTGCGAATTGCCCCCAAGAAAGCATTCGATTCTGGATTTGGAGATTTGTTTCTGACCAAGCTTTAGCTGTGGTTGCTTCAAATATCCTTCATCTTTGTATTTTTCCCCATTTGTTTGATTACCTTTTATCTTCTGCGAAGGCAAATTAAGAAATAACTAAGTCAGTGATTTGATTCCTTGACTAGTCTTACTTGTTCATTCTTTTATCTTATTAGCTCAGGCAATCACTTTATCAACATGTATAGTTGCTCAAAACAATGCTCTGTTGGCATTGCTGGTGTCAAATAATTTTGCTGAGATCAACTTATTTCATGATTTCACATAGATAACTTGTTTGGATTGTTACTTGTAATTGGATAGAATAATGTGTTCGGAAATGTCAGTGACTTTTCCCTTTAAGGAGGTGGTAGATTCGAGTTTGTAATAATGGTTAACGTTACTTTAGATGTTGCTTTATACCCAACAATAGGTGACAAACATGTTTCGTGTTAGAGATGAACTTGCATTTAAAAATGTCTTTGTACAAGTCTGACATCAATTTCAGTACTTAAGTTATTGTAGATAATGATAGGATTTCATGACTGAACAGGATTGAATGACAACAGAGTTAAAAAGACTCCAATTCGTTTCATGAATAAACAAATATGTCTGATCTTTGTTTTTTTTTTCTTTATAAAATTAAATTGTATAGTTTCTTAACGTTATTTCATTCATGGAACCTCAAAGAGAAAACAAGACATGTTATATATTATCCTGTAATATAGTACATCTATCAAACAAAATATGACATGAAAATTTCAGAAATTATGTCCTTGAAAGAAATAGACCAATAGATTGTTTGGTTCCATGTCTTATGCATGCTTTTTCATGTTTACTTAAACTAATAGCTATAACTTGAAACATATCAGGGAATTTGAGCTTTCTAGCAAGTTTTCAAACACAAAAAAAAAAAACGTTTGCTTTTCATTCTAATACGAGCGACCTTTAGATGGTTGCCATATACAATGAATTCTACTGCTCTCTTGTCACACCAAATTTCTTTTTTTGTAACCAAAGTTTCAATAACCTTTCTTTTTCAGTTGCTATGTAATGATTAATTAAACGGTTGAGAGTTGAGAGTTGAGAATAACTATAATCGCTTATCAGTGGAAAAAAAGAAATTTGTCCTAAAAGTTCAATGCTGCTCCCATACTTTGGTAGGGGCGCTCTCCAGTGTGTGTTTGGTCCTAAGTTCGTGAGATTTTGTAAAGGATGTTGAGTTAAAAGGTTGATTTTCATGACCAAGGCCCTGTTGCTTTAGTATAGACATGGTTGGTTATTATTTGATACAAGTGTTGCTGTGAGGAAGAGTCACATTGGCACTTATGTGCCCGTGTAATCAATTACAGAGTGGCTGTAATCGCTTACCAATGGAAAAACAAAAATATGTACTAAAAGTTCCACACTGCTCCCATGCTTTGGTAGAGGCGCTCCCTAGTCTGTGCTTCGTCCTAAGTTGGTGAGATTTTTTGAAGGATGTTGAGTTAAAAGGTTGATTTTTATGACCAAGGACCTATTGCTTTAGTATAGACACGGTTGATTAGTATTTCATACAAGTGTTGCTGTAAGGAAAAGTCAGATTAGCACTTATGTGCTTGTGTAATCGATGAAAGAGTGGCTGTAATCGCTTACCAGTGCAAAAACAGAAATATGTACTAAAAGTTCAACGCTGCTCCCATGCTTTGGTATAAGCGCTCCATAGTCTGTGCTTGGTCCTAAGTTGGTGAGTTTTTCGAAGGATGTTGAGTTAAAAGGTTGATTTTGATGACCAAGGACCTGTTGCTTTAGTATGGACATGGTTGATTAGTATTTCATACAAGTGTTGCTGTGAAGAAGAGTTAGATTGGCATTTATGTGCCCGTGTAATCGATTACAGAGTGGCTGTAATCGCTTACCAGTGGAAAAACAGAAATCTGTACTAAAAGTTCAACGCTGCTCCCTTGCTTTGGTAGAGGCGCTCCCTAGTCTGTGCTTGGTCCTAAGTTGGTGAGATTTTTTGAAGGATGTTGAGTTAAAAGGTTGATTTTCATGACCAAGGACGTGTTGCTTTAGTATAAACATGGTTGGTTAGTATATCATACAAGTGTTGCTGTGAAGAAGAGTTAGATTGGCACTTATATGCCCGTGTAATCGATTACAGAGTGGCTGTAATCGCTTACCAGTGGAAAAACAGAAATCTGTACTAAAAGTTCAACGCTGCTCCCTTGCTTTGGTAGAGGCGCTCCCTAGTCTGTGCTTGGTCCTAAGTTGGTGAGATTTTTTGAAGGATGTTGAGTTAAAAGGTTAATTTTCATGACCAAGGACGTGTTGCTTTAGTATAGACATGGTTGGTTAGTATTTCATACAAGAATTGTCGTGAAGAAGAGTTAGATTGACACTTATGTGCCCATGTAATCGATTATAGAGTGGCTGTAATCGCTTACCAGTGGAAAAACAAAAATCTGTACTAAAAGTTCAACGCTGCTCCTTTGCTTTGGTAGGGGCGTTCCTTAGTGTGTGCTTAGTCCTAAGTTGGTTAGATTTTTTGAAGGATGTTGAGTTAAAAGGTTGATTTTCATGACCAAGGACCTATTGCTTTAGTATAGACATGGTTGATTAGTATTTCATACAAGTGTTGCTGTGAAGAAGAGTTAGATTGACACTTATGTGCCTGTGTAATCGATTACAGAGTGGCTGTAATCGCTTACCAGTGGAAAAACAGAAATCTGTACTAAAAGTTCAACGGGCTCCCTTGCTTTGATAGAGGCGCTCCCTAGTCTATGCTTGGTCCTAAGTTGGTGAGATTTTTTGGAGGATTAAAAGGTTGATTTTCATGACCAAGGACGTGTTGCTTTAGTATAGACATGGTTGGTTAGTATTTCATACAAGTGTTGTTGTGAAGAAGAGTTAGATTGGCACTTATGTGCCCGTGTAATCGATTACAGAGTGGCTGTAATCGCTTACCAGTGGAAAAACAGAAATCTGTACTAAAAGTTCAACGCTGCTCCCTTGTTATGGTAGGGGCGCTCCCCAGTGTGTGCTTAGTCCTAAGTTGGTTAGATTTTTTGAAGGATGTTGAGTTAAAAGGTTGATTTTCATGACCAAGGCCCTGTTGCTTTAGTATAGACATGGTTGGTTATTATTTGATACAAGTGTTTTTGTAAGGAAGAGTTAGATTGACACTTATGTGCCTGTGTAATCGATTACAGAGTGGCTGTAATCGCTTACCAGTGGAAAAACAGAAATCTGTACTAAAAGTTCAACGCTGCTCCCATGCTTTGGTAGAGGCACTCCCAGTGTGTGCTTGGTCCTAAGTTGGTGAGATTTTTTGAAGGATGTTGAGTTAAAAGGTTGATTTTCACGACCAATGACCTGTTGCTTTAGTATAGACATGGTTGGTTAGTATTTCATACAAGTGTTGTTGTGAAGAAGAGTCAGATTGGCACTTATGTGCCCGTGTAATCGATTACAGAGTGGTTGTGATCGCTTACCAGTGCAAAAACAGAATTCTGTAGTAAAAGTTCAATGCTGCTCCCATGCTCTGGTAAATGCGCTCCCCTGTGTGTGCTCTGTCCTAAGTTGGTGAGATTTTTTGAAGGATGTTGAGTTAAAAGGTTGATTTTCATGACCAAGAACCTGTTGCTTTAGTATAGACATGGTTGATTAGTATTTCATACAAGTGTTGGTGTGAGGAAGAGTCAGATTGACACTTATGTTGCTGTGTAATCGATTATAGAGTGGCTGTAATCGCTTACCAGTGCAAAAACAAAAATTTGTACTAAAAGTTCAACGCTGCTCCCATGCTTTGGTAGGGGCGCTCCCCAGTGTGTTGTTGGTCCTAAGTTGGTGGAATTTTTTGAAGGATGTTGAGTTAAAAGGTTTTTGAGTGCTTCCAAGTGGTGTTGTGAGGAAGCGTAAGATAGGCACTTAGGTGCTTGTGTAATCGATTACATGAAGGCTATAATCCATTACCAGTGGATAAACACGAATTTTACCGAAAGTTCATTGCTGCTCCCATGCCCTGCATCCCATGCCCTGGAAAGAGAGCTCCCCATTGAGGGGTTGGACGTCATTTGGAGAAATTATTTGAAGGACCTTTACTTTGTTGTTTGATTTTGATGATGAAGGAGTTGTGGCTGAACTTAGTAGTGGTTGGAAGGCATAAGGGTGTCCACAGAATTGGGTTTTTATGAGTGCTTCTAAGTGAGGAAGCGTAAGATAGGCACTTAGGTGCTTGTGTAATCGATTACATGAAGGCTGTAATTGATTACCAGTGGATAAACACGATTTGTGCCGAAAGTTTATCGCTGCTCTCATGCCTTGGAAACAAAGCTCCCCATTGAGGGGTTAGACCGCATTTGGAGAAATTATTTGAAGGACCCTCACTTGGTTGTTTGATTTTGATGACGAAGGAGTTGTGGTTGAACTTAGTAGTGGTTGGAAGATATAAGGGTGTTCACAAAATTGGGTTTTTATTAGTGCTTCCAAGTGGTGTTGTGAGGAAGAGTAAGATAGGCACTTAGGTGCTTGTGTAATGATTACACGAAAGTTGTAATCGATTACCAGTGGATAAACACGAATTTGTACCGAAAGTTCATCGCTGCTCCCATGCCTTGGAAACAGAGCTCCCCATTGAGGGATTGGACTTCATTTGGAGAAATTATTAAATAAATTTAATAATCACAAATCTTATTTAAATCAATATTTTAAATAAAAAAATTCAATTAAACTTTTAATATTAAACCTAGTAAAGACATAAATATACACTCATCCATTAATTTAATATTTTTCTTATTTTCTTTCATTGGATTCAAACATATTCAAAGGAAACATTCCCCACTCCACTTGATAAAAAAGAATCAAACAAGTGGAAGAATAAAGAATAATAGATGATATTGATTTGATCTTGCTACAGTGCCATGACAGGGCGAGATTTCTGTAGTTCTTGGACTTTATATTATTACAAGATGTTTCTATATCATTTTATATTTCATGCGTGTGCATGCCTCATGTTTCATACTCCAAATAATACAACAAAAAAATAAAAGAAAGTTTCTTAATACAATGTGGTATAAAACATTAACAAGGTCATAAAAATATATATAAATTTAAAATTTGGATGTCTCTTTGCTTTCCTTTTCAATGAACTTTTATCTTTTCTTTCTCTTTTTAAAGGAAAGAAACCTATTCAAAAATAGAAAGCTGCATAATAATTATTGAATGTAAATAATTCTTTGCTGTACCAATAGCCACAAACATTGAGCAAATGAATTCACTATTAGAAAGTTTGTGCATTTGAAAAGCATCCAAATCAGAAAAAATATTACAACTCTAGAAAATAAGACAACTTATTTGAATATTTTCCTACAGTAATACTGATGGTGTTAACTAATGTTACACTGGAGTTTCTTTGGAGGCTAGCATTACAATTACAATAGATGACGTAATGCTAAACTTCATAAGTCAATATACTAGAACTTGATCGTTCTGTTCGTCTATGTCTCTTTTGACGAATGTGCCAAAAACTCAATAGCAAAATACCTGTTAGAAGTAAAATACATGAAGCATAAACAGCATAAATATAGTAGTCTAAAAGTGGAGGTTAAAAAAACATGTATTTTACTAACCAGTTACTGCAAAAACAAAAGGAACTAGCATGGGTGCATCACGCTACAGATTATCAAAGAATCCACAATATCAGTAATATGTAGTATCTGATCGCAAAAATAAAGATAAACAGTAAATGACCAATACAATAGTTGTTACTTTTCATACCTCATAGAACAGGCCTAAGTAGCTATTCCCCCATAGAATCACCCTTTCCTTTTATAATAGGTCTTCCTCTTACTTGCAAGCTGTAGCCCTTAGTTCCCCACATTTCAAACCTTGTGTCAGTCCCACAAATCAATTCCTTACCCACAATAACTGATCAAACGAATGTAGCATATTTGAGGGTTCACCTTAATCGAATAAATTTGACTCCAAATGAAAGTGGTACACCAGTATTTACAACACAAATCCATCAAAAAATAAAAATGAACAGCTTTGGCTATAAAGACCAACAAATGCTAAAAATTTCCAACCCCCCAAACAAAAAAAAAGCAAAATGACGAACAAATGAAAAAACCCATAACCCAAATACGAATACAGAACAATGATAAAGTTCATACCTTGTTCGAAGAACCAATGTCACTTGAATCAGTATAATATAAAACTCAGAGTAGAAATGACAAAGATTAATACATTAAACTTTAAGATTCTACATTAAAAGTGATATCAAGATTTTTATATAAACGGCTCATGTCTTAAAGTTTATTTCAAGGTTTTATCATGAAAGGAGTTGACTATACACATTAAATTTTAAGATTTTATAATAAAAATGATATAAGATATTTTATACAAACAACTCATGCCCAAAGCTGGTTTAGATTTGTAAAGCTGGTTTTGAATTAAATATCTAGACAAACCTTTAAGAAGTGTTTTTGGATGTTTAAACATATTTTTGGAGAAAGATATTGCTGCATCTGTTAGTGTGAAAGTACTTGAACATGTTAATAGATATTGCTTAAAATTTATTTTAAAGTGATACGTTTTATGTTTCAATCAACCATTTTAAGTCAGAATCAACTTTTTAACATGTTAATAGATATTGCTGCAGTTCTACTTTATCTATCACAACCAAAGGCAAAGCAGATCTTCATTTACCTTGAGAAGGCTCCACCTAAAGAACGCCCTATAGTTGCAGTAATATTATTTCTGCTTGATCTTATGGTAATTCTTTTTCATTCAACTTAGTAGTACTTTATGGAAATATTGGTTGTGAACAATGGCCTAAGTTCTGTGACTTTCATTATTTTTAATAAGGTAACTTATGGCTTCTCTATGTGTCTATATTCAATTGATTTACTTGTCTTGAAGAGTTCACAAATGCAATAGCAGTTGTGTTGCAGGAAGATCCTTTCAAGGGAAGCTTATATAGATCAGAAGCAATTCAGGCACTTGTAGCAGCTTTGAATTGTCAAACATGTAATGATAGAGTGCAACAGCAATCAGCACGAGCTCTATACCTATTAGGAGGTCACTTTTCTCATTCAGGGGAACCATTAATGGAAAATTCTCTTTTAGAAAAAGCAGGTTTCAGAGAAATTTGCTTTGAAGATTCATATCCAGGCAAGGAAAATGTTGTTTATGATTCAATTCACAAGGTAGACTTTGGTTAAAAGCCTGTAGTTTAATTAGGATGCACTAAGAGTGTATAAAAAAGTTAGATTTCATGTCATACATATATATTGTAGGATATTTGACTCAGTGATTACTTTAAAAGTGTGATTTCTAATTGATTAACAGTATAAAAATCCCTAAAACTCCTCATACGAATTAACCAGATTTGATGGTTCACCTTAATCGAATACATTTCACTCTAAAAAAAGTGGAACACCAGGATTTACAACACAAGTCCATCAATATATCAAAATGAACAACTTTTGGCTATAAACACCAACAAATGCTAAAAATTTCCAACCCCCAAAACAACAAAAAATAAAAAATGACCATGAAATTGAAAAATTCATCATTCAAAAACGAATACGAAAAACGATAAAGTTCTTGCCTTGTTCGAAGAACCAATGTCGACTGAAGAACCCATGACACACAAAGATGAACCGCTTCGAACAATACGACACCCAAGGAAAAACACGTAACCTCCAACTCAAATTTTGTTGCCAACCACGAAGGAAAAAGCTCAAAGGAAATCGACAAATGTAGATAGAGCAATGGAGACAGAGCTTCAGAGCGAAACCAAAACCCTAAAATGGTGAGAGAAAGCTTCGAAGGAGAGAGACCGAAACCAATACCCTAATCTGGTGACAGAAAGCTTCGAAGGAGAGAGGACTGAAAAGGTAAAAAAGTGTTGATACGAGGGAGGGTATTATCGGAATAAGCAATTGTCACCTTTTTTCAATCAGTTTTTAATTAAAAATAAATAAAACTGACCAATACAACGTTGACACGTGGCGTTGTCAAAATGTTGTTAAAATTTCGTTGTCAACATATCACTACCCTAAAAAAAATAAGCAACCTTTTCTCCTCTAGTGTGCCGCATTTCATATTTCACAACCTACACCCCCTTTCTTTTTTTGCTCTCTTCTTCCAGCAGTCATCTCCTCTCTCCTTTTCACCATTTATTTTTAAGGTGTTCTTGCGGAGTGTTCCTCCCCTCTTCCCCAGCTCCCTGTAGTGTAATAAAATGATTAATTTGTTGTAAATATTGTCTTTCTGGTTTATGTGCGGGTTGGGGATGCTTGGTCTGCAGGTTGGGATGCTTGATCTGGAGTTGGGGTGTTGGATCTGGGGGCTCTGAAAGAAGGGAGGCCTTAACCGCTCTTGGAATTGCAGATTAGGCGTCGGCGCACTTGGAAGTGTAGTTGAAAGGACTGCCTGATGGGCTATCGCAACCCACACAAATTTGATGTGCATAAATAATGCAGTATAGTGCTAGGATGTGACTCCTTGGTCGTCTCTCAAGGACCAAATGTGGTTCGAGTCTTAGGTCTACACACAAAAATTGGGGGGGGGGGGGTGTTGAAAGTGTTTTTGTGAATGCGACTGACGAAATTAAAAATAAAAATTAAACACATTCGAATATCATAGCAAGCTTTAAAGAGAATGAAAATGCTAAACCCAATACTAGAGCAAACAAATATCTAAACACAGTTAAAACAGTTAAAATGCAATACTAAATTAATAAGATAAACACTACTCAACATTTAATATAAATATTCTAAAGCAAAATAATTAAAAGAAAAACACAAAGCTTCTTCTACCAATGCACGTGATACATGTTCATTTACCAAAGGAATCTAAAATTTGCAAATGGTCTAGATACCCTCTCGGCTGTCACTCCAATTTGATTCTCCAAGTGCTTCTCTAATAAAAATTCCACACATGAAATAGATTGTACAAGCCGTGAATTGCTCCAGTGTGCTCCAGCTTCCAACAATGAATTAAATGCACCAAAGAATGGATGCATCAAATAGGACCGTGTACCCCTGGAACAAAATCGGACGTAACAACACCATGCTTTTCTTAAAACTAGGTGTGAATCCTATTATAGCGTCTCTTCATTGTTGAGCTAATCATGTTGAATAAAAATTCTACAGCTCACTAAGGTCGTGCTTCTTCTACAATGAAGGATAAATAAATTCTATTCAAGGAAATTAACCATTACTCCCAGGTGACGAGACTACCTACCAACCTCACCTATTCACTTCATTTTCAAAGCAAAGAAATCTCCAAAATGATTCCATCATCAGCGTGCTCTCCCATAAATCACCATAGCAACCCTTTTTTTTCTTTCTTCCAATAAAACATGTGATTCATCAAGCAAGGAATGAAATTTCTTCCTTCAAATTGTTACCACCGAACAAACACATCTATTCCCATTAAAAAGTAATAACATCACTTCAATCAATTCATGAGCTGTGCCCCTTTCTTTTCCAACTAAGTGTCCATGTGCACTTCCAAGAAAATAAATGTTATCTATGTGGAAGCGTCTGACCCCAAGAAAAGAAATTGAATGCAGCTCATTTTCCTTAAGCAATTGAAAGCAGTGATCACGACAAAGGTAAAAACGTGAATAAAATTTCAAGAGCTCAACCTCCGTACACCATTTCCTGCTGGACGTGACAATGCTAGAATCAAGAGAATAAAAGATTACTCAATGAATTCCATTTTTCTTCTAACAGCGTTCGAAATAGATTCCAACTTTATAAAAAAAACGAGAGGGAAAAGAAATGTGCCCCTTTTCATTCAACCATTCCAAAAACTGTAAGCAACTATGCCATGCTCTCTAAACGTTCCAGCCATGAGAAAAAACAAGAAGAGTGAGTGACGGCTCCTTTCAGAATTCCTAGGTCCGTGTAAGTGTCACACAAATTTAGGGTAGGGTCCACCCTAAAACCCTAATGCCATGTCACATTTTTTTCCTATTGGGCTTAGACTATCCTAGCAAAATTGACCCATATTACAAAAATTCATTTACAAATTCTAAACTACTAAGCTAAGCTAGATTAATTCTAATTTGCCTTGTGGAAATTCTTCAATTGTTTGGTGCCCTTCCAAAAGTCCCAAAGTATAATTCCAAAATTGCCCTGAAAATAGAAATAGGAATAATTAAGCTCAAATAATTCAAATTAATTAAAATATGAATTATTGGTCTAATTAAGCCCAAATCATCAACACAATTCGGCGCGAAAAACTAAGTTAAAGGTATAAAATATTGATTCATCACTGCCGCAATTGGAGTTGCGGATGACGTTCGCCGCACTTGGAACGAGTTGCGGTTATTGTTGGCGCAGTTGGATGAGCCGTACTTGGAAGCGCGGTTGAGGAGCACCGCATTTGGGAGGTGCAGCTGGTTGTTGTTCAAAGTTGGCTGCATTTGGGAGGTGCGGGTTGCTGATCGAAGTTGCAGCTGAAGCTTTTATTTTGTTTGGATTTCTTTTTTTTTTATTTTTTTTATTTCTTTTTTCTGCTTTATTTTTCCTGCGCATATGTTAGTATATTAATTTTTGGGTTAAATATGTTTTTAGTACCTATACTTTGGGGCGATTTTGGGTTTAGTCCCTCTTTCAAAGTAAGATGAGTACTTGCCTAACATATCATTGAGATTTTGGCTAATTTCACCAGATAACGTCCCATAGAAAAGCCAAGTCAGATGAGTACTTGCCTTAACATGTTTACTATAGGTTTATCATTTCATAAGTTATTTTAATCAAGGGGGTTGGAAACAAACTAGATTGGACCCAATCATAGTTATTAGTTCATCCAACATCAACATAGATAAACAAGCGGACAGAACACACACTAAGAGATTAAAGCACATAACGTAGTACATTACAAAGCAAAATCACAAGTCTAAATAGCTCTGTTCAGTTATTTTAATCGTTGGGAGTTTTTAGCTCACCAAATGCCTAGCAGACAAAACCTTCTGCAAGGCTTTCACATCAGCTTGAAAACCAGAAGAAGCCATCACACACTTCTCCGCTCTGTAAACAATAGAAACCTTAGTTATATCCTCAATCAACACAAACAAACACAATGCTAAGATAAAAACAATGCTAAGACAAAGTAAAGTAAGCAATTTCATCTTCTCGGAGGAGAATACTGTTGTATTTAGAAGGAGGATCACAGAGCTAGGTCTTTCTGAGTCTCCTTCTCATGGGTCTCAGAGAGAGCATGGCAATGAGGGAAAGGTTTTTGCTAAGGGAAAAATGGAAAGATAATGTCATGGGATGTTGAACGAGATGACTCACTGTGCACCCTCGAAGAGGTTTTTTTTTGTAAAGGTGGAACCCGCTATTGGTTTTAATATTGAGTTGAGGTTCGATGATCACATTGTCTATAAGCAAGATTATCTAGCCCACGTCTTTCGAAGCATCTTAAAGTTTGAATACACCAAGGATAGACCTATTATCTTCTCAAAATTCCAGCCAAATGTAAGGAATCGGGCATAACTGCTCTTCATATCGGGATTCATGCCACTATTGGAAACAAGATAAAGACACTTGATCTTGGTGCTCAATCTGTTCTTGGAGTCCTTGCCCTTTAGGATGGGGAGATGATATTGATGCTGCCCTCAAGAGGTTGAACGAGCTTTTCTTGGGAAATACAAATGGAAATGAACATTCTGAAGAATTGGATGTTGATAATTTGGTTACAGGTGGTAGAGGATGAGTATGAGTTCTTTGCTAACCGGCAGCTTGTAACAATATTTTTGGCACCCAATTATTGTGGGAAGTGGTCGAGGCTTTAATCGTTAATGTTCTTATTGAGCATTCTTGCTATCCAAACCTGATCACCGAGACTCGGAGACGGCAGCGCCCTCGAGTAGGGGAGGCAAACTTGATCTTAGTTGTTTCGTTCAGAGAAGGAGAGGATCCTAGGTCTTGGAGACTGATTGCACAAATGGGAGATTGGTAGAACCCCTATTGTTCTGATTTGGGGCAAAGGGTCTTGTGCCCATTGGGCCGCCTTTTCTCTACTTGTCATCACCTGCAATCCTATTCACACCCCTTTCCTTTTTGCTGAAGCCACTGCGCTTCTACAAACAAAAAGGACATTGGGCCCATTTCGTTTCTAACACCTTTAAAATTCACTGCTGCACCCCTATCGTCACTAGGACCTGAAGCTGATTGGGTCGCACCCCTGGTTTTTTTTATCTTTCCCCTCCCCTATTCTTATTAGGCATATTGGACTGTAATGTTTTTTTATTGTCTTGGCTTTTATTTCTTTAGCTTTAGAATTTGTTTTATTATTGTTTGTTATACTCATTTGTTAATAAAAAAATATAAAAATCATAAGAAATGAAATCAACAAAAATTTTATTTTAAAAGGTTTAAGCACACGTGCGACCATTCTGTCGGCCTTGTGCTGAAAACCTTTTTCCTCTTCTTTCAAAAATAATAATTTTTTTGTTTTAAAGGTTTAAAGCACACGTGCGACCGTTCGCGTAGGGCTTGTGCTAAAAACCTTTTCCTTTTCTTTTACAAAAATTAATAAAAATATTTTGGAAAGGTTTAAGCACACATGCGACCGTTCGCGTAGGCCTTGTGCTTAAAACCTTTTCCTTTTCTTCTAAAAATAATAAAAATATGTCTTAAAGGTTTAAAGCACACGTGCGACCGTTCGTGTAGGCCTTGTGCTAAAAACCTTTTCCTTTTCTTTTACAAAAATTAATAAAAATATTTTGAAAAGATTTAAGCACACATGCGACCGTTCGCGTAGGCCTTGTGCTAAAAACCTTTTCCTTTTCTTTTACAAAAATCAATAAAAATATAAAATCTTCAAAAACTAAAAGCATCTTCAAACAAACAAACTTTCTGAAGAACTACATAACCCTATTTCTCTTTTTGAATGAGAATACGTAGGAGCAAGGTCAATCCTTGTCGGGCTCAAAAAACTAAAAAATATTTTTGTTTCTTTATATCGTTGTTCTTGGGATAGTTAAACATTTTGCAAACCACATCTTTATTCGCGTATTTAATTAAAGGTACTTCCTTCGGGCAGGCGTTGTAGGGTGCTAACACCTTCCCTACACGTAACCGACTCCCGAACCCGATCTTGGATTTTCGTAGACCTTGCTTTATCATTTTATGGTTTTTCCGTAGTTTTCCAGAATAAAGTATGGTGGCGACTCCAAAAAACTTTTTCAAAAAAAATCATTTTCTTTTTTGGATCGTCGTCCCGTCGCGATTTCGGTTACGACAGATGGCGACTCCGCTGGAGATAATTTTGAGAGTCAAGCCATTTAATTATATGCACGAATTCAATGTGGTTTTTCTTTATGTTTTTCTTTCCCTTTTCTTGATCTATGTTTGATATTTGAATAATCGCGTGTGAATAATTGTGCTTGTTAGATATTGAACCCTAGGATAAATGACATGTTTATATCTGCCTAGGAATGTTCTGGTTGTTTTATAGGTGAGGATTTGGTTGTATTGCATTCTCCCTTCACACACACACACATATTATGCATCTATTGAGTGAGGCCCTATACCTGGGTCTGAGTGCTGCTTAGAAATAGAGGGATTCTGTAGCGGTGCCACTTGGGCCATACTTCCTGTTTGGCTATCGTGAGAATCCCAGCTAGAGTCTGTTCTCTTCATTTGTGTCTTCACACCTAGTTGATTACTCGACTGTTGTGGAGATGCTGTGAAGGGGCCATAGCTCTAGTGACCATTGACCTTTAGGTTCAAGGAACCATCCGTGTGAGATTGCATATACTTGACCTTGAATCCGAAGCATTGAACCTTTATTAGGGCACAAAGGGATATGTGTGCAGTCTTATAACCCTCATTGTTGCTTAATAAAATCAAACACCTTATTTTTCTTTCTTTCTTTGTTGCTCATGTTTTTATGGTCTTGTCAAATTTTGTGGGTTCTAGTCAAGAAATTATAAAGTCGTGATTACGGTAAAAATGGAAGTTAACATGGGATTTTGAGTCAAAGGGCATTTGAGTTTAGACTTTTTGAAGAAAAGCATACGAATTGAGGCCAAGGGGGGCAATATCGATCACTTAAGGGATTTGGTGAAAAAATTGATGACCCAGAAAGACGCATTCAGGAAGGAAGGTAAGCCTCTGTTGAGCTTGTTAGAGATGGAGGTCCAAGCATTAACAATTTTTTCTTTAACTCAGTACTATGACCCATTCCTAATTGATGCCAACAGTAGAAGAATTTGAGGAGACCTTAGATGTATTCCTCAAAGGAAACACTTCATACTACCTTGGGCAGTATATACCTGGCTTGCAACTAGCAAGGGTAATGAAAGTTCACCCTATGAAGTTGGAGAGTGAATTCATACTTAAAGGTAAAGCAAGGAGCCTTCCTCAGGGTTACCTAGAATGGTACTTGTATCGCTCGACTATGGAGGAAAAGTGGGAAACATTTGTGAAAGTACTAGCTCTTATCCACTGTGGTGTCATTCTCTTTCCTAATACCAGGGAGTTGGTCGATTGTGCCACCATGAATGCATTTGTGGAATACAAAATTCGCTCTGAGAAGCCAATCAATGTTGTCATAGTTGAAACCTATGGGACCCTCAGTAGTGTTATGAGCTAAAGCGTATGAAGATGTTGTGTTGCTTATCAGTGGTGCATGCATGATTCATCTCTCGCATGAGTGAGGAAGACTTGAATGATACTTGTCATGTGGAGGAGTTACTACAATGTAAACCAGAATTGAAAGGGGCAAATGAATGAGTGTAACTTTATGCAAGCTCAGAGGAGGAAAAGTTTAAATGACGTGTTTTCTTGGCAGCAAAGATCGTGTATCATATACCATTGCAGGAATTACCCTAATGTCCCCCTCATGGGTATCCACTGTTGTGTGTGTGTTAGCAAAAAACAAAATAAAAACAACAAAAACAAAAACAAAAAAAAAAAAGAAAAAAACAATTTGGGTATCCTGTGAGAGGGTCGCCAACTCCTGTATTTCTTGCCGCATTGCAGATCTTCTGAGGAAGGAACCTTTACTGAAATGCTTAGGGACAATGTTGCTCGCTTCGAAGAAAGACCCAAGATCATGGACTATTAGTGAAAGTTTCCCTTAGCTAATGGGTTAAGATAAGGTTAAGTCAGTCAAGTTACCATTCAAGTTAATTTCCCTTGACCCAAATTGCGAAAAGCAATTTCATAATGCTGAGCAGCGGGTGAAAGTAGCAGTTGAGAAATTGAAGAAAGAATGTTAGCATTAAGCTAAAAAGGAGACATCAAGAATTGATGATTCAGATGAAAGAGAATGCTGGTGAACGAGGGTGAATTGAAAAAGAAGCCTCTCACAACTAGTTTCCCTTGCTAACAAAGCTATTGAAGGTGTTCCTAAGTTATTAGCTGATGTTGAGTCTGCAATGCCATCTTTGACTTGCTTAAGGGGATTGGATCTTTCTTCAATTGCTGCAAGAAACTATCCAGAGAAATGAAGAATGTGATGGCCAAGGCCCAAGATAGTTGACCAAGACTTTATATGCCTCACCTTTTGGGAACTTCTGAATGATGAGCCACCCTATTGACTCTGTTTCGTGTTAATTTCCAAATTATACTAGGGCAATCTTTTCACAGCTTTATAATTTCTGGCTAGAATAGTTGTCTCTGCTTTTTCCTCATTTTTATTTTTTTCTTCTTAATTTGTTTCATCTAATAAGATTTCAAAAAAAAAAAACCAAGATACCCTAAAGGACTTGAACCAGTTACCAAATCTTGGAGAACCAAGGAGAAGTTCAAGAATGAAAGGATGAAAGTTGATATCCAACAATTGAAGGGGCAAATGAGCCAAGCCCTAGAGGTTCTGAATGCTTTGAAAAACCTTGGGGACTCGTGCCCACTACAACCTCAACATAGAGTTCAAGAGGTCCAAAATTTCCCTCATATAATCATCCCTTGAATCACACCTCGCCCTCAGGAGCGGACTTGGGACAAGTTCACACTCAAAAGGTCGAAGAAAACACAGTTGAAGGAGGAAACGAGCTTGGGGCAACCACTTCCATTGTACCTAGGGAAACACTTCAGCCAAGTATTGTGAGCACGACGATGACAAGGCAATTCAAGTCAAAATCTTCTTCGCATTTTGTTACGCCAATGGATGTTAAGGCTGACAAATGTATGTTATAAGTGTTGGAAAGGCTGTGAGAGCCATATAAAGTGGAGAGGCCCTACATTTGGAAATATTGTAGGGCTATGCTTAGTCCCAGATATGGTGATACCTCCAAAGCTCAAATTGCCCGAATTCGAAAAATATAGCCAGACCACTTGTCTTATAAGCCATCTCATGACGTATGGGAAGAAAATGGTTGCTCATGCATGTGATGAAAAGTTGCTACTCCATTCTTCCAAGGTAGATTGGATGGCATTACACCAAGCTAGGGCACTCATCTTGAACCTTCATGCATCTAGTCTTGGGAGGATCTAGTGGATGCATTTTGAAGCACTGTAAATTTAACATGGATGTGACACTTGATAGACTGCAACTCCTTGGTGAAAAAAAGAGTCAAAATCATTCAAAGAGCATGCCCAAAGGTGGAAAGAGTGTTGCTCAAGGAAAGTCTCTTATGAGTGATAACAAGATGGTTGACACATTCTTGAATACTCTACAATCACCCTTCTGTGAGAACATGGTGAGCAGTGTTTCCTCAAACTTTACAAACCTGAGGATACTTGAAGAAAGAATTGAAGTTAGTGTGAGGATTGGAAAGGTCGCGCAAAATCATACCATGACAGTAAATATGAACGAGTCGGGTTTAAGCGTGGGAAGAGAAGAAAGGAAAGAGTTCAATCACCTCCTATCGCTCAAATCCCGTTGGCTTACCTTCCATTTGAAACAGTTGCAAGACGAATGGGATACTTGACCTAACCAAGCAGTTAAACAGAAAAATGTTTGATCAAGAGGAAAGGCTTGTGAGTTCCAATCATGTCCTTTCGACTTATGCCATGTTTCTTCTAAGTCTCCTACATAAAGGCCTTGTCTCTACTTGTTACGTGAAGCTTGTAAAATCTCCATGCTCCAAGACTCATGATGCATCATATACAACAGGTGATTACCACAAAGAGGCTATCGATCATTCCATCAAAAGTGTTGGGTGTGCAAGCTCAAATGCAACCTTTGACTGATTTGAGATGGTTAAAGTTTGAAGAAAGTCAGTCTAACACTGAGGCAAGGATTGAGAATGCCTCTATCGATGCCATGAAGCAATGAAGTGGGCTTTACGACCACATAAGAAAGCATAAGTCATTGTACAAGTGAATTTGATGTTGTGAAGTATCTTGTCAGGAGATCTATGCTCATTGATATCGCGCTTTTCATTCATGACTTGCAATGCGAATATTAACTACAAGGTTCCTCCAAGTAGTGCTGGAAATCGAGTCCTGAAAGGGTATTGCGGAAAAAAAAATGAAGACAATCTTGAGTCAATTGTCTTTTTGCAAATCGTCAAACTCTTGTTTTTTGGTAAATAGAAAAAAAGAAAAGAAAAATGATGAATAATCAAAAAGAAAATTTGGATGTCAGACTTTTCCGAGGTCGAATGTCTAATAAAAAATAACAGTTTGACGTTTCCTTTCTAAACATTTGTGCATATGTGCTTGAAAACCTCCACCCTTCACTTTCCCAAAATAAAGGATTTTTCCCAACAAACATTGTCACTGTCCTCAGTAATAAAAACCTTCACACTGGGGCAGATTGACCTGGTCAAAATTATCCTCACTTACGTAGTGGGGTGATCCCTGAATCCATTGAGACAAAAAAAAAATATAAAGCAAAAAAACTAAAAACAAAAAAAAAAGAAACTTTCAAAAAGAGAATAAGTCCACTAGATTGAAAACCCGAAAGGGCAGTCTAGAATAGTGAAAGCAAAAGAAAAGAAAAAACGACTCATGTTGAGGTCATCTAGTCGCAGAGTTAATCTTTTTAAAATAAAGCAATCAGAGTTCAAAATGATGTGTGGCCTTCTTGACTTTATCTAAAAAGCAAAAAAAATATATATATCCATTGGCACCCCGTTTGAGCGAAAAATAAATTCTTTTTCAAAATCATCCCCAAACAAGGGTTGTCATCAGGTAGGAGTCAACTCGTGATGCAAATGAAGAACACTCAATGATCAAGCAAAGAGAATTCATCAAGAAGAGTGAATAAAAAATAGAAAAACAAAAAGAACAACAAAATATCACAAAGTGATGTTGAACAAAAAATGAAAATCAAAGTTCAGGAGAAAAAAACAAAGTGCTCAAAATGTCAAATACTTGATGCAATGCCTAGATGACAACCCTTGTTTCCAAAAATTATAACCGACAAACATTCATTTGGGCCTTTATATATCCTTTTCTTTCGATACCTTTTAGCCCTTAGCCACGTTACAAGCTTAATAAAGTCCACATAGATTGGATAAGGATTGCTCAAATTTTCATAAAGCTCAATTTTGCGATGAGGCGAAATGACTTTCAATGTGTCGTTAAAAGAAAAATTGAAAATGAATGAGTGAAAACAAAAAAAAAAACGGTAATGTTTCGGGAAGAGGGGGTCACCCTACCATCTAACGAGAAGCGTGCAAAAAAAAAAAAAACCAATTGGGACCAACCTTTTTAGCCCATCCTTTTCATGCCCACTACCTATTCCAAACAAAACCCCTTGCAAAAAAAAAAAACTGGGGCAACTTTGTGGATTTCACCACGCATCTTCGCCCTGAAATTCGTCAATCCATAATCCCAAGACTGGGGCAACCTTGCGAATCCCGTTTGAAATTTTCATCCTAATTTTCATAGATTCAAACCCTAGACCTCTTTCCCCAAACACTAGACCGGGGCAAAATTTTTGGTATGTCGTGTTTGTCTTGACGCCCACATATCCCATCTCTGTTGAGGAGTGCATGAAGGATGATGTTCCTGCGTGGTTGTCCTAGTCTCTTCCAAACCATTCTAAACAACTCTCATTCTCTTCCAAACCATCCTCTTGCCAATAAATTCAAGCATGTGTGCACTGATGTCAAGAAAGAGAAAGTCAAACATATAATCATATCTAACATTAGACCTCGGATGTATGATATTCCTCAGTCTTCACAAAACAAAAAAAAAAACAGTTTGATGATTGCAAGTAAGATGACTGACTCAAGCAAAAAGAAACGCAAAACAAAGCAAATGTTTTTCATCAATCCATCAAAAAGAAAATCTTTCGGATAGAAACCCTCTTCATTCATATGAATGGTTGTCGAGTCCTTCTTCAAAAATAAAAAAAAATGACATTCAAAGTTTCTCTTTCAAGTGATTTTGTTTTTCGTTGATCATGTTTTTCTCTCATTTGGGGTTTCGACACCCTGATTCCTGCATCAAATTTTGTCACTTTGTATTGAGGGTTTCAACCCTTGATGTCTTTCCAAAAATCAAATTTCTGTCAAAAATTATGAACAAAAACATTTCAAAAAGTTACAAATTTTCAAAATTTCAAAAACCCAGTTTTGTCTGGCACCCAAAGCCCAGTTCGCCTGGCACCCCAAGCTCAAGTTTTTCTTTTTGTTTCGGCCCTCTGTAAGACAATGGTCGAACCCGGCAATCACACCAAATCATCACATCACAACATCATCCATAGGGTTGGTACACCCTTTCCACGAGGTTGGTACACCTCACATAATTTTTCCATGGGGTTGGTACACCTTCCACGAGGTTGGTACACCTCACATCATTTTTCCATAGGGTTGGTACACCCTCCACGAGGTTGGTACACCTCAAATCATTACATCATCCATAGGGTTGGTACACCCTTTCCACGAGGTTGGTACACCTCACATCATTTTTCCATAGGGTTGGTACACCATCCAAAAGGTTGGTACACCTCACATCATTTTTTCATAGGGTTGGTACACCCTCCACGAGATTGGTACACCTCACATCATTTTTCCATAGGGTTGGTACACCTCACATCATTTTTTCATAGGGTTGGTACACCCTCCATGAGGTTGGTACACCTCACATCATTTTTCCATAGGGTTGGTACACCCTCCACGAGGTTGGCACACCTCACATAATTTTTCCATAGGGTTGGTACACCCTCTACGAGGTTGGTACACCTCACATCATTTACATTCTTCCATAGGGTTGGTACACCCTTTCCACAAGGTTGGTACACCTCACATCATTTGCATTCTTCCATAGGGTTGGTACACCCTTTCCACAAGGTTGGTACACCTCACATCATTTGCATTCTTCCAAAGGGTTAGTACACCCTTTCCACAAGGTTGGTACACCTCACATCATTTGCATTCTTCCATAGGGTTCGTACACCCTCCACAAGGTTGGTACACCTCACATCATTTACATTCATCCATAGGGTTGGTACACCCTTCACGAGGTTTGCACACCTCATTCTCTCAAGCCCTTTTTTTATCTGGCATCTTTAGTTTTTGCGATATCGACCCTTTGCTAGGCAATGTTCGAACTCTCTTTGTCACTTCATGACTTTTTTATTTTGATTTTTTTTCTTTTGAAACCTAGACGAAATTAGTGTTTCTATCTTTACTTAGCTTTTACTCGGATAATACGAAAATATCAAATTTTCATATTATTCCGTAATATCTAAGTAAAGAGGACAAGCTGTCAACACCCAATTTCGTCCGGGTGACTAAATAATAGGACTTGTTTATTTATCTTATTTCATTTTATTATTTTTAATTTTTATTTTACTATTGGTATTTGATTTAGTTTTCATTTTTATTTGATTTGATTATTTTTGAAAAAAAAGAATAAAAAAGAGAAAAAGAGAAAAGAAAAAAAAAAGCAAAAGGAAAAAAAAAAGAAAAGAATGATAATTAAGAAAAAAGGGAAAAGAAAAAGAAAAGAAACGAATAAAAAAAAGAGAATAAAAGGAAGATTAAAAATAATGAAAAGGGAGCACGCTTGCGGACTAAATAAAAAAATAGTGCACGGCCACGAGAAAAAGAGCATTGTTTCAATTATGAGAGGGGGCGGTCCAGAAAAGGAAAAAAATTAGGTAAAAAAGCTTGGTTCCATGAGGAGAAAAGAGGGGGCACAGCCGCCACCCGAGATCTTCTCCCTTGGCCTGCAGGGAACCGTTGTGAGGGTTGATTTTGGTGATGCTACACCACTGCATCTAGCTCCATTCACGCCGGAAAATTCTAGACTCTTCAATCCATCCTTTTCTTTTTCCTCGCCACATAGAGAAACCATTTCTCCCTCGTCACCAACAAACACTCCCTTGCCATGCTAGCCATGGAAGTGATGATTCTCCGAGATCTCGTAACCGAGTTTCTCATTTGTGTCTGCACGGTCATTGGAATCGCCCTCTTCAAGTAGCTCCTCGTCTCTAAGGTCAAACTCTGTGCCGTCAGAGACGCTTCTCCCAATGCCACGACCCTCTCAATGTTCACCGTCATCGCCTCCTACGCCGCCTTTGCTTTTCCTCTCGTTTTCATAGAATTTGATGTTCAGGTGACGAGAGCTGACAGCCCCGTCGTTTTCCGCGACGATTTCATCTTCTCGGAGGAGAATACTGTTGTATTTAGAAGGAGGATCACAGAGCTAGGTCTTTCCGAGTCTCGTTCTTATGGGCCTCAGAGAGAGCATGGCAAAGAGGGAAAGATTTTTGCTAAGGGAAATATGGGAAGATAATGTCATGGGATGTTGAACGAGATGACTCACTGTGCACGCTCTAAGAGGTTTTTTTTTTGTAAAGGTGGAACCCGCTATTGGTTTTAATATTGAGTTGAGGTTCGATGATCACATTGTCTATAAGCAAGATTATCTAGCCCACGTCTTTCGAAGTATCTTAAAGTTTGAATACACCAAGGATAGACCTATTATCTTCTCAAAATTCCAGCCAAATGTAAGGAATCGGGCATAACTGTTCTTCATATCGGGATCCGTGCCAATGTTGGAAACAAGATAAAGACACTTGATCTTGGTGCTCAATCTGTTCTTGGAGTCCTTGCCCTTTAGGATAGGGAGATGATATTGATGCTGCCCTCAAGAGGTTGAACGAGCTTTTCTTGGGAAATACAGAAGGAAATGAACATTCTGAAGAATGAGATGTTTTTAATTTGGTTATAGGTGGTGGAGGATAAGTATGAGTTCTTTGCTAACCGGTAGCTTGTAACAATATTTTCGGCACCCAATTATTGTGGGAAGTGGTCGAGGCTTTAATCGTTAATGTTCTTATTGAGCATTCTTGCTATCCAAATCTAATCACCGAGACTCGGAGACGGCAGCGCCCTCGAGTAGGGGAGGCAAACTTGATCTTGGTTGTTTCATTCAGAGGAGGAGAGGATCCTAGGTCTTGGAGGCTGATTGCACAAATGGGAGATTGGCAGAACCCCTATTTTTCTGATTTGGGGCAAAGGGTCTTGTGCCCATTGGGCCGCCTTTTCTCTACTTGTCATCACCTGCAATCCTATTCACACCCCTTTCCATTTTGGGCTGAAGCCATTGCGCTTCTACAAACAAAAGGACATTGGGCCCATTTCGTTTCTAACACCTGCAAACTTCACTGTTGCACCCCTATTGTCACCTGGACCTGAAGCTGATTGGGTCGCACCCTTGTTTTTTTTTATCTCTGCACTCCCCTATTCTCATTAGGCATATTGGACTGTAATGTTTTTTTTATTGTCTTGACTTGTATTTCTTTAGCTTTAGAATTTGTTTTATTATTGTTTGTTATACTTACTTGTTAATAAAAAATATAAAAATCATAAAAAATGAAATCAACAAAAATTTTATTTTAAAAGGTTTAAGCACACGTGTGACCATTCTATCGGCCTTGTGTGGAAAACCTTTTTCTTCTTCTTTCAAAAATAATAAAAATATGCTTTAAAGGTTTAAAGCACACGTGCGATCGTTCGCGTAGGCCTTGTGCTAAAAACCTTTTCCTTTTCTTTTACAAAAATTAATAAAAATATTTTGAAAAGGTTTAAGCACACGTGCGACCGTTTGCGTAGGCCTTGTGCTTAAAACCTTTTCCTTTTCTTCTAAAAATAATAAAAATATGTCTTAAAGGTTTAAAACACACGTGCGACTGTTCGCGTACGTCTTGTGCTAAAAACCTTTTCCTTTTCTTTTACAAAAATTAATAAAATATTTTGAAAAGGTTTAAGCACATGTGCGACCGTTCGCATAGGCCTTGTGCTAAAAACCTTTTTCTTTTCTTTTACAAAAATCAATAAAAATATAAAATCTTGAAAAACTAAAAACATCTTCAAACAAACAAACAAACTTTCTGAAAGAACTACGTAACCCTTCTCATTTTGAATGACGTAGGAGTAAGGTCAATCCTTGTCGGATCCAAAAAACTAAAAAATATTTTTGTTTCTTTATATGATTGTTCTTGGGATAGTTAAACATTTTGCAAACCACATCTTTATTCGCGTCATCTTTATTCGCATATTTAATTAAAGGTACTACATTTGGGCAGACGTTGTAGGGTGCTAACACCTTCCTTACACGTAACCAACTCCCGAACCCAATCTTTGGTTTTCGTAGACCGTTTTCTAGAATAAAGTATGGTGGCGACTCCAGAAAACTTTTTCAAAAAAAATTCGTTTTTTTTTTGGATTGTCGTCCCATCGTGATTCCGGTGTCTGCGGCGATAACACAATAATCGGCTCCAGCAATCGCAACACATTATTTACGCAAAGTGAATAAAAAAATCAACAAATGAAAAATTGAAAATACTCCTTCAGAGAGAGCGAAAGAGAACCCTTACCCTCCATTATTATCGTATGGAGACCATTTAGCGTGTTGCTTCGTCATGGTGAGCAAACGGAAAATGGAAAACACAGAGAAGGGAGAAGAGAATGAATTAGGGCGTGGAGGTGAAAAAGAAAGGTTTTTTTGTTTCCGTTGCCTTGGTCTCTCTTTAGTCTTTTTAACTCTATTTACTTCAGAACTGTGTTTGCCAACAAGAAATGCTTTTAGCTATTATTTTGATTTTCGCAGTTCACAGTATAAAATATTTATTTTATATATTTTTTTTTGTTGCTTTTATCATCATAGTCATTTAAATTATTTTCCATTATTAATAATTAAAAACTAAATATATTCATAAAATATTTACGATATTATTATTGAAGAAAAATTCTTAAACATATTTTTGAATTTCTAAGCATGTTTCCATTGAAAACGATTAAACGATTAACTTTATAGAGGAGATTTTATTTAAGACTTTAATAAAATAATACATTGGGATTCAATAAAACACCATATATTAAAATAATCAAACTTAATTAAGTTTTAAGATTTTAATAATTTAGATATTTTCAGTGTAGTTCTAAAGGTTCTTTTATATTTTTGATTATGGTAAGTTCTACTTAAATATCTTTATCTCTATTTATAAAAAAGTTGTTGTGTTTTTTTTTATATATATATTATTTTTAGATCAAACTTAAATTAAACGACATAAAAAAAATACTTTTACGTTAAAATGTAAATTAAATTATGTAAATAATTATTTTGTGTTAGTAAAACTAGCTAAAAGTGTAGAAAAGGAAGCACTCTCAAGGTAGGAAACTTGGAGGATGGTATGAGGAAATAGATAGAAATGTTTTGTAGAGGTTTGTTCACATCAAATAGCTTGATGGATGTTATATAATGCATTAAATATAGGAATGGTTAAAGTTAACCCATAAAAACATTAAGATTTTAATAAATTAAAAGAGGATTTTAATAAATTAAAAGCATAATTTAATTCATTAAAATTGTGAATTAATTGATAAAAATAATGAGAACAATTTTTAAATAGTTTCCCAATGCATTTTAGCGGATTAAAATAGATTTTTAGTCTTTTAAAATTACTAAAACTTCCATTCTAAATAATTTTAGCTTATTAAAATAAAATTATATTTTTAAAAATAAAAACAAGACAAATGTTAGCATAATAATATTCAAAACATGATCATGTAATGACTTTAACATATCACAAACAATATATTAATATAAAAGCATAATAAAAGTAAAATATGAAATTATAAAAAAGCTTAATAAATGAATGAAACTAACCTCTTAATCAAAATCAAATCAATATTCAATAAAATATAAATATGTTTAAAATTTCGTTCAAAACAACAAATTATAGCAAATTAATACAAACATATTAAGTGGATTAATAAACTTTACTATTTCTATAAATATATGTCTTGAATAAAAATGTCACATGTGGCTACTTTCAAGCAAATTTGTAAGACAAATTTTAAAATATCGAATTTGGCCGTAAATTATTTTAGTTAGTCACCGTATTTGAATCTTCTGGAATTATTTTACCACTTGAGACATCAAGTTTTCTCATGTAGATAAATTAAAAACATGTCTCTTCTTCAAATAATAAAAGCATGTTACAAACAGAGTCTCGAAAGATTTTCTAAAGTTAAAAAATCTTGAATAAAATTTTTCTTCATTTTTGCATGTTTATCCATTTTCACTCATATCCATAACACACATTTTAGAGCTAAAAAAATGCATTAAAATTAACATTTTATATGATGAACTTTGTAAGTGTTTTGAGAAAATACCATTTTTTTTTCAGAATTTTTGTAATTTTCATAGCAAGAAATCCATAACAAAGAAGTACAATTGCATAATGAACTATCGTATATAATTTCCAAAGCGACGTTTAGATTCTGAGTTATAATTTATTGATTTTATTCTAAAGTCATTCTTTTAACTAACATTAGTTCTTTAATTCAAATAGCTTGTTACATGCATAAAAAAATTATAATGGGATTCAATCTCAGATTTATTACCAGTTGGACTGTTTGATGTCTCAACATCAACCATAATATAAATATTAGCTTTCTTGTAATTTTTTCTAAGACTAACTAAACTAGAAAATAGCATTGTCATCCCTATATATGTTTTATTGAGTCTTTTTTTTTTCACTTATTTTGACATACTTATACTTTTTTTTAAAAAAAGTTTGGATACTTAATCCCTATATATTAAATATTAAGATAATTATATAAAATAAAAGTTACAAGTAGTGTAGGAGAAATAGATATACATTATTACAAAATATACTATGATATTTTTATAATTAAATAAAAAAGGCTATATTGATTTAAATTTAAGTCAATATAAAAAATGTTGATTGAATCACAAAAAGGTAATATATATATATATATATATATATATATATATATATATATATATATATATATATACTCAAAACTAAATACCACATAAAATTTAAAATAATGAATTTATGAATAATAAGATTATGGACTTTTTATTATATGTTTTTTTAATATATTACTCAAATTTATACTTAAATTCTACCCATTATTTATTCTCTTTAATAATATTAAGGGTTAAATATGTTTTTAGTCTCTCAACTTTTGGACGTTTTTAGTTTTAGTCCCTCTTTCAAAATAAGGTACAATTTAGTCCTCAATCTTTTGGAAACTTTGGTTTTAGTCCTCCAAAACTACCGCCGTTAAAAAAATCTAACGTGGCTAACGGTAGTGTGTCATGTCATCGTTTTTTTTTACTCTGATCAACCAGCTTCTCTCCCTCCTTCTCCTTCTCCCTTTCCCTCCGACTCTACCACACAGTGACCACCACCATCAACCGCGAAAAAAATCCTCCAAAACGAAGGCAGTGAACGTGCTTCAAAGCAGAATCTGCGACCCCAAATTCATCTTCAATAAATATTATCCAGACAACAACTACAAGTCTGAAATCAACACTTACTGCAGAAGGGGACAACTAATTTGATTTAGCTAGGAAGCTTGTAGATTTTAATTTTGGAACTGTGGGCATGTTATAGAATTTGCAATTCTTGTCATACAGATAGTTCGATCGCACAGAGGTAAATGAGAAAATAGTGGAATAGCGCGGGGGAGGGTTGATTATTGGATTTGTGCACCATTTGGCTCTGAAAACCTGCAGAGAAATGGAGCAAAATTCAATCACTTTTTAGTTCATCTTAGGTGTAGGAAAGTACAGAATCACAAAATCAATTCGAAAATTTCTCAATTCGCATAGCCAAATCGTGATGCTTCCCCATCACCATCGTGAGCCAAATCGTAAGTTCCTTCATCTCCAACAACCTCCTCATACTTCGTCCACGAAACCTGCAGAAAAATCCCCAAATTAGACCATGGAAGCCCTAATCGCGAAACTGCAAAAAAATCCCCAAATTCGACCATGGAAACCCTAATCACAAATTCGCACCTACACAGAAAACCCCAATTCGTGTCGCAGCGGAGACAATGGAGGACTTCGCCGGAGACAATGGGGGCGCCGGTGGTGGACGAACTGTGGTGATGCGGCCTTTGACGCAGCGAGAGGAACACGACAGAAGAAAAGACGAAGGAGGTGCAAGCTCATGACGGAGGGGCGAGCACACGACGAAGGAGCGACGAGAAGTGGCGGGGGAGGCAGCACCGTGGACTCCTTGGACGAGTGAAGATGGAGGCATTTCGCCATTTCGCCATTTCGCTCGAGCTTGATGCCTCAGAGATGAAGGTTTTACGTTGGAGGGTTTTTTAGACAGTGAAGATGGAGGTTTTACGTTGGCCATGGAGGTGAGCTTGGTGGAGGGTGGTTGCATGTGGAGGTTTCACGGTTGATGGTGGTGGCCACTGTGGTAGAGTCGGAGGGAGAGGGAGAAGGAGGGAGAGAAGCTGGCTGATCAAAGTAAAAAAAAAAATGACATGGCACACTACCGTTAGTCACGTCAGGTTTTTTTAACGGCGTTAGTTTTGAAGGACTAAAACCAAAGTTTCCAAAAGATTGAGGACTAAATTGTACCTTATTTTGAAAGAGGGACTAAAACCAAAAACACCCAAAAGTTGAGGGACTAAAAATATATTTAACCCTACTATTAATATATATATATATATATATATATATATATATATATATATATATATATATATTAATTATAAAAAAAGTGTAGTATGAACTTATTAAAATTACTCCAATATTTTCATATATTGGTTATACTCCATTTTTCTCATGTTATGTTAGAGGCTTTATCAAAATGTATTATGTATTACTTTATTAAATGTTATAATTTTTTTAAAGAAATTTATAAAATTAATAAATAGGTATAATCAACATTTGTATTAAATTATATATTATATATTTTATTTAATAACATAATAAGTATGATGTACAAATTTTTATTTAAATATAATAAAATTACAACATATTAGATTATTTAATAAAATATATAATTTTATAAGTGTACATAAATGATATTGTTTCTAAAAATTATTTTAAATTTTATAGTAGGACCAAACTCACCTTAACTCTAACCTTAAGCGAATTGAGAGAGGGCTTTGAGGATTATTTTTTGACCCTCACTTGAGGGGACCTCCTAAACGGAACTTTTTCAAGGATGAGTTAGGATTGGTATATGGACCATAGATCAAGTTGACACCTCTAGTTGAACAAGTGTTGGTATTACATGTGAGAGTTATAACTGATTCTTGATGCTCAAATTATTGGTAGTTGTCTTAATTATTTTGATAATATGTTTTGAACCTATAATGATATGTTTGAATTGTTGTTTGAAACATTAAGTTTTGTGAATGATTGACAATTGATGAAATTGAACGGTGCTATGAGACATTAGAGTTAAGAAAAGGTTTGAGTGAATTGTTATATTATTATTGATGTATATTATTGGTTATGATGTTTGATGTTCTTATTAACTCATTTATATATATTTGTGTTTGTTTGTAAATGATTGTATATATATATGTCTAGAACAAATATTATTGTAGATATTAACCTAGATAGATGAGATGTTTTGGATTTGTTTCGAGGAAAGAATTTTTGTAAATAAACTTAAGGTAAACAAATGTTATTGTAAAATATTATACATTTTAAGTTAATTATGAATCTTTTTAATCTTATTCCTAAGTTGTTTAAACAGAAACAAAATTTTCAGTTTTTTTTTTTAATTTTAAATAATGGTATCAGAGTTGTAAAATAAATTTTATTAAGTAATTTAATAGGATGCTAGGGCATTACAAAACAAACTTTTTATTTTGTATTTTTTATTATGTGATCAGAAAGTTAAAAATAATTTATAAATTATGTAATAAAAAAATGGTTAAGAAGAAAAAGATTTCTAAATTGTATAACTTCAACATCATTTAACTTTCACATTTTACAATCTAAAAAAGCTATTTTTGACTTCCCCATTATATGAATATTTTTCACATTTTACCTCTTCTGTAACTTTTAATTATTGGTTTCATTATCTTCAGGGGAGAGAGTCTCTCAATTTGCCACTATAAATCAACATCAATTAGTACATTGAAAACTCATCGAATAATCTACATGAAATATTCGTATTAAACTATTTAAAATGTATACTAATATCAAATATGATTAATATGTATTTTAATATTTTCCTTTCTACAATTGAAATATGTGACGATATCTATAAATAGGTGTTGATTGATATTGAATTAAGTGAAAACTCTTAGATTTTTTCAAAAAAGTAAATTTTAACGTAGTATGTTGAGCATGAGATACTGTAAGAACAATACACTTTAAGACAAAGGTAGATACCAATTATAGAGTCAAGAGGATACTTGATGGCAAATGCTCTAGCTAAGACAAGCCAAATCTAGAAACAACCAAGCCAACAAGAACAAGATGCTCAAGGTTTTAGATGGAATGCGGAATGGTGGTGGTATAAGGTGGAGGTTGTCACGGTTTTGGTTGTTTGAATGGTGATGGAAGGTGTATTTGGTGGTTCTCTAAGAGAGGTTGGGCCAACTCTTGGAGGAAGGTGGCTAGAGGAGGCCACTTGGGTTGCTCTAGCTTAGTGTGACCTTAAAAGAGTAGCATGACACAAAAATGGTAGCATAACTTTACTCTAAATCAAAGGTGATTACATGATGGAGAACACCTCTATTTATAGGCTAAGGTGTCTCAAAATGGGCTGAAACTTTAACCTAAAAGAGCCACCTTGGTTGTCTTGGAGAGCAAGGAGAAATCCTCTCCAATAAGAGAGAGACAAGTGGCAAAAATTCTCTCAAATGAGAGAGTGACATGTGACCACTACCTATGGAAAAACTCTCCATTCCTAGAGTGACACATGGCCACTAACTAGGAGGAAAACTCTCCAATGGGAAGCCTCCACATCTCTAGGACGAAATCTTGCTCCCTTGTCCTCCAAGATTAGCCAAAATGTTGACCCCTTGGTCAACACACCCATTTTGGACATCCAAGCATAGCCAACTTTGGGCCTTGACCCTTTGTTGACTTGTTTGGTCAAAATCCTATTCTACTTGGCCCAAAATACAAGGCCCAATTAAATCCTATACTACTAGGCCCACAATACAAAGCCCAAAGAAAATCTAGACTACTTGGCCCATAATACAAAGCCCAAAATTATTCTAACTCTACTAAATCTTCATGATTGCTTTAAATGGCCTAAGAGAAAGAGTATAGGTCCATCCTCCATAGATGTCTCCAACTCTTCATGAATGTGCTAGGTCATGGCAATGGGTATGCCATCATTTCCTCCCTCTTGAAAAGGATTTGCCCTCAAATCTTCAACATAGGCTAAAGGCAACTTCCTTTTCTTCATAATCTTCAATTCTTCCTTAGTTTTCCGCCAGGGTCAAATACCCATTTTATAACACAAGTTAGAACAAGTGTTATAATAGTGAGTATGTGAAGGATGTAGCTCCCAATAATGATATACCTTAAATCAAGTGAATGATTAAGGTCTTGGAAAGTAGGAGCATTTTTCTTGAAAATTTTATTTTCCACACAATGATGCTTTGGGTCTTTTCTTGTCATGCTTTTAGAGGAAGATGGCAAGGAGACCTTTAAACTTTTACTCAAACTTTTGGCCCTTAACATCATAATTTTCTTTTTGGGGCATTCATGAGACTTGTGCGCAATGCTTTGACACTTAGAACAAAAGGCGTCTTTTATTTTCTTTTTACCTTCTTCTATTTCTCTTTCTTTTTCTATTTTCTTTGTCATTTGTGCTTGATCCTCTTCCACTTGAGAAGGTGTGAGAGGATGAAGTACAAACTTCTTTTTATTGTGAGTGATGGTTATTTGTGATGGTTATTTTATTGGTGTGGCCATTATGTAGAGATTCTCTATCAAAAAGCCAAGGCCTTCCCAATAAAATGTGACAAACATCCATAGGTACTATATCACATAGCACATTATCTTCATAATTCCCTATGGATAGCTTAACCATCACTTGTTGATTAACTTCCAATTCCTTGTCCTCATTGATCCATTGAAGTTTATAAGATTGAGGATGAGGAAAAGTAGCTAATCCAAGCTTTTTAACCAACCTAGTGCTACAACAATTTGAACACGAGCCACTATCCACAATAAGGGAACATGTTTTGTCTAAGATTTTACATCTAGTGTGGAAGATGTTATCTTTTTGTGTGTGCTTTTGTGAACTAGGTTGATTATGGAGAACCCTTCTTATCATAAGAAGTTCTCCCTCACAAGGATGGGCATCCTCACTTGGGATTTCTTCTTCTTTCTTTGCACCATTTCTCTCACTCTCACTCTCACTTTCCTCATCTTGGCTACTATATAAATCAATACCCCTTAAGATCATGGTCTTTTTGGTGGGGCATTGTGATGCAACGTGACCTCTACCAAGACACTTGAAACACTTAATTTCACTAGTGGGAGTGTGATATGATGTTCCCACTCTTGGCCTCTCTTTTTCTTTCTCTTCTCTCTTCTCCCTCCCTAGATTTCTAAAGGGTTCTTCTTCTACCACTTGCTTACCCTCACTCTTGTAGTCTTTCTTAACACTAGAGTTAGAGTGGAAAGCTTTCAAACCTTTTCTTAAGAGTTGTTGCTCTACCTTAATGCAAATTTGTACCAAGTCATTTAAGTCTTGGTAGGGAAACAATTCCACTTTATCCCTAATCTCAAGATTAAGACCACTTAGAAACCTAGAGATGGTGGTCTCTTCTTCCTCCCTAATTCCCGCCGTCAACATGTAGAGCTCCATCTTTTGCCTATAGCTCTCTATACTCATGTCTCTTTGTTGGAGCCTTTGGAGTTTGTCCATTAGCTCCCTATGATAGTATGAGGGAATGTGCCTTCTTCTCATGGCACTTCTCAAGTCATTCCAATAGGTGACTTAGGGAAAATTAGAGAGTCTTCTCTCTCTCACAAGGGAGGTCCACCAATACATGGCATTCCCTTGGAAACTGAAGGTGGCCAATGTGACCTTTCTCTCCTCACTCACTTGATGACACTCAAAGAGTTGTTCAACTTTCATCTCCCAATCTAAGTATGCCTCAACATCTTCTTTACCATGGAAATGAGGGAGGTATACTCTAACCTCTCTTGGAGTGTGCTCTCTATCATGAATTCTATGTGGGTGAGGTTGATAGTATTGGTTTGCAAGCCTACTATCTACCTCATGGTGTGTGAGTTGAATTGGAGTTTTAGAACTCCTCCTTGTATGACTCCTACTTCTCTTTATTTCCTCTTGGGCTTTTTGTTGTTTCTCATTAAGGACTTTAAGTTCTTCTTCCAACTTAGCAAGATACTCTTCTCTTTCAATTCTTTCTTTTTCTTTGAGAATAGTTTCTTGCCTTTGCCAAATTTTAAGTGACTTTAGCACTTTTGCTAAATTTTTCAAAGTGGGTTTTACATCCTCACTAGAGTCACTTCCAATTTCAAAGGAATTAGTCTTAGACATCCTTAAAGGATATCAAAAAGATGCAATGCAACAAACAAAATACTTAAATTTCAAATAATGTTCCTTAAGAGACTGAAGGAGGCAAAAGACACCCAAGTTCACTTCCAAGAAAGGGAGGTGAATTACAATGGATTGCTTAAATACCAAGCCTTTCCTAGCCAAAGTTTACCTTAGGCACTCTTGTGTTAGAATGGCTGCAGCGGAATTGTTAGCGTGGAATAACAAACCAAGAGGGTTTTTAACTCAAACGTGTGCCTTTTAATTTCTTCTCAATTTATCTTACTACGCAAATAATAATTATAAATAAAAGAGTAAGGTTGAGAGAAATTTGCAAGATGATTTTTATACTGGTTCGGATCTTACCAATCCTACATCCAGTCGCTTATCTCAAACCGAGATAAACAGTTCACTAAACACAAAACAATTACAAATACAATCACAAAGAAACAATTTGTAAAAGTGTAGAAACCACCTCTCTTGATGCCACAAGAGATGAACCTGCACCTCCTTTGAATCTTCACGAAGGATGAGACACCTCCTCCGAATACTTCACGAAGGATGAAACACCTCCTCCGAATACTTCACAAAGGATGATCCTCTTCCAAACACCTCCTTAGACACACCAAGGATGAACCAGCTATTCCTCCGTCACCGTAGTAGCAATGTACCAGCACCACAGACAAGAGTTTCCTTAGCTGAGCAAGAGCAAACACTTCTCAAAGAGTTCTGGGTGTTTTAGCACAAGGGAAGAGTTGATTCTGGTAGAAACAATGAGCCAATTTATAGACTCAAGCCAGTGCCCTTCCATTTTTCGAAACTGGCCATTTTTAACGCATTTAATCGATTAATATAAGTAGGTTTAATAGGTTCAAAGGTCCCTATATTTGGGGGTTTGTTTCAATTGGATCCTCCAATTTTGAAAGTGATCAATTAGGTCCCTAATTTTGTCAATTTGAATCAATAAAAGTCTTTCCGTTAAATGCAGTTAACGCCGTAAAATTTTTGAACATGTGGCACGCTGACGCTTTCAAATGGCACTGTTTCAAGTGCATAGGAGAATTATAAAAGGGTGAAATCCCTAAATTAAAGTGTGTATTTGAAGGTGAAATCCCTAAATTAAAAGAGATTTCACCCTTTTATAATCCACCTATGCACTTGAAACGTTACAACCTGAAAGCGTCAGCGTGCTACATGTTCAAAAACTTCACAGCGTTAACTGCATTTAACGGAAAAGCTTTTATTGATTCAAATTGACAAAATTAGGGACCTAATTGATCACTTCTAAAATTTGAGGACCCAATTGAAACAAACCCCCAAATATAGGGACCTCCGAACCTATTAAACCATATAAGTATTAATCGATTAAAATGAGTACAACGACTAGTTTTTCAAATCTGAAACCTTCAACGATCACTTTTAATCTATTAAAATGAGTTTTAATCGATTAGCTAATAGATTAAAATGAATTTTAATCGATTAGCTAATAGATTAAAATGAATTTTAATCTATTAAAACAACAAAAGTTGAGTTTTCAGCTTTTACTTGTTTTAATCGATTAATACTAGTTTTAATCGATTAAAATAGTACAATTTTGACTCTTAACAGTAATTACAATGAATGAAAGTATATGGAATCAAAACCAATGAAAATCTAAGTCCTAGACAATAAAATACAATTATTACAAAAACTTTTCATAACAAAAATAAGTCTTCAAAGGATCTTCATGAATCTTGATAAATCTTGACTTGATTTGGGCATCATCAAAACTTTATCTTCATCATTTTGCTAACATTCTCCCCCTTTTTGATGATGATCAAAAACTCCTTTGACTTAAAGCTTTTGGTAATAATCTGGATAAAAACACAACTTATGGAAGAAAAAAGCATTAGAGAATAATAATAAGCTTTAAACATTTTCTCCCCCTTTTTGATCATAATTAAAAAGTTGTGTTTCATGTTCTCCCCCTAAGATAATACTCCCCCTTAATAAAAGCATGTATGCATAAAATATATTTTAAATTTAGAGATTCATTCAAACATACATAATAGGAGATTTAAAACATATAATTTTGGGATAAAGAATTTTTTTTTTTTTTTTTAAAAAAAACATACATTGAATCATACCATATAGGAATTTTAAAGAATAAAAAAAATATGGTTGATTTTTCAAAATGCACAAAATAAAAAAAATGCAATCCTAAGAGATTTCAAAAAAAAAATCCTAGATCTCTTCTAATGTTTACCCCTTTAGATATATCTCCAAATTCGTAAAGATATTTTGTAGAGATCATTGTCTTGAGGATTGTCATCATTCTTCTCTTCATTTGTTGTCTTTGTCAAATCTTCAAAATTACCTGCATTAGATTCATCTGACTCAAGAGGTTTTGCCTCAAGGTCCAAAATTTTATCAAAGACAACAAGCTTCGAATAATTTTTTTTTGTTTTAAAAAAAAATTGAAATAAAAAAAAATTAAATTTAAAATTTTAAATTTTAAAATGTTTGGAATGAAATCATTTTACAACCCAAACATATCTACCACTTGGAACACCAAAATGCTTAATTTTACATTTATTTGAGGTATGACCCTTTTTCATACAATAAAAGCATGATATAAAGTTTGTGTTCCAATAAGTTGTTCCTTTTTCTACCCATGTTCTACGGGTTCTATTATTATGCTTATTTTTAATTTTAGGAACATATTTATTTTTAACAACCTTATTTCCATTATTTTTATTGCATTCTCCTAATGTTGTTTGTTCTAGTAGTTTCTTAAAATTTTCACAAGAAGCACATTTATCACTACTAATGTATTTGCCTTTTTCAAAAAATAAAATTTTACTCTTCAAATTTTTATTTTCTTCAAAAATATTTTCAAAATTTGATTTTAACTTTTCATTTTCTTCAAAAATATTTTTCAAATCTAATTTTGAATTTTTGAAATCCTTTTTCAAATTTTGATTTTCATCAATAACAGTTGCAAAATTTGTTTTGAAATTATTGTTTTCTTCAAGAATATTTTCAAAATTTAATTTTAATTCTTTAAAATCTTGTTTCAATTTCTCATGAGCTTTATCTAATTTTTCAGTTTGTAATATCAAGGCATTATAAGTTTCAAACATTTCACTTTCACTATAATGACTATCATTATCAGAATCGTCAGATGTACTTACTTGGCTGTCGTCGTCCGCCATCAAACAAATGTTTGCTTCTTCATATGAACTGCTCATGTCAGAAATTGTTTCGTTGTCATCGTCCCATGCGATGTATGCTTTCTTCTTGAATAATTTCTTTTCCTTTATTTCTTCATTCTTCTTTTGATTTGGGCAGTCCGCTTTTAAATGCCCTCTTTCTCCGCAACCATAACATTTATAGTGTGAGGAAGATCCTTGATTTTCTTTCTTTTCAAATTTTAATCTTCCTTTGTCTTTTGATTTCATGAACCTGTTGAGCCTTTTTATCATGAGTCTCAAATTTTCTTCATCTTTTGAGTCCTCGTCTTCTATTTTGTTCTTGCTCCTTTCTACCTCAGATTTTAAGGCTAGACTCTTTTTCTTGGTTTTGGCTTTTGCTTCTTCTTCATCAAGTCTTCCAAGATCAAGTTCATGCTCTCTCAACTTTCCGAATAATGCCGCCATGGTCATTGTGTTGAGATTTTGTGACTCAGAAATTGCAGTCACTTTTGGTTGCCACGACCTGTCTAAAGATTTCAAGATTTTAATATTAAGTTCATCATTTTCAAAAGACTTACCTAGTCCAATAAGATGATTGACAATGTTGGTGAAGCGTTTTTGAACATCTGAAATTGTTTCTCCTTGCTTCATCCTAAACATCTCGTACTCTTGGATCAAGGTGTTCTTTCTTGCCCTTTTTACATCATTTGTTCCTTCATGCGTCACTCTGAGTACGTCCCACATCTCTTGAGCAGTTTTGCAGACAGAGACCCTGTAGAACTCATCAACACTCAATGCTGATGCAATGATATTCCGAGCTTTCACGTCATTATGAAACCTCTTCTTTTCTTCAGTGGTCCATTGACCACGGGCCTTTGGTTCCTCTGTATTGTTAGTAGGAACAGAAGAGCCAGATGCAATAACATCCCAAATTTCACAATCAATGGATTCAATAAATATTTGCATTCTTACCTTCCAGAATGCATAGTTCTCACCTGTGAATAGTGGGGGTCTATTGATTGATGCACCCTCTACAAAGGTTTGATGTGATCCTGTCATTTGAATGACTATCAAAGCAAGCTCTGATACCAATTGTTAGAATGGTTGCAGCGGAATTGTTAGCGTGGAATAACAAACCAAGAGGGTTTTTAACTCAAACGTGTGCCTTTTAATTTCTTTTCAATTTATCTTACTACGCAAATAATAATTATAAATAAAAGAGTAAGGTTGAGAGAAATTTGCAAGATGATTTTTATACTGGTTCGGATCTTACCAATCCTACATCCAGTCGCTTATCTCAAACCGAGATAAACAGTTCACTAAGCACAAAACAATTACAAATACAATCACAAAGAAACAATTTGTAAAAGTTTAGAAACCACCTCTCTTGATGCCACAAGAGATGAACCTGAACCTCCTTTGAATCTTCACAAAGGATGAGACACCTCCTCCGAATACTTCACGAAGGATGAAACACCTCCTCCGAATACTTCACAAAGGATGATCCTCTTCCAAACACCTCCTTAGACACACCAAGGATGAACCAGCTATTCCTCCGTCACCGTAGTAGCAATGGACCAGCACCACAGACAAGAGTTTCCTTAGCTGAGCAAGAGCAAACACTTCTCAAAGAATTCTGGGTGTTTTAGCACAAGGGAAGAGTTGATTCTGGTAGAAACAATGAGCCAATTTATAGACTCAAGCCAGTGCTATTCCATTTTTCGAAACTGGCCATTTTTAACGCATTTAATCGATTAATATAAGTATTAATCGATTAAAATGAGTACAACGACTAGTTTTTCAAATCTGAAACCTTCAACGCTCACTTTTAATCTATTAAAATGAGTTTTAATCGATTAGCTAATCGATTAAAATGAATTTTAACGATTAGCTAATTGATTAAAATGAATTTTAATCGATTAGCTAATAGATTAAAATGAATTTTAATCTATTAAAACAACAAAAGTTGAGTTTTCAGCTTTTACTTGTTTTAATCGATTAATACTAGTTTTAATCGATTGAAACAGTACAATTTTGACTCTTAACAGTAATTACAATGAATGAAAGTATATGGAATCAAAACCAATGAAACTCTAAGTCCTAGACAATAAAATACAATTATTACAAAAACTTTTCATAACAAAAATAAGTCTTCAAAGGATCTTTATGAATCTTGATAAATCTTGACTTGATTTGGGCATCATCAAAACTTTATCTTCATCATTTTGCTAACATCTTGAACCAAATTTCTCAAAAGGGAACAAAAGTTTAAATTAAAGTTGACACACACTAAGCTATCACAATTAAAGAAACAAAATAGACTAACTATGCAGCCTAATGATTAAGTTAAAAGAAATTTGGTTCCTCCAACCAACCAACTAAAGACGAATTTTACTAAGAAATAAAGGTTCTTGCTAGGAGATGGGATTGAGCACCAAAGACTCCCCCAAGACACCTAACAAGGCCATGAATTACAAGAGAGAAAAAAAAGAAAGAAAGAAAGATTACAAAGCCAAAAATTACAACCAAATCAAAGCTACCTCCCAAGGTGTTTCTCTCCTTTCTTTTGGCTACCACTCTAGACTTCAAGCTCCCTTTGGGTCTCCACCACCTAAAAGGCTACCTCTAAGATATTGGATCACCTCACAAAGAGAACCTACACCACACAAAGTAACCAAAGCCAAAATTGTGCAAGAAGAAACAAGGGATAAAAGCAATAAAAAGGTCCAAAAACAAGAAAGGCTTTGCAAAAGGAATTTAATTATGACAAAACTAAGAAATCCAAGAAGACAAGCAAGAAATTAAAGGTTAAGAAAGAAAGGTTAGCACTCAAAAGAAATCCTAATGAAAGGTGCTAGAATAGATTCACAAAACAAAAACTACTAGAAGAAAAGTGGGTGGTTCTTGTCTTTTGGCAACTTTGAGCAAATGGGGCACTAAGGCCACTCTTTTAACATCATAGCCAAGACTTTTAGCCATTGGAAAGTGAATATAAAACTCCAAAATAGTGAGCAAAACACGTTCCAAAACAGATTGCACAAAAACAATGGTAGTGGTCTAAGCACACAATATTTTTCAGCACTTTTTGGCTCTCTTTTGGTACTCTTTTGAGGCCTTTTGCTTAAAAGCTTTTAGCACTTCTTTTTCCAATTTTTTTAGGGGGCAAAATAAGACCACCACACATTTGGAACAGAGGTAATTTATGGGTTTTTAAAAGTCACAAAGACAAGAAACACAAAATAGAACAGAATCCTACTAGAATCAAAAAATGGAGTTGAAAACTAGAAATATCAATAGGGAATTTTTTTTAAGAGCTTGCCAATGATCTAATGGCAAGTATGAACCCAAAACATCAAAGATAAGACCCTCAAATGGTTGAATATGGTGCAGTTTTGCAAACTAAGTTATATTTTTTTTTTATGATTTTTCAAAGTTACTAGAGGAAATTGACAAGAAAAGAACTACACATGACTCTAGACAAACATGGATGGATTAAAAAATAAAAATGACTCAATCAATGAAATCCACCAAATATAAATTAATAAAAGACCCAACAATACAGTAACGAATGACTCAAAAAAGAAAAGGCACAAAACAGTAGCCAAAACTAACAAAACATAACTTGGGAAACGCTAATGACAGCATTCTGGCAGCTCTGACCTTTGCTCAGTGTTTTACTCAAAACTTTTCCTACACAAGTCCAAATGAATTGATGTTTTTTTTTGAAACTAGACTCAAAGGGCTTTATTTTTAGTATTTTTATGTATTGTTTGGACAACTAAGCTAGATGCAGTTTAAATTTCAAAATCGTCCCAATTTACTGCCAGAAAAACAAAATGATAGATGGAAGAAGAAAACACAAGACAAGTAAGGAAAACAATAAACAACAAGGAAATAACAAAGGATCAAAACCAAGAAACTTAGCTCTTTGAAGAACCAAGGCTCTTGATACCAAATGATGGCAAATGCTCTAGCTAGGACAAGCCAAATCTAGAAGCAACCAAGCCAACAAGAACAAGATGCTCAAGGTTTTAGATGGAATGCGGAATGGTGGTGGTGTAAGGTGGAGGAGGTTGTCATGGTTTTGGGTGTTTGAATGGTGATGGAAGGTGTATTTGGTGGTTCTCTAGGAGAGGTTGGGCCAACTCTTGGAGAAAGGTGGCTAGAGGAGGCCACTTGGGTTGCTCTAGCCTAGTGTGACCTTAAAAGAGTAGCATGGCACAAAAATGGCAGCATAACTTTACTCTAAATCAAAGGTGATTACATGATGGAGAACACCTCTATTTATAGGCTAAGGTGTCTCAAAATGGGCTGAACCTTTAACCTAAAAGAGCCACCTTGGTTGTCTTGAAGAGCAAGGAGAAATCCTCTCCAATAAGAGAGAGACAAGTGGCAAAAATCCTCTCAAATGAGAGAGTGACATGTGGCCACTACCTATGGAAAAACTCTCCATTCCTAGAGTGACACGTGGCCACTAACTAGGAGGAAAACTCTCCAATGGGAAGCCTCCACATCTCTAGGAAGAAATCTTGCTCCCTTGTCCTCCAAGATTAGCTAAAATGTTGACCCCTTGGTCAACACACCTATTTTGGACATCCAAGCATAGTCAACTTTGGGCCTTGACCCTTTGTTGACTTGTTTGGTCAAAATCCTATTCTACTTGGCCCAAAATACAAGGCTCAATTAAATCCTATAGTACTAGGCCCACAAAATAAAGCCCAAATAAAATCTAGACTACTTGGCCCATAATACAAAGCCCAAAATTATTCTAGCTCTACTAAATCTTCATGATGGCTTTAGATGGCCTAAGAGAAAGAGTATAAGTCCATCCTCCATAGATGTCTCCAACTCTTCATGAATGTGCTAGGTCATGGCAATGGGTATGCCATCAATACAAATGTCAAGTTCTACAATATGTGGTTATGAAGATAATCACATTTTTGATTTCATAATCCTAACAGTCTCTCCATATCATTAAAAATAGTGTGGGGGTATGCTTTTGCTTGTGTTTTGACTAGTGATTCAATAATTTTAAGAAATTGAAATGAATGAAATTCAAATTATTTGTAATTATTTTTTTTTAAATATTTTGTTTGAATAGAGTAATTAAAATATTTTACATTTTGTAAAAATTTTCACATCGATTAAAAATAAGATCAATTTAAAGTATATATAGACAGATACAAATTGATAAGTTGATTTTGTGAGAGTAAATTCTTAACATAGTATCAAAATCATTCGTTAAAGACTATCCTAATAAAGTTTACTATTTGTTGAATCTATTATTTCATCCACTATTAGATTGTTATCGAAACATCATTAATGCCTTGTCTTATACTTGTATGTTTTGAAACAAAAGATACTTTAAAAGAGTCAATTTACATTATGAGTGAATTTTTAAAATGAAATTTCATTTTAAAACATTATATTTTAAAATTAAGACTTATCAAAAGTATTAGTTAAATTTAATTATTCAAATAATATTTAACAATTTAAATTTTTTTCAAATATATATATATATATATATATATATATATATATATATATATATATATATATATATATATATATATATATATTTATATATAAAATGTGTTTAAAGAGAATTATTAGTTAAATTTAAATATTCAAATAATGTTTTAACAATTTAATTTTTTTTTCAATATAATGTGTTTAAAGAGAGGGTGATTAGTCGTGAAATTTCAATTTTTTATTATTTTGAGTGAATTTTAAATTTGATAGGTTTAGTTATTTAGAATATCTTATTAAAATTTTGGGTTAAATATGCTTTTAGTCCCTATACTTTGGGGCGATTTTGGTTTTAGTCAATTTTCAAACTAAGGTACAATTTAGTCCTTCAACATTAGAAAACTTCTGTTTTAGTCCTTTTTACCAAACTTTTTTAACTTTATTTGCTGTTTCAAGCACGTTTCATTATAGCATTTGGATTGTTTACAATGTTTGACACATTTTTGCTTCAATGTTAACTTAGAAACGCATTTGAAACAGCAAATATGGTTAAAAAAATTTGGTAAAAAGGACTAAAACCAGAATTTTCTAAAGTTGAAGGACTAAATTGTACCTTAGTTTGAAAATAGACTAAAACCAAAATCGCCCCAAAGTATAGGGACTAAAAACATATTTAACCCTAAAATTTTAAATAACTCATTTTACTTTTAACAATTTCAAATTCACTAAATGAATACATTCACTAGTGCAGTCAGGGGAAACGACAACGGTTGTTTTGACCCTTTGGCCGCGGTCCCCGAACCGCGGCATATTCAGCCGCGGTAGAAAGTCTGGGACTTTATGCCGCAGTTGTAACCGCGACAGAATGTCTAGCGAATAGATAGCGGTTGTTTTAGGAACCGCTGCCTAAACCTGTGTTTTTTTTAAAAAAAAAACCAAAAATCCCAATCTTATATGCCGCGGTTGGAACCGCGGTAAAAAGGAAGGAATATGCCGCGGTTCGTACCACAACCACAGCCAAAAGACTAATTTAAAAAAAAAAATTGAAACGGGGAACTTTATACCGCGGTTGTGGTAACAACCGCAGCATATTCCCTACTTTATACCGCGGTTGTGACCACAACTGCGGCATATTCTCCTGCTTTTTTTAAAAATAGCAGGTCTTTTTTTGTGATATCCAACACCACAAAAATAGACCTGCATATGAAAACATGTATACATATTTAATTTGAATTCATCAAACATCTTCAAATGTATTTCAAAATCAAATAAGTACAAAGTCTAATAAATTACAATCTAATCAAATGCAATGTTTAAATCTAGTAACTAAGAACTATTATATAACCTAACTAGATACTTTGCAACAGCTTTGCTGATGAATGATAGTGGCTTCTCAGGAACTGGTGTAGTAGTTTTGAACCTCTGCACAAGACAATTGATATTAATTAGTGTATCTCAACTCTAACTTTTGGAAAACATCAAAATTTGTTAAAGTTAAATGTTACCGTTTCCCAGCCTCTTCTGATATGGGAACGAACAATGTGGGTCATCCAATACATTACATAATAACCGCACTCATATGACCCAGTCTGTCTGTTACACTATAATATATGATCAAAGTTGTAAATAGTTAGTGAATAACATTAAAATAAAACAACTATAAGAAAGATGGCTTTAGCATATGTCAAACCTTGAGAGAAATCCAAGCAATCTTTCTACTGTTAGTAATTGATTTCCCAACAATCATCATACTTGTTGGTATAGAACTATATATAACAAGAAGTTGTTTTAGCATTCATTTATATAACAAAGAAAGTCCAAACATTGAGGTTCTTACCAATCAATTGCTTGTCTGAGTTGTGTGGGAGGAGGCCTGTGGAATGAGCAGAACCACAAAGCATAGTTCTCTTGCATAGACATAACAAGAAGCTGCCAATGGCGCCTGAAATTCATAACAACTTAACTATTATATATATATATATATATATATATATATATATATATATATATATATATATATATATATATTAAAATCACATATGGAACTTTATTATGTTAACAAAGTTCACTTACCCGGATATACAAGGCAAAAAGTATATTTTCTTGCCGCTTGCAAAACTTCTCATCAGATTTGTGTTGATGGTATCAAAATCATTTGATTCATGAATGGATTGGGGATTAATGAATCCATAATCATCAGAACGCCCCAACTTGTTACTGACCCCAAACATATACCTGAAATCAAAAATTAACTTTGATATAAGGATACTTGATATATACCATAATTTTTTATGTAAATTATTGCTCATAGACTTACATCATCCATAGCTGAATAATTGAAATATTCAACTCTTGTGTTCCCGACGCAAGCTCTCTGACATCTTGGCTATGAAGGTATATTGGGACCTCAGAGCCTGTCCCAAATACATTAGCATCATAATCAACCTCCAAAGGCTTATCTTCAAGGATGTCAGCTAGTAGATGCAATGAAGCAAGAGGATCATCCTCAGATAGAGGAATCTTCTCTTGTGCCTGCGTCTGTTGTTACATGAAAAAATAAGATACGTTTTGACATCAAAAACCTTTAAAATTGAGAAGTGTAAAGAAGAAATTCGTACCAAGGGGTCAGAAACTGGTTTAACCAAAAATTTAGGCCAAGTGATAAACGACTTAAATGCTTGTTCCACAGTGAAAATCTCTTCTGTGGCCAGAGGAACCGAGGCATCTGGTATGATCATTTCATCCACTGAGACCTTCACCTCATCCTCTAATAGTTGCATACCATGACATACAGTCGCTGACCTAAACTCTGTTCCACGAGCTACCAGGACCATCTCAGTATCGTCCAAAATATATAGCAAACATGGACTAGCATTGTCCACGTCATCCCCTGGGACGGCTGGTGCAGAACAACTTCCTTTCCCGCTTATCCCTGTCAGAATAATAGTTAGATTATACAAAAGATAGAAATAATTGCACATAAATGTTTATTAAGTTTACCTGTGGGAGGCACATGTTCCGGTTCCTGTACAGGAGATGGCACCGGGCGCATGTCATAGCTCTCAAACTGCTGTTGGAACATGGCGCTGAATTCAGCCGTGAGCTTTGATCTAAGCTCGGCCCTGATCTCCTCTCTAAGGTCTGCTCGAACCTTTTTTGTGATCTCTTGTGTCATCCTTTCTCTTTGTTTTTCGCTGTATGCATATGAAGGCTGACGAGAAGAGCTCCCAAAATAATCTTTAATTCCTACTCCAGGACCTGCACCACATACACGTCCAGGGTGCTCAGGTCATCCAATCGCAGCAGCAAGAATATCCTGGCGACCCTCTGGAGTGAACTGACCTTGGGAGCTCTGCTCAACCAAGGAATCCTGTACATTACAAAGCATCATTATTCTTTAAAAAGTTCAATGTAGTATGAATAATTACAATTATTATTATTTTAGGAACAGTGATAACTTACAATTCTTCCGAAAATTTCTCGAGCAGACTCGGAAGAGTAGGCGCCCGATGGTCTCATACGAGCCAACTTCCATTTTTCATGTCCAGAAGGTGGAGAAGGAGGCTGAGGGGGGCTACAACCCTGAGATGGTGGTCTAGCCTCTGCCTTTTGCTTGAGGATTTTCTCCTCAAGCTTCCTATACCCACCACGAGATAATAGGTGGGGTTTTTTGTTATGAGCACTTGTTCCTTGTGCTTTGCTTCTAATTGCCTGTCACATACACATGAATTAATTAGTTCATATGATATATATTTGTTAATGAGGAATTGAATAACATCAACTATACTAACCTGTCATTCCTTTGTCATCTGACTCTCTTTAAAAAGCCGCCAGGTCTCCTCATCAATGGACTTATATGTCCTACATGGAGACTTATGTTTAAGTTCTCCAAAGATGTATCTTGATGTCAACTTACTTTTAAAGTTTCTGAAGTTTTCAGCAACAGTTGACAAACACTTATTTCTAAGTGTTGTGACATTTGGAATGTCAAATGTCAACTGAAATAAACATAATAAAGTTGTATCAGTACAAAATTATCAACATAAACAAATTTTAATTCAAATGATATTAACTAACTTACCATTATATCTTTCCATATGATGTTCCGATCAACCTCGGACACATGATCAAAAGATGGAGTGAGAATACTAATCCTATCACGTGCCACTACTCCAAGGTATGATCGGAAATCATCTGCATAGGGGCCAACTGTCACACCCGTGATCACGTTCACATTCACTGGAGTTCTTTCACCACTATTCTTTCTCATCAAAAGTTGTTTCATCCTGGTGGGTCCTCTAGTGGATCTGGTAGGGGGAGCCTCATCCCCTGAAGAATGTGGATGATCAGCCATATATATGTCAAAATAAATAGCAACATGAAATATTAATAAAAGACTTATGTAATATCATATAATTTAACAAAACATGTAATAGTAATCATATGAAATATATAAAAGGAAAACTTATGTGATATTAATAAAATAGATATACAGAAATTGGAAATGCATACATAAAGAGTTCCATTGTCATCATATGTATATTCCCTCATCATGATCTGACCGAATTGCATGTACATTGTCGTCAACTAGAGATTGGTCATCCAAATTTGTTGTAATTTGCAATGAATGGTTGTCAGCAATATGAATATTAATCAGATTCTCTTCGTTAACTTCAATTTGTTTTTTTCCTTGAAGAGCGACATACCAATGGTCAGACGCAGGATCTTTGACATAAAACACCTGAGATTCTTGATGAACCATGATAAAAGGTTCGTCTGGGTAACCCACCTTTCGAAAATCAACCAGTGTCATACCCGATTCATCTATTTTGACACCACACTTATTGTCAAACCACTTACATTTGAACAATGGAACAAAAAACTTGGTGTAATCAACCTCCCATATCTCTTTTATTATACCATAATATCTCATTGATCCAAGTACAGGAGATTGATCTTTTGATGTAGAAAATTGAAGCGACTCAGCTTCTAAACTAACTCCACTATTTTGTACTGTGCTTTTATCATCCAAAGTCTTCGTATAGAATGTGCAATTATTGACTTCATAACATGTACAACACACGACATCAAACTTCAAACCATTTGCAAGCCACAATAAAGTTTGAGAAGAATGTGGCTCTTTGTCAATTTCAGATTTGAACCAAGACATAAATGTTTTGTTATGCTCCATCAACTGCCATTTCTCTGATTGTCTTGGATTTTTATTCTTAACAATGGCTTTGTGTGTTTCCAAAAAAGGGATCACCTCATCTGTGTTGTTCAATATATAAAGATGCGCTTGCAACAAGTCATCACGATCTTTTGTCACCACATTCACACCTCGGATGCTTTTACTTGTAGAAAATTTATTCAACCACGATGTGCGAGGAACTCCTATTGGATTCGTTGATGCCATGTAATCTAAACAAAACTCGATACTTTCTTCAGCAATATACCTTTCAATCATCGAACCTTCAGGACGATATGGATTTTTAACGTACCCTATCAAAATCTTCATATAACGCTCAATAGGATACATTCATCTTAAGTATACCGGTCCGCACAACATGATTTCTCTAACCAAATGAACAAGTAAATGTACCATGATGTCAAAAAAAGATGGAGGGAAAAACATCTCTAGTTGACACAATATGATAACAATCTCGCCTTGAAGTGCATCTAACTTAGTAGGATAAATGACTTTACTACATATTGACGAGAAAAATGAACACAACCTGTTTATGGTTTGCCTAACATTTTTGGGCAAAATTCCACGAATAGCCACCGGTAACAACTGTTGCATTAAGACGTGGCAATCGTTAGACTTCATGCCAACAAGCTTTAAGTCCTGCATCGACACTAAACTCTTCATATTTGAAGAGTATCCTTGTGGTACTTTGATACTCTTTAAACAAACACAAAAACTCATCTTCTCTTGTCTAGACATTGTGTAACATGCAGGGGACAAATACATACGTTTACCAATCTCCTTGGGTGCCAACTCTTCTCGGATATTCATGTCAACCAAATCCAAACGAGCATTCACTCCATCTTTTGTCTTTCCCTGAATGTTGAGTAGTGTACTAATCAAGCTATCACACACATTCTTTTCTACATGCATCACATCTATGCAATGTCGAACATCTAACTTTGACCAATATGGAAGATCAAAGAATATTGATTTCTTCTTCCAAGGGGTCGTTACAGATGACTTCTTGGATGTTTTCCTAAATACATGATGTATTTTATTAACTTTTTCAAGAACTTGAAGGCCAGTAAGTGGATTTGGTGCTTCATCCCTCTCTTGATCTCCATTGAATGCTTTTTTTAACCTTCGATATGGATGATTGCGTTTTAGAAATCTCCGATGACGCAGATACACCGTCTTTCTTCCATGTTTCAGTTGATGAGCTGTAGTGTTTTCTTCACAGATAGGACATGCTTTATGACCCTTGACACTGTATCCTGACAAATTACCATAAGCTGGAAAGTCATTAATGGTGCAAAATAACATTGCACGCATCAGAAAAGTCTCAGAAGCAAATGCATCAAATATTTCAATCCCATCAACCCACAACAACTTCAAGACTTCAACTAGTGGGCTTAGATAAACATCTATGTCATTTCCAGGCTGCTTTGGACCAGATATCATCATAGACAACATCATGTACTTCCTCTTCATGCACAATGCAGGAGATAAGTTGTAAATTATCAATATAATTGGCCAACAACTGTGATTGGTACTCATATTACCAAATGGGTTCATTCCATCAGTGGCTAAACCAAGCCTAAGATTTCTACACTCTTTACCAAATTCGGGAAATTGTGATCAATATTTTTCCATTGCTTTGAATCAGCTGGATGACGAAGCAGCCCGTCAATTTTTCTCTCATCTGCATGCCATCTAAGGTTTTTAGCATCTTTGGGATTCGCAAACAAACGCTTCAGTCTGGGCACTATTGGAAGGTACTAAACTACCTTCAAAGCAGATCCATTTTTTTCTATCTGACCATTACCTTCACTATTGTTTTTTGACTTGTATCGTAATAACCCACATTTTGGACACTTTGTCAAAAATTCAAACTCTTTCCTATATAAAATGCAGTCATTCGGACAAGCATGTATCCTTTTATACTCCATACCCATTGGACAAAGAATTTTCTTCGCATCATAATTACGAGTGGGTAGTGTATTTCCATCTGGCAACATTTCATTCAACAAAGTCAACAATTCTGTAAAACTCTTATCAGTCCATCCATTGCTCGCCTTCAAATTCATGAGCCTTAACACAACTGACAAACGTGTGAACTTAGTTGAACCGACATACAAAGGTGTTTCGGCATCAGTCGACATCGTCTCATACACATGAGCCTTGGCAAAATTTTCTGCGCCAACATCGCGGATCATGTCCTCTAATTTGTCTTCATCCGGTCGATCTTCTTCCATGGTTGAATCAGTAACAATTTCAGTTTGCGAGTCAGTCGAAAAGTGCATTTCTTCGTCGTGCCATATCCATGTTGTATAGCATCTTAGGAAACCATCACAGATAAGATGTTCTCTAATTTGAGTTGTGTTCAACTTTCTCCCATTCAAACAGTTCACACAAGGACATCTAAACTTCACTTCATCATCACTTCTCCCCTCATTACGTTGCGCAAATTGTATAAATTCCTCTACACCTCTCTCGTACTCAGCACTAATACGTGGTAAATTAATCCAATTTCGATCCATTCCTATATTTTACGAAATTAAAATTATACAATTTTCTATATAAAGTTATATAATTAAAATCATACAATCAATTAAGTCATACAATCATACAATTAATAATCATTCAAATTATCAATTCAAACATTCAATCACACATAATTACATAAATAAAAACTTAAATAAAAAAAGTTCATAGCATATTATTAAAAAAAATAAAAACTTCAATAAAAGCTAACATACTTTGGCTCTTAAAGAACGATCAAAACCACAACAAATTCGTCAAAAATGATCAAAGCCACAACAACATATGCATCAAGAAACGAAAGCAAACATAGAGGCTTAATGGAAAACTTGACGAGGGCATAAAGGAAGTACCTGGAATGTGCGTGACAGACACGAATGGCACGAAAGAGGATTGCACCGGCGGGTTCAGACGGCGCAGCGGAGAAAACGAAAGCTCCTGAGTTTCAGAGGGCGCAACGGCGAGGGCATGACGGCGGAGGGCGCGACGGCGAGGCACGACGACGAAGGGCGCGACGATAAAGACGAAGATGACGCAGTGGCGTTTCGCGTGGAGGCAGAGGCAGAGAGTAATCTTCAGAATCGCGTGGAGAAGATGATCTGTTCTGTTTTTTTTTTTAACCTTTAGAAGAGAATCTGTCGCGGTTCTACACTTAACCACGACATAAAGGTGGAATAGGCCGTGGTTCTACACTTAACCGCGACCTATTCATTTAAAAAAAATAATCCATAATGGCATTTTTGATATTTTTTTAACTTATATGCCGCGGTTCAGCACCCAACCGCGGCATATGCTCTGAAATTTCTAAAATTTACTCAGATCAGGGAATATGCCGCGGTTCTCTAACCAACCGCGGCCTATTCCCCAACGTTCAGAATCCCCCCAACTGCTTCCCAACTGCCTTTTGGGGAATGTCAGCAGGTATATGCCGCGGTTGGTCAGAGAACCGCGACATATTCCCCCTGCTACCTGCTGACATTCCCCATTAGTCAGCCCCTACAATAAATTGGCAGGGGCATATGCCGCGGTTCTCTGACCAACCGCGGCATATTCCCCCTGCTACCTGCTGACATTCTCCATCAGTCAGCCCCTGAAGGGGAATATGCCGCGGTGGGTCAGAGAACCGCGGCATATGCCCCTGCCAATTTATTGCAGGAGCTGACTGATGGGGAATGTCAGCAGGTAGCAGGGGGAATATGCCTCGGTTCTCTGACCAACCGCGGCCTATTCCCCAACGTTCAGAATCCCCCCAACTGCCTCCCAACTGCCTTTTGGGGAATGTCAGCAGGTAGCAGGGGTATATGTCGTGGTTGGTCAGAGAACCGCGGCATATTCGCCTTTTATTAAAGTTTTTTGTTGACGTGGAGTCAAAGATGATAGTAGACTGGGGTATATGCCGGTTCCCCACTTAACCGCGACATATAAGTTCGATTTATTTACAAAACTACCACCGCGCACCATTATGCCGCGATTTCTGGTGAACCGTGACATAATGTGCGCTGTATAATCCATATTTTTTACTATAGTGATTATTTTCTTAAATTGTTTTATCTAAACACACTATTAAAGAGTTGGATGTTTGTTTCTCCATAAAATTAAGATGATGATGGTTCATACTTTTATTAAGAGTTATATGAACTCTCAATCATTAGTTTTCTTAACGATTGAAGAGAACACTCATTACAGACGATTATGAATCCATACTAACGAAAAGAACTTTGTGATTAGGTTAATCCTTAACTTCTCTATATATTTATTTTAATACCAAATTATTTTCTAATTTAGGTTTCAAGTTAGTTTTACTTAATAAAAATTATTAACTTATATATATATATATATATATATATATATATATATATATTATAAAATATTAACCATAAAAGGTATATTGTTAATACAACTTTTAATGTTATTTGATATTTTTTGGAAGAAAGAAAAAGATTATGACATCCACGACGATAATAAGTAGCTAGTATGTTTTATTTCATTTTTAACCACTCCTGTAACCTATCATTTGTCTGTTACAATCTTATTTATTTTATTTGTTTATGTTTCCTCTTATTCCACTTTTTGAATAATTTTGATATTACTTAGATTCGTTACACCATATTAAAAATAATTTATCATTTAACCCTTATTTTTTATGTATTATTTTACAGGGAGTCTCTTTTTTGTTGTTAGAATAATGTAAACCAATGCCGGAGAGAATATTGTTTCTTTTGTAAAAGGAGAAAAAGGAATAAAGGGAATGCGATTCCATTTAGTATATAAGAATGGTTTTCCTTATTGATTGATATTTCAAGACCGATACCCACGTTTAAACCATGATGATACCACTTTAAACAACTTTTATTTTCTTTTATAATTAATAGTACGTGACATTCACTTAGGAAAAAAAAAGTGTTTTTAAGATGAATTCATGATCATACTATAGATGTCGAATAAATTAAAAATAGTATTATATTCATGAAAAGGGAATGAAGTGAAAGAAAGTCATCTTCTATCATCTTGAAAAATATAATTTCTTCAGATAAGTCTAATAGTTTTATATTAAGAAATTAAAAAAATTAAATTTATTTTAAAAAAAATTAAATTGGTATTAGAACATCTTAAATGATCTGTCGTGCATGCAAGGAACTATACCCAACAAGCAATGAAGAAAAAAAAAAGATTTAATATGAACGTAGCCAATCTACAAAGGTATAATTAGATGAAGGGTAATTCTCTATAGCATCAAGCTCTTATGACTTTCTTTCCTTACAAAGTGTACCTCTTAACTCCCGAATTAAACAAATCAAACAAATCCCATTCATGCAAATAATCCTCTAATGCATACAATATCATGTCTTAAACGCATCAACTAATCAAAATAACTATAGTAAGTGAATTTCAATAAGTAAGTAAACAATTTAAAAGGATTAATTGAATAATAAAAAAAGAAAAATGTACTAAATCTCATTTCTTATTTCTTTTAAAATTAATCGATTAATTGCTTTCTTATTAAACATTTCTTTTATTTAAAAATGGACGTTTGATATGCAAATAAATCCTACTATTTCTTCTCTTGAAGTTTCTTTAACCTAGTTGAAAGAAGAGAATTATTTTTATTTAAACATCTCTTTTTCTTCTATATTTATTTCTATTTACTAAAATTTTAAGTTTGTTATTGAATATTTATAAATAAAAATAACAATGAACTTAAGTCTATTTTAATCATAGATTTAAATTTAATATTCTTTTTAAATTTTATTTGTTTAATCACCCAACTCAAACATCAAATACATAATAAAAAAAGATCCCTTTTAATAAAAACAACATTATATATTAAAGCAATATATTTATTTATTTTGTTTCTTATAGAAAGCAATTAAAAGAGCCAATACCTAAAGAACACAACAGAGAATGTCTTTATTAAAGAATGTTCTGATCTTTCCACATTTTAGATGCTAAAATTGAAACCCTACTTAATTATTTGAAGGAATATTGAAGAGATAAGCTGTTGTGATAGGTAATCTAGCAATTGCTTTGCTTGATGAGTTAACCCTATCAATCTTAGCCTGCACTCAAAGAACAAAAAAGGGACATCAAACTTAATATCCAAACCCCTTTTACTCCAAAATCTCATCAATTTGAATTTCTCTTCTCCAAACATGTCTCTTCAAGATCAGCCACAGCAACCAGTCCAAGTTTACCCAACAAATCAGCCACCTTCATCTCACCACTCAAATGGGTCTTTTGGAGCAGTTTTCATTGTCCTTGCCATAATACTAGTAATTTCTGTCGTTGCTTGCGTTCTTGGTCGCCTTTGCAACAAGCGCTACAATAGCCACAGTAGCAGCAACAGCAGCCAGAGACCCCCTAAGCAGCATAGGCCACAGATCCATGATTTGCGTCCACGAGATGAAGCTGATATTGAATTTGGGGTTGATAAAAGAATGCCACCACCAATTATAAGGACCAAAGTGCAAGGGCAAGGTCATGGTCATCTTGGTCATCATGGTCATGGAGCAAGCACAGGACCCCATCGGCATGTTAATGATAACATGAAAGAATTTGAAATGAGACCTGGCCATGGAGAAGAGCTTAGAACAGGTGCATGATGGAACTCCAACACACCCCCTTTAATCTTCTATGCTATTCTGTCTTAGGTTTAATTCCTGTATTGCCATGCCCATACCTTTCTTCCCTTTAAACTTTTGTCTGTTAAAGAAGCTAATTATTATAAAATTACAAGTTATTTTGTTTTTAGTCCACCTAAATTACTTTTTGCTCCTTTTCATCCATCATCTTCTGTTTAATTGATCTTTTAGTTTATTAATTTACTAACTCACGGTTTATGTTTTTTGAGTCTTTAATTGGTTGCATCCTCTCCATTTAACTTAAAAGTGGATAACATTCAGTTGTATATGTATGAACCAATCCGTGGGATTTTAAAATATAACAATATGTATTCATTATATTAATTTAAATTTTAAAAATATGATTACAATTTAGCAGAAATATTTTATTTTATAAAAATAAAATCATAATATTTAATTATTTTAAAAATTTTAAAATCAAAATATATTTAAGTTGTTTATATTTTTTTTAATGAAATATATTTGACATAATTCTTTTAAACGGTATTTTATAATTCAATTAACTAAAATAAAGAATTAAAATTTAGATTTAAATGAGCTAATATTTATCAATTTGAAATATTTTAAGAATAATTAACTGAATATTTCATTTAATAAATAAACATAAATAAGTTTTGTTAATTTAAATAAATTTAATAACGTTAAAAAATAATCTTTTATATATATATATATATATATATATATATATATATATATATATATATATGTATATGTACACATGTATGTACGTGTATATTGTAACATCCCATTTTAAATAATATAATACTACCAAAATAAATATTAATATATGATAATGGAACTACTACAAGAAAACAAACCTACGAAAGACAAGTTCTACAGTTAAAATCATTTGACTTCCCAACTGTTTTACCCTTATCTCTCGTTAGAACAACTTTAAAGAATGTCTCCCTAAGCTTACAGCATTAAGGTGATCATCCCAAAAGGAAAAACATACACAAAGACAGACAACACAAAAGTAAGGATAAGTTAGATTCAAAACAATTAATGTTATATATATATATATATATATATATATATATATATGTACACACACACACCTATTTAAACATCATACATAAGGCAAACATATCACAATACATTCATCAAACACTTTATGCAATACATTATTATGAATGGACTATCCGGACTTAGAATGATTGTTGAGCTGTGGCGGGTTGTGCACTTGTGGTGGCCTCTACTGCTTTGCGAAGCCATTGCCAACGGTTTTCACCCTATCACACTCACAAGGTTAGTCTGTTCCAAGCCTTGATGCATATTGGAAGCCCCCAAGACTAATACCTCATGCTGCTCCTCACGACATAGATCAATCCTCTCTACTTGAGAATGAAAGACCATTGGAGTTTCAGGATAACCCCCAAAACTTAGCTCATTCATTCATTCTAAATAAACTTGAACCTCACCAAGAGATTCCACATGAAAACTTACTATACCACATTAAAATCACACTTTAATTCCATTTGAATCATAATTTATCTCTTTGATACATATATAACTCAGCACACCCTCATACATAATCCAAGATAAATCACCACATCATTCAAATCAAACAAGAACACATAAGAAAAGAGTAAACTAAAACTTGGACCAGTCGCTAAGCGCATACCCTCGCTAAGCGAAACCCACCAGACAGTGGATTAGACCCTCAACTTACTCAGTCAACACATCCATTTGCTATCCGAATAAAACTGATAGAACTCCCAAACGTCAACAATTCGCTCATCGCATACCATTCGCTCAGCGAAAGTCCTCAGACAGACAATCAACTTTACCACCACTCGTTGAGCGAATCCATTCGCTCAACGAGTTTGCATAATTCTACAACACCAAATCTGCAGAATTATGCAACCAAAACCAAGTTTACCAATTCCAACTACCTTTTGCATAATTCTACAACACCAAATCTGCAGAATTATGCAACCAAAACCAAGTTTACCAATTCCAACTACCTTTCCCAACTTCTAACCCTCCTAGATTATGTTATATACCTAATTATACTTAATAAACTTTGTCTAAACACTTCTAACCTCAATCTAAACAATTAGACTCAAGATCTCACTAACAAACTCACAAAAATTCAACTTAGAGACCCAAATTGAATTCTATTATTTGTGGCATGATTCCAAGCAACTTAGGGACTCTAGCAAGTCCTAAATGACTTACCTAAACTCCTCAAACTTACCACTTGCACACAGAACTCCTAAATCACATTTTCACTAGTTCATTTCCTCCATTTGAGTTCTAAATCAAGTTAAACTCTTCACAAACACCTTCACTCACTCCTAACTGAATTGTATACCAATTAAAGTGGTGAACATGACTCAAACCAGTTCATGAACAACCCGAACTTCATCAAATCAATTCACCAACCATTCCTCATCATTTTAGTACCGTAAACCTCTATTTTAGACCAATAACTTACAATGAAGACTAACCCTTTTTCTTCCAACAATTGAATCAACAAAATTCACTTTATCAACATCAAATTCAACATTTCTACCATGCATATGATAGATTCAACATGTTATACAACATCTATCATACAAAATATCAGTTTCATTTAGGAAATTCAACCATTACTAACACCAAACAATATTATTTATCCAAACAGGTTAATCCTCATATACTATCCAATTCACATCACATACTTCAATTAAAATAATTTTCTAGCTTCCCTTACCTCGACTCAACAACTCTAAAACCTCTAAACGCTCCACAAATTTCTTGCGGCACAAGAAACTTCTAGAAAACCTACAAACCACCGATTGATGACTGAAGACCAACCTTAGTACAAAAATGATCACTTGGTACATGCAAAACAGTTCCTCTTTGCATAATCAAGGATCAAGAAAAGGAACAAGAAAAGGGATAAAAACTTACTTGCTCTAAACACCAAATTGATCGGATAGACTGGTAGACCTTGACGCCGTGATCGTCTAGGCACCTCCTGATCGTCAAATAAATGACTTGAGATCAAGAACTCTTAGAGAAAAGGTAGGAAATTTTAGAAAAGTGATTTTTCGAGAGATTGTACATTTTAAAATAATGAAACTCGTTTATAACAAAACTATTTATAATAAAACCGTTTAATATTAAAATAAATGAGTATCACTATTTATAATAAAACTGTTTAATATTAAAATATTGGTACATTGAATCTTTTTTAGGTTAGGTCACTCATAACTTTTTTACAAGTATACAAAATCATACAAGTAGCAAAAATGATAAGTCCAATTATCATTTTCCTAAAAGATTTGCATTTGTTTAGCTAACTATAATTACTTACTAATATAAACAATAAATATGAACATTGATTGATTCAAAGTATGTTTACTAATTGTTAAAGTTATAAACTTATCAAGGCAAAGACTCATTACGGTTGAATTTCATGACCCGAACTCTATGCAGCCATTTACAAAATATATCTCTAACATATTCAAGCATTCACATAATAAAAATACAAGCCCTAATCCTTAAAGACAAGTTTTAAAACTTTATGTGAAAATACTAATTCCTTAGATATTTAAACATAATATTTGCATTAAGAAAATATGTCTAGAATGACCAAAAACTTTAGTCCATGCCTAGAACCAAACCTTTTGGTTGTTCTATCCATGTCTAGGTTCTAAAACATTTTTCAATGATTAGACACAAGGAAAAAAAACATAGATATTCCATCATGCACATGAACAATAAAGACAAAATGCAAGAGTAATGAAAAAATTCTATTGCATAAAAAAAGCTACAAGGAGTTTAAATATATTACATCCAACCCCAATAAAATAGAGTTTAGCTACCCTATACATCTAGAACACAAAATAGGATTGAAATAATGGAATGAATTAAGAAAGATGGAGTCTTTAAGCCCTATAATTGCCTCAACCCGTGTCTAGATTCTTAGTAGCGTTCCTACACCGAAAACTTCTTTTTTCTCTAACTCTCAACATTTTAATAGTTTTCCAAAAAGTGTTTTCTTGTTAGGCGAGAGACAACTTTCTTAACACATTGGATTGCTCAATTTAGTTGGGTGATCACAACTTTCTAATTGGGTGAGAGCATTCAGTGGCTGGGCAATCACAACTTTCTCAATTCTTCTTCATTCTTCAATTCTTCTACAAAATAATCTATATAAATAAAATTAAATCCATCTTCAAGGAATATATACAAATCCTACATATTCATGTCACAAATCTTTATCAAATACAAACGCAAACTTAGCATGTCACAAAAATACGTCATCAACCTTTGCATATCATATCATTCACACAACTTGATTTAGATAAAAATAAAAAAGGTCTTTCAAAGGTTATAACTTGGCTTGATTAGAAGAAACATGGTTTTTCATGGATTCAAAGACATCACTTGAGAGAAGGAGAAAAAGTATATGCATAAGTCATTCATAAACACCTTTATCTCCATATACAAATAAGAGGTTTTAATAAGTGTGAATAATAGGTAATTATCACACTTATCAACTCTTCCAAACTTGAGCTCTTTCGTGACCTCATGAGAAGCAAAGCTAATAAACAAAAAAGAGAATTAAGTCTATCTCGATTAAAATAACACAGAAGCATATGATATCTAATCACACTATCCTTGCCACAAAACAGAGTAGATGGTATGACATGGTGCTTCCATAAAAACAAATTCTTAAATCCAGAATAAGATATGACTATTAGAGAAGATAATCATTAAAGTTCACACAATGTCAATGTTTCACTCAACACACAAATCTTTATCAAATACAAACTCAAACTTAGCATGTCACAAAAATACCTCATCAACCTTCGCATATCATATCATTCACACAACTTGATTTAGATAAAAATAAAAAAGGTCTTTCAAAGGTTATAGCTTGGCTTGATTAGAAGAAACATGGTTTTTCATGGATTCAAAGACATCACTTGAGAGAAGGAGAAAAATTATATGCATAAGTCATTCATAAACACCTTTATCTCCATATACAAATAAGAGGTTTTAATAAGTGTGAATAATAGGTAATTATCACACTTATCAACTCTTCCAAACTTGAGCTCTTTCGTGACCTCATGAAAAGCAAAGCTAATAAACAAAAAAGAGAATTAAGTATATCTCGATTAAAATAACACAGAAGCATATGATATCTAATCACACTATCCTTGCCACAAAACAGAGTAGATGGTATGACATGGTGCTTCCATAAAAACAAATTCTTAAATCCAGAATAAGATATGACTATTAGAGAAGATAATCATTAAAGTTCACACAATGTCAATGTTTCACTCAACACACAAATCTTTATCAAATACAAACTCAAACTTAGCATGTCACAAAACTACCTCATCAACCTTCGCATATCATGTCATTCACACAACTTGATTTAGATAAAAATAAAAAAGGTCTTTCAAAGGTTATAGCTTGGCTTGATTAGAAGAAACATGGTTTTTCATGGATTCAAAGACATCACTTGAGAAGAGGAGAAAAAGTATATGCATAAGTCATTCATAAACACCTTTATCTCCATATACAAAATAGTCCCCCGTATTCCTCTTATAACTCAACCATGTCTTCCTTTCATGCAACCTTTTTGCTTTACCTTTCATGGAAAGTCTGGAACACTTAGAGATAGTTGGTGCATGTTGCCCATAGGAACACTTGGCCTTATCAGATTTCCTGCTGGCCTAGTCGAACATCCCCATGCCTAGAAAACATTTTTGTCATGAATACTTGGAACGCAGCTTCAAAGATATATGAGGATTCATGTGCAATATGGAAGGGGTCAGTAGCTTTGGGTGTAAGGGAAGGTTCGTAGAAGGTAGATAGCTCTACCCTACAAATGTAGTTATTACTTATGAACTTATTAACTATGGTGGGATAGAGAGAGAGAAACACATTGGTGTAAAAAATGACTCCCTTTTCCTTGCAAAGATTTGTAATAAGTGTGGGAAAACCAAAGTTGACATTATAGGCGTCAGTAATGTAGGTGATCTCCTGAGAAATGTGGGCTCCAACATTCATGTCCATACCTGTCACTATCCCATATGTGATATAGGACCGCTCAAGGTTAAGATCAGAAGTATGTGTGTTGGGCACGAGGTTGGTGTACAAGAAAGCACTCCCCATTTGTGCCAACGAGTTCAAATGCTTATGAAGTATGCTTATGTGCCATTGACATCTAGCATATAAGTGTTTCTCGAGATGCACAAGATTGAGGAAATCTCCATATGGTCCTTATGACCACTCAAGAAAGCACTAAAGGGTGTTACTTGACTGGAAGGAACTGAAGTCGTCCTAAAAAAGGCATTCAAGGTCTTCCTATCATATTTGATTAGTTTCCCTCGCACCCTAGATTGATGCGGTCTGTCCCTTTCCAATTGATAAGCATTGTTATAGAACTCTTTTACAAGCATTTCATCAATTTCATCGGGGAGGTCCCCTGACACCTTGTGCCAATTTCTTCTCTCAAACTCCACATGAAACTCGTCATAGTCCCTTGGAATAATTTGAGCTTCCTATTAATTATGATGCTCCTAGGCATTATCGTAACAAACTAATTGGTGATCAACTTCAAAGACAATTATGTTGATCGTAATTTTACACCATGTTTATCTCTATGAAGAAGAGCCCCAGCTTGTGTTTTAAGTCTTAATAGCGTTCCCACACTGAAAACTACTTTTTTTTTTCAAATTTTGACATTTTAGTAATTTTCTAAGAAAACTGTGTTTTTTTTCTCGGCGAGAGATAACTTTCGTGACATGTTAGATTGCTTGACCTTACTGGCAAATTACAACTTTCTTGCTAGGGGAGAGCATTAAGTGGTTGGGCGATAAACTTTTGGATTACTCTCAATTCTTCTTCATTCTTCCATTTTCATAGAAAATAATTCACATAAAGAATATTCTACAAATAGGATTAACACAATGCACACGATAAAGACAAATAAGATATTCTTATAAGTGTGAATAATAGGTAATTATCACACTTATGTTATAAATTGTCCGAAGAAATGACTCATTATTTCGATGAGTCATTTCTTCGGACAGAAGAAGATTATGGAAACAATTACCTAGAATCTCACTTATCAGATTCCATTGTGGAAGACACAATGGAATCTGACGAATTCGCCATAATATATCTGACCCATGCATAATATCATGAAAAATGGATACAAATTTTTGGCTGCTACTTAGTATCGGCAATAGGTATGAAAAAATATCTAAAAATATGAAATTTAGATATTTGTACCCCGTCGAGGTAAGGAACCATGGTATATATGTTTGGAATAGATTCCATTTTGAGAGAGTTGAAAAAACACTATCTTGTTGAAAGGTTCTATACATCTGACCTTTCTCAAGGCATTTTTGTAGACAAGAACTCCGTTTTTTCCTTTTTTCGGATGGGAAATATTTCTCAGAACATGGAGTGTGAATCCAACCCATGTTTGAATTGAAATTGAGATATTGATACAAGTTCTTCCCTTCTGAATCAGGTATATTCATATCTCAAAGAGGTTGACAATAAGTTTTTTCAAAATGGACTATTTGTCACTCTGTTAGAGGTGTTCAAGAAATGTCTGCGCTCGAGTAAATAGCTCCACGAACGAATGGATCGTATCGAATTGGAAAATGGAAAGATTTGTAGAAGTTATACCCTTCCCCAATTTCGTCCGGGTGAATAAATAATAGGGTTTGTTTCTATTTTAGCCACATTTTATTTTTGTTTTATTTATTTATTTTGCGTTTTTAATTTTTAGTTTACTTTTGATTTAGCTATTTAATTATTATTAGTTTTTATTTTATTTTGAAAAAAAATAAGAAAAAGAAAACAAAAAAGAAAAAAAGAAAAATAAATAGAAAAAAAAAATAAACAAAGGGAAAAAGAAAATAAAAGAAAATAAAAAAATAAAAAAAATAAAAAATAAAAAATACTATTTCGTTTTACTATTTGCACCCCCAAATTAATTTTTTCCTTAACCCAATGGCCCAAAATAATCTCACATTTTTTTGTACTTCTTTACTACCTATTTTTCTTCTCACACCCCACTCTCCACATCACCTTCCACATCATCTTCCACATCACACTCCACATCACCTACCTTTATCATTTTACTATTACATTTATATATATATATATATATATATATATATATATATATATATATATATATTTTTTTTTTTTTTTTCTTCATCCTAATTTTTCTAATTTTTCCACTTACTTTTTTTTATTATATTTTATTTCACCTCATTTTCCAAGCAACTTTTTATATTATTTCCTTCACTTAATTTCCACACTAACTTTTACTATTTACTATATTTTATTTCATCTACTTTCTCCACCAACTTTTTATATTATTTCTTTCACATATTTTCCACATTAACTTTTTCCCATTCATCTTTTTATTATATTTTATTTCACATAATTTCTCCACCAACTTTTTATATTATTTTCTTCACTTAATTTCCACATTAACTTTTACTATTTACTATATTTTATTTCATCCACTTTCTCCACTAACTTTTTATATTATTTATTTAACTTAATTTCCACATTAACTTTTACTATTTACTATATTTTATTTCATCCACTTTCTCCATCAACTTTTTATATTATTTCTTTCACTTATTTTCCACATTAACTTTTACTATCTACTATATTTTATTTCATCCACTTTCTCCACCAACTTTTTATATTATTTCTTTCACTTATTTTCCACATTAACTATTACTATTTACTATATTTTATTTCACCTAATTTCTCCACTCACTTTTTATATTATATCTTTCACTTATTGTGCACATTAACTTTTTCAATTTTTCCACCCATTTTTTAAAAAAAATTATATTTTATTTAACACTTTCTTCATCCTTAACTCTATAAATACCCACATTCTCTTCACTTCATTTTCATACACACTTACTTACACACTTCTATAATATCCATTTTTCTTCTCTCTCTCTATCTCACACACACACACACACACACACACACTTACTTATACATTTCCATAATATCCAATTTTCTTCTCTCTCTCTCTCTCTCTCACACACACACACACACACTTACTTACACACTTCTATAATATCCATTTTTCTTCACTCCCTCTCTCTCTCTCTCACACACACACACACCTACATACACTTACATACTTTCATAATATCTATCTTTCTTCTCTCACACAAAATCTCTTCATCCAAAAACTCTTCTTCATTTTTCTCTCACACCTTTCCATCAAATCTCATATAAAATTTCTACTCCAAGTTCATCTTCTTTACTTCTCATCTACCTTTTCTCATAACTTGTTGCAATTAAAGTTTTCCTCCATCATTCAAACCTTCAATAAGGTACAAATATTCTTCTTATCCCATTATGCATTTAGATAATTTTTTTAGTTTATAAATTTATTTTATTTTTCTACTATATTTGTTTTATTTTATTCTTTTTTGCATTTTTGTTTCATAAACCTTTCAACTTATCTCTCTTTCTTAAAATAAAAAAAATACAAAAAAAATACAAAACTAAAAAAACACAAAAATAATTTTCCACTTGTTTTATATAATTCAAAAATACAAAAAAAAATCATAAAATCTTCAAAATAAAAATATCAACTCTTTTTCAAAACGTTTTTTCTTTTTTGGACCCTCTGCTTGGCAATAGTCAAATTTTAATTTTATGTTTTCGACCCCCTACAAGGCAATGGTCGCATTTTTTGCAAACCATCCTCCTGCCAAGAAATTCAAGCATGTGTGCACTGATGTCAAGAAACAGAAAGTCAAACATATCATCATATCTGACATTAGACCTCAGATGTATGACATTCCACAGTTTTCACGAAACGTTGAAAATAAATACCAGTTTGATGATTGCAATTAAGACATTTGACAAAAAAGAAATCAAAACCAAAAAAAAAAATCAAAACAAAAATTCAAAAAAAAAATCACAAAATTCAAAATTCAAAAAAACAAATTTCAAAAAAAAAAACCAATCACAAAAATCAAAATCCAAAATCAAAACAATTCAATTTTAAATTTCTGCCATTGGTGTTCAGGTCCTCTACTCGGCAATGATCGAACCCAATATTCACACTCATTTTTTCTTTCTCCTCTCATGTTCATTTCAATCATAAAAAAAAACAAAGCAAATTTTTTTTATCAATCCATCAAAAGAAAATCTTTCGGATCGAAACCCTCTTCATTCATATGAATGGTTATCGAATCCTTCTTCAAAAACATACAAAAAAGAGTAGCATCAAGATTCTTAGAGTTTCAACGCCTTGATATCTTTTCCAAAAAAATTCAAAAAAAATATTCAAAAATCAAAAATCAAATTTCTATCAAAATTAAAAAAAACATTTCAAATTTCAAGAATTTTCAAAGTTTGAAAGCCCGGCTTTATCTGACACCTTTAGTTTTTTCGTGTTACCGGCCCTCTGCTTGGCAATGGCCGGATTGAAATTTTTGTTCTGTGAGTTTGGCCCTCTACGAGGCAATGGTCAAATCCAGGTTTTAGTTTTCTGTTATCGGCCTTCTGCTTGGCAATGGTCGAATTTGAATTTCTGTTCTGTGAGTTTGACCCTCTGCGAGGCAATGGTCAAATCCAGATTTTAATTTTCTGTTATCGGCCCTCTGCTTGGCAATGGTCGGATTTAAATTTCTGTTCTGTGAGTTTGGCCCTCTCCGAGGCAATGGTCAAATCCAGGTTTTGGTTTTCTGTTATCGGCCTTCTGCTTGGCAATGGTCGAATTTGAATTTATGTTCTGTGAGTTTGACCCTCTGCGAGGCAATGGTCAAATCCAGGTTTTAGTTTTCTTTTATCAACCTTCTGCTTGGCAATGGTCAAATCCAGGTTTTAATTTTCTGTTATCGGCCCTCTCCTTGGCAATGGTCAGATTTAAATTTCTGTTCTGTGAGTTTGACCCTCTGCGAGGCAATGGTCAAATCCAGGTTTTAATTTTTTGTTATCGGCCCTCTGCTTGGCAATGGTCGGATTTAAATTTTTGTTCTGTAAGTTTGGCCCTCTGCTTGGCAATGGTCAAATTCAAATTTTTGTTCTGTCACTTTGGCCCTCTGTTATGCAATGGTCATTTGGTCATGATTTGCTTCATTGTTGTTCGCTTTCTTTCATGTTTGAAACCCAGACGAAATTAGTGTTTCTATCTTTACTTAACTTTTACTCATCTAATACGAAAATATTACATTTTCATATTATCCAGTAAAATTTAAGTAAAGAGGGGCAACTGTCAACACCCAATTTCGTCCGGGTGAATAAATAATAGGGTTTTATTTCTATTTTAGTCACATTTTATTTTTGTTTTATTTATTTATTTTGCGTTTTTAATTTTTAGTTTACTTTTGATTTAGCTCTTTAATTATTATTAGATTTTATTTTATTTTGGAAAAAAAAGAAGAAAAAAAAAAGAAAAAAGAAAAAAAGAAAAATAAATAGTAAGAAAAAAAATAAACAAAGGGAAAAAGAAAATAAAAGAAAATAAAAAAACAAAAAAAAATAAAAAACTAAAAAAACACAAAAATAATTTTCCACTTATTTTATTTAATTCAAAAATACCAAAAAAAAAATCATAAAATCTTCAAAATAAAAATATCAACTCATTTTCAAATCGTTTTTTCTTTTTAGGACCCTTTGCTTGCCAATGGTCAAATTTTAATTTTCTGTTATCGACCCTCTGCATGGCAATGGTCGAATTTTAATTTTCTGCAATATCATCAAGATCTTAGCCAGAACTACGTGATCCTTGATTCTCCATCAAAAGTGGAGATACGTAGGAGCAAGGCAAGTCCTTGTCAGGTTCACTTCCCAAATCTTTTCCAATATGATTTTCTCAATAATTTCACATAAAAAATACAAAACAATATCTTTGTTTTCTTTAGAATTTTATTTTTAGGAGAAATTAAACATTTAGCAAACCACATCAAATTCGTGTATTTAATTAAAGGTACTGCCTTAGGGCAGGCGTTGTGGGATGTTAATACCTTCCCCACACGTAACCGACTCCCGAACCCCGATTTCGGTTTTCGCAGACCTTGCCTTATTTTATGGTTTTTCCGTAGTTTTCCAGAATAAACTATGGTGGCGACTCCAAAACTTTTTTTCAAAATTAACGTTTTCTTTTTTCTGGATCGTCGTCGCCCCGTCGCGATTCCGGTTGCGACAGATAGCGACTCCACTGGGGATGCGCTATTGACCAAAAACTCTTTTTTTCAAAATCGCACGTTTTTTTCGGATCGTCGTCGTCCCGTCGCCATTCCGGTTGCGACAGATGGCGACTCCACTAGGGACCTGAGAGAGTCAAGCCATTTAATTAGATGTGCGAATTCGATGTGGTTTTGCTTTATGTTTTCCTCCCTTTTTTTATCTATGTTTGATATTTATAATAATTGCATGTGAGTTGTTTTGTTTGTTTCATGAAATAATTGTTGAACCCCTAGGGTAGAAAACATGTTCATATCTGACTGGGAATTTTCTGGCTGTTTTGCAGGTGAGGGTTTGGGTATGCATTGCATTCTCCCTTCACACACACTTTGTGCATCTACTGAGTGAGGCCCTATACCCGGGTCTGAGCGTAACTTAGAATTAGAGGAGTTGTGTAGCGGTGTCACTCTGGGATATACTTCCTGTCTGGCTATCGTGAGAACTCCAGCTAGAGTCTGTTCTCTTCACTTGTGTCTTCACACCTAGTTGATTACTTGACTGTTGTGGAGATGCTGTGGAGGGGGCCATAGCTCTAGTGACCATTGACTTCTAGGTTCAGGAAACCATCCTTGTGAGGTTGCATATACTTGACCTTGAATCTAAAATGTTGAACCTGTGCTAGGGCACAAAGGGGGATGTGTGCAGCTTTATAATCCTTATCTTTTGCTTAATAAAATCAAGCACAACCAAATTGAAAAAACAAAAAAAATTAAGGCAATTTTGAGTTATTTGTTTTTCTTGCAATCGTCAAACTCTTATTTTTCAAAAATAAAAAAATAATAAATCAAAAACAAAATTCGCAATTTCAGACTTTTCCAAGGTCAAGTGTCTAATAAAAATAACAATTTGACGTTTCCTTATTAGACGTTTGTTCACATGTTGCTTGAAAACCTTCACCCTTCAGTTTTCCCAAAATAAAGGATCTTCCCTAACAAACATTGTCACTGCCCTCAATAACAAAATAAACCTTTACATTAGGACAGATTGGCTTGGCCGAAAATTTTCTCACTTATGCTAGTAGGGTGATCCTCGAATCCATTGAGACAAAAAAATATATAAAGCAAAAAAAAATTTCCAAAAAAAAAACTTTTAAAAAAATAATAAGTCCTCTAGATCGAAAACCGAAAAGGGCAGTCTAGAAAGAAAAACGACCCATGTTGAGGTCATCTAGTCGCAAAATTAATCTTTTGAAAATAAAGCAATCAGAGTTCAAAATGATGTGTGACCTTCTTGACTTTATCTAAAAAGCAAAAAAATATTTATCCATTGTCACACCGTTTGAGCCAAAAATAAATTCTTTTTCAAAATCATCCCCAAGCAAAGGTTATCATCAGGTAAGACTTAACTCGGTGTGCAAATAAAGAGCACTCAAGGATTAAACGAAGAGAATTAATCAAGAAGAGTGAACAAAAAAAAACAAAATAAGCAAAAGAATCACAAAATGATAATGAAAAAAGAATGAAAGATGACGTTTAAGAAAAAGCAAAGTGCTCAAAAAGTCAAATAAGTGATGCAATGCCTAGATGATAACCATTGTTTTAAAAAATATAACCAAACAAAAATTCATTTGGGCCTTTATATCCTTTTTTTTCAATACCTTGTAGCCCTTAGCCACGTTACAAGCCTAATAAAGTCCACACAAATTGAATAATGTTTGCTCAAATTTTCATAAAGCTTAATTTTGCGATAAGGCAAAATGACTTTCAATGTGTCGTAAAAAAAAAGAAAAAAAGTGGGTTTAAAATGAATGTTTACAAAAAAAAGAGAAAGAAGTAATGTCTCAGGAAGAAAGGATCTACCATCTAGCCAGAAGCACACAAAAAGAAAACCATTTGGGACCAACCTTTTTAGCCCATCCTTTTCATGCCCACCACCTCTTCCAAACAGAACCATATGCCAAAGAAAAAAATTGGGGCAGCTTGGTGAATCTCATCATGCATCTTCGCCCTGGAATTCATCAACCCATAATCTCAAGACTAGGGCAGCTTTACGGATCTCCTTTGAAATTTTCATCCTATTTTCCATAAATCCAAACCCTAGGCTCTTTTTCCCAAACATTAGGCCGGGGTAAAATTTTTGACGCCCACATATCACATCTCCGTTGAGGAGTGCATGAGGGATGATGTTCCTGTGTGACTGTCCTCGTCTCTTCCAAACCATTATAAACAAGTCTCATTCTCTTCCAAACCATCCTCTTGCCAATAAATTCAAGCATGTGTGCACTGATGTCAAGAAACAGAAAGTCAAACATATAATCATATCTGACATTAGACCTCAGATGTATGACATTCCACAGTTTTCACGAAACATTGAAAATAAATACCAGTTTGATGACTGCAATTAAGACATTTGACAAAAAAGAAATCAAAACCACAAAAAAAAATCAAAAAAAAATCAAAAAAAAAATCACAAAATTCAAAATTCAAAAAACCAAATTTCAAAAAAAAAAAATCAATCACAAAAATCAAAATCCAAAATCAAAACCAATCAATTTTAAATTTCTGCCATTGGTGTTCAGGTCCTCTACTCGGCAATGATCGAACCCAATATTCAAACTCATTTTTTCTTTCTCTTCTTATGTTCATTTCAATCATAAAAAAAAAACAAAGCAAATTTTTTTTTATCAATCCATCAAAAGAAAATCTATTGGATCGAAACCCTCTTCATTCATATGAATGGTTATTGAATCCTTCTTCAAAAACATACAAAAAAGAGTAGCATTAAGATTTTGACACATTGTACTGAGAGTTTCAACGCCTCGATATCTTTTCAAAAAAAATTATTCAAAAATCAAAAATCAAATTTCTACCAAAATTAAAAAAAACATTTCAAATTCCAAGAATTTTCAAAGTTTGAAAGCCAAGCTTTATCTGGCACCTTTAGTTTTTTCGTGTTACCGGCCCTCTGCTTGGCAATGGCCGGATTTAAATTTCTGTTCTGTGAGTTTGGCCCTCTGTGAGGCAATGGTCAAATCCAGGTTTTAGTTTTCTGTTATCGGCCTTCTGCTTGGCAATGGACGAATTTGAATTTCTGTTCTGTGAGTTTGACCCTCTGCGAGGCAATGGCCAAATCCAAGTTTTAATTTTCTGTTATCGGCCCTCTGTTTTGCAATGGTCGGATTTAAATTTCTGTTCTGTGAGTTTGGCCCTCTGCGAGGCAATGGTCAAATCCAGGTTTTGGTTTTCTGTTATCGGCCTTCTGCTTGGCAATGGTCGAATTTGAATTTATGTTCTGTGAGTTTGACCCTCTGCGAGGCAATGGTCAAATCCAGGTTTTAGTTTTCTGTTATCGGCCTTCTGCTTGGCAATGGTCGAATTTAAATTTTTGTTCTGTGAGTTTGGCCTTCTGCTAGGCAATGGTCAAATCCAGGTTTAATTTTCTGTCATCGGCCCTCTGCTTGGCAATGGTCGGATTTAAATTTATGTTCTGTGAGTTTGGCCCTCTGCTAGGCAATGGTCAAATCCAGGTTTAATTTTCTGTTATCGGCCCTCTGCTTGGCAATGGTCGGATTTAAATTTCTGTTCTGTGAGTTTGGCCCTCTGCTAGGCAATGGTCAAATCCAGGTTTTAATTTTCTGTTATCGGCCCTCTGCTTGGCAATGGTCGGATTTAAATTTTTGTTCTGTGAGTTTGACCCTCTGCGAGGCAATGGTCAAATCCAGGTTTTAATTTTCTGTTATCGGCCCTCTGCTTGGAAATGGTCGGATTTAAATTTCTGTTCTGTAAGTTTGGCCCTCTGCAAGGCAATGGTCAAATCGAGGTTTTAATTTTCTATCATCGGCCCTCTGCTTGGCAATGGTCAAATTCAAATTTTTGTTCTGTCACTTTGGCCATCTGCTATGCAATGGTCATTTGGTCATGATTTGCTTCATTTTTGTTCGCTTTCTTTCATGTTTGAAACCCAGACGAAATTAGTGTTTCTATCTTTACTTAACTTTTACTCAACTAATACGAAAATATTACATTTTCATATTATCCAGTAAAATCTAAGTAAAGAGGGGCAACTGTCAACACCCAATTTCGTCCAGGTGAATAAATAATAGGGTTTGTTTCTAAGAAAAAAAGAAAAATAAATAGTAAAAAAAAAATAAACAAAGGGAAAAAGAAAATAAAAGAAAATAAAAAAATAAAAAAAATAAAAAATAAAAAATACTATTTCGTTTTACTATTTGCACCCCCAAATTAATTTTTTCCTTAACCCAATGGCCCAAAATAATCTCACATTTTTTTTTACTTCTTCACTACCTATTTTTCTTCTCACACCCCACTCTCCACATCACCTTCCACATCATCTTCCACATCACACTCCACATCACCTACCTTTTTCATTTTACTATTACATTTATATATATATATATATATATATATATATATATATTTTTTTTTTTTTTTTTCATTCTAATTTTTCTAATTTTTCCACTTACTTTTTTTATTATATTTTATTTCACCCAATTTTCCCACAAACGTTTTATATTATTTTCTTCACTTAATTTCCACACTAACTTTTACTATTTACTATATTTTATTTCATCTACTTTCTCCACTAACTTTTTATATTATTTCTTTCACATATTTTCCACATTAACTTTTTTTCCATTCATCTTTTTATTATATTTTATTTCACATAATTTCTCCACCAACTTTTTATATTATTTTCTTCACTTAATTTCCACATTAACTTTTACTATTTACTATATTTTATTTCATCCACTTTATCCAGTAACTTTTTATATTATTTATTTAACTTAATTTCCACATTAACTTTTACTATTTACTATATTTTATTTCATCCACTTTCTCCACCAAATTTTTATATTATTTCTTTCACTTATTTTCCACATTAACTTTTACTATTTACTATATTTTATTTCATCCACTTTCTCCACCAACTTTTTATATTATTTCTTTCACTTATTTTCCACATTAACTATTACTATTTACTATATTTTATTTCACCTAATTTCTCCACTCACTTTTTATATTATATCTTTCACTTATTGTCCACATTAAGTTTTTCAATTTTTCCACCCATTTTTTTAAAAAAATTATATTTTATTTAACACTTTCTTCATCCTTAACTCTATAAATACCCACATTCTCTTCACTTCATTTTCATACACACTTACTTACACACTTCTATAATATCCATTTTTCTTCTCTCTCTCTCTCTCTCTCTCTCTCTCTCTCTCTCTCACACACACACACACACACACACACACACACACACACACACACACACACACACAAACACACTTACTTACACATTTCCATAATATCCATTTTTCTTCTCTCTCTCTCTCTCTCACACACACACACACTTACTTACACACTTCTATAATATCCATTTTTCTTCACTCTCTCTCTCTCACACACACACACACCCCTACATACACTTACATACTTTCATAATATCTATCTTTCTTCTCTCACACAAAATCTCTTTATCCAAAAACTCTTCTTCATTTTTCTCTCACACCTTTCCATCAAATCTCATATCAAATTTCTACTCCAAGTTCATCTTCTTTACTTCCCATCTACCTCTTCTCATAACTTGTTGCAATTAAAGTTTTCCTCCATCATTCAAACCTTCAATAAGGTACAAATATTCTTCTTATCCCATTATGCATTTTGATAATTTTTTTAGTTTATAAATTTATTTTATTTTTCTACTATATTTGTTTTATTTTATTTTTTTTTTACATTTTTGTTTCATAAACCTTTCAACTTATCTCTTTTTCTTAAAATAAAAAAAAACAAAACAAAAACAAAACAAAAAAAACACAAAAATAATTTTCCACTTGTTTTATATAATTCAAAAATACAAAAAAAAACTCATAAAATCTTCAAAATAAAAATATCAACTCTTTTTCAAATCGTTTTTTCTTTTTTGGACCCTCTGCTTGGCAATGGTCAAATTTTAATTTTCTGTTATCGACCCTTTGCATGGCAATGGTCGCATTTTAATTTTGTGCAATATCATCAAGGCAAGTCCTTGTCAGGTTCACTTCCCAAATCTTTTCCAATATGATTTTCTCAATAATTTCACATAAAAAAATACAAAAAAATATCTTTGTTTTCTTTAGAATTTTATTTTTAGGAGAAATTAAACATTTTGCAAACCACATCAAATTCGTGTATTTAATTAAAGGTACTGCCTTAGGGCAGGCGTTGTGGGGTGCTAATACCTTCCCCACACGTAACCGACTCCCGAACCCGAATTTCGGTTTTCGTAGACCTTGTCTTATTTTATGGTTTTTCCGTAGTTTTCCAGAATAAACTATGGTGGCGACTCCAAAACTTTTTTTCAAAATTAACGTTTTCTTTTTTCTGGATTGTCGTCGTCCCGTCGCGATTCCGGTTGCAAAGTGTTGTCATATGACAAATGTGGTAGATCATTTGGTGATCATTTCAATATATATTTTTTACTTAGGCATGATTCTATTTATAATTCTAACAAAATTATTATAATTTTGGTTTACTTTTAAAAGGGTGCATTATATGCATGTGTAAATAATGCAAACTAAAATAATTATCTTCCATAGACAATTTATTATTTTTCAACTGTATTAGTATTCTTTGTTCTTCATCTTCATTCGGTGTTCATTATAATTTGCTTTCTAAAATTCTTTCATTGTTTACTAAGTTCAATTCAACACTAGGTGGACAATAAACTAGTATTAGGGTTAGTTTGATCTCTTTTCACATTCATTGGTGGTAGAATCTTGTGAGAAGATGGTACCACTTCCAAGATCGAGGATTTCAATGAAAAATAATTTCAAATTTTGGAAAATCAAGATAAGGCATTTGCTTAAGGAGCAAGCCCTATGGACTCCACTTTTAAGGAATAAATTACTAACAGAAAGATGTTTTGAAATTACATGAATAAAAGGCATATTTAATGATTCTTCTTTCTCTATAAATGAGATACTTTATGAGGTTGTGAAAGACAAGATCTTAATAATATTTTGGCTAAAGTTGGAGAAGTTTTTCATAACAAATTGTAACAAGTTGTTGTCAAAGAGACAATTATTTGGGCAATGTATGAAGGATGTTACTTTAATAAAGATTCATTTTGATAAGCTCTATTCTATTTTGATGGAGCTATGAGAGATTAACGTTAAATTAAAACAAGATGATTTAATTATTATTTATTAGTGTCTCTCTACCATCTAATGAGGATTTGGTAGTTTCTCTTAGTGTGGGAGATGACTGTATTACTTTTTAAGACATTAAGTATAAGCTTTGTATAAGGAACTATGTCTAAAAGCATTTTTTAATTAAGAGGATACAATGTTTTCTATGTTAATAGTCTTCAAAAAAGAAAAGAATGTTAAGAAATAAAAGAAGATGAAGGCCAACCCTAAAGACATGTGAAGAAGGCTTAATGTTGATTATTGTTTCCAAAAATAAAGGCTAATGAATGGGTTTCAGATTTTTTGGTTTCTCCTTTCACATGAGTCCTCAAGGGGACTAGTTTATCATGTTTGAAGAATTTAGAGATACATGTTGATGGAAAATATCTCTTTTCGTAAGACGATTGGAATAAACTCGTTTTAGATATAGATATGCAAGAGGACATAATTTGAATATTGACCAATGTCTAATAAGTATTAGTATAAACTTTGGTTTGTAATCAAAATAAAATATGGTCTCAATTTATAATTACGATGTAATTGCAAAATAAATTATCACACGCTACATTCTACATATATAATATTTACCCCATATACTTTGTTTAATAGAAATGAAAATAATTTGATTCACAAAGCAACCGAGACATAACTTTCACATTAAGTGTTTATTAAGGGCTAAAAAGAATGCATAAAACAAAAAAATTATCAATTTATTTATTTTTTGGGATATAAAATTGCTTCTTCTTTTTTTAAAGAGAAAGAGAATATTCCCAAAATGTAATTTTGATGGAAACATTAATATGCATCTATTCTATTTCTTAAAAGTTAATCATATCACAAGAAGAAGAAACAAACTATGACTAATGAGGCAATATTGGATTAGGAGATCAAAATGGATTATGGTTCCTACTAAATTTATTCTTGTTTGTGAAGAACCCAATTAAGTTTTGTCTATAAGGTAAGAATGATTTTTGTCTAATAGTTTCATTCCTCCTTTTATTCATTACGTAAAACTTTTCGTGAGACGAAAATGTTGTTTTGCATTTCTCAGTTTTTCCTTTCTTTGAAATAATGTTGTCCTTCTTTGCTTCAGTTGACATCAATTGCACCGACTTTGAAGGATTGAAGAGAACAAATGTGTCTTTACCATCACTATTGCTTCGAAGTTTAAAGCTTTCACGAAACCTCCAAGTCTCTGAGAAACCCGTAGATTTGCTTTTCTTGCATTTTTTGTTTGAAGCCTCAGCTTCAACCACTATGTGATTTTGAGAAGTGTCCTTGCATGATCTTTTCAATTGAGAGGAAAACTTGTTATGATTTTGAACAACAAAAAGCCTCTTTAACGATGGTTGAAAAGATAAGATGTTGTTGTCATGTGTGATGGGTGAAATAGTACATTGTTCAAAATTAATCGATGTTGTTCGAATCTTGCCATTTTCAAATATCTCATCCGAAAATGTAAACCCTTGTTGGTCATCAAAGGGAGCAAAACTGAACTCTTCTTCTTCGACCTTTTCTTCCTTCTCAAAATGGATTTGATTTTTGTTAGTTGAATGTGGGTCAAGTTTTGGTATAATGGGAACAAAGTCATTAGGTTTTGGTGATGAATGAGGCAATTGTAGAATGGATATTGCTTGCATTATTAATGTCTTCCCTTGATGTTCTATTTTGCATGTTGTTTTTTGCTTTCAATTTAAGCTTATGAATATTGGTGTGGTGAAATGAGTAATGAAAGTTATGGAATCAAAAGAAATGAGACTTATAATATAAGTAATGTAGCAAAAGGTTGTTTTTGTCATATTAAATAGAACTATAATTTGTTTTATGAGTTTTAAAGACACATGTTTTTAAAGGAAATTTGAAGGGGCATTGTAACTATTGGTGGGTGTCCATTATTAGTTAGGTGTGGTAACTTTTGACCGTTCATTTTGTTTACATAACAATAGACTGGTTTTTTGTAAACTACTTTCCTTTTTCTTGCAGAAGTTACGTTGTAAAGTAACCTACACTTACACATATAACAATATATAACAACTTAACCAAAAGTGTAACATCCTTTGTCAACCTCCTTGTTGTTTCTCACAAAGATGCAAATGGTTCTTTTTCTCAATTATAAAGTTTCACATAATAGTTTAGAATAAAAAAATCCATAATTGCGAAAACTTAGACTGAACATGTAATGAATACTCAAAAGTATATTTCAAGTCAAATTTTTATTTAATTTTAAAAACACAAGACAATTAGTTATTTATAACTAGATAACCATTAGTAGTCTCAAAAAGAAAATAAAAAATAATCTTTATTAATTGGCAGGACTAACCTATTAAAAAAGTGAAAAACAAAAAAAGTATGTGTAATGTATTCAGTTTACCTTTATAGTCATTTTTTAATTAATTATAATGTTTGATAATTAAATAATAATCTTTGCTAAAAAATCTTTTTCATTAAAAGGATTCAAATATTGAAAAAGTGGAAAACATAATAGTATATGTAATTTATGATCACTTCTATTCACGCATGTTACATGATTTATTTTCTTTGATGTAAAAGTTGTAACATTATACTTTGAAATAAAACTCACTAATCTTTTTACTATTAACGAAAATGACTAAAAGTATTACGTAGATTTGGATGTCTTTTCTGAAAAAACAAAAGTGTTGATTTTAAAAAAAAAAGAAAAAGTTTCAAATTTGAATCTAAAACCATTAAATCATTGAGTAAATTGATAAACATCTTAATAGGATTTACCTTGAAATGGTAATGAATATTTAAGTTTTGTTTAGTTTCTTATTGACGAGCAACAAAAATAGAAAATTTAGAAAATTTACCATTGAACATAAATTTAATTTTAGATCATTATATAAGTGTGAATGTTTATTTTCAAAAATGGACAAAGATTTTAAACAAACAAAAACAAGATGAAGAAAAATAAGTTATGAGGAGGTATGAACAAGAACAAATAGAAAAGACAATTAAGAACAAAAACAAGGAAGCAAAGGTTAAAAAGAGACCTTTAGAAATGGAAGAAAAGTGTCAATTGAAGATGAAAATGTCTTCACTTTCTTGACAAGGTTAGAGAAATAGTAACTGACCTCCTATGATAAGATCCCAAGTAGATTTTTACTCGTATTAGAGTTCTTTCACAAGCTCAAATTCTTATAAATTCTAAATTAACATTACAAGTAAGTGATGACTATTTATACTTAAGTGGTCCAAAAATTATAACCTTAATGATACTAAAATATGCCTTCATTTACTCACAAATAAAAGACATAGAATTGAATCTTGTTGGTATAACCTTATTAAAAAATGAAGAATAATTTTAATTTTGAAATTTTAAACATAAAAAGAGGGAATCTCTCTCATTGGCCAAAAATAGAGAAATGCATCTTATACTTGTGGTGCTTCTTTCAGCCTGTCTTCATTGTTCTTATTGGCTTCCCTTAGATGAGATTATTCCTTAAACTTAGATTCCAATTTATACTTTGACTTAATGTGTTTTACTTACATTCTTTCTTTAATCTCGGACATCATTTTAACATATTCTTCAACAATCTCAACTACATTATTCTATATCTACTACTTACACCTCCAATTTACGAAAAAATTTCTACAAATTATAATTTCAAGAATTACAAACTAATGAAAAAGAAAAATATTTTGTTGAGCAATAATGACTTACCTTATCATGATTTTTGTGACTATTCTAAGAATGGTTTGGTCTTACACATTTTTTTCTACTCTTGAACTCAACAAATCTTTGCCATCGTTATGTAATTTTTAAGCATATGCTAAACAAATATGATCCACGTACTGTAACACCCATTTCTTGGAGTGTTACAGTAACATTTTTTTAAACATTCATAATGAAAACATCTAATACTATAGTAAATTCAAATCTCAAAATAAACAATGTTTCACTTCAAATAAAATTGAAAAGTTGTTTAAAGTTATAGTACTAAAGCAATATTATTTTTCTATCCATTTCGAAATCGCCAAAAGTTTTCCCTGCTCGTCTTCTCGTATCTGAACATCACCTGCATCACCTGAGACATCACCTGAAATATAACATGCTCTCATTTAACGTTACGAATTTTAATAAGATCATTGCTATCACATGCACAAACAAGAAATGGTGACCTAGCCAAATACAAGAAAAACATATATCACAATCTACTCATCCACATTATTCAATCAAAACAACATCATTCATGAATCTCAATCTCATACCAATCATGTCATTCTTCCGTAACCTACCGTCATACAAATCCTGCTTACCAAAGCAGTCATGTTTGAGTCATTATCCCTACTTAGCAAAGCAGTCTTGCTTACTAAAGCAATGTCCAAACTGAGTCATTATTCCTACATACGATGCAGTCTTGCTTTCTAAAGCAATGCCCAATTAGACTCATCATCCCTACTTATCAAAGTAGTCCTACTTACCAAAGTAGTATTCGGCTCCGAACCTCCCCCTTCCCCGAATTACCAAAGCCCCAAGAGAAGAAAGTAAATGAAACTCAGATTTACAATTACGACAAGAATGTTTATCATACACATTCAAACTTAGCATGAACTGATTTTCAATTCATGAATTAACTCAACTAATGATTTCAAAATTAGTCATGCTCTAATATAATTTAATAATATCTAGTATAGACTTGATCAAATAACTCATTTGCCAATCCACAAGTAATAAGACACAACTACACATAAAATCAATAATACAATTACTCTAAGATTTCACCAAATACTAATCAGTTTGAATATTTCACGGAAAGATTGTTCTAAATACATACCTTTAATTAAAGAACTGATCGATCAAAGTAAATAACTACATGCTTAGAACCTACGTAAAATTTTTAGTTCGATCCAACAATTAATAAAATGAAAATCTTAATTTTTCCAAAGGTAATCCAAAATTATAATTTAAGTAGTATTAGGATTCCTAAGAAACACGAAAATAATTTCTCCAAATATAGACATCTAATTGAAAATCCAATAGGGCAAAGTGACTTAGTATGTCTTAGAAACTACAAATATAAATCCCAGGTTATCTAATGGTTAACTAGGTTTAAATTGAAATTTTACCGAAACAACTTAAGGACAAAAATTAAGTAGTTTTGAACTCAACCCAAAATGCGAAATTAATTTCTCTAAGCACAGACATCAAATTAAAAATATGAGCAGTAAAAAGGGATTAAGATATCTCAAGAATCATATATCCAAATTTCAGCTTAATCTAACGGTAAATGAATTGGGAATTAAAATTTTACTGAGGTAACTTAAAGACAGAAATAAAGTGGTGATCAATTTACTCCTAATTGCGAAATTAATAATATGAGTAAAATCCTTAAATTGAAAATCCGAGCGGTCAAAGTGGGGTAATATGTGGCAAGAATTATATATCAAAATTTTAGCTTAATATAACAGTAGCCGAATTAAGAATTAAGATTTTACTAATGCAAGTTAAAGACAAAAATAAAGTGGTGATCAATTTAGTCCAAATTGCGAAATTAATTACTTTGAGTACATACTTCAAATTGAAAATCCAAGCGGTGAAAGTGGGGTAATATATTTCAAGAATCATATATCAAAATTTTAGCTTAATCTAACAGTAAACGAATTGGTAATTAAGATTTTACTAAGGAAAATAAAAAACTAGAAAACAAGGAAAGCATAGTGCAGAACAACTAAATCCCATACAAGTGACATATAGCTAACATTACCAACATTCAACATGCTCATATCTCATATCAACATAATCATGAACCTAAAATATATTATTATCATGCACAAGCTCTGTTGAGATTGTTGATAAGGGAAACACTAATTTAGCTAACCTTAATCTCACAGTGCTTTATTCACTCTGTTTTTGATTATGACAACACATTATTAATAACACATGTCTTGTTATGTGTTACATGTTCTGTTACTTATTGATTGATATCTTGTTGAACATGTTTTGTGTTGATCTCAATATATGAATGCATATTCATTGTTCTGATATATGTTACATCTGTTGTGATTGCATTGCATATGTTTTGAAAAGGAAAACCACACGCACTTTGATGAACTTATATTGTGTGGCAAACCTGCAAGTCCTAGGTCGACTTCATTATTAATTGAATCGACTAAGACTAAAGACTTTACACAGATTTTCAAATATAGTGCTATGTGAGATTTTGCATTGAAAAGAATTTCAATATGTGCAGATGTGTCAAAGTCGACTGTATGCGCTTTACATTCGACTTTGTTAGTTGTTTTATTTGAGATTTTGTTATGCTTATGAACAGTAACGACTATATTTTTAAAAGTTAGTTAAGCATTGAATGAGAGTCAACTGTATTAAATGTGGAATTAATTTGTTTGACTTGACAGCTATTACTTTGACTTAAGTGTTATTACTGTCAGGAGACAGTCGATTGTATTAATAGCTTAGTCGACTATAAGAGCGTTTGTTATATAGACATCTATAAATAGACGAGACATGAGTTAATTCAGAGAACTTTTGGAAAACTAACATTTTCATATCTTGTTTCTCTGTGATTTAGAGCTCTAAGAACTCATCAAGAAGACCATGGAGATCATTCTTTGAAGAGGTTCTGAAGGAGAATTTTGTTGTGCTTATTGCTTGATCATTATCTGCATAATTGAGGTGTTCTTTGGTTGATCAAGGCTTGTGTTGCAATTCCGTGGTGATTGTTGTTGTACCTGTGTGATTACAGGAGGTAGACTCGTGGAGTCTGGTACACTTTAAGGATTGTTCAAAGTGGGTTGCAAATTGTAGGAGAAGGTATATCTTGCTGCAAGTTTTGCTATTTGTATTGCCTATATTTTGGTTAGAGGGTTAGAGAGGTGTTTTTATATTTTTGACGTGGAGTTCTCTATAAAAGCCTTATTGTGAAAACCTTTACCATTATAGTGCATTTGCTTCCTGGGATTGGAAGGACACTGGATGTAGGAATTGAGGCTGAACCGGTATAAAAACCTGCGTTTGAATTTTCTATCCCTACACTTTTACATTCAGTCGACTCTGTTATTTACGTAGTCTACTTTGATTTTCCGCTGCACTTAAATTTTAAATACTTGCGATTCAAGAAATTGTGTAAAGTTTTATACTTTATGAAAAAGATTTTAAAAAGACTCTGATTTTGAAAACCCACCAATTCACCCCCACTCTTGGTGTTGAAACAAAGCCTACTTGTTTTCCAACAATTGGCACCAGAGCTGGTTTTCATAAGATATTTGAAAAACTAGTCGACTTTTTGTTTTTCTTAAATAGACTATATACCTGGGGATGACTTCCAGTTTTCAAACCTTTGGTGAAGGTGCATATACAAACAGACCACATTTGTTTGCTGGTGAAAATTATCTATTTGAGAAAATCAGAATGCAAATATTTCTTGAATCTGTGGATAGAGGAATTTGGGATGCAACTTTGAATGGTCCCTTTCAGCCTACTCAAACTGTTGATGGAAATACTGTTTTAAAAATAATTTCTGAGTGGACTCTAGAGGAAAATAGAATAGAACAGTATGATGTTAAAGCTAGAAATATCATTGCCTTTACATTAACTGTTGATGAATTTTTTAGGATATCTCAATGCAAATCTGCCAAAGAGATGTGGGATGTCTTGGAAGTCACACATGAAGGCACTGATGAAGTCAAGAGAGCAAGGAAGAATTCTTTGATTTAGGAGTATGAACTTTTTCGGATGAAGGCTAGAGAGGCAATATATGAAGTCTAGAAAAGATTCACACACATTGTTAATCACCTTATGGCTCTTGGCAAAGTGTTTGATAAAAAGGAGATCAACATCTAGATTCTGAAAAGTCTGAACAGAAGCTGACAACCAAAAGTCACTGCAATCTTAGAATACAAAGACCTTACAAGCATGAATATGGCTACCTTGTTCGGCAAGTTAAGAGAACATGAGTTGGAACTTGGAAGGCTGAAGGATGAAGAAGAGATTGAAGAAAAGAAGTCCATTGCTCTGAAAGCAACAAGTAAGAAATCCTCAAAGTCAGAGGAAAACTCAGATGCAGAGATGGATGAAAAAAAAATGATGACCATGATGGTAAGAAAGTTTAGTCGACTTATGAAAAATGACAGTCAACTTACTAACCATGTAGGTCACAGTAAAGAAAAGAAAGGCTTCAGATCAAATGTTTTCCAATACTACGAATGCGGCAAAGAAGGACATAAGCCAGATTGTCCAAAATTAAAGTCGAAGCAGAAAGCGAATAGAAGGTTTCCACAGGACAAAAACAAAAAGCACAAATGAGCTTACATTGCCTGGGAAAACAGTGACTCTGATGCATCAACCGATGAAGATATTGATCAAGATGAAGAATCAAACATGTGCTATATAGGTGGAGCAACATGGGATGACTATGACAGCGATGCATATTTTGAGAATGAACCACTGGAGGTGAAGTATGATCTGTTGATTGAAGCACTCAAAGAAATCCATGCTGAAGCTATGCGACTACAATAAAAGGTTAATCGAATTAACTCTAAGAGAAGAGATTATGAGCATATAATTAATAACCTTGTGGTTCAAAATGAGAAATTAGAGAAAGATTTAGATGAAGGTTTAAAGTTTGTTAAAGAAGTTAAAATTGAGACTGTTACAGTAGAGAAAGCTTGTGAAAAATGTCCTACTCATATCGAACAAATTGATTACTTGACTAGCACGCTAGCCAAATTCACTCAAGGTAGAGACAATTTAAATGTTGTATTAAAGTCTTCTGGTATAGCTATTTATAGACAAGGAATAAGCTATAAAGCTCAAACTAACAGAACCAATGCAAAGAAGTTTATTGATTTAAGAAAACCTTCTAGAAATGCTTGATTTTATTGCAATTGTGTTGGTCACACTGTTAGAAACTGTTATTATAGAACTGTTGGTGTTCCTAAAGGATTGTATGTATGGAAACCAAAGGAACAACTAACTAAAAATGATAATCAAGGACCCGAGTTCAAATGGGTACCTGCAACAAAAATTTGAGTTGTTTTGCAGGATAACAATCTGATGGAAGGATGTGCAATGAGAGCTCAAGGATGAACTACATTGGCTATATCCATCATCTTGAGTGTCTAAAACTGGTAACATGTATTATATCACTGCATCATGCATTATTTATTGATTGTTCCATGTTTGATTGTGTGCATGATTGTCTGTATGGTTGAATGACTGATTTGTTTTGAAAAAAAGTTTCTCGAACTTTAGTCGACTTTATTATGAATCTATTCGACTATATGGTTTTAAGTATACAACTCTGTTTTTGTAAACTCTATATGAGACATGAGTCAACTTTCATTTTATTCGAATCGACTTAAAACCTCTGTTTTGGGTTCTCAAAAATTTGAAAAATTCAAAATGGGTCAGTTTTGGGTTTTTTTCATTCGTGCTCTTTTTATATGTGTCTTTATAAGTCTTGAGTTGCATTCATTAGTCTGTGTCTTGTTGAAACTCCAAGAAACCCTGTCTGAGAAGGAAGATTCCTCAAGAAACTCATCTTCATGGCTTCCACTAGTCATGCTACCTTCAGAAATAAAGGAAAAGAGGTCATCACCATCAGAAGCTATGATCCAACTCGATAGATTAGTGACAAAGAAACTTGGAAGAAGTTCTTGAGTGCAAACCCATCAAGAGAACTTAAACGTCCATGATTTTTAAGAAATTAACTACATCGACTTAGATGTTCAGAAAATATTTGTCTATAGTAGAAAAGAAAACCCTTTGAATATAGTTTCTAACAAAAAAAAATAATCATCTCATTTGAAGTTATGTGAAAAAAATTGAGCAAAACAATCAACCAATATCAAAATTAACATCATATTATCTAACACCTAATCTTGACACTTGATATGACTTGACCTCCCTTAGTCTTACATATACTACCTTCAAACGTATTGTAAGAAAAAAAAGTTGTTTGTATATAAAATGAAAAAACAAGTTAAATCATTACGTACATAAAGAAAGTAATAATTTAAGGCAAAAGTTAGTCTAAATATGTGATCACCCTGTATGCACAAGTGTCATTAATGTCATCACTAATTTTTTTTTTCATTATTGAAACTATACCATCATTAATATTATAATGTCCTTTACTTGATATTTATTTATTTATTTAAATATAATGATAAAATTTCATTGCATTTAGGATGTATACCACTTTTGCACATTTTCATAGATATTCGAGAAAGGCTAGGACAATTAAAGTTACAAAATAAAATCAACCTATTGGAATAAAAAAAATTGTCTGTAATTGAAAGAAAATAAATTCTTAATTTGTAATTTTAATATAGTTATAAAATATCATATGCTACATTCTACGTGTAGAATAGTTTTTTAAAATAAATTCCAAAAAGATATTCACAAAGTAATCCATAGCTTTCATATTACAATACATACATATGGAGCCTAAAAGGATAGGGCGTAATCAAAATGTAATCATTTTATGTATCACTTAGGAAAGTAAAATCTCTTATTTTTCTTAAAAAGAGTAAAATAATATTTCCGTAACTTTGATGTTTACATCAAGTTCTATACATTGGTTGCTTACCTTAAAAGTTATGTTTACCACAAATGTGAAAGAATAGTTTTTATCCCACATCCGAAACATTTTAAGTATGGTGATATTTTTTAAAATAAAAAATTACTAAAATGAATACAAAATTATAAAAAAAAATATTTTTATTAACCTCTATGATAAAATGAGGATCCTCGGTATTTTACACAATAATAAAAATCACTTAAATGAGTTGTGTCTATAAAGATAAGATCGGTAATAATATGTGTAAACTAAAACAAAACATCTAGTTATAACTAGTTTTATTTAATAAATATTGTACAACAATCACTTTGTTTCTTTAAGTTGGAGAAAACTTTTCTAGCATGATAGTTGTGTGCTGCCTTTATTCCTAGAAAGAACTTGGATAAATTTTTTCTTACTATTTGTATATATGATTCACATTGCTCTTAATTTTTTTATTAAGACATGTTAAAATGGGTTAGTTAACTTGATTTATCATGAATTTAACATAAATGAGATTGAAAAAATATGTTTTTTTTTTTAAATATGGATTTAAGTGAACTCAAGTCACTGAAGTTTACTTATAACTCATCAATAACTTTTCATAATTATTTTTCATTATAATTATTTAGTAATTGTAATTTTGTAGATTCATTTTTTAATATTTTTATTACTTAAATTTTGTTTAATAGTATTTCATTTATTTATTTCTCAAATTATATAAGTCACTGTTGTGATTTTTGCTATAAATAGGTGGTCAAATTAATTACTTTATTTGTATTGCAAGTAAATCCATTTGTTATTGACACGGAGTATGGATGTACCTAAATAATCTTCAAATAAATAAAAAAAATGATTTTTCAAAGCATTATGCAGATTTCTTAAATCATTGGTAACATATTCCTTAATTTTGTCTTTTTTAATTGGAAGCAAGAACGTCTCTTAATAACTAACAATTTTCACTTTTAATAGATGTATTATTTTGTAAAATTCTTATGAAGTCTTTCAAAGTGAATAGGTACCCAAACCAATGAAATATTAAAAATTTATGAAATACCGTACTTGTTGCAGGCATCTTATACAAGAGTAACTTAGATGATAGCAAGAATTATATTTTACTTATAATGTAGTTTTTTGTTGTTGTGAATAATGCAGACATGATAAAATGTGACCAATATCCAAGCACAGAAAAATAGGAAAGTGAAAATGTAAATATTAATAAAAGGTATCTAATGATTGTTCAGTTAGGGGTTGCTTTCAATGCAACTAGTTGAAAATGGTTATTTTGTAGTGTTGGTAGCCAGGGTTAGTTAGTCAAAAACAGCTTCTGGCCTCCTTCACTGGCAGGTACAAGATTCCCACTGTCAGAGATTTGCTACTGATAACAATGATACACCCTCTGCAGCTGATAAGAACTTGTCGGCTACCATGTGCTTCAATTTGGGAGACTGTTATAAGGTGGCACCAAATGGTCCATGTAAGGAAAACATATGCAAAGTTGCATTCTTTGGTGAAAATGGGTGGTCTGGGTGTAGTAGAGTGGCTTAGACCCCTTGTGGAGACCAATGTTTGGGATTATGTAGTTGTTTGGAAATATGGGGATGACCCAACTAGGTACTTTTAAAGAAGTCATTTTTTCATCCATGTGGGGAAATCAGGTGTTTAATGCATTTTGATCCTTTTGCAGGTTTATTGAGTGGATTGGTTGCTGTTGTAGAGGGAGTTGCAGTGTGAAGATTGGTGTGGAATCCAAAGAGGAAAAGGGTGAAGAATGTCACTTAGCTCCCATTTGCAGGGATAATTATCTTCAGCATCATGTTAGAACAAAGGCTTGTGAGGCTCTTGCTCAGCTTCCTTTTGCATTGTCTCTCTATTCTGGGTCTCTCTCTCTCTCTCTCATCTCTCTGTGTTTGTGTCTGTTTTAATTATACATGTATATAAAAGTATGAATATAATGTAATTTCAGTTTTCTCTTTACAAATTTCAGTGTGCATGGAGAAGTTGCCATATCACAACAATCAAGATGGCTTACCAAGGTATTCGTTGTTATTTACCCGATAAAAGAAATTCTTCCCTTTTTTTTTCAAAGTGGTCACACTTTAATTATAGCTTGAACCTTCCTATTAGATAGTGGATACGGTTTTATATTTGTGAAGTGTTTGTAAAGCCACAATGAAAGTAGTCTTATGTTCTATGATGGCCATGGAAAATTCTGTTCTTACCTTAATCTGATTAACTACCAAATGATTTTTCTGAGTTAATTTTATCACATGATCATCCAAAATTAGTGACAATCCTGATGAAATTATAGGCTGAAACAATCACTTTCTTCCCAAAATTAGCTCCTCATATTCATAAAATGTCATGGATACTAGCAGATAAATTGCCCATTGTTTTGTTTGTTAATTTGTCATTGATATTTGCAGATATATGACATTTTAACGGAGACTGTTGATGGTTTGCTCACCATAAATAATAAGATCATAAACTAAAAATCTCACTGTTTTTGACAGGATTCAATTGGAACCCAAGTTTTGATCCCTATTGTTGGTGGTCTTATTGAGCTCTTCACTGAGAAACTGGTAGAATATAAATTCTGATACTTGTTGACAACACCTCTGATTGAAAACTCTTGTGTTAACAAAGTATCCATCTTTGTCAGATTCCAATGGATATGAATATCATAGAGTTCATAACAGCACATGGTTGTGTCTCTTTGAAGCAAGAGGCCATATCTGCACAGAGCTACACCAGTCTGAATATCATTGAACATCTGCCATTAAGGGAACAGTACTCACATTGGTGGCTACCACACATGTCAGCAACTTTAACTCCGAGTGTCCATCAGCCTGCAACAAAACAGTGCACCTCTCATCCTAGCATTGAAGGACCCCCAAGCGGTTCTAATCCTTCAACTGAAGAACCATCATTTGATTCAAAATTTGTTGGTTTGATTCCAGATGAATATCTTAAACAATCAACTAAAATGTCTCCCATCCCCAAAACTAAAATGCCCAAGTACAGTAAAACTTCAGGGAAGCAGCAGAGAGGTTTGAGTTCTCATTGCAGCGATGAGGAAGAAGATAAATCAAAACTGGTCATGGAGCCTCAGAAGGAAAGGTACCAAGCTAAAAATCTTGTCACTGAGAGAAATAGGAGGAACAAGATTAAAAAAGGGCTTTTTACTCTGCGATCTCTAGTCCCAAAGATAACCAAGGTAGATAAACTGCTTAACTTAAAAGGCCTATTCATAATTTTTTGCATCCTCAATTTTGCCTAGTATCTGATTCATCAAATTTTGGCAGATGGATAGAGCTGCAATTCTTGCAGATGCTGTTGACTATATAAAGGAATTACAAGCACAAGTGAAAGAACTCAAAGATGAAGCCACTGCTTTGGAAGTTCAGAACTGTGAGAATACACCAAAATCGAGGAAGACAGCTGACAAAGAAAAAGAACAAACCAGAAGTAACACTCTTAATCAAAGTTCTTCTGATTGCACTAAAAAGATGCAGATGGAAGTACAAAGACTTTTCATAACTTCGTAGTTCTTTTCTCCAAATCCTAGATAAAACTAAATTTCTGTCTTATCAGTGACTTAATTAAGAGATATAATTCTTAACAGGTACAAGCAGAAGTGCACTGCATTGGCAAGAAAGATTTCTTAATTAAATTATACTGTGAGCATAAGCAAGGTAGATTCTCAAAGTTGATAGAATCTATACACTCAATTGGGCTTCAGGTGGCTAGTGCCAATATGACGACATTTGATGATAAAGTCCTTAACATTCTGACGGTTAAGGTAAGAATATAATCATTCATAGAAAAGTGCATTAATTTTTCTTGATATATGGAGCCCCCACAAATGAGATAATTTTTTGGTAATTTAGCTTAGGACTCTCAGTTCCACTCCAAACACTTAATCACATTACTGTTTAGCTTTATGAATTAGACATGGATCTACTGCTACAGTCTTATATTCCAAGAAGGATTAGACAAGTATGGGAGGGACCAAAGAGTAGAAAAGATTCAAGTCATAGAAAAAAATGTAACCTGTCTCATTTTGAAAAATTAGGTTGATTAGAACTACTATTATCTGAGAGCATTCATCCTTCTATCCCAATACATTAATCGCAGTCTCTCATAGTTCCCCTTCACAACTTCAGTTCATAGGTCCCCTTTATATGCAATGAGATTAAATTCTGTTCTACAGGCAACCAAGAAGGATATTCACCCAACTAAACTGAAAGAGTATTTAATACAAAAGACAAGTGATGATAGACAAAGTAGGTAACAAGCTCAGAAAAATGGTGGGGATATGAATGAGTTGAAGAACAGCAGCCTTTCAAAGTTTGTAGACCCGGTATATGGAAATTTTGTTTAAGGGTGAGAAATAAAGCACTTGAATGAATTATCAGCAAAGCCACCAATTCAGAGCAAAGTTGAAAGTTCACTTGTTAGCTGAGGACGTAGTTATTGACTGCAAATAAAAAATGTACCACAACTTCATAGAAGTTGCCCTGCAAGCATAAATGGTATTTCCATTTTTCTAGGCAAAGCTATATTCTGTATTTAGTAACTTATCATATTTTCTCTATTGTGGTGGTCACATATGGTTGCAGAAATATTTGCAAGTAAATTTTGAACTGGTTGTTTTTCAATACCATAGTACCACAAATTTGCTGTAAGAAACCAACATGAATTAGAAACACATCTACTGATAATTATAATTAAAAAGATTACCTTAACAAACTTATCTTTTTACAAGCTGCCAACATCCTTATCCTTTTACAAGCTGCCAACATCCCCCCGTATTAAAAAAGGAGGAAACAAAATAGAGCAAAAATTAGACAGAGAAAAGGGTTTAGTGAAGTTCAATATATACAGGATTGGAAACAGGCTAAATTTCAAATTCGTGTAAAACCAGAAACATTCACGGCTTGTGGTATAATGATCATGCAATGTGATGTTCCCGTAGGAGAATTTGGTATTGAATTGACTTAAAAGCAGCAGCCTTTAACTCCACAATGTCAATGCTCATTATTCATCACTGCACTGCTATGTGTACTTTCCTCAATCACCGTTTTAATTTAGGACTGTTAGTATTCCAGTTGATAGCTCTAGATTCTGACTCGCCACTAGAACTAAGCCCCATCAAGTTTTGTTCGGATCCTCCCGAGGTCTGTTTTGAAAGACTATATTCGGATCCTCCCGAGGTCTGTTTTGAAAGACTATATTCACTATCATACGTATTAAAATCAGAATTAGAAAAGGTGCCATTCGCCATTCTTCTGAATACCATTATATCTTTATCATATTGGCCAGAATCATAAACTGTGCTCTGACCATATTTCACCCCATTAGAAAGATCACATTTTTCGTCTCCAGTATCCAAGGCTCTTACCACCTACAGCAACCATGATCAACATTAGTAAATATGCTCAATGCATCAAATGTTAAAAGACCAAAAACTTAACATTAGCTGCTATATACAACTGCCATAGCAGATTGCCTGATATAACTAACTATCCCTCAGGTGAAGAATCTAATAGTACATGGCTTAAACAAGGTGAGATTGAACTGTTAGAAATATGGACAAACACATACTAAAACAACAGAGGGAGGCACAACGTAACTGTTTGGTACTGTTATCACCTGAAACATACGAGGCCGTTTAGGAGCTGAGTGGCGAACACAAGCTGCAGCTGCCTCAACCATTCTGGACATTTCACTCTCCACAAAGTGTTTTTCAAGTCTTGGATCTACTAATTCACTAAAATTACGTGTCTCCATTGCACGAAGGAGAAGTGGACGAGCCTGTAGACACAGGCTAATCTCATAAGAAATAGAATAACCAGAGACATAAGTAACTTGTGACAAAATACGTAGTCTGGTTTATTATAGAGTGGACTGTTATAATCAGTAATTTCATTCGTAAACATATGACTGCACTTTCCTACTACGGTCTCTAGTACTCATCAAAAGAAAAGTAGAGAAAAAAGGAAAAGAAGGAACTTAAAAAAGAGAAATGAGTGTTTCATGCTCTCTAGGAGTTACACCTATTTGTATTGGCTCATATTTGTTTCAGAACAATTATTTTTGTGGAAATAATGGTTTTTTCTAAGTTCTTTCAAGAAATTAATAAAAATACCGTTTTTAACAATAAAAGAATAAAATGCTTTTGTAATTAGTCTTGAGGAATTGAAGATAACACTCTCAGCAAGAACACAGGAAAACGCAGAAACAAGAAAGAAACAACACCATAAATTTTACATGGTTCAATTAGAAAATGCAATCTAATAATCTACATCCATGGCTGCCAGTATAATTGACATCAGTTCCTTTTTGTGAATACAACCTCTCTTCAACTCAGTTTCAGGTTTTATACTCACTGTCTAAGAGAAACTAGAGATTAATATACATTTAAATAATAAGTAGAATGTATATTCTTACCCACTCAACCAAACTCTCATCTCCAATTGGCCGAGTTTGATCAACGGGTTTCCTTCCCGTAACAAGCTCAAGGAGGACAACTCCAAATGAGTAAACATCTGATCTGTCCGTTAATTTTCCACTTGTTGCATATTCTGGAGCCATGTACCTGAAAATTGAAGCCAGATATGAGTTGGGGTGTTGCATTGAATTGGATTGATTCCAGATAAGGCATTTCCTGGTAGAAAAAAACCTTAAAATTTCAAAACTATGTTGTTTTTCTTACGAGTATCACTCTTCGATGCAAATAAACAAAGTATATTTGGACACTAAAACATCTATTCCATGTATATTCAAATCTTGGTTGGGACTAATCCTTTTCACTAGATTCCATGGTTAACAAAATGTTTTCAAAACTTCCCAAATCAGTTTCATTTAATTAGAGATCTACCTTATTTCTAGAGTAACACCAATGAATAGTGAAGTTGTAATCGCTAACCAACAAAATCAACTACGGAAGATTTGTTCCACAAGACCAAAACCAAAACTTTGGTGAAATGTTATTTTTCAAGCAAATTTTGCCTCTTCAAAGTAGAAATGCATTTCTTTTGACAGTAAGTCTCATCTCAATCTTCCATGATTATATACATACATTAGTATCATTTGTTTATGTTAAGGCATAGGAAACACACCCAAAGGTCCCCATAACCCTAGTTGATACGTGGCTATTGGCAGCATCAGCTAGCCTAGCAAGTCCAAAGTCTGCAACCTATATCAGAACAAGGGTGGATTAGCGTCCCAACTTTGCACTCAGAGAATAATCTGTCACGAATAACAGGTTAATGTCATAATAGCTCATGCCAACAAAATGTATGCATACCTTTGCCTCAAAAGCATCATCCAAGAGTATGTTTGCTGACTTAATATCTCGGTGAATTATCTTTTGGCTGCCTAGAGATATATAGAATACTTTAGTTATTCATAGAAATGAAAAATTGATATTGACAAAATATGATATTTGTTCCTTAGTTATTCACACAAAAAGATTAAATATGCTTCCTCTTCTAAAAGTCTATTTTGTATCTGTTAGAATTTGTAGAACTGTAAACCTCCTACCTAAAATTTAGCCATGCTTCTAGTTTTCCCTACACTAGTATTTGGAGATTATGTTAGAAACAGCGAAGCATAGTCAATATTCATATTCTCCTTAAAATAATAAAGGATAAATAGACAGAGTTACACAGAAAGTAACACAGATTTCTTGAAGCATGAAATGGTATTGATAACTTTAGCATGATTCAAAAGTAATTTTGTATGGTATTGTAATTTAGGAAAGTTCTCTGCTTCAGAAAAAAATTCTACACCGGTTGATAGATTCTTGGGTCAAGAAAGACCAAGAACTATCAATTCACTCAAGATAAACTCAAACTCAACACAGAGCAAGAAGAAAAAATTATGTATATTTCTTCTATATGAAACGTAAAACACTATACAAGCCTTCCAAGGGATAATTCCCTCCTCAACAGGATATGAAATGTCCTGCCTATACAATGAAAACAATCTCTAACCCCTGTATAGAGTTACAGGAAAACTATTTATAGCCTCTCATTCCCGCGCCTCTTCCAAACTGCTAAAACAGTCGGCCTTTAACTCACTTCTCCCCTATTAATACCCTCGTTCGGCCTCACTTCCCCCTACATTTCTTCTCCTCTCATACACTCATAGTATCCTACCATTACCCGCCCCTTCAACATCAACCTTGTCCTTAAGTTTGAAATTTGGAAATTGCTCTTGTATGGTTAGGATATCTTCTGAGGTAGCCCCTTCTCGACCTCCTTCCTGCCACTCTATCAATACCTGTGTTACACTGCCTCCCTCTCTCTGTTGATGTCTCTTGTCCAATACCTTCATCGGCCATAAACTAGGCCCCTCTCCTTGCAACTCCGAGAGTAGTTCTTTCTCCACTTGTTGTGCGCCCACGGCCAGTTTTAATTGGGACACATGAAAAACCGGGTGTATCCTTGCGGTCTCGGGTAGTTTCAAGCTTAATGCCACCGAACCCACCTGCTTCAATATTTCAAAAGGCCCATAGTAACGAGCTGATAGCTTAGGATGTATTCTTGCTGGCATGGACGATTGCCTGTGTGGTTTAATCTTTGAATAGACCTAATCTCCCACCATTATCTCTATTGGTCTCCTTTTTTTGTCTGCATATTTGGCCATCTGGTCTTGAGCCTTTTGTAGATGGAATTTTATCTGCACTAGAGCCTCATCTATGGTTTGTAGCTCCTAGGCTACTGCTTCCACTACAGTCTCGCCTGGTATGTATGTAGTCAAACCCGGTGGGGGCTTTCCATATACTGTTTCAAAAGGTGTGCATTTTGTTGATCCTTGTTAGTTGGTGTTGTACCAGGTAGAACAACACACCGTTTCCTTGGCTGCTTTGAGCTAAAACACCTTAGATAAGACTCCAAAACCCTATTTATAACATCTGTTTGCCCATCCGTTTCTGGATTGTAAGCTGTGCTCATGTGGAGCTGGGTGTTTTGTAGTTCGAACATCTCCTTCCAGAAAATACTCAGGAACAATGGATCTTTGTCACTGATAATGGACAAAGGTATGCCGTGTAGTCTGACCACCTCTTTAACAAACATCTTTGCCACTGTTTTGGCTGTATAAGAATGCTTCAGTGCTATGAAGTGTGCATACTTGCTCAGACTGTCCACCACCACCAAAATTGCATCAAAACCCTATGACTTTGGTAGCCGTACTATGAAATCCATACTGACTTCCTCCCAGACTGCATGAGGTATGGGTAGGTGTCGAATCAACCCTTGAGGCGAAGCTGCCAAATAATTATGTTGTTGGCAAATTAAACATCTTGGTACAAAATCTTCCACCGTTTTCTTCATCCCTATACAATATAAGGATTGGGCAATTTTTCTGTAAGTTCTATAGATGCCAGAATGGCCTCCTATTGGTGTCGCATGGAATTCATTCAGCAGTTTAGGAACCCACTCAGATGCTGCAAATATGACTAGCCGCCCCTTGTAATGCAGCCTATCATTCTCCAATGTATAGCAAGGATGCAAATTTGCATCAGCCTTCAATTCCTCCACTATCTTTTGTAAAATATGGTCCTCCTCAACCTCCCTTAGTACTTCCTGAAAATCTTGCTAGTAGGGCCTGTCAATCCCATTTATCTCCTTATCTCCCTCCTTCTCACTCTCTTCCCTTCGTGATAAGGCATCTGCCCCTCTATTAGAAGCCCCTGTGCGTTATTTGATTTCGAAATTATACCCTAGCAGTTGCTATCCAATTCTGGTGCACCAAACTGAATTTTTTTTCTCAGGCAATTTATGAAATAGTTTCAACCAAATTTTATTTGCCTCCTACTTCGATTCTTCTGCAGCTTGTTTTGATTTCTTGCGTTATTAATCTACTCTAGCACTCTTCTTAAGTTCCTTTTGACGTGCCACCGTGTTTGTGTTCCATTTTATTGCTTTACTTTTAGTTTTTGGCCTTCTTGCCTACCACCTGTTTGATAAAAGGTGTTGTAGTGCAGTAATTTCTGATGTATTTATGGGCAGCAGTTTCATCTTTTTCCTTTGAGCTAATGCTGCATTATGTTCTGTTTGAGGTGTAACTACATGGAATTGGTCTAGCCAGAGACTCTTTCATCATTCGTAGCCTCCTAAGAAGTGGAGAATTAGTGGAAACGGCAAGGCTTGGTGCATCTTTCTGTGCAGCAGATTGTGCATACCATGACAGCAGTCTGCAGAGTGTATTACAGCAGAATAAAATCTTCACTTGTAGCAGCTGTGAGCTTTGTTTGAGTGACCATTAGCAGCACAAATTCTTTGGAGAGAAGCCAAAGCTGCAGCGTCAAACCCCTCCCCCGCCCCCCCCTCCCCCCCTTTTTTTTTTAAGCAAATTTTATTTGTTTACTTATTTCATTTCTTGTAAGTTGGCCATTAAGCAAGTGATTTGGAAGAATTCACAATTGTTCTTCCATCACTTGCAAACCTTACTTTTAATTGATCATTCGGTAGACAGCGAGTGTGTCTTGGATCCAAAGTCCAAGCCTCACTTAGGATTTTTTTTACTTCTTTTTCCAAGCGCATAGGTCAAGCCTTGGAAGTCCGCATTTAGAGTCTAGGCGCTTAGGACAAGCCTTAGAAGTCCGCATTTAGGGTCTAGTTTTTATCTTTGTGTTTGTTTGTTGTCTTTGGACTTTTAGTGCATTTAAAGATAATTTTGATTTAAGGATTCTTAGTAAGTAACTAGAAGCATATTTGGCAAGGCAATACTTGGTACTTAAGCAACCTTTAAGGTTCACCTCTCTTACCTGGAATATTGCTTTCAAGTGAAATCTATTAGTCCTTACTTCAAGAAAACTTTTAAGTTCATCAAAATGTCAAGAAGGCAATAATTCCCTAGGATTAGTGATAGTGATACCTCTAAAGAACAATTGACTCTCCATACTCTAGTCAACCAACTCAGTGAAATTGAGAGAAAAATGAGTCAAGAAAGAGTCAATAGAGAGTTAAAAAAGGCCATGATCCAAGATGATTTGAGATTGATGAGAGATGAACAAGCCCAAAGTAGGGAAAGATCTAGGGGAAGTCAAAGTGAAGATTCCCAACTGGGAACAACATCCTTAAGGGTGGGAGACTATTACCTTCTTCAAGAAGACGAAGAAGGGAAACTCAAAATTGTCCTCCACCCATGGAAGTTAATGTTGTGTTGCCTCATTTTCATGGAAGAGAGAATGTTGAAGCTTATCTTGATTGGGAAATGAAAGTGGAGAAAATGTTTTGCTTGCCACCAAGTGGGAGAAGAAAGAAAAGTTTCTCTTGCTACCCTAAGCTTTCAAGGGTATGCAATGTATTGGTGGACTACCTTAGTCCAAGAGAAACTAAGGCATCAAGATCCTCCAATTGAATATTGGAATGATCTCAAAATTGCCCTTAGGAGGAGACACATTCCCTCCTATTACAATAGAGAACTCATGGATAAGCTCCAAAGGTTACAACAAAAGTCTATGACTGTTGAAGAATATAGAAAAGATGGAGCTATACATGATGAGGGCAGGAATAATAGAGGCTGAAGAAATTACCTTGGTCAGATTTTAAGTGGGCTCAATTTTGATATTCAAGATAGGGTTGAACTATTACCTTATAGAGATTTGAATGACCTTGTTCAAATGTGTATTAAGGTAGAACAACAAAACTTGAGAAAGTCCTCTTCCAAAAGAGTTCAAGTTCAACCTATCTTTGAAAAGAAAATTTTTAAAGAGAATGAGCCTTTTAAACCTCTAGCCAAGATAGTTGAAAAGCCCAAACAAGAATCCTCTTCACACACTCGCACAAGTGATATCAAGTGTTTTAAATGTTTGGGTAGGGGTTATATAGCTGCTCAGTGTCCTACCAAAAGAACAATGATTATAAGAGGTAGCGACATCTACAGTAGTGAAAGTGAAACCCCACTAGTGAGAGTGAGGCTGAGATAGGAGAAAAAGAGGAAGTGTTACGTATCTGAGTAGGACACGTAACAAAATCACCCTCTCACACACTCAAAACAAGCAAAAGAAGAATAACGAAAGAATGAAATTGAACGAATGAATAACTTTTATTGATGATAATATGTGGATAAACAAAAGTAAACAATAATTGGGAGCATAACCTCCGTCAATTATTTTCAATAACTGGGAGCAGGATCTCCGTCAGTTACCTGAGAGCATAACCCCTCTTACAAAACTCATAATTCAAAAGCATGCCTTTAACCCTAGGCTTCCCCTTTATTTATACTAATTAATTCCCTCCCAAAATGTACTCAATATTAGAAAATAATCATATTTACTATAAGTATCTGATACGAATATATTTAGCCTTATTTTCTATATTTAACTTATACTGAATAATATATTAAGATCTACCGAATAATATATTAAGATATGATCTTGTTGCTCTAATTAGTTTTCCGCTCCTCTTAACCACTAAGACTGCTAGGATGCTTCCTTGCTGCTTCCAATCGTTCGGTCCTTGCCTCGTTCTTTCTTCCACTGTTCGGCCCCTTTCTTCCACCGTTCGGCCATCTCGTACCCTATTTTCTACCATTCGTTCCCCTTCCCTCTCTCTCCTATACCTCTTCCTTGCTGCTTCCAATCATTCGGTCCTTGCCCCGTTCTTTCTTCCACCGTTTGGCCCCTTTCTTCCACCGTTCGGCCATCTCGTACCTTGTCTTTTACTGTTCGGTCCCCTTCCCTCTCTCTCCTATACCTCTTCCTCTTATATACTTTCCATCCCCTTATACCCTAACATTACACCCCGCTACAAAACAACCTTGTCCTCAAGGTTGGAATCGAGGAGCTTGATCTCACGGCTCCTCATCAATTCAGGTTTGGAGGCTCGGGTGGTGGCCATTCCTCCTCGTCTTCTGCCAATATCGTGACTCTCAAGCTCCTGTCTGGACAGTGATGAGCAGGGCCGAACCGTTCGCCGCATTTAAAGCACCTTCCTTCTTTCCTCCGTTTTTCATATTCCTCACAAGGCAGATCCCTCATGTCTCTTTCTCTTCGTCCGGTCCCCACATTCTCCATGATGGCCGCTCGGCTCTCCACAGCAGTTACCGTTCGGATCTGGTTAGGGCGATTAAGCTCCCACTGCGTATTTGCCCCGTTCGGTTTTTTTCCAGATTGATTATTGATCATACTTCCGCTCCCAGCCTTCACGCCCCCTTGGATCTCCTCAATGTCCCTTGTCATCCTCATAGCTGTCATCAACTCTCGCGGATCAAGAAGTCGTACTTGCTTCCGAATTTCATCATGTAAGCCTGCCATGAAGTATCCCATCAACTGTGCTTTGGCCACTCCCCTTGTTTGCCCTACCAAGATTTCAAACTCCCGGATGTATTCCTCCACTGAGCCTGACTGTTTAATGGCTGCCAGTCTCTCAAAGATTGGTCCCTGATTGCTGCCTTCGAACCTTACCACTATTGCCTCCTTCAGTCCCGTCCACGTTCGGTCATCGGTTTGCTCCCTCCAGAATCTGAACCAAAATCCGACACTATTTTCCATACTGATGTATGCAAGACGTAGCTTTTCCTCCTCTGCTATCCCCTGTAACTCGAAGAATTTATCTGCTCTATTGATCCAATTCAGTGGGTCACTTCCTTCGAATAAGGGCAGCTCTACCCTCCGCCTCCAATTTAAATCGCTGCACGGTTCATTGCCCCTCACGCCGTTCGGTCCACCAGTTTTCTCACCTTCCGGGCCGTCTCCATCCCCGCTCGGTCCACCACCGTCCAGTTCTCCATCCTTTTCGCCCTCCCCATCATTTGCCTTTCCATTGATGGACCCCTGACTTCCTTCTGACTTCCCATCTTGGTGTTGATTTTTTTATGTTAATTTCCTCATCAGCTCATGTAAATTCTTGTAGATTGCCTCCATCTTGGTCTCCATTACACCTATGGACACCTGCATGCTTTCCTGATTTAACCCCACTTCCTCCAGTTTGACTTCGACTGCATTTATCCTTCCCTCCATGACATTCCACCTTTTTTTTTCTGTCACATTCGCTGGCCTCACACTCTTTTGCATTTATCCTCCGTCGATCCGGCAGTTTTCTCACCCTTTTGTATCCGACAGTTTCCTCCCTTGACTATCCGATAGGTTGGACCAGTTGTTACGTATCTGAGTAAGAGACATAACGAAATCACCCTCTCACATACTCAAAACAAGCAAAAGAAGAATAACGAAAGAATGAAATTGAACGAATGAATAACTTTTATTGATGGTAATATGTGGATAAACAAAAGTAAACAATAATTGGGAGCATAACCTCCGTCAATTATTTTCAATAACTGGGAGCAGGATCTCCGTCAGTTACCTGAGAGCATAACCCCTCTTACAAAACTCACAATTCAAAAGCATGCCTTTAACCCTAGGCTTCCCCTTTATTTATACTAATTAATTCCCTCCCAAAATGTACTGAATATTAGAAAATAATCCTATTTACTATAAGTATATGATACAAATATATTTATCCTTATTTACTATATTTAACTTATACTGAATAATATATTAAGATCTACCGAATAATATATTAAGATATGATCTTGTTACTCTAATTAGTTTTCCGCTCCTCTTAACCCCTAAGACTGTTAGGATGCTTCCTTGCTGCTTCCAATAGTTCAGTCCTTGCCTCGTTCTTTGTTCCACCGTTCGGCCCCTTTCTTCCACCGTTCGACCATCTCGTACCCTATCTTCTACCATTCGGTCCCCTTCCCTCTCTCTCCTATACCTCTTCCTTGCTGCTTCCAATCATTCGGTCCTTGCCCCGTTCTTTCTTCCACCGTTCGGCCATCTCGTACCCTGTCTTCTACCGTTCGGTCCCCTTCCCTCTCTCTCCTATACCTTTTCCTCTTATATACTTTCCATCCCCTTATAACCTAACAGGAAGTGTTTGCTGATGATTGTCAACTTCTTATGGTGAGAAGGGTGCTTAATAGTCAACCAAGCCTAGAACACTTATAACAAAGAGAGAACATCTTTCACACAAGATGTCAAATTCAAGAAAAGTATTGTTCTCTCATTATTCATAGTGAATCTTGCTGCAATTGTTGTAGCACAAGGCTGGTTAAGAAATTGAATCTTATTATGATACCCCATCCAAAACCTTGCAAACTTCATTGGCTAAATGAAGATGGGGATATAATAGTAAAGAATCAAGTTAAACTAGCAATTTCCATAGGAAACTTTAAAGATGAAGTTATTTGTGATATAGTTCCTATGGAAGCTTGCCATGTGTTATTGGGAAGACCATGGCAATTTGATAATGACACTACACACCATGGTCTTACCAACACAATAATTGTGCACAAAAATGACAAGAAGTTTGTGCTTCATCCTTTGTCACCTGCTCAAGTGGCCAAAGATCAAGCACAAATGAAGTTCACCAGGGAACAAGAAAAGGAGGAGAAAAGAAAAAGAAAGTCAAAAAAGAGGCATGGGAGAAAGTGTTCCCTCCCACAAGGTCACTCAACATGAAAATCTTTTGAAGAAGAAAACTTTAGAAAGTACTCTTCATGTTGAGCAACCTTCATACCTCCTCTTATGTCAAGGAACACTCACATGCACATCTAGTGAGTCTAAGACTTCTCTTTCTCTTCCTATCCAAAAACTCTTGAAAGAATTTGATGATATATTTCCTAAAGAAGTTCCAAATGGACTTCCACCACTAAAGGGAATAAAGCATTAAATTGATTTTATACATGGGGCAACCTTTCCTAATAGGCCTGCCTATAGGACTATAGAAAAAGAAAGTAAAAAAAGAGGCATGGGAGAAAAGTGTTCCCTCCCACAAGGTCACTCAACATGAAAATCTTTTGAAGAAGAAAACTTTAGAAAGTACTCTTCATGTTGAGCAACCTTCATACCTCCTCTTATGTCAAGGAACACTCACATGCACATCTAGTGAGTCTAAGACTTCTACTCTTTCTCTTCCTATCCAAAAACTCTTGAAAGAATTTGATGATATATTTCCTAAAGAAGTTCCAAATGGACTTCCACCACTAAAGGGAATAGAGCATTAAATTGATTTTATACATGGGGCAACCCTTCCTAATAGGCCTGCCTATAGGACTATAGAAAAAGAAAGTAAAAAAAGAGGCATGGGAGAAAAGTGTTCCCTCCCACAAGGTCACTCAACATGAAAATCTTTTGAAGAAGAAAACTTTAGAAAGTACTCTTCATGTTGAGCAACCTTCATACCTCCTTTTATGTCAAGGAACACTCACATGCACATCTAGTGAGTCTAAGACTTCTACTCTTTCTCTTCCTATCCAAAAACTCTTGAAAGAATTTGATGATATATTTCCTAAAGAAGTTCCAAATGGACTTCCACCACTAAAGGGAATAGAGCATTAAATTGATTTTATACATGGGGCAACCCTTCCTAATAGGCCTGCCTATAGGACTATAGAAAAAGAAAGTAAAAAGAGAGGCATGGGAGAAAAGTGTTCCCTCCCACAAGGTCACTCAACATGAAAATCTTTTGAATTTGAAACTTTAGAAAGTACTCTTCATGTTGAGCAACCTTCATACCTCCTCTTATGTCAAGGAACACTCACATGCACATCTAGTGAGTCTAAGACTTCTACTCTTTCTCTTCCTATCCAAAAACTCTTTAAAGAATTTGATGATATATTTCCTAAAGAAGTTCCAAATGGACTTCCACCACTAAAGGGAATAGAGCATTAAATTGATTGTATACCTGGGGCAACCCTTCCTAATAGGCCTGCCTATAGGACTAATCCCCAAGAAACCAAAGAGATTGAGTCACAAGTCCAAGACTTGTTAGACAAGGGCCGGGTTCAAAAACGTTTAAGCCCATGTGTTGTGCCTGTGTTGTTGGTGCCCAAGAAAGATGGAAAATAGCGCATGTGTTGTGACTGTAGGGCTATCAACAACATCACGATAAAGTACAGACATCCCATCCCTAGGCTTGATGATATGTTAGATGAATTGCATGGGGCTCAATTTTTTTACAAAATAGACCTTAAAAGCGGTTATCACCAAATTAGAATCAAAGAAGGTGATGAGTGGAAAACTGCTTTTAAGACTAAGTTTGGACTGTATGAGTGGCTAGTGATGCCTTTTGGCCTTACTAATGCCCCAAGCACTTTCATGCGACTTATGAACCATGTCTTAAGGGATTACATTGGGAAGTTAGTAGTTGTTTATTTTGATGACATTCTAGTGTATAGTCAAAATTTGCGAAATCATGAAACACATTTGAGAGTTGTTTTAACAATTCTTAGAACCAATCACTTATTTGTAAATCTTGACAAATGCACCTTTTTTGTTGATAGTGTTATCTTCTTAGGATTTGTAGTCAATAAAAATGGGGTCCATCTTGATCCTGAGAAAATAAAGGCCATTCAAGATTGGCCAACCCCAAAAAATGTAGGAGAAGTAAAGAGCTTTCATGGATTGACAAGTTTTTATAGAATATTTGTTCCTAACTTCTCTAGTCTTGCTTCACTCCTCAATGAGTTGGTGAAAAAAGATGTTACATTTCACTGGGGAGAAAAACAACAAAAAGCATTTGAGCTGCTCAAAGAGAAGCTCACTCAAGCACCCATTCTAGCTCTACCCAATTTCTCTAAAACTTTTGAGCTAGAATGTGATGCTTTTGGTCTAGGTATGGGTGTTGTGTTATTACAAGAAGGACATCCCCTTGCATACTTCAGTGAAAAACTTCATGGGGCCACTTGTAATTACCCCACCTATGACAAAGAACTTTATGCTCTTGCGAGGGCTCTTCAAACTTGGGAACATTATCTTGTTTCTAAGGAATTCATCATTCATAGTGATCATGAATCACTAATATACTTGAAGAGCCAACACAAGTTACAAAAGAGGCATGCTAAATGGTTAGAATTCATTGAACAATTCTCTTATGTTATCAAATACAAGAAAGAAAAATCCAATATTGTGGCAGATGCTTTATCATGAAAAAATAATTTCTTGGCCACATTAGGAGCACAAATTCTTGGCCTTGATAACATAACTGAATTGTATGCTCAAGATCCTGATTTCTCCACCATTTATGAGCAATGCCTCAACAAGGCTCAAGGAGGTTTCTATGTGAGAGAAGGATATCTTTTCAAGGAAGGCAAAATTTGTATACCTCAAGGATCACATAGAAAACTCCTTGTCAAAGAAATGCATGAAGGTGGATTAATGGGTCATTTTGGGGTAGAGAAAACTCTTGGTATGTTAAAAGAGAAATTTTTCTGGCCTCACGTGAGGAAAGATGTCCAAAGGCATTATTTTAAGTGTATCACTTGTTTGGAATCAAAATCTAAATCAATGCCTCATGGACTCTATACCCCTTTGCATGTTGCTTCAACTCCTTGGGAAGAAATCAGTATGGATGTTCTCTTAGGACTTCCAAAAACTTCAAGGGGTTTTGATTCTATCTTTGTCGTAGTAGATCGATTTAGTAAAATAGCTCATTTTATACCCTGCCACAAAGTAGATTATGCAAGCAACATTGCTAAACTCTTCTTTAGAGAAGTGGTCAAAATTCATGGATTACCTCGTGTTATCATTTCTGATAGAGATACAAAATTTCGTAGTCACTTTTGGAGGACCTTATGGTGTAGATTAGGGACTAAGCTTTCTTTTTCTACTACTTGTCATCCCCAAACAGATGGTGAAACTGAAGTAGTAAATAGATCTCTATCAACTTTATTGAGAGTAATCCTAAAAGGAAACCACAAATCTTGGGATAAATATCTTCCTCATGTCGAGTTTGCCTATAATAGAGTAGTTCATGGGACTACTAAAATCTCTCCTTTTCAGGTTGTATATGGATTCAACCCTTTGACACCTATGGATTTAATAGCTTTTCCTAATTCATTTGACTTTGTTCATCAAGAAGGGGTATCTAACTCTAAATTTATTAAAGATTTACATCAAAGGGTTAGGAACCAAATACAACAACAAAATATGAGATATGCCAAGATTCATAACAAAGGCAAGAAAGAGATGATCTTCAATGAAGGAGATTTAGTTTGACTTCATCTTAGAAAAGAAAGATTTCCAAATCAAAGAAAATCCAAACTTAATCCCCAAGGAGATGGTCCTTTTAAAATTCTTAGGAGGATCAATAATAATGCTTATCAGTTAGATTTTCCTCTAGAATATGGAGTTCATCCTACATTCAATGTATCTGACCTTATTCCTTTTTCAAGGCATTTAACTGATGACGAAGATACTTTGGATTTGAGGACAAATCCTTTCCAAGGGGAAGGAGATGATATGCGGGGACCAAGCACCAAGATACATCAAGGCTCCATTACTCGAGGAATGATTAAAAAGCTCCAACAAGACCTTGAAGATCACTCTCCCAAATGTAAAATAATCTTCACATGCTTTGAGTGGAAACCAAGAGACCAACCAAATGACCCAGAATGGACCAAGCCAGCACAAGGAGAAGGATAGCCAAAATTCAAAGAAGAAAAGAAATAAAGGTTGGTGCTCAGTGCCACCATTACGAGCTCCATGCCAGCTGATGCATTCCATGCCTTTACCACATATTTGAGTGTTAATTCCAGAAGAGCTTCACATGTCTCACACCTCTGCCATGTGTTTACAGATTTGTAGTGTTCATTTCATCTGCACCGTTCAAAGCTTGGAGAATCAACTATAAATTCTCCTAGCTCAGATTATAGAAACACTTTTGTTGAATTTGAGAATTGAGTAGCTGATGCATTTCTAGCTATTTCTCATGCCGAAAGTTACCTCCCTGTGCTTCCCTCAATTCCCCTCTGGCTTCTTTCCTTTGATGGAGAGTCGTTTGAGCTAGATTCACTCTTCCAATCTGCACCTCATGCATGCTCTTCTTCATATTCTTCTGCTGCCGCAGATCTCAGTTCATAGTCTTCATGTTTCCAACTGTTAGCACCTCTGAGTGGAGCGTATCAAGTTGTGGCTGGCGTCGCTATCAATCAGCACCAGCACTTTTCTCCCATTCATCCACCCTTGTAGCTTCATAGTTCCAGGTTGGGTGAGGCCCCTTGTTGAGAAGTATGATAGCTCCATCGGTTTCTGCACCTCTTCTCCCGTGTTCTCCCCCTCATCTTCCTCCTTGTCTTCAGCCAGAATGGTTACCTTCATGCTCCTCTCTGGACAGCGGTGGCCCAAGTTCCCCCTACTCATTCTCTCTTGGCCACACTTGGATTTTCTACAATGCTCTACTTGTTCTGCTCCCCTTGAAAGGTTTTGATCTTGCCATCATTCTCGTCCCTCCTTGATATCTGCTCCATCCTCCATTGCTTCTGTTGACTGACCTACCATTCGATCTTGGATTCTTGCTGACTTCTTTTACATCCCTCGCTACCTCCATCGTTGAGAGCAAGTCTTTGGGATTGTGTGGTATGATTTGGCTATGTATATCCCCTTGTAGTCCACCAACGAAATAACCCATTAACTGTGCATCCGTCACCCCTCTCGTCTGGGCTACTAGAATCTCAAAATCCTGGATGTATTCCTCCATAGTGCCCCTCTATTGCAGGGAACTAGCTTTTTGAAAACGGTCCCTTTCTCCTTCCACCAAACCTCTGCACCAACGCGTCTTGAAAATCCTCCCACGAAGGGTTTGTCACCTTAGTTTTCCAGAACCTGAACCAGTAGTTGGCGCTGCCCTCCATGCAGATGAAAGACAATCAAAGTTTCTCCTTTTCCGCTACCCTCTGAATCTCAAAATATTTCTCTGCCCTAGCAATCCACTGATAACGGTTCAAAAACCGTTATTTTGAAATCATGCAAATTGCTTTAGTTAGGATAAAAGAGAGTCAAATGTGGTTTTAGAGATATTATGCTTGGTTTTCCTTGTTTCGACAGGGTTAGACAAAAATTGAATGATGGAGAGTGAAGTAGGAAGGAGTTGGACTCAAGAAAGCATGAAAACAGGTGCAAAGGAAGAATCACAGCCACAGCTCAGTGCCAGTTTCAGCGCTGAGCGCCAGCTTTGTGTAGATAGCCATTGTTTGACACTTAAGCGCCAACGCTGAGGGGAAAAGATGTAGCCGTGCCTGCCGCTGAGTGCTAGATCCAGCGTTGAGCGTTGGCCTTCTCAGAAACAACACTGTTTAACGCCTTGGAGTGAATGTTGAGCGTCCACTTGAGTGCCGCACCTACTGTTGAGCGGTGAACCCAGTGCTGAGCGCTATACTTATGGGCCTGGGCCAAAATTCTGTTATTTTTCTGAGTTATAAATATATCCCAGACGAACTTTAGGGTTATCTTTTGGCAGAGAAAGACGACAAAACACTCTTTCCACACCTTGGAGGTGGATTTTGGATGCGAAAGCTCCGATATTTCAATTCTAGGGTTATTTCTTTCATTCTTTCCATTCAATTCATCTAGATTCACCATAATAATGGTGAACTAAATCCTTTGTTGTTGGGGAACAATGTAATTCTATTGAAACTCTCTTATATCGAAGTTCTTATTTTATTCATATACTTTTGTTATCAATAGTTTGGGTTTTCTTCTCTATACTTTATGCTTGCATTGTTTAACTCATTCAATGCCATGATCATTGATTTTGTCGATATGGACACATACGGGGAAATCTAGACATGAGGAGAATTCTCTTGATTATGAAATATTACCTAGACATAGGAATAGGACGGTCAATTGCTTTAAGCTTCTGTACACTAATGCATGACTAATTATTAGGGAGACTAGACATAGTAAACTAGTAATTGGGAGTAGGCTCTCTTCGCCGAGACATTGGGTTTAGAGTAATTTAGAAAGTTGCATGAACATTGATAATAAAGTTGAATTTAATAAGAATAGTAGATATAGGAGAGTGGATTAGGATGAAACCATAAACCCCAACAATACCATTCATTCATATCTGTATCTGTCAATTGATCAAGCTTTTGCATTTGCATGTTTATTTTAGTCTTTGCATTATAAACCCTAAATTCAATCTTTGTTCAAGTCTTATGAAATCAATTCACATGAACGTTTAGGCCTAAGAGTCCCTTGGGAAATGATATTCGGACTTACTGTCCATTATTACTTGATACGATCTGGTATACTTGCCAGAGTGTTAACATCCACCCCATAGGATCAAGCCCTAGGTAATTCTAACCTTTTTACCCAATTAGGCTGGGCGTCTCCTCGGTCTTCCTCCAATTCGTTCTTAGAGCTCTCCCTTATCCTTCTTCGATTTTCATTAACCGAGCCCTGGCTTGCCTTCGAGTTCCATTCCAGTGTTTGCGCTAACCCTTCTACCACCCACGTCAATTCTTTCAGGTCTTGGCGAATGCCCATCGTGTCGACCTTCAACTCCTCTCCCATATTCTCCATCGCACTCATCCTCCCTTCGATTCTATTCTCTAAAGTGTGTAGCTTGCCCTCCATCTTACTCCGCCTTCAATTGGATCCGGCAGGTCGGACTAATTTGATAGATTCTTGGGTCAAGAAAGACCAAGAACTATCAATTCACTCAAGATAAACTCACACTCAACACAGAGAAAGAAGAAAAGAATTATGTATATTGCTTCTGTATGAAACGTAAAACACTATACAAGCCTTCCAAGGGATAATTCACTCCTCCACAGGATATGAAATGTCTTGCCTATACAATGAAAACAATCTCTAACCCTTGTATCTCATTTCCACGCCCCTTCCTAACTGGTAAAACAGTCAACCTCTAACTCACTTCCCCCTCTGTTAATACCGTTCGGCTTTAATTGTTAATACCGTTTGGCTACTGTTCGGCCTTTAACGGTTAATACCATTCGGCTACTTTTCGGCCTTTAACGGTTAATATTGTTCGGCCTCACTTCTCTTCTACCTTTCTTCTCCTCTCATACATTCGTAGTATCCTACCACCGGTGCATCCCTGATGTTCTAGTAACTTTCATGAAACATCAAACGCATGTTTAAGGGATGAGATGATAACGACATAATTAAAAACACGAATGAATTGGTGGCCGAGAATTACATGAAAAAGGGTTGCTAGAAATGCCTTCATATAACAGAAAATCATGACTCGGATGACAAGGATATCAGATATAAATTGTTAGGGTCCCCCTAAAATTAAACAAAGGCTGGAAGAATATATAGGTCATATTTACATAAACTTCTCTATATGTAAGTAATTGTAAAATGCAAATAAGTGCAGATATACTTACAGTCCTCGTGAAGATATGCAAGGCCCTTAGCAGCGCCTATTGCAATCTTTAGCCTTTTGACCCAATCCAACACTGGCATTCCACTTCCTTAATAATACACATAATGAGAATCAAATGAAACACAGATAAAACATGAAGTCCATTATACTTTTGAACGAAAAATCAAGGGAAACTCACGTTACCATGCAAGTGATGATGGAGTGTTCCATTAGGAACATATTGATAGATAAGAATTCTTTGCTGTTCAGACACGCAATAACCAACTAATGACACCAAATATCGATGATGTACTCGGCTAATGATATCCACTTCAGCCTTGAATTCCCTTTCTCCCTGCCCACTGCCAGCCCTAAGCTGCTTTACTGCAACTATTTTTCCATCTGGCAGGCAACCTTTGTAAACACATCCAAAGCCTCCTTCCCCTATAACATTTTTACTAGAAAATGCGTTTGTTATATCCATAACCATGTCATAGGTGAAAATCATGGGACCATTTGTGGGCTGAGCCGAGTCTAAAGAAGATCCAAAATGCTTAACTTTCGCATTCCCATTTGAATAGTTGTTTGCAAGGGAAGGCTGCTGTACATAGTAATGCCCATTAGCACCTGATGGCCAACACAATCAGCATCAAATGTAGCAAGGCAGTGAATAAGTAAAGAGGAATGTTGATTAGTATGAAAGCTTTTAGTTAAACAAAAGCAAGTGGAAGATATCATGTTTTTGTTGATATTATGTTTTAGTTATCCGCCGGAAGAATTATTTAGCATTTCACAATTCATCACCACAGTCAATATCTATGTGACAAATTTTAAAATTACAAATTAATAACACTTTATCACCCATAAAGATTATGGTATATTTTCTTTCAGGACATCAGATAATCTTCCCTTGAAAAGAAACTTGACTGGTCTATAAAATCTTGTTGAAATTCCATTGTTGTTATATTATAAAAAAAACACTGCATTTTATCTCCATTAATGAAATTCAACGGTAGTTAAGATAAAAAGTGACAACTTTTTTATGAAAGAACGGCAGCAACAACACCTGTTAAATGAATCCAAGTTTTTTTTATCCTCACTACAAATATTTTACCTGATTTGACTTGAATATCAAGGGGTGGCATGTAGGGTGCACCGTTAGAATCATCACTTGATTTCTTCCTCTTAAACGCGAAAGCAATAGCTACAGCTATAGCAACCAAGGCAACAGCTAAAAGTCCGGCTACTGTATAGGCAACATATTTTTCTGAATTATCACCGGAAGAGGGGGCGAGAGAAGAAACCGTTGAGTTTGCTTCGGAATTAACGTCAGGGTTGATCGGGGGGCTTGATCCTGTTGAATTTGAATTCCTAGAAGTTCCCCCTTTTGAATCATTCATGGCTTTAGTTTGCCAAGAAAGGGGAGGTGGAGCATGGAACTGTGTTGATGGTGGTGGCGGGGAAGAATTGTCATTTTGCTCTGGCAGTCGATTTGATGGCGGTGACCAAGGTGGCAACAGGGAAGCTGGGAGAAACGGGGGAGGCGGGGAAGGTTGGGGCGAAGGGGGTGGCAGGGAACGCGGACGCGGAGGTGGTGGGGGTGACTGGTGGCGCGAAGAGGGTGGTGGGGAATGTGGGAGCGAACTTGGTGGTGGTGAAGATGGCAATGGCGAGGGTGGTGGAGGCGATGCTAACAAATGAAGGGGCGGAGATGGACTTGAATCTTTAGATGACTGAGGTTGTGATGATGGATTTGAATCTTCAGATGACGGTCGTGGTTGTGATGGACTTGAATCTTTAGATGACGGTGATGGTGGTGATGGACTTAAACCTTTAGATGACGGCGAAGGCGATGGAGATGGGGATGAAGTTTTGGACGGAGGTGGCGGAGACGGTGGTGACTTAGACGGATGACTCTCTGGAGAATCCAAATCCGGAGAATCTGAATTCGGAGAATCTTTCGAATCCGGAGAATCTGAGTCTGAAGAATCTGAATCCGGAGAATCTGAGCCTGGAGAATCTGAATTCGGAGAATCTGGAGAATCCGGAGAATCTTTCGAATCCGGAGAATCTGAACCCGGAGAATCTTTCGAACCCGGAGAATCTTTCGAATCCGGAGAATCTGAATCAGGAGAAACTGAATCAGAATCAGAAGACTTTCTTGACGGAGCTGAATCCTTGTCTTGATTCTTTTGTTTCGTTTTATCTTTCTTAGGTGATGGAGAAGAAGAACCATTGTTCACGTCGGTTTGTTCTGTACTCATCTTAATATCTATCTATCTATCTATCTCTATATATATATATATATACAATATTTGCGTGTATTCTCAGAATGGCAAGAGAATTGAAACCCCTTGTCCTCCCTTCTTTGCAGAAAAACGGAGGTAAAGTGAACGGAATCGAAACAGGTTCTGGAAAACCAAAATTTGAGAATACAAAAAGGAAAGAAGAACATGGATTGTGCTATGCTCCAGCATTGAATGGTAAACCTGGATTCGTCGAACTGCGCAAGTTCTGCGAAGAATTGCCAGCTCGATGGAACGCATTGAGATGGATGAGAGAGAGGAAAAGATGATGGCCATTAGAAAATCATCCATTGTGAGCCCTACTATCTCTCTGTTGCATGGTTTTTTAGGAAAAGAGACACGTAGGTTGTGTTTTTCGTATTTACATAGATTCTTGTTTTATTTCATCGGGTTTGTTTGGTTGCTTCCATGTGTTCTTCATCTCCCTGAATCTCGGGTTACCGCGCAATTTTAAATGAGTTCATTCACATATCTCTTGTTTGACACCAGTCCATTAGCTTTCAAGAAATGGGTTCGCACCATAATAAACAATTTTTGTTTTCAATTGGAGAAAATTAGTAATAAAATCTATAAAATTTTATTTTATAAAATTTGACTATAAAATTTATTTGAATAATTTTTCGATAAATCATAAATATAATTATCGATAAATATTTTTTTAATAATTTATCATCATAATTATTCAAGGTCAAAGTCATAAATAATATTTGTTGGTTAATTATAATTTTTATTTTTGATAAATAAATTTGTCCATAAATTTATTGTAACATCTCATTAATAGTATAAATTTATTAAAATAAAATGTTACATATAATAATTTAAAAAGAATTAGAGGTTACTAGAGGAGATCCAACCCTTGACTTTCAAAAAAACTATCTATCTTGTTGTTTCTCTCTCGATTAAACACTGAATCAACTAAAAAGATGTCCATTTCCTAAGTTCACACACTAATTAAGGTAATAATTGCAAAAGAGAAAACAACATAGAGATAGGCAAACACAAAAGTAAGAATTAGTTAGATACAAGACATATATAACATTTATAACATAGCATACATGAATCATATATATAACATACATCAACACATACATCTTAACATGCAAGGAACTAGATTGACTATCCGAATTTAGAATGAATGTGGAGCTATGACGAGTTGTGCACTTGTTGTGGTATCTACTGCTTTGCAAAGTCATTGCCAACGAGTTTCACCCTACCACACTCACAAGGTTACTCTGTTTCACGCCTTGGATCATACTAAAAGCATCTAAGACTAAGACCTCGTGTTACTCTCACCACATGTGTCATCTTTCTACTTGAGAATGAAAGACCATTAGAATGTCAAGATAACCCCCAAGACTGAGCTTCCCACATTCATATTAATAATACTTGAAACCCAAAACAAAGAAGTTCCACCTTGGAACTCACCTTCACAACATTGAAACCATTGATAACACTTCACATTCACATAGTATACTAATACATGAAACCACTGATCATACATTAACAAACAAGAAGCAACCTTACAAGTCATCAAAAATCACATGAAACCATTCCATATACATTAATACATAAGAAACAGTCCAAGAAGAACCATTAACCAACACAAAAACTCCTTTAAACTCATACTTACAGTAGTAGCGCTCAGCTCCAAAAACTAGCACTTAACGCTACAACCACTGGAATCTTGGCGCTCAGCCCCAGCGACACTGGAAGTGGCGCTCAAGCACCATGACAGAGGTGCTCAAAGCCATATCAAAACTTGAAACTTTATTTCTATGACCTTGGGCACTTTCTACACCACTTCAACTAATCCCTAGGACCCTCTTGACATTGAGAAACCTCAAAAAACACTACTCTGACTCAAAATGACCACTTCAAACCAAAATCACTCCTTTAAGTTACTCAAACTCATTTCTACTTCTTCTAACAGTAATACCAACAAACTAACAAGATGAATAAGTCTTAATACACTAACACCTCACAACACCTCAATTTATTCACAACCTTTCTATTTTAAGTTTTCACTAGTCAAACATCAAAATTGAAGTAAAATGTGCCCTAAGAACTTACCCTATTATGAAATTAATACTTCCACACCAAATTTCATCCATTGAAATACCTAGACGAGTCATAATTGGTCTAACAACATACTCTCAACTTCCCAAAACAAGTCACACAATTATCAGAGCGGCTGCAGCGGAATGATTACCATGGAACAATAAACCAAGAGGCAAGCGGGTGAATTAGTTCTTAATTCAAACGTGTGCCTTTTAAAATTTATTCTCGATTTAACTTACTTAGCAAATAATAAATATAAATGAAAGAGTAAGGTAGAGAGAAATTTACATAGATGAATTTTATACTGGTTCAGATATTACCAATCATATGTCCAGTTGTTAATCTAAAACCAGATAAACTTTCCAGTAGCACAAAACAGTTACAAATTATAATCCCAAAGAAACAATTTGTAAGAGTTTAGAAACCACCTCTCTGGATACTACAAGAGATGAACCCGCACCTCCTTTGAATCTTCACAAAGGATGAATCACTTCCTCCGAATACTTCACGAAAGATGAATCTATTCCAATCACTTCCTTAGTTGCAGCAAGGATAACTAGTTATTCCTCTGTCACCGTATTAGCAATTTACCAGCTCCACAGACAAGAGTTAGTTGAGTAAGAGCACAAATTCTCAAAAAGTTTTGAGTATTTTAGCACAAGGGAAGAATTATTGTTGATAGAAAATGAGAGTCTATTATAGACTCAAGCAAATACTCTTCCGTTCTTTGTTTCCAACCATTTAACGCTTTTAATTGATTAATATTACTGTTAATCGATTAAAACGAGTACAACAACTAGTTTTAATGGCTAGAAAACTCCAACAGTCACCTTTAATCGATTATTTCTAGCATTAGTCGATTAACTAATCAATTAAAATATGTTTTAGTTGATTATTATAGTGGTTGTTTGAGTTTTCAACACTTGCTCTGTTTTAATCGGTTAATACTAGGTTTAATCGACCAAAACAATGCGATTTTGATTCTGAAAAGCAATTAACAATATGGAAGTACATGGAATAATAGCCTACTGAAAATCTAAGTCATAAACATCAAACTACAATTATTACAAAAGCTTACAAGTCTTCAAAGGATCTTCTTGAATCTTGATATCTCTTGACTTGAATTGGACATCATCAAAACTTCATCTTTATCATTTTGCTAACATTCTCCTCTTTTTTGATGATGATCAAAACTCTTTTGATTTAAAGCTTTTTAGTAATATGAATAAAAACACAACTTATGGAATAAAAGAGCATTAGAAAAATCATAAGCTTTAAAATATTTTCTCCCCATTTTTTATCATAATTAAAAAGTTTTGTTAATATATACTCCCCTTAATAAAAATCATGTATGCATAGGATTAAAACAAACATAAGTCGTTTTATTTAATTTCAATAAACATCTCAACATTCAAAGCATACAAGAGAATTTAAAATTCATTGCTATGCTCAAAATGTCTCTCTAAACCAAAGATCCTCTCATCAAGGTTCTTGAGATGAGTACAAATTTCCTCATGACGAGTGTTTTGAATAGACATCATCTCATTTTGTAACCTTGCCATCTCAGTCATTTGTCTAGATAAACTTTCTAGACTAAACTCTTTCTGCACATGAGATGGTCTCGCAGCATGAGTTGGGTTAGGCATGTGAATATCTTTGTCATCTTTACCAGCTTGAGCACTAACATCATTAGAGTGAATATATAAATTCCCTTGCTTTATGAAACCCATTTGCCTTAGGGAATTATCTCCAATTTTGTGACTAGGAAGTACACGCTTAGCACGTTCTTTTAAGACATTAACACCTTTATATTCGCATATGCGGATAGGGGAGCGGTGCAAAAATCCAATCTTTTTGCTTTGTACATTATGCTTTGTAAAAGGTGAAGTCAATTAATAAGAATACTTTGTAGTATCCCATATATGATCATAAGATCAGTTTTAGAGCATTGGGCATGATTGGACCCTCTAGGGCATAAGAGCCACACAAGAAGATAGTGTAGAAGTCATTCTTCCATCTTCAGGCCACCAACAAGAAAGATATGATGATTATGGTGTTGTTGGGGATTCTTAAAAGATGACTGGTACACCAAGATTTTGTTGAACTAGGCAAAATCACTCAGAATAATCTGAGAATTTACCAAAATAGGAATCTTAGCAACATTTGCCCAAACATCATTGTCAAGGAAAATATCAACCCCTTTGACCTTTGTGTGGAAAACACCATCATGAACTTTGAGGTTGTAGTAGAAAACCCGAACAAGATCGGGATAGTAGCTCCCTCAAAGTTCCATCAAGTATTGTACCCTTTGTTCAACAAGGAGATGAGGAAAGTTGAATCCATAAGATGTGAACCAATGGAGATCAATAAAGTTTTGTTTGAGAATTTTCTTCTCCTTCCAAAATTGTAAGAATTCCTGTTGTTTTTGTGCATCATAAATCCACCCTTCAAGATTAGTGTCACGTTGCGGAGGGTTGCTTTCAGATGCCATGCTTCTTCTTCTCCTCCTGGATGATTTAGCCATTTGTGAAGGGAATAAAGATTGTGTTAAGACTCCGACAAGTGTAAGTATTATAAATGGTAAGACCGAGTATCGTTTTCCCTAGAGACTCATTGGCCTAGACTGCCATGTGATTTATTGATTATTTAAGACTTGAGAAACGAAAATTTGATGTTTAGAATTCAAAACAAAAAATAAACATGCATGCAAAGGTTGATTAATTGACCAAAGAATATACGCAGGTGAATTATATGGATGAATTGTGTTGTTGGGGTTTACGACTTATCATAATCCACTCTCATGTATTTACGAATTCTACTCCTTCATTAATGTTAATCCCACTTTCTAATTTACCCTAAACTCGATGTCTCAGTGAAGAGAGTATACTCCTAATTACTAGTTTACAATGTCTTGTCGCCCTAGCAATTGGTCATGCATTACATTCGTACAGAAGCTTAAAGGCAATCGGTCCTCCTATCCTTATGTCTAGGTAATATTGCTCCCGAGAGAATTCCCCCATGTCTAGATTTCCCCGTATATGTCCATATCAACAAAATCAAAGATCATGCTATTGAATGAGTTAAACAAAGCATGGATAGAGAATAGAGGAAAAACACTAACAATTAATGAAATAAAGCATATAGATTAGCAAAGCAATTCAATACATGAGAGTTTCAAAAGATTACATCGTTTTCTCAACAACAGTGGAGGTTTAGTTCACCATGGACATGGTGAAACTATATGAAAATAACGAAAAGAATGAAAGATAAAACCCTAGAATTTGTAGATTGGAGCTTCCGCATCCAAAATCCGATTCCAAGGGGTGAAAAGTGTGTTTCTGTGCCTCTTTCTGTCAAAAGATACCCTCTTTAGGTCGTGCAAATCAATATATAGTTCATAAAAATTAGCAGAATTTAGCCCAGGCCCAAGAGACTAGCACTCAACCCTAGATTACCGCTCAGTGGTAGGCGCAATACTCATAGATGTCGCTCAGCGTAGAGGCCAAGGTGTTGTCCAGTGGATTCATCCTCAAGACCATCGCTCAACGATGAAATTGGCTCTGAGCGGTGGATGCAGTACTTCATTTTCCCCTCAACATTGGCGCTAAGGCGTTGGCCAAAGAACTCCTCCACTAGGCTGGCGCTCAGCGGTGGAATAGCGCTCAGCGGTGCCTGCGATTCTTCTTTTAAGCACTTTTCCTTCTTCTCTTGAGTCCAACTCCTTACTACTTCAGCTTCCTTCATTCAACTCATGTTAATTCCTGTCAAAACAAGGAAAAAAAAGCATAATACCAAGAAAACCACCTTTGACTGTCTTATTCTCTAACTTAAGCAAAATGCATGATTTCTAACTAGTTTCTAAGTCATAAAGGTTGTGTTTAGTGTCAAATTTAAGTATAAAAATAACGATTTTTCAACCGTTATCAGATTGCAGCAAATTTTAGATGATGAAAAGGAAAGAAGGCAAGCACAAAAGAGTTTGGAAGGTCTAAGTAAGGTAAGGAAGCACAATTGGGGTATAAATAAGGTAAGTAGGGCTTTCAAACGGTCAAAAAATCCAAAATATAGCTGTTATGGGATGTTGCCAACGGCTAGAAATTAAAAAAGAAAATGAATTGGAGCGTATTTAATCAATTAAAATGGCAATTAATCAATTAATTAATCCATTAAAACTTGGACTAATCGATTAATCCAAAAGCAACAGTGCAGCTCATTAGGGGTTACGCTTTTAATGGATTAACAAGTTGATTAAAATGCTAAAATTCGAAAAAGACGAAAATAAGCGTGAAAAACAAATTTTAAGAGATTTCTAATATACCCAAGTCCCTTCTAAGCTCAAAAAATATATCCTTAGGCAATGCTTTGGTAAAAATATCAGCTAATTGGTGTTTTGAGTCAATATACTCTATCTTAAGCTCTTTTCTACACATGATCTCTAAGGAAATGGTGCCTAATCTCTATATGCTTGGTTCTAGAGTGAATTATGGATTCCATGTAAGATTTATTGCACTTGTATTATCACACTTAAGTGGTATATGATCTAAGTGAATATCATAATCTTCTAATTGTTGTTTCATCCATAAGATTTATGCACAACAATTTCCAGCAACAATATACTCGACCTTAGTGGTTGATAAGGCTACACAGGCTTGTTTTTTAGAGTGCCAGGAAACTAAGGAACTACCTAGAAGATGACATGTTTCACTAGTGTTTTTTCTATCTATCTTACAACCTCCATAATCTGCATCTGAAAAACCTACAAGACTCGGTTTAGCTCCTAAAGGATACCATAAACCAAAGGATGTTGTTCCCTTAAGATATTTCAATATACACTTGGTTGCATTAAGGTGAGATTTTCTAGGACTAGATTGATACCTAGCACACACATAAACACTTTGCATAATATTCGGTGTACTAGCAGTAAGATATAATAAAGAACCAATTATACCTCTGTGTTTATTTTGATTTACCTCTTTACCTGTCTCATCTTTATCTAAATAACATGAGGTTCCCATGGGAGTAGATGTTTCTTTAGCGTTGCCAATTTCAAACTTTTTAAGAATTTCTCTGCAATATTTAGTTTGAGAAATCAACGTACCTTCCTCCATTTGCTTAATTTGAAGACTGAGGAAGCATGTTAGTTCTCTCATCATTGACATCTCAAATTCACCCTGCATAGTCATAGAAAAATTCTCACAAAGAGATTTATTAGATGAACCAAATATGATATCATCAATGTATACTTGAATATTTAGAAAATGTTTTCCAACTCTTTTAATAAATAATGTTGAATAAACTTTTCATCCATTAAAATCATTTTCTAAAAAGAAAATTGTTAAGCCTTTTATACCAAGATCTAGGTGCTTGTTTTAAACCATACAGTGCTTTCTTCAATTTATAGATGTGATTAGGATATTTAAAATCTTCAAAACCTGGTGGTTGTTCAACATACACATCTTCTTTAATAAAAGCATTTAGAAAAGCACTTTTAACATCCATTTGATATAATTTAAATTTCATTATAGATGCGTAACCAAGAAGTAGGCATATTGTCTTTAACCTCGCAACTAGAGCACATGTCTCATCATAATCTATACCTTCTTCTTGACTGTATCCTTGTGCTACAAGCCTAGCTTTATTCTTGGTGATCTTTCCATCTTTATCCAGTTAGTTTCTAAACACCCATTTCGTTCCAATTACGTGATTAGTGGCCTTCCTAGGAATCAATTCCCAAACTTGATTTCTTTCACACTAGTTGAATTCTTCTTGTTTTGTTGAGCTTCCTTAATATTTTTCGGTTCTATCTGTGAAAGAAAAGAAACATTCATGCAATAGTTAACTATATTTCTTCTAGGGTTTACCCCTTTAGATATGTCTCCGAAAATGTTGTCCAATGATAATCCTTTAAGTTGTTGCCACATTTTGTTTAGATCTTCATCTTGAGGATTGTTAGCGGAATGGCAAGTGTACCATATCGTATCAAGTAATAAAAATGGTATAACCCATTATAGTTCTTCCCATGAGACTCGAAAGGCTTTATCATTCGCGTGAACCAAAATCGTAAGACTTGCGGAGAAAAATTCAATAATTGTGGTGGATGCAATGATAGAAAATAAACATGCAATGTGTGATTCAACTGACAAGATTTAGGCAATGGATGAATGGAGTTGTTGGGGGTTTACAATTTCATTTAATCCGCTCTCTCTTATTTACTCCTCTTGTTTAAATGGCATTATTATCTAATTGCATGCAAACTTTCTTGGCCTCCCCTTAACCCGATCCCCCGGTGAAAAGGGCCTATTACTAATTACCGGCTTGCTATCCCTAGCCTCCCCTAGCAACTAGCAACACATTACAAACAGAAGCAAATACAATTGGTCGTCCTACTCCCCTATCCCTAGGTGGTATTGCTTAACCAAGGAAATTCTCACCATTTCGTGTCATTACTATATGTCCCCGTATCAATAAAGGCAAACATCAATTACCGAATGAGTTAAACGATAAAGGCATTAAGCATAGTATGAGAATCAAAAAATTGATAATAAACACATATGAAAATCATATAATTCAAACAAGAGTTTCAATAAAAGAGAATATCAAAAGATTACATTGTTCCCCCAACAACAAAAAAGGTTTAGTTCACCATAGTCATGGTGAACCAAGATGAAAATAATGGAAGATATGGAAGACAAACCCTAGAAAAGATGAAAAGGAGCTTAAGCATCCAAGAGATCTTCTCCAAAGAGCCAAAAGTAGGTCTGGCCGCCCTCCTCTGTCAAAAGAATGAGTTGGAATTCGTAACAGGGCTATTTATAGGTGAGGAGTGCAATAGAAAAATAGGCCCAAGCCCAACTGGCCACCGCCCGATGTCACACTTTGCCGCCCGGCGGTGTACCCTAAATCGTGCCACCGCCCGGCGGTAGGGGTCTACCGCCCGGTGGTTTCCCTTGGGCCGCAAAACCGCCCGGTGTCAGGGGTCTGCCGCCCGGCGCCCACTGTTGGTCTCTTCTCCTCCTGTTTGACCGCCCGACGCCAGGGGTCTACCGCCGGGCGGTATCTAGACTCTTTTTTTCTTTGATTTTCTTGCTTTTTCTTGAGTCTATGACCTCCATCTTCATTCTCAATCTTCACTTCTATCAAATTTGCTGCAAAACAATGTAATACAAAAATAATATCGCTAAAAACAGCTTTTGACTCTCGACTGACTCATTTATTGAGTTTTGTTTTATTTCAAGCTCATTCTAAGCAGTAAAGGGAGTAATTTGGTCTAAAATAGCACATGAAAATAACGGTTTTTCAACCGTTATCAAGGATTGTCATCATTCTTTGCTTCATTTGTTGTCTTCGGCAAGTCTTCATCATTACATGCATCTGATTCATCTGACTCAAGAGGTTTTGCCTCAAAGTCCACAATTTCATCAAAGACAAAATGCACAGATTCTACTATTACAAAAATATTTCGATTAAATACTCTATTAACTTTACTCGTTAGAGAATAACCAAGAAAAATACCTTCATCAGCTTTGGAATCAAATTTTCCTAAATTTTGTTTTCCATTATTTAAGATAAAACATTTGCATCCAAAAATTCTCAAATGTGAAACATTTGGTTTTCTACTGTTAAAAATTTCATAAGGAGTACGTTTGAAAATTGGCCTAATAAGCATTCTATTCAATACATAACATGCAGTACTCACATCATCAACCCAAAATTGTTTAGGAACATTATATTCATTTAACATAGTTCTAGCAAGTTCCTCTAAGGATCTATTCTTTCTTTTTACAACTCCTTTTTGTTGCGGAGTTCTAGGTGTAGAAAAATTATGAGAAATGTCATGTTCTTCACAAAAATTTTCAAAAGGTTCACTTTGAAATTTTCCTCCATGGTCACTTCTAATACCTTTTATTTTCAAATCCTTTTAATTTTGAACTAAATTTGTAAACATTTTAAATTCTTTGAAAGCTTCATTTTTAATTGTTAGAAAGAAAGTCCAAGTATATCTTGAATAATCATCAACAATAACTAAATCATAATATTTACCACCAAAATTTTTTATCCTAGAAGGACCAAATAAATCCATGTGCAATAGTTTTAAGGGTTTTAAAATAGAAACAATATTTTTCGAATGAAAGGATGATTTCACTTGTTTACCCATGCATCACACAATATATCTTTCACAAATTTTAGTTTTGGTAAACCAATTACTAAGTCTCTAGAAATGAGTTTATTCAATTGTTGCAAATGAATATGAGCAACTCTCTTTTGCCACAACCATGGATTTTCTTTTTCTACAACTAAACATGAAATATTCCTATTTGATATTGTTTCGGTCGAATGGGGTCTGAGGTCAACATTTCTCCAAGATGCTCCTTCTTCTTTTCTTTGATGCAAACCACACACTACACTCCTCGTAGCGCTACTCTTCTCTGACCGGCTAATTTCTGTCACCCAGCGGGGGTGGACCTGTAGAAAACACTCTGACCCTCAAGTCAGATACGTGTCTTAAGGTCTTAATGTGATTCTGGAGTTAGATGATCTTACCTGATCATTCACCTTGTGTTTATAGGCTTTGCAATTGTCCAACCCATTAAATGTCGTTTAATACAGTATATTTTATGCCCCATGATTTGCTAATTACATTATGTCCAATGTAATTTGACTCATATTCCTCGTCAATCAACCATAAATGCAATACATATGCTACAATAATTACTCACCTTAATTGCCCATTAATGCTATTGAATACTTACCAGTGGTGTCCTCCCGCAGACCGTGCTGGTCGGTCGTCCCTCCATATAGTACATAAGCCCCCCAAGCCCGAGCGACTGGAAAGAGTCCCAAAGGGTTTGAAAATGCCTAGTCTCCAAAAACGACGCAAAAGAAGGTTAAGCATGGTTGTCTTGAGTTCGTCAAAGGGCACTCAGTCGCTTGAAGAATTTAGTGAGCTTGTCACTCGGGGGCGCATGGCCGCTCGGGAGAGTTGAGAGTGAGCTTGTCACTCGGGGACGCATGGTCGTTCAGGAGAGATCAGAGTGAGCTTGTCACTTGGGGACGCATGGTCACTCGGGAGAGTTGAGAGTGAATCACTAGAAGACACAAGTGAGCAGGTCACTTGGTCGCCTAAGGCTGCTAGTGAGCAAGTCACTAGGAGACCATGGAGTATCTTCGTATGGTCGCCAACCGCGGAGCGCCGTTTTTGAGTGCTGAGCGCTGGAGACGCGGGCTTGGACCTGTTTTCTGCTATTTTTATGATCTATTTGGGCTTGGACTTGTTTTCTGTTATTTTTATGCCCTATTTCAAGGCCAGAACATCTTAGGGTTGTATTCTTTTGGCAAGCAGAGACATCCAGAGCACTTCTACACTCCTTGCAGACGATTTCTTGGATGCTTAGGCTCTAATTTATCCAATCTAGGGTTTATTCTTTAGTCTTTTCCATTAATTCCATCTAGTTTCACCATGTCTATGGTGAACTAAACCCTTTGTTGTTGGGGAACAATGTAATCCTTTGAAACTCTCTTATATTGAAATTCTTATTTTATTCATATGTTTCAAATGCTTATATTATCAATTGTTGGGTTTCTTATCTATGCTTAATGCTTTTATCATTTAACTCATTCGGTAAAAGATATTTGCCTTTGTTGATTGATAACGGATTAAAATACCGTTATTTACCATATGATTTTGACACTAAAAGCACCCTTTTTGACTTAGAAACTTGCTTGACCTCATAGGTCTTAATTAAATTGTGTGAATAAGAAAGTTGAGGTTGCTTTTGACTGTTTTCTAACAAATTTCCCTTGTTTCAACAGAGATTAAGGTAATAAAGGAAGAAGAGGTAAAAAGCCATGAAGATGGAGCTCAAAAGGGGTCAAAAAGACACCAAGAAGGGGGAAAACCCGAAGCCCAGGCGAGCACCAGGCGACATAAGCAAAAAATTTGCGAGCAGAATCACCGCTCGTCGCACGGGCGATGGACCTGGCACCCGAGCGACGGTTGCTTGTAGTTCGGCACCTAAAACTGGCGCCCAAACCTTACAGAAGCCTCAATTCACGCCTGGGCGAGCTCCTTGCGACGCTGTAGTATGATTTGACCTGGATCGAGCCCTGTTTCTTCTCTGATTTGATTGTTTTGGACCGGGCCGCCATTTGGGACTCTTCTGGCACTATTTAAAGGACCCTGGGGCTCTAGGTTTTGCATCCCTGGTAGAAGAGAGCATACAATACACTCCTAGCCAATTCTTATTCTTCCATTCTACTTTCTTTCTTCCATTGTTCATAGGTTCCCCCATGTCTATGGGGAACTAAATTCTATTTGTTGTTGGGGAATGATGTAACCTTGTGAACTCTCATGTATTTGAATTTGTTCTTAATTCCATATGCTTTATTTCATTATTTGTCAGAGTAATTCATCTACTTTATTCTTGCTTATACAATAGCATTATCTGTGAATTGCATGAGTGCGGGGAGGTTCCTTTCAATTCAGGTCCTTTGTTGAATTACCCCTAGGGGTTATATTGCTCAGGGATGAGGGTATGAGTCTTAGTCGTCTTAACCTCTTGATCTTCATATCTTGTTACTTGGAATTAGGGATTGCATGAACTGGTAATTAGGGACAAGCTTATTAACCGAGGGATCGGGTTTAAGAGTTTTTGTGAGGGACGTTAGTATTAATGAATAAAGAGGAATTGTTATATACATGAGAGGGAACTTGGTGAAGTCTAACCCCAACAGCATAACCAGCTCATATAAATCAACCTCCGTTCATCTCTGTGCTCTTTTGCCACTGATCAACTGCAATTTATTTTCTTTATTATTTTTGCAACACAAATCCATGATATCTTTTATTTCCAGTCTTAATTAATCATGTTTTCACACAACTGTTCAGCGCCGAGAGTCCTCTGGGATATGATACTTCGTCTTACCATTTTATATTACTTGTGCAACTCGGTACACTTGCCGATTTGCCCCAACAAGTTTTTGGCGCCGTTGCCGGGGACTCACGGTTTAAGTTATTCTATTTGTGTGATTCTTGATTAATTTTGACTTTATTTTATTTTATTTTATTCAATTCCATAAATTTTAATTTTCCATTTTTGTTTTTATTTTTCAACCCCCAAATTTTTATTATTAATTCTTTTATCACTAAGAATCTCTCTCTAGAATTTTTGTGCATGTCTCACAATATGCTCTAACAAGATGCAATTTTACCAGGATAATTTCAACTTCTGGTGGGAACCTTATTCAAGCATAAACTAAAATCAATATGAGCAAGATGGAGGACTATTCACTAGTCCATCATAAGCTGATATCACTACAAATCTTGAAGAAACTCTCCAACTGTTCCTGAAAGACTCTATCTCATTTTGGAAAAATATTCAAGCCTTATCACAAAATTTTGAGGCTCAGTGCAAGGTTCTAAGTCAGATGCTGACTGATATCACAAACAACCAGAGGCCTGGAAAGGAATGCAAAGATGTTGTCATTGAAAGTGACAGAGTCCTAAATGAGGAAAGAGAAAAAGAAGAAAAAAGAGAGGATGAGATAAAAATAGAGAGAGAAGAAGAAGAAAGTTTGAGTGAGAAAGAGAAATAGGTAGAAAAGGAAGAAGATGAGAGAGAAGAAAAATAATGTTTGAGAGAAAAAGAGAAGGAAGTAGAGGAAGAAAAAGAAGGGGTTGAAAAAGAAAAGAAAAAAATTGAGAAAAGTCCTTTGTGTCCTAAGGACTGTCCCAAGGAGAAAAAGAGAGAGGGGAAGAATGAAAGCAAAAAGAAAGAATCATATCAAAAATCCCTTCCTCACTAAGAAAAGGATCATAGGAAGAAAAAGGGAAAACAGTTTGAGCGTTTCATGGAAATCTTCAAGAAATTGGAGATTAAAGTTCCTATAATTAGGACATTGCAACAAGTTCCTGTGTATATCAAGTTCCTAAAAAAATTCAACAAAAAAAAATACCTTGAACCGAGTTCCTGGATTTTTTATCTTCTGTTTATTATATTTTTTTCTTTCTTTCCTTTTATTTTATTTGATTCTATTTTTTATTTAATTTTATTTTATTTCATCTTATTTCATTTTATTTTATTCTAATTTGTTTTATTTGATTTGATTTGATTTGGTTTGATTGATTTTATTTGATTTCATTTTATTTTATTTTATTTTATTCTATTTGATTTGATTTGATTTGATTTGATTTCATTTTATTTTATTTTATTTTATTTTATTCTTTTTTTATTTGTGTGGTTTGGATTTGATTTTGTTTTTGCGTGTTTGAGTTTTTTTTAGGTTATGCGTTGCTTCTGATGACAGTACTGACAGTGTCTACTGATGGTTGCTGATGAAGAAGAGAAAAATTAACATCTACTGAAGGATGTTGATAAGAAAGATTTGCATCTACTGGTGGATGCTGGAAGAGTTTGAAAAAGCATCTACTGATGGATGCTGCTATGGAAGAGGATCGTGACTAGACATCTACTGATGGATGTTAGGTGATTAGGCATCTACTGATGGGTGCCAATGAAGATAAGAAAGATTGGTGTCTACTGAGGGACACCATGGAAGATTAGCATATACTAATTGATGCTATGATGGAAACTGGGTCAAGCTAGTGACGTTAAAGAAGCGCTTGTTGGGAGACAACTCAGTGCTCTGAACCTTTACTTTTAATTTTTGCTTTTAGTTTGCATGTGTGTTTCCTCTGATTTTATTTTATTTTATGTGCTCTGCTTGAATGAATTAAACTGCTTTGATTCAACTGTGCTCTGTTTTATGTGAGAAGTTTGCCTTTTGAAAATTTTAGTGTTTGATTGAAGTTGAGGTGTTGCATGATAATAAAAGGATAAGACAGGTACTTGAATAAAGTTTGATTCAGATACTGAGCAAGTTGTTTTTCTGAAAATGAGAACTTTTGTGAGTTTACCTGTGTGAGTTTTGAGCTTCGGAGTTGTTTTTTAAATAATTGTTGTTACTCTGGAAGCATGAATGATTTTGCCCAAATTTTCTGTGATTGAACTACTTGCCTGCGGGATTCAAATGATCATGGCCATCTTTTGTTATCCCCTATTCTTTTGGCCTTCAGAATATTTGTTGCCCACTGAAAGAGAGAAAATTTTTTTTCTAACCTTTGAACCTTGAGCTTAACATGTTTTGAAAAACCTTTTCGAAAATTTTTTACCTTGAGTTAAGGTGAGAACATTTGATGAGGTACTGACAAAGGTTCAAGTTTGGGGTTACCAGGACACAAACCACTTCTCTAAGCAGTGAGCAATCAAAAGAAAAAGTGAGTGAAAAGTAGAAAAAGGCAAAAGAAAAGAAAGGTGAGAAAAGAAAAATTCAAAGAAGAAAAAGAAAGAGCTCACTACAAGGGAAGGCTGGGAAAAAGATAAGAGAACTGTTCTTGAAAGAAGAATTCACAAATGTCTCTCTTAACTCAAGGAACTTTGCTGACCAGAAAAAGCAATTTCCTTCTTAGCCCAGCCAAGTTACAAGCTATGAAAAGCCCTTGTGATGACAACGTGTTTGTGAGTATGTTTGATTATGGGTAAATGAAAGGCAAAATTAATTTGTGTGACATTGTAGCAACAGAGAGAAATACCACACCATAGACCTGTGAGTTGAGTGAGACACTTTTGAACGTCTAAATGATATATGTTTGAATACCTAAGTGAAACACATTCTTTGGTGAGGAATAGTTCTCTGAATTTCTGACTGCATCTCTGCTTGGTTGATTGATCACTCTTAAATATAATACCTGTTAAATGCATTGAAACATCTGCACATCTTGACTGAGATATTATGCTAAACTTGATAAAAGTAATTTCTTATCTTGAAAAGTTTCTAAAAAGGTTGAGTCATTGTAGTGATGGTTTTGAAAAGCTGAGTTGCATTTTATTTGCTTGAGGACAACCAAAGTTCTAAGTTTGGGGTTGTGATAACGGATTAAAATATCGTTATTTACCATATGATTTTGACACTAAAAGCATCCTTTTTGACTTAGAAACTTGTTTGAACTCATAGGTTTTTATTAAATTATGTGAATAAGAGAGTTGAGGTTGATTTTGACTATTTTCTAACAAATTCCCCTTGTTTTAACAAAGATTGAGGTAATAAAGGAAGAAAAGGTGAAATGCCATGAAGATGGAGCTCAAAAGGGGTCAAAAAGACACCAAGAAGGGGGAAAACCAGAAGCCCAAGCGAGCACCAGGCGACAGAAGCGGAAAATTTGCTAACACAATCACCACTCGTCGCCTGGCCGATGGAACTGGCGCCCGGGCGATGGCCCCTCGTAGCTCAGGCGGCCAAAACTGGCATCCAAGCCTTACAGAAGCCTCAATTCACACCTGGGCAAGCTCCTTGCAACGCTTGAGCGTGATTTGACCTGGATCGGACCCTGTTTTTGCTCTGATTTGATTTGATTTGATTCTTTTGGACCGGACCGCAATTTGGGACACTTCTGGCACTATTTAAAGGACCCTGGGGCTCTAGGTTTTGCATCCCTGGCAGAAGAGAGCATACAATACATTCCTAGACAATTCTTATTCTTCCATTCTTCTTTCTTTCTTCCATTGTTCATAGGTTTCCCCATGTCTATGGGGAATTAAATTCTATTAGTTGTTGGGGAATGATGTAACCTCTTGAACTCTCATGTATTTGAATTTGTTTTTAATTCCATATGCTTTATTTCATTATTTGTTAGAGTAATTCATCTGCTTTATTCTGGCTTATACAATAGCATTATTTGTGATTTGCATGAGTGCCAGGAGGTTCCTTTCAATTTAGGTCCTTGTTGAATTACTCCTAAGGGTTATATTGCTCAGGGATGAGGGTATGAGTCTTAGTCGTCTTAACCTCTTGATCTTCATATCTTGTTACTGGGAATGCTAGGGATTGCATGAACTAGTAATTAGGGACAGGCTTATTAACCGAGGGATCGAGTTTAAGTGTTTTTGTGAGGGACGTTAGCATTAATGAATAAAGAGGAATTCTTATATACATGAGAGGGAACTTGGTGAAGTCTAACCCCAACAGCATAACCAGCTCATATAAATCAACCTTTGTTCATCTCTGTGCTCTTTTGTCACTAATCAACTGTAATTTATTTTCTTTATTATTTTTGCAACACAAATCCATGATCTCTTTTATTTTCAGTCTTAATTAATCTTGTTTTCACACAACTGTTCAGCGCCGAGAGTCCTCGGGATACGATACTTAGTCTTACCATTTTATATTACTTGTGCGACTCGGTTCACTTGCCGATTTACCCCAACATTGATACAGAGATGTACGGGGAAGTCATTGTTAGGAAACAGGTTGGTTTCATTTTACACCAAGAGGGGGGTGAATTGGTGTTAGTTCAAAATTAAAATCTTTTCGCAATCTTGGTATGAAAATTCAAAGCTTTTGATCTTTCCTTGGAATGCCAGTAATGAAAATTCAATGCAGCGGAAAAACATAGTTGACTGTTAAACAATTAAAGTCGACTGAAAATAAAGAGTGCAGGGATAGAGAAAATCAAACACTAGTTTTTATATTGGTTCGGTCAACAATGCCTACATCCAGTGACCTTCCAATCGTGGAAGCAAATGCACTATAATGGTTGCGGTTTTTACAACAAGGAATTTATAGAAGCACCACGCAAAAATATAAATCTCCTCTCTAACCCAAAACCAAATATAGTTGCACACACAAAACCAGAATTGCAGCAAGAATTCCCTCTTCTGCAATCTGCACCCGCGTTGAACAATCCTCAATGTGTAACCAACACTCTTCATAGGATGCCAAGCCTATCACAGCACGCTTCACAGGTTGCCAAGCCTATCACAAGAGACTTCACGGGTTGCCAAGCCTTCAGTCAAATACAACACTCTTCACAGGATCTCAAGCCTCTCAAGATCAAACCAGAAGGACCTTTTTTGTGTAGATGTTGATCAAACAATATGCGCAAAAGACTCATCCCTTTAAATCTCTCTCAAGAAAGATCACCACCGTTCTTGGAGAATTCTTGGAGCTTCTAAGACAGAGAATTCAATATGAAACACGACATGAAAATGTTAGATCACAAAAGTCTTACAGAACAATTCGTGTTCTGAATATTTATAGTTTTCTGTTATTTAAGATTACATCTCAGTCGAATAACCTACTAATACAGTCGACTGTATTAAGACAGTTATAACAGACAGTCAACACAAGGCTCCTCAGTCAACTAAATCAACACCCATTTAAGACAGTTGACCAAGTCAGTCAATCTTAACGAACTTTTGAAAATATAGCTGTTGGAGCGTGTAGGCATAACAGAATTCCAAATGAAACAATAATACAGTCGAATGTGTGATCCACACTGTCGATTGACACATGAGAAAACACTTTGAAATTCTTTTCAACTCAAAATCTCACACAGCATAGTTTCACAAAGTCTGTGTCAAGGTTTTAGCATAGTCGAATCCATTATGAGTGTATTCGACTGAACTAGAACTTTGTCACAACAAATATAAGTTCATAAAGGTGCTTCTGATCTTTTTCTTTTCTGAAATGTGCAGTAATAAAAAACATTTTATCTCACATTTCAAGACAAGCATGTTCCACAATAATATCCCATAGTTAAGCATAGGAACATACATTGCAATTCACCAAAACATGTTCAACAGATATGTCAAACAATAAAACACACGAACATGTAATACTGGAACATATGCATTGTTATTAAGCAATGTGTTGTGATCATTAAAAACAAGTTTGATATAGAGTTTGTCTTGTCAACAATCTCAACAGTCATGAATTGATAGGAAATTCCTTGATTAAGCAATACTACCTAGAGATAGGAGTAGGACGATCAATTGTATTTTGCTTCTGTGGTAAATGCATTGCTAATTACTTAGGGAGACTAGAGATAGTAAACTAGTAGTTAGTAATAGGCTCTTCTCGCCGAGAGATCGGGTTTAGGGTAGACAAAGGAAGTTTGCATGACAATTAGATAATTAAGCGAATTTAATAAGAAAAGTAGATATAAGAGGGCGGATAAGATGAAATTGTAAACCCCAACAACTCCATTCATTCATATCTTTTCTTTGCCAATTGAATCACTTGCATTTGCATGTTTCCTTTCGTTCTTTGCATTAAACACTTAAAATTAATTCTTTTGAAGTCTTATAAGATCAATTTACATGAAATTTAAGGCCTAAGAGTCCTTTGGGAGATGATACTCGGACTTACCATTTATATATTACTTGATAACGATCTAGTACACTTGCTAGGGGCTTAAAAGGTTTTTGGCGCCGTTGTCGGGGACTCGTGGTTTAACTTTTCTAGTAGTTTGAATGTGATTAAATTTGACTTGATTTTTATGTTTATATTTATTTTTGTTCTAATAAATGTTTTCTAGGGTTTTGTGCCTAATGTTTGTAGGATGCAGTACAAACAAGAATTTGATTATATGGGCACTCATTTCTACGAAAATGATTTCAACCACTGGTGGGAACCTCATTCAAACATGTATCAAAGCCAATTTGGGAAAAAATCCTCTTTGCCAAGAGAAACGTTGGGGGAAGCCGAACAACGTCTTTGGCAGAAACAATCCTCTTTACCAAGAGAAATGTTGGGGGAAGTTGAACAACGTTTATGGTAGCAGGTAGCTGATTTGACGAAACAAGTCAAGAGCCTTAATGAAAAGTTCGACAAATTTTTGAAGAAGTACGATTCCAAGAGCTATGAAGTTACCTTCAATTTGGAGACACAAGTTGATAAGGTTGTTGATGAGGAAAAGATGGAGGAGAAAAAATGGAGAGATAGGAGAAAAAGATAGAGGAGAAAAAATTGGAGAAAAAGGAGGAGAAGATTGAGGAAGAAAAGATAGAGAGAGATTTAAAGGAAGAAGAAACAAAAAAGTTGGTTGAGGAAGATAAAGATGACGAAGGAGAAATAACAGTGGTTGAGAAAAAAGAGAAAAAGAAAAAATATGTGAAAATAAAGAAGAAAATAAGAAAAGAGAAAAAGAGAAATTTGAGGGGGGAGATTAAGAAAAAGAGGAAGAGAGGAAAAAAGAAAATATCATATGAAAAGCCCTCTCGTCATCAAAAAATATATCATAGGAAAGAAAAGTTTAAGTGCTTTATTGAAATCTTCAAGAAATTGGAGATTAAAGTTCCTATGATTGATATATGGAAACAGGTGCTTGGTGTTCTCAATTTTCTGAAGAAATTCAGCAGGAAGAAGAAAAAGAAAAGAATATCAAGCAAAGAGAATCAACACCTACTGAGGGGTGTTTTTATTTTCCTGTTTTTATCTTTTTGTTTTTATTTTTGTTAAGCCTCTGGCAAGTGTACCAGATCGTTATCAAGTAATATATAAACGGTAAGTCCGAGTACCGTCTCCCAAAGGACTCTTAGGCCTTAACTTTCATGTAAATTGATCTTATAAGACTTGAAAGAATTAATTTGAAGTGTTTAATGCAAAGAACGAAAGTAAACATGCAAATGCAAGTGATTCAATTGGCAAAGAAAAGATACGAATGAATGGAGTTGTTGGGGTTTACAATTTCATCTTATCCGCCCTCTTATATCTACTTTTATTATTAAGTTTGCTTAATTATCTAATTGTCATGCAAACTTTCTTTGTCTACCCTAAACCTGATCTCTCGGCAAGAAGAGCATATTACTAACTACTAGTTTACTATCTCTAGTCTCCCTAAGTAATTAGCAATGCATTTATCACAGAAGCAGAATACAATTGATCGTCCTACTCCTATCTCTAGGTAGTATTGCTTAATCAAGGAATTTCCTATCAGTTCATGACTTCCCCGTACATCTCTGTATCAACAAAGGAAAATATCTTTTACCGAATGAGTTAAACGATAAAAGCATTAAGCATCCAAGAAACTGTCTCCAAGGAGTGTAGAAGTGCTCTGGACCTCTTTGCTTGCCAAAAGAATACTCTGAAGGTCGCACTGGGGCTATTTATAACGCATAAAAGTAACAGAATTTAAGCCCAAGCCCAACACTGCATTGCTCAATGCCTAATTTGGCCGCTCAACGGTTTCCCTCTAATCGCAGGACCGCTCAACGGTCTATTTCACCACTCAACGGTTTGCCTCTAATCGCCTGGACGCTCAGCGGCACCGCTTGAGCAAGAGACAGTGGGTGCTCCCTCGAGTATGGCGCTCAGCGATGGAAAATAGCGCTGAGCGGTGTCTTTGACTCTTCTTTTCTTCCTTTTTCTCCTTCTTTCTTGAGTCTAAGTCCTTCCTACTTCACTTCCATCTTCAATTCGCATCAAAACCCTGCAAAACAATGCAAAACAAGTATAATATCTCTAAAAACAACTTTTGACTCTTATATGACTCAACTAAGTATTTTTACTTAATTCTAAGCTCAGTCTAGGCCATAAAGGGTGTGTTTTGATATCAAATCTAAGTATAAAAATAATGGTTTTTAGACCGTTATCACAACCCCAAAATTAGAACTTTGCCTGTCCTCAAGCAAACAAGACAAAACTTGGCTTTCCACCTTTTCATAAAAATAGTTCAACAATCCCAAAATTTATTCTTCTCACAACAAGTAATTACTCAATTCAAATTTTCAGTGGAATCTTATCAAGATGCATGCATGCTTTCAATTCAATTCAGTTCACATGATCACATATTTTCCAACAGATGTTTTACTTATGAATGATCATTCAACTAAGCATAGATGTAAACATGGAATTTATCAATTCTCTCCAAGAAAGTGTTTCACTCAATCACTCAAGTGTTTAAGAGGGTACTCCATCTCTCTACTATTCACATGTCACTTGAAACAAATTGCCCTTCATCTAACACAATCAACATTCTCACATACAAATGTCATCACAAGGACTTTTCCAAGGCTTATAATGAGGCTGGATTAACAAGAAAAATTGGTTTTTCTAGATCGCAAAATCCTTGAGTCAAGAGGGCTATTTTAGGATTCAAAGTTCAAGCACAACTCTCTTTTTAACCAATCTCACTCATTCCCAACTTCTTCCCTTTTCTTTTATTTTTACATTAAGCTCGTCTTTCATGCTTCTTATTTTCTTCTTTTTCTTTTCTCATGCTTTTTCTTTCAACACTTGAGCTTAATGCCTTTCTTTTTGCCTTTCAAATTTCCAAAAACAACCCCAAACTTGAACCTTTTTAATACCATACAATTATTCTCAACCCAACTCAAGGTAAATATTTTCAAAACAATGGTTTTCATCCTGTTTAAGGCTAAGGTTCAAAAAGGGTAGAACACATGGTTCTAATTACTTTGGGCGAAAATTTGGCTAAGTAAGGGCTTCCAAAAATGGCCTTGATCATATGACATCAACATGTAATTCAATCAATTCTAAAGACTCAGGCAATATCATTCATGCTTCCATATGAATAGCACATATATCAATGAATACTCTGGAGTTCAAAACCTCACACACTATGCTTTCTCACACATCATTCATACACCCTGCTTAGCATCATAACCACAGTCATAAATCATCACACATCTGTTCACATAACTAGTGAACCATTCACTGTATATCAGCATGCACGACAGTCTCAATCATCATCCACATCTAATCATCATCAAATAAACTCATCATGCAATATCATTCAATCAAACCATGATCAGAAACAATGTTCAAGCCAAGCACAAACACCTACAATAAAATTCAACCTATTCTAAAAATTCAAAGTACAAAAGTGAAAGATAAAACCCCTATCCTAAGCATAGACATCCATCAGCAGATGCCCTCAACTCATGTCATCATCTGAGTCCTCCTGCTATCCACCCTCAGCATCCTCAAAGTCATCCTCCTCCTCATCCTCATCCTCATCCATGCCTGGTGCTCCAGCTGCTCCAGACCCGCTACCATGCGCCTGCTCCTGAGGCCAAGCCATAGCGCCATGGAACTCATCCATGGTCCACCTGTGCACCGGTGGTGTATCATACAACCCCACTATCATCTCGACAGTAGTTATCTGCCCTCTGCGGAGAGACTCCAATCTGGCCTCCACCATGGACATATACATGTCCCTCATCTGAAACGACTCTGCCTGCTGTGCAGATTCATCCTCCTGTTGGGCCGCTCCTAACTCTAAGAACGCTGAAACCCTTTCTTTCAACTTAAGGATTTCTAGAAACGCCTACAAATGACTAAATCATGATCGAAGTGAGTCCTTAGTGTTGATAGGGGAGCTATGTAAAGATGAACCCATATCTCATATATGTATTTTTAATGATGACAACATAAATGTTTTAATAGTTTCTTGCATAAATGGAAAAATTGTTGTGTTTATATCATTGATTGTGCTTGGACTATATGTATATGGTATTCATTGTTTAAGAATGAATCAATGGATAAAACTTTTTGCACATTGCATATCTGTATGAATTAATTGATTAACATGTTTACATAATCTATTATAAATTCATCTGATATTAGTATATGTTTAACAGTGGTAAAACATCAAGTTTAATCGATTGGATTACGTGGATAATCGATTAAAACTCGTAGTTATGCTTGCACATGTTTACTGAGTGGATTGATGAGTTTTGAATGGAAAATTTTTCAAAATTTGCTTATGTATGGAACATAACCGATTACATTAATTTCTTAATCGATTAATATGCATTTTATATGAAAACCTTTTTCTTGGATAGCCATAACTGTCATAATGGTCATTTTTAATTACAATGGCTTATATGTTTTCGTTAATCGATTACATGTGCTTGTTAAATGCTGTGAAATGTAAATCTATTAATGTTGAAGGAATAGCTTAACCAATTACATTATTTGCGTAATCGATTAAAATCCGTCAGAGTTGAGAAAATCTATAAATAGGCGCATTGCTCCCTGTATTCAACAACTTTTGGATTCATATCTTTAATATCTTACTTGTTTGTTGAGTTCTTAATTGCAAGAGCGACCTATTTCTCCAAGAATCAAGAATACTATTGGAAGAAATTTTCAAAGGTTCTTGAAGAATTGAAGTGTTGTCATAGGCTGATCATAGTTGCATATTGAGGTGTACTTTCTGGAGATCAGATTCATTACAATCAAGGATTAATTGTGTTCCCTGTTGTTGCGGCCATGGAAAGGACTTGGTATAGTTCTTTGACTTAGAGTGGGGTATCTCTGAGGGTGACAGAAAGTGGGTGATCTTTCTAGGTGTATACTATACTTGATTTGGAGTTAGGAAGAAGAGTACATTCAAAGGATTGTTCTCTGTATCTTGCTTGTAAGAACTCAATCAATATAATGTTATCCTTTTAATCTCAGGCTGATTGAAAGAAGACTGGACATAGGCAGGTTGGCCGAACCATAATAAACTGCGGTATGAACCTCTCTTTCTCTACACTTTTACATTGTTTTACTTTGTTCTTATTCTTTATTGATTGCATTTCAAGAAATCTCAAAAGATTTTGAAAAGATTTTTAAAGAACATATTTTTATAAAGGGAAAAAAATTCACCCCCCCTCCTGGTTAAGACACTTGGCCTACCTTTTTCTACACTTAGGACCACATATTTACAAAGAATCAAGAATAGATCACAAGTGACACATGTGAAGGGATTCTTAAGCATGATCATAAATAGAGAACAAACGGAAAAAGAGGTAGAAACTTACTTGTTCTAAATAAATAATTGTTCAGTTATAATCGTAAACCTCATTGTTGTAGTTATTTAGGTACTTCCTGATCATCAAAGAAATGACTCGAGAGTTAAAAATGTTAGAAAGAATGTAGAGAACTCAAGAAAAAGAGCTTTTAAAAAAATGGTTTGTGTTTAAACAATAGACGCAATATAAACTTCTATTTATATTATGAAATCTTTATTATTAAAATAAGTCGGTCTTATTAAAATAAAGTACCTATCTACTTTATATACTCAAACTCAAATTTCTTCGTTGTTAAATTCATAAATTCTTTGAACGACAAATTTTCAGCCTAATTTGATGAATATTTTTTAAAAAGGTAAGAAGAAAAGAGGAAATAGCTAAGATGTTGAAAAGTGCTAAAGAGAGTGGGATATGTTATGATATGGCAATTGTCTTTGTATGAATATGTATGTGTGCGGTTCTACATACATCTGATGCGAAGAGTATAATTTGTTGAAATATTGGAATTTTGATTTGAGAGAAAGTGTTGATTGGACGAGGTTTATAAGATCGAACATACTTTTTTTTTGTGATAGTATATCTATTTCAAAGAAAGTGAACTTTTAGAATTCGAACAATTTGAACAAATTATTTTTTACTGATTATATCTTTTATCGCTATAAAAAAAAACTCTTTATACCAATAATTTATTATAAAAAGTTAATATTATTTATAACCTTACATTTATATCAATTTTAAAACTAATATCCAAAATCCTATTATAACAGTATAAAAGGACTTTTATAAGCCATTGCTAGTTAATCAGCAAAAACAATCGTCGTGCATCGCACTCTTTCGCAAAACCATCCTCTCAATGTCTGTTGAAGACGAGTCATGGTTTGCCATAAACGATGATAAATCAAAGTTATTATAAATAGAGAATCAAGGTTTAGGAATAAATAAGATTTTTCTGGAGAAGAATTTGAAGCTTGGTGAGGAAGAACAAAAGTAATAGGGAATGAAAAACGATTTTTTGGGGAGCAACATGAGCTAGCACCTCGTGTGACTGAGAAGGTAGCACTTCTAGACTCTTCTTCTGGTTTGAGGGGGTTTCAGAAAAAAAAGGCCAAAAGTCTCGTTGCAATGAGTGGGCACAGTAGGGTACAAGATTTGATAGCTTCAATTTCATACGATGAAGTTTCATTTTGATACGATGAAATGCGATAAACTAAAAAAGAAAGTTGAATAAAACAAAATAAAAATCAATAATTAACAATCATATCATTCCGTTGAGAAAAAATAAACAACAAAAGTTTAAGAAAAACCGATATTCTAAATTTATCATAAATTTGAAACTTATATATATATATATATATATATATATATATATATATATATATATATATATATATATATATATATATATATATATATATATATATATGGGGTTTGCTAATTTATGTAAAGGATTTTTTAGTTGGTACATTTTAGCAAAGTGTACGAAATTTTAAGTTACAAAAATGTTCTTGTTAAAAAAGAAAACCAACTTCGAATCCAAGGGTATTTTAATAGTTTTAAAATTTAATTTAAAATAAAAAATTAAAGATAGTTATTAAAAATTCTTATTGGTCCACGTGTACGAGAGAAGTTATTAGTTTTTATTATATATTTTTTAAAAGGTGGTGGTTTTTTAAAATAAAAAATAAAATAAAGGGTAGTTGTTTTTTTAACCCAGGTGGGTTATATAAACTCAGACGAGTTCTATAAACCCAGACGGGTTATATAAACCCACATGGGTTATATAAACTCAGACGGGTTCTATAAACCCTAAACCCTAAATCATTATATGTTTTAAAAGGTAGTTATTTTTTAAAATAAAAAATAAAATAAAAGATAGCTGTTTTTTAAAATTAAAAATAAAATAAAAGCTAATAACTTCTCTTGTACACGTGGACCAATTAGGATTTTTAATAACTACCTTTATTTTTTTTATTTTAAATTAAATTTTAAAATTATTAAAATACCCTTGGATTTGAAGTTTGTTTTCTTTTTTAGCAGGGACATTTTTGTAACCTAAAACATGATACACTTTGCTAAAATGTACCAACTAAAAAACCTCCTTACGTAAATTAACAAATCTCATATATATATATATATATATATATATATATATATATATATATATATATATATATATATATATATATATATATATATATATATATATATATATATATATATATATATATATATATAATCGAATCGACAACTACTTCAAACTCTCTTCAAAATATATACTTCTTTCTATATCAACATTAAATAAATCGAGTTTTCTTCGTAAATTCTAAATTTAAAGAAAAAAAATATTATAATGTTATCCGAAAAATGAAAATTGGTTTCACTCTAAGTATCAACCACATATTAACCTCTTATTTTTTTTATGTTTAAACTCACATATTGTTCTCATATTTGTTGAGGAATCTCAAGTGCGTCCTCCTTTTTTTAACTGTCTCAATTCGGTCTACATATTTGTAAAATTGAGCCAATTGGTCTATATATTTGAAAAATTGAGCCAATTAAGCCCGGTTCGTTAAATTTTCACAGACGACATCAAAGTCTGTTGACATGGTGCACATATAATAGGCTGATGTATAGGTGTTATATTGCGTGGAATTTGTTATTTAAATGAGCAGTATTTGACGTGGCAAGACAAAACCTTATGCTCTTACACCACACACTTCCACCTTCTATAGCATTGCTGTCATCACTCTCCTACTTCTTAGCTAGGTCGTCCTCAATGCCATCACTCGATGCCTATGATGCAGGTGGAGAAGCGTTCAGGTCGCGGTTGTCGATGGATGCGTTGGAAGAGGAGAAGGGCGTTGTTGGCAGCGGTGGAAGCGGATGTTGGGGGTTTTGACGGTGTGCATTTTGCTGAACTAGAGCAGGAACTACTTGAGGGTCCTTGGTGAGATGCTTAACTTGGTCTTTTGCTTCGTTATGGGGATCTCTGGTTTAGGCCCAGATTTGGTCTTCGAGGTGGATAAAGGTTGTGTCGGATACAATGGCGGTGGTTCCTCTGCCATAGATTCCTCCATGGAGCCGACCCGATGGTCGATGCTCCGCGAGTAGAGAGAGAAAGAGTCCTAGTCCCAGATGTCGGCATTTTTTGTGTCAGCGGTGACGTCAAGGTGGGAGCTGCAAAAGGAGGATCTTGAAGGCACGTAGGGAGAGCTTGAGGAAGCAATGATGATGGATGAGTGGGGTTGTGGAAAAGTGTGTCAGTGAAGATGGGTCAGTCAGTGAGTGAGAGAGAGAGGGTGTCAATGATGCCCTTTTGCTTGATCCATCTTTTTTCAAGATAAAAGGTTAGTTATCAATTGAATTCTGAATTATGAAATTTAGTTTCTTCTACTTCATTCATTTTGAGATCTTCAAATTACTTTGATTGTTCATTTCATAATTTCTTCTCTCTAATAAAAATGATAACTTTAAACCATTTTCGTTATTATAATCCCTATTACTTTACTAGGTATCATTGTTTTCTTATGTTCTCGTAGGATACATATCTAAATACAAATACAAATATAAGGACGATCCGAGGATTTAAACCTATTTCTTTATTTGAATTGAAATTTTCTTAGACATATTATTGTGGTTGAGTATTATATGTTCTACTACTTTTTTTTGTTGGAAAGGTCAATTAAAATAATATAATTTTGAAATAATATAAAAATAATATAATTTTGAAAAATATAAAAATATATGTTTTCAAGGGATAAAAATAAAAATTAAATAATTAACTTTTTTTTAGTTGAGTAGTCATATATTTATGATTAGAAATTGTAACGTTATGAATTTTACTTTAATTTAACAAAACATAAAATACTCCTATTAAAATATCAAAAAAAATGGTTATATTATGAAATATAAACAAATTTTATTAAAGAAAAACTCCCTATAAAAGAATAAAAAATTCAATAAGACTTAAAACATGTTAAACTGATTATAAGAAAAACAAATATTCCAAAATTATGATAAATTGGAAACTTATATATATATATATATATATATATATATATATATATATATATATATATATATATATATATATATATATATATATATATATATATATATATATATATATATATATATATAAACAATACTTAGAACATTTAGTCTCCCATAGAATTACATAGTCTAATGTAATAATTCTCTCTTATTTTAATGATTCACGATCCTACACCCAAAAGGAAAAGTCCCACTTATACTAACTATATTTGTTGTAAAAAAAAATTCATACATTTATCATTAAAACAGAAGATGATAACTATTCCATAGACTTATGAGTTATTGAAACAGGGGTAATGGATTTTTCTATTTTTGTTGGTGGAGAATTTTTCCCAACTTAAATGTAATTATTGATTCTCTTGATGACAAGTATATAAATGTCTTAAGTCCACACAAACATCAATTCAAATAGCAACATACACTAAAAGAAAATAGTTCCACATGCCTCATCACATAATCATCACAAATTCTAATTTACACCTATGAGAATTCTACAAAATCATAAATAACCCAGCTTCCCTAACCTCTTAATTGAACAACCAAGTTCTCGAAGACCCTAACCACACGCTTGCACCTCCCAAAATGCTAGAATTTCCTATAGATCATCATTTGATGATAGAATACAAATTTTAGAATTAGAAGCTAGAAATTGAAGGAAAGTGCAATGGGCCACATGCAACCAAATTTGTTGCATGATCATAGCCCTAAAATGAACTGAAAAGAGGAAAAACACTTACTGGAGGAAAAACGCTAAATTGATCGGTGGGATTTCGAGCTCTCAAAGCCAGGAATCCTTACGTGCTTCCTGATTGTTGAGAAGATGGTTCAATGAGAAGAAGTGGTAGAGAGAAGGCAGAGAACTTGGAGAACTGAGTTTTAGAGAGAGAAAGCAGAAATAGGCTAATGATCCAGGTTGTTCTAAAGAGGTTCTGTTTCTACTATTAAAAGTTGGTTCTATTAGCCCAATACACTAATTCCCTCTTTTAACCCATTTTTCAGGTTCTCACATCCTCCCACACTTCAAAAATTTTCGTCCTCGAAAATTCACTCATCAGATATAAGGAATAACCTATCCTCAACACATTCTCTAGTACAACCACCTATCTTTACAAAGATATTATTCCCCATAACCTCACTAACATGAAAACCTTATCTCTGTGTTAAAATGCTCTAGTGCTCAATAGTGTAGATTGGTCTAGCCATTACTCTCAAAACAAAATATGAATTTCTTAACCTTAGGTCTCAAGAACCTTTATTTCACATAATCAATCTTGTTGTGTGTGACACACTACTAACCCCGCTTCTATTCTCCGCTATTTTTGAATTGGATCAACTCTTGACTGATGCTCTTATACCTCTTCTTGCTTCTTCTAAGAATCATCATACCACTGACTTGATCATCATATCTTCCGATTTAACTACTAACTATTATGATCTTGATCACCTTCAACCACATACATTTTGAGTACTTCACCTTGGTTTACTGATCTTTACGCTTGAGTAGCATAGTTTCCAACTATACTATCTCATTACCAAAGCAAAATTCTTTTCTATTGCAACTTCCAAAACAAAGTGAACGCTCCATCTTTGCTCATTTATCCTGCCAAACTGAACCATACTTGGATCTATATCCTGCTCAACTTGAAATCACTAGCTTGATCAATACTTATCCAACTTAAGATACCTCTCAAACTAGGATTTATCCAATCGCCCTAGTTGAACCACCTTGAGAAACTTACTAGTTATAGTACTTCAACTACACTAATGAGTTCTCTTCATTACATTCCCTTTAGATGCTGATCTTCACACTTATTTAACTAACTCTTATTCTCTGCCCGTAACAAACCAACAACCTGAATCTTCTTATGTTTAAACTATCTGTTAACATTTCCTTACCTCTAGATTGCCGCTATAACTCAAAACCATAGCTCAAATCATCCCCTTCGTCCACTGACCCACTCTTCTTGTTCTAAATCCATTAATACCTCCTCACTTTAAAGTTGATCCTGTAGCTTGAAACCGTAGGCTCATTTATCTCCTCTGCCTGATACCTATTACTGACAATTATGCTCACCGTCATCCGTTGCGCTATTCTGATCCTCAAACTCCCTTGTCCACTAGTTGACTCAAAGATCACTTCCTCATGACAACCGTAACCCGAAGATGATCACCCTTGAAGAGCCTTCTTCAAACCTTCCATGACTTTGCAACACCTTGTAATTCCTTTCTTCCATGATAATCTTGTCATTCCATTTCCTCAACATTATTTCTATTCCTCGAAAAGCGTACATGCTTGAACTCACTCCTTATTGCTAAGACTTAACTAAAATATTTCAACTTGCCTTCTACTTTCCTTCTGAGATTCTTCAACCTTATAGTTCTCCCTACCATTACACTGAGTCTAAGCACTCCTGCTCTAACCAATCCACCACTTCTCCAAGTTATAAAATCCCATACTTGTTATAGAACACCAACCTAAAACTGTTACACTATAAAGATCTATATTCTCTTCTCCACGTATTCTTGCTAACATATTCTGACTCCTACAACCCTTCGTCTTCTCCTTTATAACTTGACCCACTTCTAATGCATAACCAGGCTTCCTCTTCTCAAAACACACTACTTCTTTTGAAGGCCATAACCTCCCAAAAAAACGGTCTGAAATAATCAAACCTCTCTTGTTATCACACCTCAAACCTGAAAAGAATGACATCACATCTTCTTCACTTGCGTTCATCAGACATCCTCGCTTTCCTTCCTTGCCAAGAATTCACTTCCTAAAAACCCAAACATGAGCTCTTATACCGACTCCACCAATACCACATCACTTAGAATTTATCGTATACTCTTCGTTGCCAGCTTATCTCAAAACCTTCCTCACGAATTACATTCCTTAACTCAGAAGCATCAATATACATTTTACCTTTTACTTTACCTTAAATCCTCTGAACCTCAGAACACCCTTAACCCGCAGCATCAATCCTCTATCTTTATCCAAACTTACCAACTTATTGTCTTCTGTAGATCAACATCTAACATCCACTTCTCGCTTGATCAAACTCATTCGATCACTGCACATTACCATAATACCACAGCCAAAGAAAACTGACCGTACCACCCGATTTCGCTTCATAACTCTGAACATCTAAATCGACCCGGATTCTGTAGTCATTCTTAACACTCGTCAGCAACTTATTATGAGACAACCCTTTGTTCATTTGATATAAGGCCTTTCTTCTCCGTTCCTCATTTACCAAGCTTCTAATTCTCTTAACCTTACACTTTCCTATCAAACTGACATTTTGATGTACTTCTGCCTTCAACACTTGAAATTTTCCATCCCAGCCAATGATTAAACCTTTCTTCTAAACGAACCAAAAATCTTGGAACATCACTCTAAACTTGAATATAACAAATCGGTTTGTTGATAAGACCTATCCATCTCCTTCTAATTATCTCCTCACTCAAAACCCTTATGATACTTCAATTCTCTTTAAAGACTTCACGTTCTCTCAACTTGGAAATTTTGTCTTCATAATACACCCTCCTTAAATCTGATCTATGACTTACACAACTGCTTCTCAAACACTTCTTCTTCTAATTCCTTTCTATATATTGATTCCCCTTGGTGATGCAAGTTGGCCAAGGTCTAAATCAAGGTGAAGCAGCTCCAAACAGCAAGCAAGGGTCAGACAGAGTGTTGCAGCGGACAATGATGTTGATGCAGTGGATATGGATGAATGCAGTGGTGTTTCTGTTTTGTGAATGGAAGAAGTGTGTGTGTTATCCCCTCAGCTCAAAAGGCCTTACCACTATGGAAGGAAGCTAGAGGAAAGGGTAGAGAAAGTGAAGAGAATTGGTGACTCAAGAGCAAAGAAAGCTGGAAATTCATTTATGCAGCATAACACTCAAGCTCTAAAGTGCCTTTTACAATGTATTGGCCCTTCTATTTATAGATGATAGGTGCCCCTAATCTGATCCCATTTTCCCTCCTAAAACTAATGCAATCAGTTTTCAATTGGAGGAAGCAAATCCATGTCAGCCAGTCACATGGAGAAGCACTTCGCTGGGCTGCTTTTGGGGTTTTGGTTGGACGTTCAATTCATGCTACAGCTGCCTTGTCCGAGATGCTTTTGGGCCTTTGTTGTCTTAAGCTGCTCCTAATCTCCAAGCTTTATTTTAGGCCCTACAACACAAAGTGCAAATGTTTTAGTTTAGAGAAGAAGGATTAGTATAAGTCACCTTCCATAGAAGCAAAATGATAGATGATCCTTCTTCCTCTTGAATCTTCTTTGCCATGGCTCTAGTAAGAGGTCCAATGTGGTTCCTTAATGGTCTTCCATCAGACCCTCCCTCTTGAAAAGGATCTGTCCTCATATCTGTTTCATCCTGTTGATCATCTCCTGTGAAAGGAATTAAATCGCAGATGTTAAAAGTAGGACTGACACCATAACTTTCAGGAAGGTCTAATATGTATGAATTATCATTTACTTTTTTGATCACCTTGAATGGACCATCTCTTCTTGGACTAAGTTTGGACTTCCGTTGAGAAGGAAATCTTTCCTTTCTCAAATCAAGCCAAACTAGGTCTCCTTCTTCAAAAATTATTTTCTTTCTCCCTTTGTATTCCGCATACTTTTGAGTTTGTTTTTCAATTTGGAATTTAACCTTCTCATGTAATTTCTTGATAAACTCCGCTTTAGAAACACCTTTATGAAGAAAAGAAGATGATTCTGGAAGAGGTAGTAAATCAAGAGGTGTGATAGGGTTAAAACCATAAACAACCTCAAAAGGAGAAAAATTAGTAGTCTTGTGGACTACTCTATTGTAAGCAAACTCAATATGAGGTAGATGTTCATCCCAAGATTTGTTATTACCTCTTAATATTACCCTTAATAGAGTAGATAGAGATCTATTTACAACTTCAATTTGCCCATCAGTTTGTGGGTGACATGTAGTAGAAAATAGAAGTTTAGTTCCAAGCTTTTCCCATAAGGTTTTCCAAAAATGACTTAGGAACTTCACATCTCTATCAGACACTATGGCTTTGGGTAAACCATGCAATCTCACTATTTCCTTAAAGAAAAGTCTAGAAATATAGCTAGCATCATCTACTTTGTGGCAAGATATAAAATGTGCCATTTTACTAAACCTATCTACCACCACAAATATATAGTCATACCCGCTTTGAGTTCTTGGCAATCCTAGAACAAAGTCCATGCTTATGTCCTCCCAAGGGGTACTAGCTATTGGAAGAGGTGTATAGAGTCCATGAGACATAATTTTTGACTTAGCTTAAAAACAAGCTATGCACTTAGAACAATGCCTTTGAACATCTACTCTCATGTGTGGCCAATAGAATTTACTTTTCAAAATGTTTAGAGTTTTGTCAACTCCATGATGGCCTATGAGTCCTCCTCCATGACTTTCTTTAATAAGAAGTTTTCTAATGGATCCTTGGGGTATACAAAGTTTCCCTTTATTAAAAACATACCCCTCAGAAAGATAGAATCCATCAAAAGGCTTCTTAAGACATGATGAATAAGTGGATGCAAATGTTTCATCATTCTCATATAATTCTCTTATGTCATCAAATCCTAATATTTGTGAGCCTAGAGTTACTAATAATGCATGTCTAATAGATAATGCATCCCCAACAACATTAGTATTCCCCTTCTTGTGTTTGATGACATAGGGAAATTACTCCAGGTATTCCACCCACTTGGCATGTCTCTTCTTCTCTTCTCCTTCCTTCTTCTTGTCAGAGCGGCTGCAGCGGAAGGGTTAGCGTGGTATAACAAACCAAGAGGGGGGGTGAATTGGTTCTTAACAAAAACGTGTGCCTTTAAAAATTTCTTCTCAATTAAACTTACTTAACAGATAATAACAACAAGTAAAGAGAGTAAGGTAGAGAAGAATTTGCACAGATGATTTTATACTGGTTCGGATCTTACCAATCCTACGTCCAGTTGTTAATCTAAAACAAGATTAACTTTCACTATCACAAAACTATTACAAATAACAATCAAAAAGAAAATATTTGCAACAGTTTAGAAAACACCTCTCTTGATGCCACAAGAGATGAAACCACACCTCCTTCGAATGCTTCACGAAGGATGAACACCTCCTTTGAATCTTCACAAAGGATGATCCTCTTCCTGACACCTCCTCAGATACACCAAGGATGAACCGGCTATTTCCTCTGTCACCGTAGCAGCACTTCACCAGCTCTACAGACACGAGTTTCACAAGCCGAGCAAGAGTACACAATTCTCACAAGTTTACAGAGAGTTTTGAGCATAAGGGAAGAGTCTTAGTCTCGGTTCTGGTTCTTTTTTTGAAGGCAAATGAGAGTCTATTTATAGACTCAAGCCAAAGGCTCTTCCATTTTCGTTTTCAGCCTTTCTGACCTATGGTAATCGATTAACTTAAGTGGTAATCGATTAACCACTAAAGGACAAACCAACGGATAGTCCAACGGCTCGAAAACGGCTAGTTTCTGCAATGGAAACTAGGTTAATTGATTAACTACTCAGGTTAATCGATTAACGTTAATCGATTAACACCCCTGGTTAATCGATTAACTCACTGATGCCTGCATTCTTCATTTTGGCTCTGGGTTAATCGATTAACTGCCTTGGTTAATCGATTAACTCAGGGTATTTTGACCCTGAATGTATTTTTTACACTTCTAACTTATACAAAATCAAATACACTAAGTTTCCTAAGTTCTAGACATCAAATTTTAATTATTACAAAAGCTTTAAGCTATCATACAAGTCTTCAATAATTTTCTTCATGATTCTTGATTGTTCTTTACTTGATTTGGGCATCATCAAAACTTCATCTTCATCATTTTGCTAACACTTCTTGCATTTCTCTGCCTCTTCACCATCACAGAACATCAAACCCTAAGGTTTCTATCTTATTTTTCCATTTCCTTCAATTTTAGCCGATTAAAACCTCTATTAAACCGATCCAAACCTTTTTCACCGATTAAACTTCGATTCCCACCGTTTAATCGATCTAAATCCAGTTTCCCCTCTTTTGTAGGGTTTCATTGTGTTCATTTTCCATATCCTTCGAGTTAGCTCTTTTAGAGCTTCGTTTTCATCATTCTGCTGCGTCGTTCACCATCGGAGAAGCTTCGAGGAGGTCGAATCGGGTTCGCACAACTCCAATCCGACGTTTTCCTCAAGGCGTCTTCCATCAAGTGGTATCCAGAGCTCCGGTTGCGTCTACGCTACAAGAGCTAAGTATCTCTATCTTTGTTTTGATTTTTGTTTCAGTTTGATTTACCTCTCTTTTTTGTTTGATTATTAGTTTCCTTCAATTTCTGAGTTGTGTTAATTTTTGTTCATTCTCAGCGTTGTTCTTTACATTTCCTTCACTGTCTTGCGTTGTAATCCGTGTTGAATTCTATTTGGTGATTCTGTGCATCTGTTGGAGTTGTTAAAATAGGTTCTAATTGTATGTTGAGTTGTTCTGTGCCTTTGCGTTTTTTATTTGAGTCTTATTCTCATCTTTATTTGGTGAATCATTTGCTTTGAGTCATTTTATTTTCTAAATGCATTTCTGTCATGTGTTGGTCATGTTAATTGTTTACTTGTCATTTAATTTCCAGTATTGTGCCTTGAATTCATGATTCTTGATTCTGAAGTGATTCGTCTTATTTTTTCTTCACAATCGCACACCATATGAGCCATGAAAAGCATGACTAAGAGCTCGGGTGCAAGTTTATTTAGTAGCCATTGCATTAAACTTAAATTAGTTTTCAATTTCTGTGTTAATTGCAAATGAAGTCTGGTTTTCAGTTGAATTGCTAAGCAGTGGCAAGTGTATACCATATAAGCAATGAAATGCCTAGCATAGCTTGGTTACACTTTGTGAAAACAAAATAGCAAGTGATTGAAACAATTTTCACCGAGAATTGGCCTTTGATTTCCTTTGAATTTGTGTGTGTCTTTTCTACTTAGTATTAGATCCCTACTAAGTTTCTAGTTTCTTTAAAATCATAGAGTCATCTTAATTGTTGTTTTTAGTCATTATAATTCTGAATATATAGAGTTGGTGGTAAACTTGAGCTTTTCTAATGCATAATTTGCTGTTTAAGAGTGAAATTCCAGTTCTATGATAGCTGTTGTTTTTGTGTGACCTATTTTGGTATAAACCAAGTTCATTTGACATATTCCAAGTGTTATAAGGGTTAGATTTGAGTAATTACAGCTAGAACGAATTTCCCATTTCTAAAATCACCAAGCCGTGAATGTTTTTCTGCAAAGTTGAACTAGTTTTATGCTAATTGAGAATCTGTTGTGAATATTGGTGTATGTTGAACTGTAGCAAGAGCTTAAGGTCTGTAAAAGTAACGAAAATAAAAATATCAAGTAAAAGGCAACTAGGACTTGTGCAATTCATTTTGGAAACTTCTGAATTGAAAATAAAAAGGAAAATCTGCAGAAGTTGGTAGTTTTTGGAGGCATTTTCACAAACATATTCATTTTAACCCAATATTTGTCCAAAATGGTTCAACTTCAATTGTTTTCTTGTTTTTTAATATGCTCTAGATCCTTTGGTAGGTTCCATTTATGTACCAGCTGTTCTTGATACCTTTATTTCTTGATTGTCAATTGTTGGCTGTCTTGGTTGTGTCTGCATCACATGTAAACACTAATCTGTTGTTCCTAATTGGAGCTTTGTTTGCTTTCTTCATCCAATCTTGAGTTTGTCTATTGTGATGTCCTGTCAGTCTCTATTATTTGGAGCATCCATTTTTTTATGGTTGTCTTTGCTTTGTCCATGCATTGCTTTAGCCTAGCCATGTTTTTGATTGAAAAGCACTTTCACTCTGGATTTCTAGAAATTTGAAAGAAAGGTTTGTGTGCTTAGTAGTCTCTTAGGTGGTGGTGGTCTAAAAGACTCTCAAACCTTGAACTGACAAGGGAGAATCTCCCTTCCAAACCTTCATTTTTGTGATGTTTAATAGTTTTAAAGAGAAGCCTAGAGTGTTGTGGGGCTACATCTAAGAGCCAAATTTCTTGTTGAGAGTGTGTTCTTATCTCAATTCTGAATCTGAATTGTACTCACCAATTAGATTTGTGCAGTTTTTGCTTTGATTGCCATTTCCAGGTGATGTTGTGTAGAAGGTGAGTTACAACTAGTTGTAGCAGTATAGAAGTTGAGCAAGGGATCTCATGAGACGTGAATAGACCAGGCTTTGAGTGTGCATACCAGAACCTTCACTGATATAATTGAAGAGCTTTAATAAAGTCTAGCTTGAGCAAACAGAAGAAGAAACACTTCATGTGGGAGTGTTGAATTAAAGGGAGTTTTTACCTTAAAATTGCTTCTAATTTGGTTGAACTATTACTATTACAGTTTGTTCTTGATTAGTATTATGTGAAGTGTGAAGCTGGTATCATAGTTTTTGTAGACTACGATTGGTTAATCTGAATCCTGAATTGTAATTGTTTTAGCATTGCATTGAATTGATCAGTTGTGTGCATCCAGTTTATCATTGTCTTGTTTGATTTACACAAATCTGAATGTCTTTCTTCTTTTAATCACAAATTGTAAGTGATAATACTGTATGTGTTGTTGGCTTTGGTGTGAATAATTTGAGAGTTGAATTAATGGAATCATTTGTGCATTGCTTGGGATATCAGTTTTATCTCATAATTGAATTCCATCTATCTAACTCTGGTTTACTATCCATTCCCATTTGTATTTGTTGGATTTGGGTTTTTTAATGGTATGTGCAGAACTGAATCAGGGCAGAGTTCAAATTAGTTTAGTTTGAATTTGATTAATTTGTTGATCTGCTGAATCTGGTTAATAGTTTGAGCAGTAATTTAGTGCAAATGCAGGGAAAATTCATGGTGATGGCAAGGCGAGTTGTGATCTGAACCCATGAGAAAAGCAGCAGCAATTACTCGTTAGAAAGTTTGAAATTGAGGGAGTCCTCTATCTTAAACTGCTTCTGCTTCTATTGGTTGAACTGATTATCTTTATGGGTTGCAATTGATTACAACGAATAAGATATTGATGATGGTATGAATTAAATGTGCAGAAACAGTCTTGGAACAATTAGGAGAGCAATAAGGAGCTATGAGCTGCACCAATTGTGCTAGACCGAGAAAGGGAAGACTTTAAATTGTTGTGTATCTCTTCTTGCAATCTGATTGCATAAGGTCCCCTAATCCAAGTGTTGTTATACAATGTTTTGCAGGAGTGCTGAATGAGATCTAAGAGAATTGATCCCAGAAGCAACAAGTTGAGCATAAGATACCTGAAGGATGGAACGTAGCAGCAGGGGACTTCAACAGCAGAGCACCGTAGTATAGCTTATTTTTTTTCTTTTTAATTGTATTTCATTTATTCAATTTGATGTGTAATGGGCTTGTGTTAGCCCACTATTAGTATTAGTTTTTTGGTTTGTAAAAGGCCTTTTATAAAGTCCAAGAGGATCGGAAGAGTCCTTGGTGCTCTTTCCAAATCTTGGCAACTTTACTTGTTTTCTTTTAAGTTTTTTATTTTGTATTCACGATCACGTTTATGGGTGATTTAGGCTAAAAGGGATTGCCTTGTCACATTAGAGTCCGAGTCCGAAAACATTTAGGATAGATTTTGTGTCTAGTTTTGATTGTTTGAGTTGAGTTCTTTGATTTTAAAAGTAATTTTTGTTTAAAGGATAATTAGTTAATAGCTTATGGCAAATATGGCAAAGGCAAAGAGTTGGTATTTAAGCAACCCTTGTGGTTCACCTCTCTTACCTAGGATTTGTCTAAAGTGGAAGCTTTTAGTCCTTTAGATTAAGAAAACTTTTAAAAGCAAAAATGTCTTGTTATAGTTCATATAGGTCTTCTAGGTTAGATAATGTTGATGAAATGTATAAACAAGCTAGGAATCTTCCATTCTTTGGTAAAGACATAGGTGCATTAACATACCTAGCTTGGGAACAAGAGATAGATAAAATAAATCCTTGGTTTCATAGAGAGAGTGAGTCTTATGTGCTTAGCATTTATTTCTCTAAGTTAGAAGAACATGCAAGAGAGTGGTGGGATGAAAGACAATACCATGTTAGGAAACGTAGAAAATCCACCATTAGGGATTGGTATGATTTAAAAGCTTGCATGAGAAGAAAGTTTGTGCCTTCAAGAATTAAAAGAAACCTAGAATTAATTAGAGATTGCATTGAAAAAGGAAAAATGTTTCTTGAGAGATTAAATGATCATGGGTTTCTTAGGCGGGAATTAGAATTTGGAGCCAAACTTAAAGAGATCAAGGAAAAGAAAAGGGAAAGAGAGATAAAGAGAAAAGAAGAAGAAGAAAGGAGAAGAGAAGAAGAGAGGAGAGAAGAAGAAAGGAGAAAAGAAGAGAGGAGAGAAGAAGAAAAGAAAGAGAGAGAATAAGAGAAAAGAAAAGAAGAAGAGAGAAGAGAAAAAGAGAGAAGAGAAGAAGAAAAGAGAGAAAGGCAAGAAAGAGAGAAGAAAGAAAAAGAGAAATTGTTAATGATGACAAGTCCTATTCTTTCAAAGACCATGGAACCTAAAAGGGAAGGTTTCCATCTCTTTACTTCTTTTCCAATCTTCTTAATTCTTCAACTTTAAATTTCTCTTTCAAACCAATTGTCATTCCATATTCAATGCAAACATTTTCAAAATATGACAATTCAAATCTTGAGTTATTGTTATCTTTAAGAAAACAAGTAACTCAAGACAATATTGAATTTGGACTTCTAAAATTTTCAAAGATGACAAATCAAAATACTAGGAGTCTTTATTCTCTTTTGTTTATAGAAAACTTCCTCTTTGGACTGATATTAATTGAAGATATATTTGATGCATAATTCAGATTCGTGTTTGATCCAGGAGGAAGAAAAGTGGATCTAAAAGAATAATGCTACTTGAAGATGGCCATGCTCCAAGACTGTGTGGAGCCTTTTTATAAGGCGATTGCCAGATTTGAGGACAAATCTTTTTTTTAAGAGGGAGGGTATGATGGAATCCTTCCTGACAGAGTCCTCTTAGTCATATTTTTACATTTTATTGTATCTGTAGTGTAGCTTGCTGATAACGGTTGAAAAACTGTTATTTTCATAAGTTATTTTAGACCAAATTACTCCCTTTACTGCTTAGAATGAGCTTGGAATCAAACAAAACTCAATAAATGAGTCAGTCGAGAGTCAAAAGCTATTTTTAGCGATATTATCTTCTTTTGCATTGTTTTGTAGTAATTTTGATGGAAGTGAAGAATGAAGTTAAAGATGAAGGTCTTAGAGTCAAGACAGAGGAAGAAAACTAAGAAAAGAAGAGTCTAGGAACCGCTCAGTGGGAAAAATACACTGCTGGACGGCCAAATGCGAGGAGTTGGCACCCTGGCGTGGACGCCTGGCGGATTTGCGATTAGAGGCAAACCGCTGGGTGGTGGACCCCTGGCGCCGGGCGGGTGCGCGATTAGAGGCAAACCGCCTGGCGGCATAAGTGTGACGCCAGGAGGTTGCCTGATGGGCTTGGGCCTGTTTTCTGTGACGCTCCTCAGCTATAAATAACCCTATTGCGATTTCTTACTCATTCTTTTGACAAAAGAGGGCGGCCAGACCTAATTTTCATTCTCTGGAGAAGACCTCTTGGATGCTTAGGCTCCTTTTCATCCTATCTAGGGTTTGCTCTTCCATTATTTTCATCTTGGTTCACCATGACAGTGGTGAACTAAACCCTTTTGTTGTTGGGGGAAACAATGTAATCTTTTGAAGCTCTCTTTTATTGAAACTCTTGTTTATTTATATGATTGTCATATGCTTTGATTATCAATTGTTGGGTTCTCATCTGCGCTTAAAGCTTTTATCGTTTAACTCATTCGATAACTATTGTTTGTCTCTATTGATACGGGAACATACAGTAATGTCATGAACTGGTGAGAAATTCCTTGATTAATTAAATACCACCTAGGGATAGGGAGGTAGGACGATAAATTGTTTTTGCTTCTGTTCAGTAATGCATTGCTAGTTACTAGGGGAGGCTAGGGATAGCAAGCCAGTAATTAGTAATAGGCTCTTTTCGCCGAGGGATCAGGCTAAGGGTAGGCCAAGAAAGTTTGCATAACAATTAGATAACGAAGCAATTTAAACAAGAGGAGTAGATAAGAGAGGGCGGATAAGATGAAATTGTAAACCCCCAACAACTCCACTCATCCATAGTCTTTTTCTCGTCAACTGAATCAAACGCATTGCATGTTTATTTTGTGCTTTTGCATTCCACACAATAAATTTTTCTTTACAAGTCTTACGATTTGAATTTGTACGAACGATAAGGCCTTTCGAGTCTCTTGGGAAGAACGATATTGGTTTTTACCAATTATATTACTTGGAACGATGTGGTACGCTTGCCAGTGAGTCAACAAGTTTCTTAATGGGAAAACATGTTTGTAAGTTAAAATTAATATCCATTTGGTCACTAGATCCAAGACTAGGTGTATCAAACCACTTTTGACATTTTCAAAACCCAACTTCATCAACCTAGAGGTCTAAAATTGAATTTACCACTTAGAATGTGTTTTTAGCAAATTACTCCCTTTACAGCTTAGAACGAGCTTAGAATCAAGCAAAACACATAAAATGAGTCATAGAGAGTCAAAAGCTGTTTTTAGCGTTATTATGCTTGTTTTGCATTGTTTTGCAGCATTTTTTTATGAAAGTGAAGAATGGAGTTGAAGGTGAAGGTCTTAGACTCAGGACAGAGGAAGAAAAATGAACAAAAGAAGAGTCTAGGAACCGCCCAACAGTAAATTTCACCGCTGGGCGGCCAAATGCGAGGAGAAGGCACTGTCTGACACCCAGGCGTGGACACCGAGCAGATTTGCGATTAGAGGCAAATCGCCGGACGGTGGACCCCTGCCGCCGGGCGGTGGTGCAATTTAGGGGAAACCACCGGGCGGCATAAGTGTGACGCCGGGCGGTTGTCTGCTGGGCTTGGGCCTATTTTTTGTGATGCTCCTCAGCTATAAATAGCCCTATTGCGATTTCACTCTCATTCTTTTAACAGAAGAGGGCGGCCAAACCTACTTTTCACTCCTTGGAGAAGATCTCTTGGATGCTTAGGCTCCTTTTTATCCAATCTAGGGTTTGTTTTTCCATTCTTTCATCATTTTTCATCTAGTTTCACCATGACAATGGTGAACTAAACCCTTTTGTTGTTGGGGAACAATGTAATCTTTTGAAACTCTCTTTTATTGAAACTCTTATTTATTTTTATTCTTTTCGTATGCTTTGATTATCAATTGTTGGGTTTCTCTTCTACGCTTAAAGCTTTTGTCGTTTAACTCATTCGATAATCGTTGTTTGTCTTTATTGATATGGGAACGTACGGTACTGTCATGGGCTGGGGGAAATTCCTTGATTAAGCAATACCACCTAGGGATAGGGAGGTAGCACGATCAATTGTTTTTGCTTCTGTTTATAATGCATTATCAATTACTAGGGGAGGCTAGGGATAGCAAGCCAATAATTAGTAATAAGATCTTTTCTCCGAGGGATCGGGTTAAAGGTAGACTAAGAAATTTTGCATGACAATTAGATAACAAAGCAAATTAATTAAGAGGAGTAGATAAGAGAGAGTGGATAAGATGAAATTGTAAACCCCCAACAACTCCATTCATCCATAGTCTTTTTCTCGTCAATTGAATCAACCGCATTTGCATGTTTATTTTGTGTTTTTTCATTCCCACCAATTAATTTTCTTTACAAGTCTTACGATTTCAATTTGCACAAACGATAAGGCCTTAGAGTCTCTTGGGAAGAACAATATTGGGTTTTACCAATTACATTACTTGGAACGATCTGCTACACTTGCCAGGGAGTCAACAAGTTTTTGGCGCCGTTGCCGGGGACTCGAGGTTTAATTTTTTCAATTAGTGTAAATTGATTAAATTTAAGTTGATTTAATGTTTGTTTTTTTTTTGTTCTAATAAATGTTTTCTAGGGTTTGTGCCTAATGTTTGCAGAATGCAGTTTGGACAAGAATTTAATTATATGGACGCTTAATTCTATCAAAATGATTTCAACTAGTGGTGGGAACCTCACTCATACATGGATCAAAGCCAATTTGGGCAAGCTGCTGAGCAACAAATTGCTTCATTTAAGAAGAACACAGACTCTGAAGAACTTTTTCAGAGGATCATAAATATGGAAGTATACCATGTCAAAGGTGTAGAGCAGAATATGAAGAGTGATGAACTCTTTCCACAGGACGTGGACAATAGAAGAATGGAAGAGATACAACAATGTTATCCGCAGCAACACCTCTCAAGTATGGATCAAGATTGGAATGGACAAGCAGGAGAACCACATCAACAATTACTATTAGGGCAACATGTCTCTGCTTTGAATGAGCAAATCAACAGATTGAACCAAACATTGGAACGACTTCTCCAAAGGTTCAGTGAGGAAGGGAATGAAGTAGTTGAGAAAAAAGAAAAAAATATGTGAAAATAAAGAAGAAAAGAAGAAAAGAGAAAAAGAGAAAGTTGAGGGAGGAAAAGATTGAGAAAAAGAGGAAGAGAGGAAAGAAGAAAAGATCATATGCAAAACCCCTTCCTCATCAAAAGAAATATCATAGGAAAGAAAAGAAATTTATGTGCTCCATGGAGATCTTCAAGAAATTGGAGATCAAAGTTCCTATGACTGAAACATGGAAACAAGTGCTTGGTGTTCTTAATTTTCTGAAGAAATTCAGTAGAAAGAAGAAAAAGAAAAGAATATCAAGCAAAGAGAATCAACACCTACTGAGGGGTGTTTTTTATTTTTCTGTTTTTATTTTATTTTATTTTTTTTCTGTTTTTATTTTTTGTTTTTATTTTTTTGTTTTATTTTCTTATTTATAAAAAAAAGGTTAAAATACCTTTTTAGTCCCCAAGTTGGGGTGGGAATTTTCATTATGTCCCCGGTTTTAAAAATGAAGTTATTTTGTCCCCATGTTTTTAATTTTGAATGAAATTGATCCCTTCTGTTAAATAGCGAGCAACGACGTTAAATATTAACTGATATGGCAAATGAGTTATCCCATGTGGAAATAATCAATTTTTTAGCAATGTAACGATCATCAATTTTGGCCAGACCACTATCCTCGTCTTCTCTCCCTCACCTTGCTTCCACCGAACCAGCTACTGTAACGATCATCAATTTTGGCCAGAGACACTGCCACCGTTGTTCGCGGTAGTTCAAACTTTAGATTTTCCCTTTTGTGCAGAGGGGTTTACTACTTTTAGTTTCTATGTATCTCTATTTTTGGTTGGGTTGGAATGGAGGATGATGGGGGTTTTAGAGGGAATGTGTGGAGGAACTCTGATGCATCTGTGAAGGGTGTGAAAATGAAGATGGTTATGTGTGTTGATGCATTGTAGCGTGCACCAAAGGGGGGACTTGGATCCCTTCGAGAACAACAACGACAATTCTTCTTCAACGTCAATTCTACAGCACACCTCCTAGCTTCCACATAGTCAAACACTTCAAGAATTGCAAAAGCCCCAATTTCGCAATCTAAGACCTAACTTAACGTTTTCAGAAAACAAAATTGGTTTGAGTTTAATTTATTTTCCCCAATTTAAAATAATTAACGTGGAGATGGGTGAGGAGGTGAGTGCGTTCTCCTCTCGCCCGCAAAGATGGGCGAGGAGGAAAAGGGGATCTGATGTCGTGGCCAGCGGCGGCCCTGATGGCGCTTGGCGTCGCCGGCGATGTTTTGGATCGGGTAGAGGGCCCTTCACGGTGGCCGTGTGGGCAGAGGTTGAGTCGTGGTCGTTGAGCGGCGGAGGGGAGTCTTTCTGGTTTTTCTTGCTCAGAGAAGAAGACCTTAGGTCTCTGGTGTTGAGTGAGTATGGAATGAAGAGGAAAATGAGAGAACCCCTAAGGGTTTCCAAGAACGAAAAGGGCTTGGGCCTAATTTTGTTTTGTTTGCCCTAATTTAAAAAAATGAATATATATAATTTGCTCAAATTTAAAACACATATGCTGCCACCTCACTGCCACGACAACATTTACTGCCACATAACATGCATAGTCACTTAATTCTTAACGTCGTTAGCATAGACTTACCGGAAGGGATCAATTGTACTCAAAATTGAAAACATGGAGACCAAAGGCAATCATTTTTGAAAGCAGGGACAAAACGAAAATTCTCACCCCAACTTGGGGACTAAAAAGGTATTTTAACCTAAAAAAAACAAAAATTAAAAATTTATATTTTACTGTTTTTATTTTTGGGCTAATTCTGTGCTCTAGTGCAGTGTTCTTTAATATGTGCAGGATAAAATTTGTACTAGGAGCACAAGATCATCAAGAGGCAGATAAGGAAGGAGAATTGGTTCACCAATACCCTGATGTGAAAAGTGACAAACCAAAACCTGGCACACCAATTAAATTTCAGAATAGGTTATGGGTTGTCAAGACTATCAAAGCAAACAAAAAGCGCTCTTGAGATTGAGAATCCTTAGAGTTGGTGACAAGGAAATTTTCGAGATTTTGTTGGTGTCATGAAGGAAGGAAGAACGCAACATAGAATATCAACACCTACTGATGGGTGTTTGGGCTTTCACCGGGTCAAGCTAATGACGTTAAAAGAGCGCTTGTTAGGAGGCAAACCAGTTTCTAACTTTGTCTTTTTAATTATTTGTGTGTTTAAGTTTTTTTTAGGTTATATGCTGCTTCTGATGGCAGTAATGATAGCATCTACTGATGGATGCTTCCACAACATCTACTAATGGGTGTTGTTATGAAAAAGGATGGTGAATAGACATCTACTGATGGATGTCAGTGTCAGCATTTACTGATGAATGCTACTGGATAACATCTACTGAGGGATGCTAGAAGATTTAGGTATCTACTGAAGGATACAGGGAAGCACACCTATTGAAGGGTGTTGGAAAGGTATGCACTTACTTACAAGTGCTAGAAAGGTTTGGGTCAGGCTCGTGACGTTAAACAAGCGCTACTAGGAGGCAACCTAGGTTCTCTCTTTCACTTTTACATTTTGAATTCTTAGAATAGGTTGAATTTTGATTATTAGTGTCTATGCTTGGCTTGAACACTTTTCTGAAAATGTTTGAATGAATGGCATGCATGATAAGTTTATTTGATGATGATTGGATGTGGATGATAATTGAGTTGTGTGCATGCTGATATCCAAGTGAAAAAGTTCACTAGCTATGTGAACAAATGTGTGAGGAATTATGATTGTGGTTATGATGCTAAGCAGGGTGTATGAATGAATGATGTGTGAGAAAGCATGTTGTGTGAGGTATTAAGCTCCAGAGTATTCATTGTTATATGTATTGTTCACAAGAAAACATGAATGATATTGCTTTAGTCTTGATGATTGATTGAATTGCATGTGTATGTCATATGATTAAGGCCATTTTTGAAAGCCCTTTTCTAGCCAAATTTTCACCCAAAGTGTTTGAAATGTTATACCTTTTTGAACCTTAGCCTTAAATAGGATGAGAACCCTTGATTTGAAATTATTTACCTTGAGTTGGGTTGAGATTAACTGTATGTGTTGAAAAGGTTCAAGTTTGGCGTTATGTGGCGGAAATTGAAAGGTAATTGAAAAGCATTGAGCTCAAATATAGAGAAAGAGAAATGCATGAGAAAAAGAAAAGAAAAAAAGAAAAGCATGAAAATGAGCTCAATGTAAAAAAAAGAAAAGAAAAGGGAAGAAGTTGGGAATAAGTGAGATTGGTGAGGTAGAGAGTTGTGCTTAAACTTTGAATAATTTTGTAGCTCTCTTAACTCAAGGATTTTGCATTCCAGAAAAACCAATTTTTCTTGTTAGCCCAGCCTCAATACAAGCCTTGGAAAAGTCCTCGTGAGGGCATTTGCATGTGAAGATTTTGATTGTTTTAGATGAAAGGCAATGTTGTTTCATGTGACTTGTGAATAATAGAGAGTTGGAGTGTCATCCTAAACACTTGAGTTATTGAGTAAAACACTTGCTTGGTGAGAATTGATAAATTTCATGCTTACATCTTTGCTTAGTGGATTGGTCATTCATAATGTGTAACATCTGTTGAGAAATCTGTGAACTGAACTGAATTGAAAGCATGCAAGCATCTTGATTTGACTTCACTGAAGGTCTGAAATTGAGTAGCTCTTGTCATGTACTTTAGGAGTGTTGAACCATTGGATGAAATAGTAGAAAGCCAAACTCTGTTTTGTTTGCTTGAGGACAAGCAAAGTTCTAAGTTTGGGGTTGTGATAACGGTTGAAAAACTGTTATTTTCATTTGTTATTTTAGACCAAATTACTCCCTTTACAGCTTAGAACGAGCTTAGAATCAAGCAAAAAACATAAAATGAGTCATAGAGAGTCCAAAGCTGTTTTAAGCGATATTATGCTTGTTTTGCATTGTTTTGCAGCATTTTTTGATGAGAGTGAAGCATGGAGTTGAAGGTGAAGGTCTTAGACTTAGGACAGAGGAAGAAAAATGAAGAAAAGAAAAGTCTAGGAACCGCCCAACGGTAAATTTCACCGCTAGGCGGCCAATTGCGATGAGAAGGCACTGTCTGACACCCAGGCGTGGACGCCGGGAGGATTTGCTATTAGAGGCAAACCGTCGGGCGGTGGACCCCTGCCGTCAGGCGGTGGCGCGATTTAGGGGAAACCGCCGGGCGGCATAAGTGTGACGTCGGGCGGTTGTCTGCTGGGCTTGGGCTTATTTTCTGTGACGCTCCTCAGCTATAATAAATAGCCCTATTGCGATTTCACTCTCATTCTTTTGACAGAAGAGGGCGGCCAGACCTACTTTTCACTTATTGGAGAAGATCTCTTGGATGCTTAGGCTCCTTTTTATCCAATCTAGGGTTTGTTTTTCCATTCTTCCATCATTTTTCATCTAGTTTCACCATGAAAATGGTGAACTAAACCCTTTTGTTGTTGGGGAACAATGTAATCTTTTGAAACTCTCTTTTATTGAAACTCTTATTTATTTATAGGCTTGTCGTATGCTTTGATTATCAATTGTTGGGTTTCTCTTCTGCGCTTAAAGCTTTTATCGTTTAACTCATTCAATAATCGTTGTTTGTCTTTATTGATACGGGAACGTACGGTACTGTCATGAACTTGGGGAAATTCCTTGATTAAGTAATACCACCTAGGGATAGAGAGGTAGGACGATCAATTCTTTTTGCTTCTATTTATAATGCATTATTAATTACTAGGGGAGGCTAGGGATAGCAAGTCAGTAATTAGTAATAGGTTCTGTTCGCCGAGGGATCGGGTTAAGGGTAGACTAAGAAAGTTTGCATGACAATTAGATAACAAAGCAAATTAAATAAGAGGAGTAGATAAGAGAGAGTGGATAAGATGAAATTGTAAACCCCCAACAACTTCGTTCATCTATAGTCTTTTTCTCGTCAATTGAATCAACCGTATTTGCATGTTTATTTTGTGGTTTTGCATTCCCACCAATTAATTTTCTTTACAAGTCTTACGATTTCAATTTGCACGAACGATAAGGCCTTCGAGTCTCTTGGGAAGAACGATATTGGGTTTTACCAATTATATTACTTGGAACGATCTGGTACACTTGTGAGAGAGTCAACACTCAACAGTTCAAATATTCCCAAGATCCCTAACTCTAAAATTCCTTATCTCACTTCCTCCAAAATACCTTAAAGCAATACCAAACCATCGTGCTTTCTATCTAAACTATGTTATAACAGATTTCACACCCCTAATTACTCCCAACCCAGCCAATTACATCACAAATTCTAATTTACACCTATGAGAATTCTACAAAATCAGAAATAACCCAGCTTCCCTTACCTCTTAATTGAACAACCAAATTCCCGAAGACCCTAACTATACGCTTGCACCTCCCAAAATGCTAGAATGTCCTATAGATCATCATTTGATGATAGAATACAGATTTTAGAATCTAATAGAAGCTAGAAATTGAAGGAAAGTGCAATGGGTCACATGTAACCAGATTTGTTGCATGACCAAAGCCCTAAAATGAACTGAAAAGAGGAAAAACACTTAGCGGAGGAAAAACGCTAAATTGATCGGTGGGATTTCGAGCTTTGAACGCCAGGAATCCTTACGTGGTTCCTGATTGTTGAGAAGATGGTTCAATGAGAAGAAGTGGTAGAGAGAAGGCAGAGAACTTGGAGAGCTGAGTTTTAGAGAGAGAAAGCATAAATAGGCTAATGAACCAGGTTGTTCTAAAGAGGTTCTGTTTACACTATTGAAAGTTGGTTCTATTAGCCCAATACACTAATTCCCTCTTTTAACCCATTTTTCAGGTTCTCACAATACACAATACTACTCTAACTAAATTAACCTACCGCATCGCCGTCATCCAAAGTCTGCTCCAGAGAAACCTCACCTCCCTCTGCTCACATCCACAGGATGATCATTGCAAAGAAAAGAACATTAACACATACAAAACACAAGCACAAACAAGACGGTAAGCTAGTTTAAATAAAAGAACAAACATTATATTTGCTAACTACCTTTCATACAATCATACATAGTCATTCCCAATACAAAACACTTCATGCATGACACAACACTGACTTTGACCGTCCGGACTTAGAATGATTGTCGAGCTATGGCGAGTTGTGCACTCGTGGTGGCTTTTACTACTTTGCAAAGTCATTGCCAATGGGTTTCACCCTACCACACTCGCGAGGTTAATCTGTTCCGGGTCTTAGAGCATACTGGAAGCCTCCAAGACTAAGACCTACTACTACCCCTCATGACATGGATCAATCCTCTCTACGTGAGAATGAAAGACCATTGGAGTTTCAGGATAACCCCCAAGGCTGAGCTCATGAATTCATTCTAAATATACTTAAACCTCACCAAGAGGATTCACTTTGAAACTTACTTTCACCACTTTGAAACCATACTTTCACTTTGAAACATAACTCATTACATGATCAATCATATACCATAATGCACATTCGTATATACTTCACAATGAATCCAAAACTTCTTTTAAATCAACCTAGAACAAGGAAATAAAGAGGAAACTAACACGTAGGCTAGTCGCTCAGCGCACACACTCGCTGAGAGACCACAGACTCCTTTCGCACAGCGACCCCAGCTCGCTATGTGAATCCACTACCAGTACCCCAGCCTCCAAACCACTCGCTCAACGACCCAACTCGTAGAGCAAATTAAACTATTAGTGGTACCAGACCCCAACTTCTCGCTTAGCGCTCCAACTCGTTATGCGAATGTTCAAGCAATGGTCCAAACCCCCTAAACACTCGTTGAGCGCACCCATTCGCTATTCGAATAAAACTCACAGTGCTCCCAGACCTCAAACACTCGCTCAGCTCACCTTCACGTTGTGCGAATCATAAAACAATCAGCCAACCTCCATAACCACTCGCTAAGCGAGTGGAGTCACTCAGCGAATCTGCAGCACAAAACCTTTATAATTACACAACCTACACCAAATTTACCAATTCCAAATATTTTTCCCAACTTCTAACTCTCTTAGATTTTTTTATATACGTAATTATACTTAACCAATGTTGTCTAAATGCTTCTAACCTCAATCTAAACAAGTAGACTCAAGATCTCACCCAAAAACTCAAACACTTAACTTAGAGACCCAAATTGAATTCCACCATTTTTGGCACAATTCCAAGTAACTTAGGGACTCTAACAAGTTCCAAATGACTTACCAAGACTCTCCAAACTGACCAATTGCACACAGAATACCAAACTCAAGTTTTCACTACCTCAGTTCCTAAAATTTAGCTCTAAACCCAGTAAAACTCTAATTCATTACTACCACACCCTCCTAACTCAATTTTCTAAAATTCCAAATGTTAAACAAAACCCAAATCAGTTCATAAACAACCTTAACTTCACCAAAATCAATTCAACCACCCATCACACCGTTCCACTACCTTAAGCTCCCATTTTAGACCAACTAATTTATACTCAAGATGTTCCTCTCCTTTAACAGCCCCATTCATACAGTTTAAATTCATCAACATCAATTCCAACATCACAAACATACATACAACATATTTTACATGTTAACAACCTCCGTTAACATACAAAGTATACATTTTATACAATTAATCAAATGATTATTAACACAAAACCACATTTTCTAACTCAAGCATTTTAATCATCATAAACCATCAACTCACACCATATATTTCTATTGAAAATAGTTAACTAGCTTCCCTTACCACTAAAAATCTGCACAACTCTACCAAGTACCCCGAACGTGACTTACACCGCAAGGAATTTCTAAGAAAGGTAAGTTAAAGAAGGACTTTCTAAAGCTTTCTTGAGTTTCTTTCTCTAAGTCTTAGAAGCATTATCTTTTAATATGTTTTACTTTGTTTTGTAGGATCTAACTAAGCTTGGAGACTTTTGAGGGAGCTATCCAAGAAGTAGAATCAATAAAAGAAAACAAAGGAGCCCAAAAGGAAGTTATGATGGAATCCTAATCAGGGAAACCATTCAAAGAAGTAGCAACTCAAGCTAAGACTAACAAAGGGAAGTTAAAGAAGGACTTTCTAAAGCTTTCTTAAGTTTCTTTCTCTAAGTCTTAGAAGGATTATCTTTTAATATGTTTTACTTTGTTTTGTAGGATTTAAATAAGCATGGAGACTTTTGAGGGAGCTATCCAAGAAGTAGAATCAATAAAAGAAAACAAAGAAGCCCAAAAGGAAGTTATGGAGCACAAAAGGAAAGTGCTGGAAATTGCTCACGGATGGGAATTCTCAAATCAGATTTCGCCCAGCCTAAACCCTAAAAACGTTTGGCGTTGGCAAAAGGGGAGCTTTCCCACGTGAAGAGTTGAGATTCAATGAGGCGTGGAAGTTGCTAGTTCAGAATGGCGCGCTCCCCATGGGTTTAGTTTTGATTTAAGAGGGTTTTTGAAATCAGAAATGAAGCACCTCTTCTCTATAAATAAAAGGTCTTCATCCTTTGTAAAATCACTTTTGAGCCTTAATGAAATGTTGCAGAATTTCCATTCCAGCCATAATGCTCTTGAGTCAATGCTTCTTTTCACTTTCTCTACCCTTTCCTCTAGCTTCCTTCAATAGTAGGGGGCCTTCTGAGCTGAGAGGATCAATTACACACTCCTTCCATCACCAAAACACCAAAATCCCATTCACATACATTCATTTCCGCTGCCCTCCTCTGCATCACGGATGGCTTGTTGGTTGGAGCTAGATCTCTTACTTTCCAGACCATAGCAGGCTTCCATGAAGTGGTATCATGAGCTGTGGTCGTCCACGCACCCATAGCAGAGTGTTTCTTTCATTTTTCTACTTCAATTTTATCGTACATGTGATGTTCTGTTTTCTGTCCATTGCAGTCTCTGTTTCATCCAGTTTCTTTTCTGTTTTGAATTTTAATTGTATTTCTAGTTATTGTCTTCATGTTTCAGATGTGTGAGCATGTTTAATTTTCATTTTAAACGGTGGATTTCATTTGTTTGAGTCAATTTCAGCTTTAAATTTGAATTTCTGTATTGTCCAGTCTTGTACACCGTTTCATTGCAGTTTTAAATCTGTTTTTGTTTAGTATTCTGTTCTGCTGGATTATTTCATTTTTAATTGATTTGCAAGTGCTAAACAAGCTGTATATATACCAATTAAGGCAATGAAGACTAGATCTAGCCATGGTAATACAAGCTGAATCATCAAAAACAAATCTGTTGTGATTTCTGTTTGCAATTCTGCTGCAGAATTTAATTCTGGTTTGCAAACTTTGAATCTGTTTCCAGTGGTTTCTTTTGATTCTCGTGCCTTGCACAAGTTTGGTTAATGTTGTTCAATGTGTCTTGAGGAGTAGCAAACCAGAATAAGAAATGAAATGCAATATGCATACCTTGGTTGCTTAAATCCTTGACAAATTCACTAATCCAGTTTTGGAATTCTGGTTTTCCACCGTGCCACTTTGTTTGACTCTTATAATCTGAGTTTGGTCATGCTAAGCTTCTTAATTCTTGCTTAGTTCTATATGTTTACACTTTCTTGAGTTAATTCATTGTTGTCCAACCTTTGAATCTTTGTAAAATTGAATTTGGATGGCTTGATGAAGCATTTTACTGCATAAATGGTACAACAGTAGTGAATTTCGAAAATCCGCCACTTCTTTGTTGTTTTATAGCTTGAGCAAGTTTCAATTGATGGTTCAAAGTTGCTAGTACTGTTCATTTGGTCAAAACATGACTTATATGCAAATTTGCATTTGAAACCATCAATTTTTGAGTAAAAATGGAAGTGGAATGATGATTTTGAGTTGCCAACAGGTTGTACTTCATTTTAAAGCTTGAACATACTCAAATTCATCAACCAAAGTTGCTTGGACTGTTAAAATTGAGTTTCAAACAGTTCTATTCGAAATTGGCTTCAAAACCACCAAATTCAATCATTTTTTTTAGTGTAGTTTCAGTTTCAGGCACTGTTTGACAATTTTGGTGCAAGTGTCATCTTTTTTGGATTGGAAAAAGTTGGTTCTATGATTTAGAATGAAAATAAATGAACAAAAGAACAAATATCAAGTGTTAAAAAGCTTAGAGAACCAATCAATCCAGTTTACAAGTCCCCAAAGTTAAAAACACAAAATCTGAAACTCTTTGGGATATTTTATCAAATAGTTTTGAAAATTATCAAACAATTTGCAATTGGACTGAATTATAAACTGTGCTTGCATTTTCTTGCTTTCTTAATCCACTCTAGTGCTATTCCTAGGTTCATTTAGTGTGCTTGCTGTTATTGAGTCTTGTTCCAATTGAATTCATCAACTTCTTTGGCTTCTAACTGCTGTTCCAACCACTTTTGATGATAGAATTCTGGTGCAAATTTTTTTCAATCTATTTATGATGTTTTGGTGGTTATTTGGAGCTGGTGTGCAGTCTTATTGAGTCATCCAGCAGTAAAAATCCTCTCCTATTATGGTAGCCTTCTAGGAAGTGGATAGGGGATTGAAAGTGAAGCAAGAAGCAAGGCTTACAGCAGCTCAAAAGCTCACGGTCCTGCAGCTGATTTTGCCTCTGTCCAACAGCGTTTTATTCACCATAAAAATCAACTCACACCTTGATTTTGAGTAGCACACTGCAGCAGCTGAAACTTGAAGCTTACACTAGTTTTAGGCATTGACTTGAGCTTGTTTGAGTCTTACTATCACAGAACCTTTGTAGTTTAAATTCCTTTGCTGTTTTTGAGCTAAGTGACTTGGGAAAATGCTCTTGAAGCAATTCCAAGTTCACATTTGAACATTGTAATAGAGTAATTTCATTTTATTAGTGTGGAAGTGTGTCAAGTGGCTCCAAGTGTCACTTGCACTTTCACTTAGGACGGTCTAGCATTTACATTTTACACCTTTATTGCTTTCTTTAGATTTTCTTTGTTTTAAGTCTACGTGGTATATAGGATTGCATAACATAAACCTTCTTTTGGTTTTTAGGAGCATTTCATTATCATTTGAAAATATTTTCAAGGATTTCTATTTAGAAGCTAAGGTAAGAGATAACTCTAAGGAAACTCTGGCTAAGGAAGAACTTGGTTTCTAAGCTTGTCCACTTGTGACTCACCTCTTCTTCCTGGGAGCTACTTGGTAAAATTATTTTACCTCTAGAATCTCTTTGGAAATTCTTCACCAAAAACAAAGAAAGTTTGTGAAAATCTTTTCACTCATTACTTGTGCAAGTCTTTGAAAATCTTGTGAAAACTTTTCCTACTTGACAAGAATGAGTCAATCAAGTGTCCAAGGGAGTATGAAATTTAGTAGTGAGGGCTCACAACTAAGAGAGGAATTTCAACGAAAGTTCCAGCAAAGGGACAAAGATATTAGTGAGCTCAAAGAAATGATTGGCCAACTTTTGGACAATCAAAACAAAAATAAAGAAAGATCTTCACATAGAAGAAGAGGAAACCGAGAGGAAACATCCTCTCCACCTAGTGAACTTGAACAATATAGTAGTCATCACAACGATGACCATTATCAAATGCCTCTTAGGAGAAATCATAGAGAGAGAGAATATTACCCAAGGGAAACTAGAATAGATCTTCCTTCCATGGTAGAGATGATATTGAAGAATATTTGGAATGAGAAATGAAAGTTGAGCAATTGTTTGAGTGTCACCAAATAGATGATGAGAGGAGAGTAACAATGGCCTCTTTGAGCTTTCAAGGCTATTCCTTGTATTGGTGGACTGCCTTGGTTAAAGACCTAAGATTGAGACACCTACCTTCCATTAGGTATTGGAATGAGTTAAGGTCTGCCTTAAGAAGAAGGCATGTTCCAGCTTACTATGACAGAGAGTTAATGGACAAGCTCCATAAACTCCAACAGAGAAACATGAGTGTTGAGGAATATACGCAAAAAATGGAGTTACTCATGTTAAGAGCTGGGATAAGACAGGAACCAAGGATAACAATTGCTAGGTTCCAACTATGACATAAGAGATAAGGTGGAACTTTTACCTTATAATGATCTCAATGAGTTAGTCCAACTTTGTGTTAGAGTAGAGTAACAATTGAAGAGGAAAACTCCCTCTAAAAAGAACTACTCTGATTTTTCCTACCCTAGGAAAGAATCCAAGAGGGAGGGTGAACCCTCCAAATCAAAAGAAGAGGGACCTAGGGAAAAGGAAAAAGAAAAATATCCCTCTAAAGAATCTTCTAAAAATGATAGGATAAAAGAGACCTAGTGTTTTAAATGTGGTTACAAAGGCCACTATTCTTCTGAGTGTCCCAACAAAAGGTCTACTTATATCCTAGAACATCAAAATGAAGATGAAGATTCTTCTAGTGATTCAAATACTTCCATATCTGAGAAAGAAGCCTTACCTTGTGAAGGAGAGTTGTTATTGGTGAGAAGACTTCTCGGAAGTCAGCATATCGAACTAGAACAATCACAAAGGGAGAATCTATTCCACACAAGATGCAAAGTTTTTGAAAATACTTGTTCATTGATTGTGGATAGTGGGTCCTCTTGTAATTGTTGTAGTTCTAGAATGATGGAAAAGTTGGCTTTAACTACTATTCCTCATCCCAAGCCTTACAAGCTTCAATGGATAAAAGAGGATGAAGAAATAGTAGCAAAACACAAGTAAACATACCTATCTCCATAGGAAACTATGAAGAAACAGTCTTATGTGATGTTGTGCCAATGGATGTTGGGCATGTTCTACTAGGTAGGTCATGGCAATATGATCATAACTCCACCCATGATGGCTACACCAATAAGATAACTTTTGCCCACAAAGGAAGTAAAATAACTTTGATTCCTCTTACACCTCAACAAGTGAAAGAGGATGAAATAAAAATAAAAATGAAAATTGAAAAAGAAAGAAAAAAAGAAGAAAGGTTGGATAAGAAACCTTCTAAAGGAGAAAAAAGAAAGGACAAGAAGGTATGCATGCTTTTAAATTCTTCATCCAAAGGTAAAAATACCTTGAATTTTCTTCTCAAAAAAATAACTTTGTTTCATCATATAATGAAGGAGAATGTTCAAAACAAAGTGAAAGAAAAAATAAAAAGGCCAAGGATACTTCTCAGAAAATCTTTTTCACATATAAAAGGCCTTCATTCTGTATTATTTTCTTTGGATACATCCTTTTAATAATGTTCATCTTTGTTTGTTGTAGATTTATTTTTGATCCAGGAGGGAAGAGATAAACCAAGTTGTGCTTCTTTCTCTAAATATTAGAAGGATTATCTTTTAATATGTTTTACTTTGTTTTGTAGGATCTAAATAAGCTTGGAGACTTTTGAGGGAGCTATCCAAGAAGTAGAATCAATAAAAGAAAACAAAGGAGCCCAAAAGGAAGTTATGGAGCCCAAAAGGGAAGTGCTGGAAATTGCTCACAGATGGGAATTCTCAAATCAGATTTCGCCCAGCCCAAACCCCAAAAATGCTCGGCGTTGGCAAAATGGGAGCTTTCCCACGTGAAGAGCTGAGCTGGAATGAGGCGTGGAAGTTGCTAGTTCAAAATGGCGCGCTCCCCATGGGTTTAGTTTGGATTTAAGAGGGTTTTTGAAATCTAAAATGAAGCACCTCTTCTTTATAAATAAGAGGTCTTCATCCTTTATAAAATCACTTTTGAGCCTTAATGAAATGCTGCAGAATTTCCATTCCAGCCATAATGCTCTTGAGTCAATGCTTCTTTCACGTTCTCTATCCTTTCCTCTAGCTTCCTTCCATAATAGGAGTGCCTTCTGAGCTGAGAGGATCAATTACACATTCCTTCCATCACCAAAACACCAAAATCCCATTCACATACATCCATTTCCACTGCCCTCCTCTGCATCACGGATGGCTTGCTGTTTGGAGCTAGATCTCTTGCTTTCCAGACCATAGCAGGCTTCCATCACAAAACCAAATTTTCTAACTCAAGCATTTTAATCATCATAAACCATCAATTCACACCATATATTTCTATTAAAAGTAGTTAACTAGCTTCCCTTACCTCTAAAAATCTGCACAACTCTACCAAGTACCCCGAACGTGACTTACACCGCAAGAAATTTCTAAAAATACCTACAAATCATCTATTGGTGATTAAAGAGAAACCTTAGAACCTAAATTGAGTTAAGAATTGAAGAGGAACACAAATTGATACATTCAAGAACAGATTCTTTGCACAATCATAAATTAGGGAAAAACTGAAAAACAAGTAACGAAAATTACTTGCTCTAATCAACAATTTGATCGGGCAGACAAGTAGACCTTGATGTCGTGATCGTCTAGGTACCTCTTGATCGTCAAACAGATGATCCAAATGTGAGAAAAGTTAAAGAAATGTGAGAGAAAGAGAAAAGGACAGTGTTTTAGAGATATTAAAGATATTTAGATAATGAGACAAGCTTTAGAAAATTCTAATTATACTATAAGATTACTTTAAAATAATATACTCGGTCTCATTATTTTAATATATCTATCTACTCTAATGCTCTATTTTCTAAGTTCTTACATTTATTATTGAGTTTTATTTTATTTAGTAAAATATTCATAATTTTATTCTTATTTATATTTTTCTTTTTTATTTAATTTTATTTAATAAGGTATTTTTAAATTCATTTTTATTTATTTTATTTGGTGAAGTGTTTCTAACTTTATTTTTTTATTTATATTTATTTGAGATTTTATTTTCATTATTTATATTTTATTTCATTAGATTTTGTGTACTTGTCTTCATTATTTATTCTTTTATCGTTATTATTTATTTTAATTTATTTTATTTAATAGGATGTTCATAATTTTATTTGTGTTTATATATATTTTAATATTTATTTTATCGAGGAAGATGGTATTAATCTCATCTTTGGTGAAGTGTTTCTAACTTTATTTTTTTTATTTATATTTATTTGAGATTTTATTTCTATTAGTGAAATGCTTTAAACCTTGTTTTTTTTATTTAATGGTCTTTGTTGTTGAGATTTATTTTAGTAAGTGAGATTTTAATAATCTCATTTTTATTTATTTATATTTTATTTCATTAGATTTTGTGTCCTTCTCTTCATTATTTATTCTCTTATCGTTATTATTTATTTTAATTTATTTTATTTAATAGGATGTTCATAATTTTATTTGTCTTATATTTATTTTAATATTTATTTTATTATGGTATTAATCTCATCTTTTTTATTTATCTATCTTTATTATTGATATTTATTTTATATTATTGATTGATGTGTCTAAAATTTTACTTTCATTTATATTTACTTTTGTATTTATTTTATTTAAGTGAGGTATTCTTCATCTTATTCTTATTTATTTATCTTTATTATTGGAATTAATTTTATTCGGTGAAGTGTTAATAATCTCATTACATCTCACTTTTACATTTGAAGTATTTGAACACAAAATAAACCTTGTTTATCCACAAAATGAATTAAGTTTATGCTCTCTAGTTGTCCTTCATAGGGACAAGACACAACAACATCTCATACTAGGTTGATTATGATAATTTAAACTTGAAAAGAAAAATTATAGTTTTAGTTTGAAGAATCAAAATAGCATAGTTTGGAAGTCCCAAATCTGTTATATAAAATGGGTAACTTTTTTTCTTTTTTAAATTGAAGTGTGTTGTGTGACTAAGAAATACTTGAAATTATTGTATTGATATATATTGAATGAATGGTATGAATATCGTTATTTCTAAGGAGAAATGCTCATATTGTATAGTGTAATGTATACATTGGTGTAGGAATTTCGTTGTGAAATCATCCTGATTCTACTAAGATCTCATACTCATATAAAGAATGAAGATTAGTTAGTTAGAGTCGAATGAGGTTCCTAGTCTGCAAGGTCGATACAAAATAATATTGTGACTTAAAGGATGAAAGGGAATTAACCATGTCATGGTGGTTTTTTTGATGAAGATAATGGTTTCGGGACAAGGGAAAATATTGTTGTTGATGTTGAATCTATTGTATTAAATATTTATGACAAGTGCAAGACTTTACAAGAACATTGACACCACATCTATATGTCTCTAAAACTAGAGTTTATAGGTTTATTTGTGTCTAATGTTAAAGGATGAGTTGAACGATTAATATCTAATTATAACTTGGTTGATAGGATATGAAATTTTCTGTGATGACTTTTTGTGACTTGTTGAGAATGGATGATATGAGAATTCTCGAAGTGAGAGTGTGTGTGAGAATGAATAAAATTTTAGACTTGAATACCGAATATTAATGAGATCATGTGAAACTAATATATTATGATTGTGAGAATTTTATTAATATGATAAATCCTAAGGAGAAGTGTCATATTCAACAATGTGAGGTTGCATTGAGTTTGAGTTTAGAGAGTGAAGTCATCTTGATTCTACTAAACTCTCACACTTATATAGAAAATGGAGTTTAGGTGATGAAGGAGGTTCTCAGTCTACGGGAATCGGTATTAAATAATATTGTGACGTAAAGGACAAAAATGAATTAACCTTGTCATGTTGGTTTGGCAGAAAAAATGGTGAGTTTTGGACAAAGGGAATGTTGCGGTTGATGTGAAATTTAATGTGGAGAAAATTTATGACAAGTGTATACTGATATGAGTATCCAACTCAATGCATGAGTATTCCAGAAATTGACACTAGATCATGGTAAAGTTTTAATAGATGATTATGATTGTATGAATCATATGATGTGGTGTATTGATGATAACGGTTGAAAAACAGTTATTTTCATACTTGATTTTGATATTAAATCACATCCTTTATGGCTTAGAATGAGCTTGAAATCATGCATTTTTCTTAAGTTAGAGAACAAGAGAGTCAAATTTGGTTTTCTTGGTTTTATGCTTGGTTTCCCTTCATTTTGTAGGTTTTTGGAATGAATTGAAAGAAAGGTTGAAGTATCAAAGGGTTGCGGTGCAGAAAAGTCAACCAGAATCCAGAAAAGTCAACCACTCAACCAAAAAAGTCAACCATTTGACCAAAAATGTTGACCAGAGCATTGAGCGGCAGTTTTGGGCACTGAGTGGCAGTTTTTCGGCGCTGAGCGGCAGTTTTGAGCGCTGAGCGGTCCTGCAATTAAAGGAAAACCGCTGAGTGGTTTAATTAGGCATTGAGCGGTTGTCAGTTTTTATTTGGCTTAGATTCTGATAGATTCTGTTATATTTTTGGGCTATAAATAGCCTTAGTGCGATTCAAAACTTATTCTTTTGGCAGAGAGAAACGTCCACAACAGCTCTACACACCTTGGAGGAGGTTCCTTCGATGCTTAGGCTCCAGTCTACCAAGTTTAGGGTTATTTCTTCCATTCTTTCATTATATTTCATCTAGATTCACCATGATTATGGTGAACTAAACCATAGGTTGTTGGGGAACAATGTAATCTTTTGAAACTCTCTTATATTGAAATTCTTATCTTCTTTATATGCTTGCATATGCTTATCTTTATCAATTTTTGGGTTCCTTACCTTTGCTTAATACTTTTATCGTTTAACTCATTCGGTAAATGTTGTTTGTCTTTATTGATACGGGAACGTACAGTAATGTCATGAACTGGGGGGAATTCCTTGATTATGCTAATACCGCCTAGGAATAGGGGCAGAACGATCAATTGTATTTTGCTTTCGTTTATCATGCATTATTAATTACTAGGGGAGGCTTGGGATAGCAAGCCGGTAATTAGTAATAGGCTCTTTTCACCAAGGGATTGGGTTAAGGGTAGACCAAGAAAGTTTGCATGACAATATGATAAATAAGCAAATTAGATAAGAAAAGTAGATATAAGAGAGTGGATAAGATGAAATTGTAAACCCCAACAACTCCATTCATTCATAGTTTCTTTTAGCCAATTGAATCACTACATTTGCATGTTTACTTTTGTTATTTGCATACAAAACCCTAAAATTAATTTCTTCTCAAGTCTTATGCAATTGGTTTACACGAAAGTTAAGGCCTAAGAGTCCTTTGGGAAACGATACTTGGACTTACCCATTTTATATTACTTGATAACGATCTGGTACACTTGTCAGGGACTTAACAATTGACTTATGAAACTAAATTATACTAAATAGTTACTATAAAATTTATTTAAATATTTATAAAAATTATTTTTGTCATTATAAGGACTTCAAAAAAAAAAAGATAAGTGAGAAAACAAAAATGTGGAGAAAAGAGAAGAAAAAAGGAAGGGAGAGTGACAACACCGTAAATGAGAGCAAGTTCCGTGAGAGTGATTTGTAAGAACAAATATTACTTTTTTGGTATACGCAGTGAGTGAAGAGAGTATTTTATTTTTTAGGATTTCATAAATAAAATAATAAATTAAAAAAATAAAATTAGATAGGTGGGTAGGCAGGCCTACCCGACCCACCACGAGTTCAACCCGCATGAGTCGGGTTTAAATGAGCCGGGTTTAAATCTGACCCGCATAAAAAAAATTTAATTTTTTTAAACTCAACCTGACCCGAATCCATGACGGGACAGATTGACTCGCAGATTCTGACCCATTTTAACTGTTGTACCACTCATTAACCGTTTTGCACTAAATTATTTTCTCCTCATCTGCTCGTAGAATTTGACTGTGAATGATTGTTTTTAAGGAGTCTTGTTCATTCTACATTCAAATCAACACAAAATAATCAATCAATGGCAATTTGTCAACTGTAAGACGGACAACTAAAGAAAACTACTAAAAAAAGTACAATGATGCTCTGTTGTAATATGGTATTTAATTAGTACTCGAAGTCCTAAACATGTTCTATTTTCAGAATTACAAGTGATGAAAACATATGTAGATGCTTTTTACGTATTCAACTATCTAGGGTGGGTAACAACTAGGGTTAACACCGTCTTGACAGGGACTACAATCCCCAATAACTCACGATTCACATCTTTTTATTTCTCATCTTTCTAAAACATGCTTAAAATAACCTCAACTTGTTATTTAAAAACCATGTTAATTTAAAAATACCAATTTATTTCACATGCTGAAAACAAAATTTACTTTTAACAATGTTTACTGCATGTTGAATTTATTTGAAAAAAAAAAGGATTTACTTCACTTTTATTCTTATAGTTTAGATAATCTAATTTACAACTAAATTTTATTGAGATTAAAAGTGGGCATTCAGAAAACTTGTCCAAAAGTATATTAACAAAAATAAAATGTTATATGAGATGAAACTATGATGAGAAGGTATATAAAGTTTGGAATTTCTTGGTGATGAATATTATGTATAATTGATATTATAATATTATTAGTTGTTTTAATCTACTATAACAATATATTAAAGTGATATTAGTTTGTATTGTAAAAAAAAATTGTACATTTTACACTTCCATATTTACGTACATTTTAGTTTTATTCTATATTTTAATAAGCTTTTTTATTTTAGAATGTGAAGGATAAAATTTTTATGTCTAAACATTTAGAACAATTAAAAAAAAACACGTGTTTTAATTCAAACACCTCGTTATTAATTATCTTATAACTTGTTGTTTTGATACTAAAAGGAATATTTCTTATATAGATTATTTTGGATAATTCATATTAATTGAAACATCAATTTAAATGTAATCATGGTAGAAAAATGAGATTGGTTTTAACTTAGGATAATGTATTATATGTATGACACTCATACATATTAAAATAACACGATGAATTATCTAGATTTGGGAAGGATCAATAGGTTGTTATCAGAATCAAATGTTTAGTTAATTTAAACAAATCAATAATCAGGTTTAAGTGGAATTAATTAGGCTAATCCTAATCAAAAGTTTATGAAAAAACTATAAATATAGGTCAAAGATATGATTGTTGAGACTTTTACTATGCATTTAGCATTAGAACACCTTTAGCAATCATGAATGGTTGGAGAACAATCTATTTGAACAAAAAGAAGATTGCATTGAAGAAGGTGACCAAAAAATTGTTTTAAGTGAAAGTTTGACTCTATATCCGAAACATTTTGGTACTCACCATAGGACCAAGTGTCAACACCCAATTTCGTCCGGGTGACTAAATAATAGGACATAGTTTTTGTTTTTGCCTTATTTTATTTTATTTTCATTTTTTATTTTATTATTTTTAATTTTTAGTTTACTTTGGTATTTGATTTAGCTTTTTTTTATGATTAGATTTAATTTCATTTTTCTAAAAAAAAGAAAAGAAAAAAGGAAAAAAGAAAAAAAAAAGATAGAAAACGACAAAAGGGGACAACGGCACCATCAACATGGCCAAGGCTCTCCACCACTCTGTTACACCCCAACAAACTTCATGGACACTTTTGATTGTACTGGGCACTACACGACGTAACAAAATAGGGGGGGCATCACGCATAGGAGACACTTCAATCCTTTCCTCCTACCACCTAGAATCACCTCAACAAACATCACACACCTCCAACGCCATCCAGGATTGACCTCTCACAAACTTTTTGATTCCTCCATTCACTCAATAGAAAGACCCTCCGAAACCAATTCCTCGAGGAGGCCCAACCATAAGAACGACACTCCCTTTTGGCTCACGACTCCTCTCTCCTCTCACCGGTAACCACCCCATCACATTTTCCGTTTTCACTCCCGATTCCTCACCAACAACAGAAACAGAACCACCAACAAGATTTCCCTTTCACTCGGAATTTCACTCTCACCATCCATATTCATCCATCATCCACTGCACCCATCATCATCATCCATCCCAGACTAACCTCCTCCATCACAGAAATACCAAACAGAAGAAAAACAGAGAAACTCAATCAGACATCACCTTCTTCCATTTTTCATTACCCAGCGACATCCTTTCGTCACCTGCAATTCAAACAGCAATATAACACTCATTATCTTATCTTAACATTTCACCTTCTTCATTTTTCCCTACCATCTTCTTCAATACAAAAAAAAAATCATTTCCCAACCACATTCGTCCTATACCGTAGCAATCTCAAATCACCAGCAAAGTGGAATCCTCAAGCAAGAAACGTTATACCTCCAGTTACATTGTCGTGGTTCAGTGATGGTGGCCGATGGTACCAGTAAGTAGTTGTGTCTCGTGGCTGTAGATCTGTGAGAAGGTATGCTCACGTCGGAAGAGGAAAAGGGGCAATTGTCGGCGGCATCACCGGTAACGAATCTGATCGAACCGAGGGCGCACAGGTCGGAGCTGCTGTGCGGAGAAGAACCAAAGAGGATAAGGTCGCGTTGACACTGTTGGATCTTCCTATGGTAACCATCGTCGCGGGTGACGGTCCTAGCTTGTCTAGAGATCTCGGGGAAGTCGCAATGGTTGTAGACGTTGGTGGAGGGGTGTTGTGCCCGAAGTGAAGCGGGGTGCGAGAAGAAGCCTCGGTGGTGACCGTCATCGTCGTCGGTGGTCCTGATAGCGAATAGCATCGCGACCTAAGGTAGGGGAACAATAGGGAACCTCATGCAAAGATTAGAAGGGCAGTGGCATAGGCGACGTTGCCGGCGATATCCCCGACGACCGACGAGGTCCGTGGCGGCGACGGATGACGAAGGCGGTGGTGAGTGCACACGCAAGGGAGGCGAACCTCTTTGGGCAGCTCTATTCAAAGGAGACCCTAGGTCTCTGGAGAGATCAGCTTCTTGCGGATGCAAATGGAGAGGGAAGGGGGTCTTGGAGTTGAATGCAAATGAGGTGAAGTTGTTGAGACCCCATGAGTTTCTGATGGGGCTAAGGGGCCTTGGACCTGGCTGATGGGCTGACTTTTCTTCCTTGCACCCCTCATTCTCGTATCACACCCCCATCCCAATTCTGCAAACAAAAAAAACAAAAAAGAGGCCTTGGGCTTGGTCAGCAAAAGATCCAGTAGCACACCCTGGTTTCGTTTTCTACACACCCCTTTGTTTATTGAACTTTTTGCACCTGTCTTTCTAATGCACACACCACACTTTTATTGATGTTTTTTTTGTTGCACTTTTTTCTTGTGTTTGGGTTTACTTCTATTTTATTAGTTGCACCTCCATAGTTACTATACACCAACTTTTTTTTTATTAAAAATAAAAAATATAAAAATCATAAAAACTATATCATGAAAATAATAAAAATATATTTTGAAAGGTTTAAGCACACGTGCGACCGTTCGCGTAGGCCTTGTGCTAAAAACTTTTTTCCCTCCTTTTACAAAAATAATAAAAATATGTTTTAAAAGGTTTAAGCACACGTGCGACCATTTTGTTGGCCTTGTGTTGAAAACCTTTTTCTTCTTCTTTCAAAAATTTATTTTAAAAGGTTTAAGCACACGTGCGACCATTCTGTCTGCCTTGTGCTGAAAACCTTTTTCTTCTTCTTTCAAAAATTTATTTAAAAGGTTTAAGCACATGTGCGACCATTCAGTCTACCTTGTGCTGAAAACCTTTTTCTTTTTCTTTTAAAACTTCAATTTTAAAAGGTTTAAGTACACGTGCGACCATTCTGTTTGCCTTGTGCTAAAAACCCTTTTCTTCTTCTTTCAAAAAATCAACAATAATTTATTTTAAAAGGTTTAAGCACACATGCTACCATTCTGTCTGCCTTGTGCTGAAAACCTTTTACTTCTGCTTTCAAAAATTTATTTAAATGGTTTAAGCACACGTGCGACCATTTTGTCCGCCTTGTGCTAAAACCTTTTCCTTTTTCTAATAAAATACCAAAATATATAAAATCTTCAAAAATCTAATAAACATCTTCACAAACAAACAATCAATCTTTCAGAAAGAACTACGTAACCCTGATTTCTCATTCTGAATGAGAATACGTAGGAGCAAGGTCAATCCTTGTCGAGCACAAAAGCTAAAAAAAATTATTTTGTTGCTTATAATGTCTTTTTGGGGATAATTAAGCATTTTGTAAACCACATCAGATTCGCGCATTTAATTAAAGGTATTGCCTTCGGGTAGGCGTTGTAGGGTGCTAACACCTTCCCTACACGTAATCGACTCTCGAACCCAGAATCTAGTTTTGGTGGACCTTGCTTTATCCTTTTATGGTTTTTCCGTAGTTTTCCAGAATAAACTATGGTGGCGACTCAAAAAACGTTTTTCAAAACTCGTTCGTTTTTGGATCGTCGTCCCGTCACGATTCTGGTTGTGACAGATGGCGACATCACTGGGGAAGCTAGAGAGTCAAGCCATTTAGTTAGATGCGCGAATTCGACATGGTTTTGCTTTATGTTTTTCTTCCCTTTTTCTTTATCTATTTTTTATATTTGAAATAATTGCATGTGAATTATTTGATTGTGTTATATTGAACCCTAGGGTAGAAAACATCTTATATCTGCCTGGGAAATTTTTTGGTTGTTTTGCAGGTGAGGGTTTGGGTGCATTGCATTCTCCCTTCACACACACACATATTATGCATCTATTGAGTGAGGCCCTGTACCCGGGTCTGAGTGCAGCTTAGAAATAGAGGGGTTGTGTAGCGGTGCAACTTGGGCCATACTGCCTGTTTGGCTATCATGAGAACCCCAACTAGAGTCTGTTCTCTACAGTTGTGTCTTCACACCTAGTTGATTACTCGACTGTTGTGGAGATGCTATGGAGGGGGCCATAGCTCTAGTGACCATTGACCTCTAGGTTCAGGAGACTATCCTTATGAGGTTGCATATACTTGACCTTCAATCTTAAGAGTCGAACCTCCGTTAAGGCACAAAGGGAGATGTGTGCAGTCTTCTAACCCTCATTTTTTTGCTTAATAAAATCAAACACCTGGTGCATATCACTACATTTTTTTTCTTTCTTTCTTTTTCTCATGCATTTTTATGGTCTTGTCATTGGTTCTAGTCAGGAAATTATAAATTTGTGATTAAGTCTTTTAAGGTAAAAATGGAAATTAACATGGGATTTTGAGTCAAGAGGGGTAATCGAGTTCAGACTTTTCGAAGGAAAGGATAGCCATCGACGCAAAGGAAGGTAGTATTCGATTACTTGAGAGATTTGGTGAAAAATAGATAACCCTGAAAGATGCATTCAAGAACGGGTATAAGATTTTGTTAAGCTTGTCAGAGTGGAAGAATTTGGGTAAATCTTAGATCCACCTCCCAAGGACAAAGCTCTATGCAACTACCTCAGGTTGTATACCCCTGTAAATCGATTAACGAGAATCATAAAAGTGCACCATATGAAGTTGAAGAGCAAATTCATAGAGTGGGAAATATTCATGAATGTACTAGCTCTTATCCACTATGGTGTCATGCTTTTTCCTAATACTAGGGAGTTGGTTGACTACGCCGACATGAATGCAGTTTCGAAATACAAAGTTCGCTCTGAGAATCCAATCACTATTGGTCCAGTTGAAATTTATGGGACCCTCGGTCGATGTTGTGAGCCAAGGAGAAGGAAGATGTTAGTTGTTTACCGATGTTGTATGTCCCCTGGGTAAACTACTGCAACGTAAACCAAAGATGAAAGGGGCAAATGAATGAGCGCAACTTGAAGCAAGCTCAGAGGAGGAAATTTTTAAATCGCGGGTTGTGTTGGCGACAAATATCATGCATCGCACGCCGTTGTGAGAATTACCCTAATGTCCCCTCATGAGTATCCATTGTTGTGTGTGTGTGTCAAAAAAAAAGAGAAAAAAAACAAAAAAAAAAGAACAAAAAAAAGGGAAAAAAGATAAAAAAAACAATTTGAGTATCCTTTGAGAGGGTTGTCAATACCTGTATCTCTTGCCACATTGCAGATCATATGAAGAATGAATCTTTTCTGAAATGCTTCATCGAGTTAAGAACGTTTGGGGGTAATATTGTTCGCTTCGAAGAAAGGCCTAAGATCATGGAGTTTAACGAAAGAATTCCCTAAGCCAATGGGTCAAATAAGGTTAAGTCAGTCAGGTTGCCATTCAAGTTAATTTCCCTTGACCCAAGTTGTGAAAAGTAATTTCGTAATAATGAACAGTGGATGAAAGTAGCAGTGACAAAGTTGGAGAAGGAATGTTGGCATTAAGAATTGATAATTCAGATGAATGATCATATTGTTGAACAAAGGCGAGTTATCGATAATTGGAAGAGAATTTTCTCACAGCTAACTTCCTCGTCAGTGAAGCCATTGAAGGCGTTCCTAAGATACTGAGTCTTCATTATCGATGTTTAACCTGCTTAAGGGGATTGAAACTTTCCTCAATTGCTGCAAAAGTCGATCGGAAAAATGAAGAGTATGATGGCCAAGGCCCAAAATGGTTGACCAAGACTTTCTATGCCTCACCTCTTGGGAACTTCTGGATGATGAACTGCCCTATTGGCTCAGTCTTGTGTTAATTTCCAAATTATACCGGGGCAATCTTTTCACAACTTTATAATTTCTTGCTAGAATAGTTGTCTTTTCTTTTTCTTCATTTTTATTTTTCTTTTTCTCAATTTGTTTCACCTAATAAAATTTCAAAAAAAATCCAAGATAACCCTAAAGGACACGAACCAGTTATAAAATCTTGGCGAACCAAGGAGAAGTTCAAGAATGGAGGGATGAAACTTGATATCCAACCATTGAAGGGGCAAATGAGTCAAATCCTAGAGGTCCTGAATGCCTTGCAAAACCCTGGAGATTCGTGTGCACCCCAGCCACAATATAGGGTTTGAGGGACTCAAAATTTCCTCTCATATGGCCTCTTCCCCTATATTACACTTCACCCTTGGAGTAGAACTGGGGCAAGTTTACACTCAAAAGGCTGAGAATAATGCAATTGAAGGAGAAAACAAGCTTGGGGCAACCACTTTCATGGTCCCTACATAAATGATTCAGTCAAGTGTTGTGGGAAAGATAATGACAAAGTAACTCTAGGTGAAATCTTTCCCTCAGGTCGTTGCACAGATGGATGTTGAGTCTAACAAAGGTAAATTTGAAATGCTGGAGAAAAGAGGGATAGCCATAGAAGGTTGATGAAGCACTAAGTTTGAAAATGATGCAAGGCTTGCTTAGTCCCGGATCTGATGATACATTCAAAGTTTAAATTTCCCAAAGGTGAGAAATATAGAGGGACCATTTGTCTCAAGACTCATCTCATGGCGTATGACCAGAAAACGGCTGTGTGTGCATATGATGAAAAGTTGCTAATTCATTTCTTCCAAGGTAGATTAGCTGGCATGCCACTAAACTGGGGCAATCATCTTGAACATTCGTGCATCCAGTCTTGGGAGTATCTGATGGATGCTTTCTTGAGGCAGTACAAATATAACATGGATGTGGCAACTCATAGATTACAACTGCAAAACATGGTCAAGAAAGAGTCTGAATCATTTAGAGAATATGCCCAAAGGTGGAGAGAAATTGTTGCTCAAGTAGAACCTCCTCTGAGTGACAAGGAGATGACTACCATTTTTTTGAATACTCTACAACCACCATTTTATGAGCACATGATACGTAGTGTCTCCTCAAGTTTTCCTGATATAGTGGTAATTGGAGAAAGAGTCGAGGGTGGCATAAGAAATGGAAAAATTGCACTAGACCCAAATCTGGTGTCGAATTTGAATGAGTATGGTCCTAAACATGAGAAAAATAGAGGACAAAAGGCTAATTCACAGTTTACTGCCTATTCCCAGATGTCGCATTCTTATGGGTCCAGTCGAGCCATTGAAAGGAGAAATTACAATCGGAATGAGAAGGTCGTCAATTTCACTCTTATCCCCATGACTTATACGAAGCTACTGCCAGATTTTCTCCGCAACAACCTCATAAAGGTTTGTCCCCCCAGGCCGGTACGACCTCCTTACCCAAAGAAGTATGACATAAAGGCCAGGTGTGATTATCATGAAGGAGCGCGTGGACATTCAACAGAGGCATGCAAGACCCTAAAGCATAAAGTGCAATCTTTGATCGATTCAGGATGTTTAAAGTTTGAAGAAAGTCAATACAACACTGTGGCAAGGCGTCAGTTCGCCTCTACAAATGTCGTGGACAAGTGAAGACGACTCTAGGACTATATAGGAAAGCATGAGTTATTGCAAAGAGTGAAACTAATGTTGCTTTACTCATGTTTTGAATTGTCTCGTTGTAAAGACTATGCTCATTGATATTGTGCCTTCATCTTTGAGTTTAATGTGAACATTCATTATGCGATTTCTCCAAGGTTTACTGGAAATCATGTCCTAATAAGGTGTCACGGAGAAAACGAAAGCCGCAAATAACCAAATTAGAAAATAAAAAATTAAGGTAATCTTGAGTCACTTGTCTTTCTTGCAAATTTTCAAACTCCTGTTTCTTCGAAAAAAGCAAAAATAGCAAAAAAGGGGAAAAGAAAAAGTGATGAATAATCAAAAGGGGAAATTGGGATGTCAAACTTTTCCGAGGACAAGTGTCTAATAAAAAATAACGATATGACATTTCCTTTCTAGATGTTTGTGCACATGCTGTTTGAAAACCTCTGCCCTTCACTTTTCCAAAATAAAGGATTTCCCCTCAACAAACATTGTCATTGCCCTCAATAACAAAGTAAACCTTTACACTGGGGCAGATTGGCTTGGCCAAAAGTTTTCTCGCTTGCGCTAGTAGGGTGATCCCCGAATCCATTGAGACAAAATATAAAGCAAAAAACAAAAAACAAAATAAAAAGAAACTTTCAAAAAGAGAATAAGTCCACTAGATTGAAAACCTGAAAGGGCAGTCTAGAAAAGGAAAAACAAAACAAAATGAAAAAAAAAATGACTTATGTTGAAGTCATCTAGTCGTAGAGTTAATCTTTTGAAAATAGGGCAATCAAAGTTCAAAGTGATGTGTGGCCTCCTTATCATTATCCAAAAAGCAAAAAAAAAACACATATCCATTGTCACCCCATTTGAGCCAAAAATGAATTATTTTTTCAAAATTTTCCCAAGCAAGGGTTATCGCCAGTACGAGTCAACTCGGTATGCAAATAAAGAACACTCAATGATCAAACAAAGATAATTCATCGAGAAGAGTTAACAAAAAAAAAACAAAAACAAGAAAAACAAAAAGAACAAAAAAAAAGAGGAAATCACAAAGTGATGTTGAACAAAAAATAGAAAATCAAAGTTCAAGAAAAAAAACAACAAAGTGCTCAAAATGTCAAATAGTTGATGCAATGCCTAGATGACAACCCTTGTTTCCAAAAAATATAACCACTAAACATTCATTTGGGCCTTTATATCCCTTCTTCTAATACCTTTTAGCCCCTAGCCATGTTACAAGCCTAATAAACTCCACGCAGATTGAATAATGATTGCTCAAATTTTCATAAAGTGTAACTTTGCGATAAGGCGACTTTCACAGTGTCATAAAAAAATTGAAAATGAATGAATGAAAAAAATGAAAAAGTAATGTCTCAGGAAGAGGGTATCATCCTACCATCTAGTCAGAAGCACGCAAAAAGAAAATCAAACCAATTGGAGTCATCCTTTTAGCCAATCCTCTTCATGCCCACCCCCTCTTCCAACTATGCCAAAGAAAAACCTGGGGCAGCTTTGTGAATATCACCACGCGTCTTCGCCCTGAAATTCATCAACCCATAATCTCAAGACTAGGGCAGCTTTACGGATCTCCCTTGAATTTTCAATCTAATATTCATGGATCCAAACCCTAGCTTATTTCCCCAAACACCAAACCGGGGCAAAATTTTTTAGTATAAATCCCTTCCAAACCCTTCTAAACATCTCTCATTTTTTTCCCTTGCCTAAATTCAAGCATGTGTACACTGATGTCGAGAAAGAAAAAGTCAAATATATAATCATATCTGACATTAGACCTCGGATGTATGACATTCCTTAGTTTTCACAAAACATTGAAAATAAAGACCAGTTTGATGATTGCAAGCAAGATGACTGACTCAAGAAAAAAGAAATGCAAAATGAAGCAAATGTTTTCCAAAACTGCATAACGTAAGTTGCTATCAATACATCAAGAAAAGAAAGTCTTTCTGATCGAAACCCTCTTCATTCATATGAATGGTTATTGAATCCTTCTTCTTCAAAAATACAAAAAGAATAACATTCAGATTTTCTCTTTCAAGCCATATTGTTTCAAAAATCAAATCTCTGTCCAAATTACAAAACATTTCAAAAAATTACGAATTTCAAGATTTTCAAAATTCGCAAAGCCCAGTTTCCACACTGGCCCCCGAAGCTTAATTGTCATATTGGCCCACAAGCCCAATTTCCATATTGGCTCACAAACCCAGTTTCTACACTGGCCCTCTAAGCCCAGTTTCTATGGTGGCTCCCAAAGCCCAATTTCCATATTGGCCCACTAAGCCCAGTTTCTACACTAGCCCATAAGCCCAGTTTCACCTGGCCCACCAAGCCCAGTTTCCACATTGGCCCCAAAGCCCAGCTCACCTGGCCCCTAAGCCCAGTTTCACCTGGCCCCCAAGCCCAGTTTTCACTGGCCCATAAGCCCAGTTTCTACACTGGCCCCTAAGCCCACTTTCTACACCGGCCCATAAGCCCAGTTTCATCTGGCACATATGCCCAGTTTCTACACTGGCCCATAAGCCCAGTTTCTACACTGGCCCACTAAGCCCAGTTTCCACACTGGCCCCTAAGCCCAGTTTCTACACTGGCCCATAAGTCCAGTTTGTACATTGGCCCATAAGCCCAGTTTCTACACTGGCCCACTAAGCCCAGTTTCCACACTGGCCCCCAAGCCCAGTTTTCACTGGCCCATAAGCCCAATTTCTACACTAGCCCCTGATAACGGTTGAAAAACCGTTATTTTCATATGTTATTTTAGACCAAATTACTCCCTTTACTGCTTAGAATGAGCTTGGAATCAAACAAAACTCAATAAATGAGTCAGTCGAGAGTCAAAAGCTATTTTTAACGATATTATGCTTGTTTTGCATTGTTTTGTAGCAATTTTGATGGAAGTGAAGAATGGAGTTGAAGATGAAGGTCTTAGACTCAAGACAGAGGAAGAAAACTAAGAAAAGAAGAGTCTAGGAACCGCCCAGCGGCAAAAATACACCGCTGGGCGGCCAAATTCGAGGAGTTGGCACCCTGGCATAGACGCGTGGCAGATTTGCGATTAGAGGCAAACCGTCGGGCGATGGACCCCTGGCACCGGGCGGTTGCGCGATTAGAGGCAAATCGCCGGGCGGCATAAGTGTGACGTCGGGCGGTTGCCTACTGGGCCTATTTTCTGTGACGCTCCTCAGCTATAAATAGCCCTATTGTGATTTCCTTCTCATTCTTTTGACAGAAGAGGGCGGCCAGAGCTAATTTTCACTCTCTGGAGAAGATCTCTTGGATGCGTAGGCTCCTTTTCATCCTATCTAGGGTGTGCTCTTCCATTCTTCCATTATCTTCATCTTGGTTCACCATGACAATGGTGAACTAAACCCTTTTGTTGTTGGGGAAAACAATGTAATCTTTTGAAACTCTCTTTTATTGAAACTCTTGTTTATTTATATGATTGTCATATGCTTTCATTATCAATTGTTGGGTTGTCATCTGCGCTTAAAGCTTTTATCGTTTAACAAAGTAATTTAAACAAGAGAAGTAGATTAGAGAGGGCAGATAAGATGAAATTGTAAACCCCCAACAACTCCACTCATCCATAGTACTTTTCTCGTCAACTGAATCAAATGCATTGCATGTTTATTTTGTGTTTTTACATTCCACACAATTAATTTTTCTTTACAAGTCTTACGATTTCAATTCGCACGAATGATAAGGCCTTTCGAGTCTCTTGGGAAGAACGATATTGGGTTTTTACCAATTATATTACTTGGAATGATCTGGTACGCTTGCCAGTGAGTCAACAACCCCTAAGCCCAACCTAGCTTTGGCCCCTAAGCCCAGCTCGCCTGGCCCCAAAAGCCCAGTTTTCACACTGGCCCCGAAGCCCAATTTTCACACTGGCCCCGAAGCCCAATTTCTACACTGGCCCCTAAGCCTAGTTTCCACACTGGCCCCAAAGTCCAGTTTCTACACTGGCCCCTAAGCCCAGTTTCTGCACTGGCCCACTAAGCCCAGTTTCCACACTGGCCCCTAAGCCCAGTTTCTGCACTGGCCCATAAGCCTAGTTTCTATACTGGCCCATAAGCCTAGTTTCTATATTGGCCCACTAAGCCCAGTTTCCACACTGGCCCCTAAGCCCAGTTTCTACACTGGCCCCTAAGCCCAGTTTCCACACTGGCCTTGTAACCCAGCTCGCCTCACCCCTAAGCCCAGTTTCCACATTGGCCCCTAAGCTCAGTTTCCACACTGGCCCCATAAGCCCAGTTTCGCCTGGCCCCAAAAGCCCAGTTTCACCGGGCCCGTAAGCCCAGTTTCCACACTGACCCCTAAGCCCAGTTTTGTCTGGCACCCTAACCTCAAATTTTGTCATTTTTTGTATCGGCCCACTGCTTGGCAATGGTCGAATTTGAGCTTTTGTTCTGTGAGTTTGGCCCTCTGCTAGGCAATAGTCAAATTCAGGTTTTTGTTTTGTTATCGGCCCTCTGCTTGGCAATGGTCGAATTTGAGTTTTTGTTCTGTGAGTTTGGCCCTCTGCTTGGTAATGGTCAAATCCAGGTTTTAGTTTTCCTATCGGCCCTCTGCTTGGCAATGAACGAATTTGAGTTTTTGTTCTGTTATCGGCCCTCTGCTTGGCAATGGTCGGATTTAAATTTTTGTTCTGTGAGTTTGGCCCTCTGTGAGGCAATGGTCAAATCTAGGTTTTAGTCAAATCCAGGTTTAGTTTTGTTATCGGTCCTCTGCTTGGCAGTGGTCGAATTTGAGTTTTTATTTTGTCTCTTTCTTTTTTGAAACCCGAACAAAATTAGTGTTTCTATCTTTACTTAGCTTTTACTCGGATAATACGAAAATATCAAATTTTCATATTATCCGGTAATATCTAAGTAAAGAGGGGCAGTTGTCAACACCCAATTTCGTCCGGGTGACTAACTAATAGGACATAGTTTTTGTTTTTGCCTTATTTTATTTTATTTTCATTTTTTATTTTATTATTTTTAATTTTTAGTTTACTTTGGTATTTGATTTAGCTCTTTTTTATTATTAGATTTAATTTCATTTTTCTATAAAAAAAGAAAACAAAAAAGGAAAAAAGAAAACAAAAAGAGAGAAAACGACAAAAGGGGACAACGACACCATCAACATGGCCAAGGCTCTCCACCACTCTGTTACACCCCAACAAACTTCATGGACATTTTTTATTGTACTCGCATTACACGACGTAACAGAATAGGGGACATCACGCATAGGAGACACTACAATCCTTTGCTCCTACCACCCAAAATCACCTCAACAAACATCACACACCTCCAACGCCATCCAGGATTGACCTCTCACAAACTTTTTGATTCCTCCATTCACTCAATAGAAAGACCCTCCGAAACCAATTCCTCGAGGAGGCCCAACCACAAGAATGACACTCCCTTTTGGCTCACGACTCCTCTCTCCTCTCACCGGTAACCACCCCATCACATTTTCCGTTTTCACTCCCGATTCCTCACCAACAACAGAAATAAAACCACCAACAAGATTTCCCTTTCACTCGGAATTTCACCCTCACCATCCATATTCATCCATCATCCACTGCACCCATCATCATCATCCATCCTAGACTAACCTCCTCCATCACAGAAATACCAAACAGAAGAAAAACAGAGAAACTCAATCAGACATCACCTTCTTCCACTTTTCATTACCCAACGACATCCTTTCGTCACCTGCAATTCAAACAGAACAATACAATACAAACAGAACAATACAACAATACAACACTTTTTCTTCTTCTTTCAAAAATTTATTTAAAAGGTTTAAGCACATGTGCGACCATTTTGTATGTCTTGTGCTGAAAACCTTTTTCTTCTTCTTTCAAAAATTCATTTTAAAAGGTTTAAGCACACGTGTGGCCATTCTGTCTGCCTTGTGCTGAAAACCTTTTTCTTCTTCTTTCAAAAAATCAAAAAAAAATTATTTTAAAAGGTTTAAGCACACGTCTGCCTTGTGCTGAAAACCTTTTTCTTCTTCTTTCAAAAATTTATTTAAAAGGTTTAAGCACACGTGCAACCATTATGTCCGCTTTGTGCTAAAACCTTTTCCTTTTTCTATAAAAATACCAAAAAATATAAAATCTTCATAAAACTAAAAAACATGTTCACAAACAAACAATCAATCTTTCAGAAAGAACTATGTAACCCTGATTTCTCATTCTGAATGAGACTACGTAAGAGCAAGGTCAATCCTTGTCGGGCACAAAAACTAAAAAATATATTTTGTTCCTTATAATGTCTTTTGGGGCATAATTAAGCATTTTGTAAACCACATCAGATTTGCGCATTTAATTAAAGGTATTGCCTTCAGGCAGGCGTTGTAGGGTGCTAACACCTTCCCTACACGTAACTGACTCTCGAACCCAAAATCTGGTTTTCGTGGACCTTGTTTTATCATTTTATGGTTTTTCCGTAGTTTTCCAGAATAAACTATGGTGGCGAGTCCAAAAACGTTTTTCAAAACTAGTTCAGTTTGGATCGTCGTCCCGTCGCGATTCCGGTTCGACACCAAGCTAAAACTTATGAAGGTCATACGATAACCACTAAGAATATCGTGAGCAATGTTGTGCGAAGGATGCTGGTGATAATCAGATCGACCTAATGAAAATGATGAGAAGAATATAAAGGCATATGGACAAGTTACAAAGAAAGTATGAAGAGGAAATAAAGACACTCTGGGTTGAGAACAAGATTATTTGATAGGAAAGGGGGGAAAGGTCATGTGCCATCCACTCCAACTTTGTAGGGACCGACAAAACAACATTGGGATAAGACAAATTAAACAGTCCAAGAAAGTAGTTTCAGCACAAGCAAAAATCATAATCACTCTATCGCAATTGTCAACATAGTTAGTATGTTATCATTCGTCACTAGATTCATGAAGACCCCTTTGTCCGATAACTAGAGAATGCCCATATTCGACAAGTATGATGGATACACTGATACCATATGGTGTAGAATTTTCTCCACCTCTTTGAAGGGGGAATCCCTGACTTGGTTTTCTATGTTGTCGGCCAACTCGATAGACTACTTTGTGACTATCCAATCAAAATTCGGAGTGCAGTTCACAACAAGCCGACCATACTACCTAACATTGGTCGTCTTGGTCAATGTCAGGTAAGAGAAAGAGGAGCTCGTACATACCTTTATTGAGAGGTTTAGGAAAGTGTCTTTGCAAATACAAAACCTTAGCCTCAATGTGGTCATGAACCATCTTATTATCGCACTACGACTCGGACTGTTCATCAATAGCTTATGCATGAAACCATAAGTTAAGGGAAAAAGCAACCCAATAGATGCAGGTGGAGGATATGAGGGACTTTCACAAGCATATGCATACAGAATTGTCAACAGAAGACAAGAAAGGAACAAACAAGAAACCGTTTAAGGAAAGGAAAGACCAAAGAGTCCCCAATCTAGCAACTACACCCTCCTAAGCATGCCATGAGCCAAAAATTTGGAAAAGGCCCTAAGTGTCGACTTGTTGCCCTCTCTAAGGAAGAAGTCAACCCCTCCCAATGTTAGTGGGAACAAGCACTGTCTTTACCGCAACTTGGGTCATACCGTAGAAGTTTGTTTGGCCCTAAGGGATAAAATCAAATAACTCATCAAAGTTGACCACTTGAGACCGTTTGTGAAGAAGGACCACTCGGATAGAAGTCCATCTCGTTAGTGGTGCCTGACACGCAGTCCTAAAAGAGAAAATCATGGGACCACACAAAGAAAAGAGCTAAAATATTTCAGGTTATGGTTGAATGTTCATTTAAAACAATTTTATGGTCACATACTCCATTGTCATTTTCTCTTTGTTCGGATAAGTTATTCTCCAATTGAGAGGGGATTCCTTCTAAAGATACTGCAATATTAAAGTCAGTTCAGATTAGATGGATTGAACAATTAATGTTATACATGATAAATGCTTGTTAAAAACCTCAACAACTACATATTTGATCTCTATTTATAAGACTTTTAATTAAAATTGGCTAAACTTATTTCTAATATATTTAAACTAACTAAAGAATTAATTGGTTCTGGTAGATTAATCACTAAACAATTCATAATATTATTTTGATTCGTATATAGAGACAGTTCATATAGTACCGTTAATATGACTAGGGCTTTATCTTCGGTGTACTTCAGAAAAGAAATTTTTATTATAAAATAGTTGGTTGTTTATGCTATTTTTCCACATTCTTTGCTCATTTTACAAACCTCACCAATATAGACTTTGGTTCCAATATTCATAAAGGAAACATCACCTCACCGGCACAACAATTTTATTTAATCCTTGCTGTTTTTTTAATGTAAAAGTTAAACACGTATAATAAATAATTAAAGATATCGTTTCATTGGGGCGTTTAACATTGATTGAATAAACTAATCGTGCATAAAGCCAACTAGCCAAGTATGAAACCCCATATGATTCTTAGAATTTATCAGAAACGTTTAGGATTTGAAATAGTTTTTATTAATAATATTTTCAAATGTGTTATGTACCTCTCAGCATATTTTTCTAACAATTACGAATATTCTCTTCTAAGCCGTAGTAATTTCAAAAATATTTTTTTCATCTAACTTTACTAAAATCTAAGATACTGTATCTCTAGCAATAATAAAAAAATAACCCTTTCATTATGGTTTGACAATATTGGATTTGAATATTTCTACATAAGGCAATTACTTACTTGGCTATGTCTTTTTATTTATTATTATTACGTCTTTCTTGGATCCAACATTCAATATTATAATATTAACTTACTGTTTAAATTGCCATCACCAAGCCCAGTTTAAATTGACATCCAAGCACAAGAACATTAACCAATTGATCACTCATTTTTCTTCTTGGCTTTACTTCTTGCGTATCTCTAAATATATGATATAAAATATAATAAATGTAAATAATAAAAGCAATACTAATATATTTATAATAATAATATATTATTCCTTTTAAGTAATATTATTTTGTTAATACTAATTAAGTCACATATGGATGCACACACAACATCCTAGAAGAGGGTTTTCAGGACCACAAGTAAAACAATCACTCCAATAAAAATGAAATATATTACTCTCTCAAGCAACTTCTTCTATAAAAAAAAAAATAGAACACACCTTTACATAACCTTTTTCATCTAAAAGTATAACATATAGGGATGACAATGAGTCGGGTCGGACACCGATAGTGCTTATCTACAATTTGATCTGACAAAAAAAATTTACTCGCTACCTGACTCGCTATCTGCACGAATATCTGCTTAAAAATATCCGCGAATATTTTAAAACTCGCGGATATCCGTGGGTACCCGCAAATACTCGTAAATATTTAAAAAAGAGTTTAATGTCTCTTTAGGTCCCTATTTTCGTCTAGAATCTCAAATAGTTCCCTTCTTTTTCGGCGTCTCAATTAAGTCCTTACTTTTCTAAAATTGAAACAATTAGAGGTCTTCCGTCAAATTGGACAAACGACCATTTAAGGTCAGTGTATTGTTTTAAATGATGTGGCAGTTTATACATGATTGACATGTATTTTGTAATTTCTAAATTAAAAAATTAAGGGCAAAGTGGGAAAAATAAATTAAAGACAGTCCCTTTCTTTGCAATTAAGGAATGCGAAATTAGGGTTCATGAGCTGGGCCACCCTCGATTCCATGGACGCGGGAGGCGAAATTCAGTGAACAAAGTGTCTCTCCCAAGTTTGTTGCACTTGGACTTACCTGCACAAACATTAAGGTTTTGTAGTCTCCACCTGCATTTCAACCACATATCAAACATTAACGGTCAAAAAATGCAGGCATGAAATCAATTCACAGTCACTTTCAAAGGATCGTATTACTTAACGAGCTTTGCAGTATATGAGTGAGTTTTGAATTCCTATGAAAACCAGAGGATACAAATAATAAATAGAAAAAAGATCATTCAGTTAGAGTTTATTTAAGAAAGGAAAAGAAACTTGCTTGTATTGAATGTTGGTTGATTTAGAAGCAAGGGTAGAAATAACATCACCAAGCGCTCAAAGAGACTTATTTATGAACACTAAAGAGGAGACTTGCGTCTTTGTGGACACAATCTTACGGTGTAATCTGCAATTCCTCGCTCAGATTGCTGAAAACATGGCAAGTCAACATTGAACAAACAAACACTTTTTTTTATGTTCCCTTTTCCTTCATCGTTTATTTTTGTTTTGAATACGGCTTCGAATCACATTCCATTTTGTGTTTGAAATTTGTGGAAACCGACACCGTTAAGATTTGTTTTTGGAGAACTCAAGATAGGTGAGGAATGGAAGATGGTGATGCAAGGGTTGTGAAGAACCCTAATTTCACATTCCTCAATTGCAATTGCTGAGAAAGGGGTTGCCTTTAATTTCTTTTTCCCAATTTACCCTCAATTTTTAATTTAGAAATTACAAAATACACGTCAATCACATGTATAAACTGTCACGTCATTTAAAACAATACACTAATCATGCCACGTAATCCAAACTTAAACGGCTGTGTGTGTCCAATTTGATAGAAGGCCTCTAATTGCTTCAATTTTACAAAAACAAGGACCCAATTGAGACGCCAAGAAAGAAAGAGACCTATTTGAGATTCTGGGCGAAAATAGGAACCTAAAGAGACATTAAACCTAAAAAATATATATTTTTATAAATTATCAAAATAAAATTTAAATAAAATTACAAAAAATATAAAAGTATAATATAAATTAAATTAAATATATATTAAAATTTAATTTAATTTTATATAAATTTAACCTTATAAATATGATGTTAATTTTAATTAAATTTAACTTAATATAATATAACTTAAATGTTTATTTTTATTTTTTGCGGGTAGCAAATATCTGCAGGTATAAATAGTATACTACCCACACTCAACCCGTTTATAAGCAAGTACTAAAATATCTGCTATCCACAATTCGTGAGTAGTAAATATCCACATTTACCAACTATTTGCGGATTTTATCTATGAATATCCACGTTTGTGGATTTTTTTGTCATTCCTAATAACATATGACTCTCACACCATAATTTCTCCTACCAAAATCAAAACATAACTCATACATTTACAAAAATCTATTTTTTAACTTATACACCCAAATATTCATACAATTTCATAAAATCTCATCTTCATAACTTTACACAATAAATTAAAAATACTTCTTAAACATTGAAACATCATTATTCTTATATTTAAAAAATAATAATACAAAAATATAAAAATTCTTCCGAACAAAAAAGAAATACGCATGCCAACTTGCTTGTGTGACTTTGAAAAATTTTTCCAAGTGCGTACTTCTTAAGGAATAAGAAATATATAAAGTCACAAAGCTTCCAAACTAGACCATTTTCTATTTTTTTTTGTTTTTAATTATTTTTATAGAAGGAGTTCAATTATTGTAAGAGTAAGAATATAAAATTATTTTTGATCTACTTTTATTTAATTTTAAATTAATATTTTAGATTAATGATAATATGTTAATATTTTAGATTAATGATAATATGTATCATGTTTGTCTTTCATAAAATTAATAATAATTTTATGAAAATGTGTCTTGTAAATGTCATTTTATTTTTCTTTCTTGTCTTCATTAATAAAATACTTAATATATGCTAGAAATGAAGATAAAAGACAACAAGAATAAAAGAATTTAAAATATTATTCTGGTTAACACATGTAAACAGTTGTAAAAACAAAAATTAAAGACAATAAAAAAAATAAAATGTCGTTGCTATTATTTAATAAATAATTAAATTTACTTATGTACTTAATAACAATTCTGTAATTACTTTTAAAAAAGTTGTAGTTTATGAAAGAAATTATGTTGAACTAAAAACATAAAAAAATTAAATAATTCTTTTTTATCTTGAAAGTCTTATGTTGGTGAATATGTTTCGTCCATGAAAATTAAATAATTCTCTCTTTATCTTGCAAGGTCTATGTTGGTGACTATTTTTTATATTTCATAATATATTTTTCTTTCAACTGATGACTTACCAAGTTATATATATATATATATATATATATATATATATATATATATATATATATATATATATATATATATATATATATATATATATATATATATATATATCATTTAATACTTTTATTTCATAATAAGCATATTTTTAAATTATTCTTAAATTGAAAATGTTTATGAAAATAAAGTATAATTTTTTAAAGTAATAAGATTAAATTAAAATTTGTTTGTAAACATAATCCTGATGTGTGCAGCCGGCATCGGTGGCACACAATACGTGTTCCCCTTCCAAGCCTCCTTCAACCGCGTCAAACCAAACCACATGCATCATTTCTCTATATAAACTCACTCTTCTGCTCCACCTTTCACACTCTCTTTTCTCTTTACAAATTAAAAAAAGGTAATTTTTAGAGTACTCAGATCAATTCAATCACAGATTCCATTCGATTCCATTTTTTCTTTTTCTCTCTGGTCCAGATTCACCATCATTCATATAACTACTGTTTCCCTCTCTATAATTCAATTAACACTTAATTTCATAATCACTCTTTCCACCCATTTAATTTCTCGCTGCATGCAATGGAAGAATTTCTCAAACTTCTATGTTTTTTATTTCAGTTAATTGGATCTGCCACAGGAGCAACAAATGGCCGGACAGACATACGAAGAAGCCATTGCAGCGTTGACCAAACTTATAAGGTGAATTAAGGAACTCTGTTTCAGTTCTCTTACTTTCTTTCTCTCCACCGCGCTTCTTCCGTTATGTTTTAATCAATTGATTACCGTTAAAATAAAAATTACATCATTTTATTGTTGGCGTCGGTCGGTTTCCCCACCGTTACTGAACGAAAACGCGTTTGTCTTTTGTTTGGACGATGAGATGGTCACAGTGGGCCCACCCTGATGCGTTACTTATGACTTTTCTTTTTCTGTTTTGGCAGCGAGAAAGCTGACCTGGGTGCCATTGCCGCCGCAAAAATAAAGCAGTTGACGACGGAGCTGACGAGCGATGCGTCGAAGCCATTTAACCCGGACGAGAGGATTCGAACCGGATTCGACCACTTCAAGAACGAGAAATTCCAGTGAGTTATATTACGTACATACTACTATTTAGTTTAATTAATATTTAGAAAAAAAAATTAAAATTTTGTGAAATACCCTAGGTACCCCTTGTGGGGAGTTCCAACCTTCAATGGTTGGAGAAGTGAAAGGTTATTAAGTTTTGTGCACTTATCTTATCAGCACAAGTTTCTGTTTCAATCCAATTCATTCAGTGTGGGTCCCACCTCGGTTACAACCTCAGAATGCCGTGAGACACGTCTTAATGGGTTCTTTTTTCCTTAATTTAAGTGTGATAAGTGACTACAGAAGTTGACCAGTAATTATTATAAAATGACTGACATATCACATGGAGGAGCATATGTTCATCTTTCAAAATGCCTTTGATATAATTAAATGTGGCCAATTAAGTGTTACTTTATTTTTTTTCTATGATAGTTAATATATATATATATATATTATATATATTTCTTTGCTGAGGTATTTTTAATCGAAGAAATGTACTAAATAATATATTTATTTTAAGTGTTTGCAAACATTTAATCAATGTTAGTAATAGTTAAATAAACACTCTTCTAAATTGAGGACACATTATTAATTAAATTTAACTTTTGATTATAATGATTTAATTAATTGAATTTGGGAAAAATTGGTAAAATTGTTTCGTATGCTTAAAAACCATATTTGTATTTATTTTTTAATTTTCGTGAAAAATCTTGAGTTACATTCATTTTAAGAAGAAAACGATACATTTTATTTAACAAAATTTTCTAACCACTGTCCTGTAAATGTCAACAAATCTAATAAAAAAATATGTTTCAATGATTGCGAGTCATTGACTTGTGTGAAAGAGAAGTAAATTACATTTAGCACCTACTTGAAAAATCAATTATTGAGCTTATAACAATTTGTAAATTTATCATATATCTGTATCTTGTCGCCAAGTATTAGTTTTTTTTTTTTTTAATAAAGGGTCAATTATTAGCTTATCCTTAAAAAATATGTATTAGAGATAGCGCAAAAATGAAGGGTGGTATCCCGTTCCATTGGAAAAGTTGATTTTTTTTTGTTTCGTCAAACTTCTTTCCTGGTAAATTAGTCAATTTAGACATTTCATTTTGTCTTTGAAATTTAACTAGTAAGAAATTACACGTTTACTAGGTTGCTGGTTTTCCTCAATTTATTATTATTATTATTATTATTTATTGCATTGACTAAGTAATTGAATATTATTATTTCAGGAAGAATCCAGAATTATATGGTGAACTTGCCAAAGGCCAGAGTCCTAAGGTCAGCCACGTTATTTGACTCAGCCATAACTTGATTTTCATAATTGTCCATTGGGCGACCGTAGGGTCAATACACTTTCCCTAAACTGTTTAGAATAAAAACAAGCTTTATGTTCATAATAGATTTTATTTTAGTTTAGTTTAAGGTTGTAATACTAAACTCTGTAGAATAAAAAAAAAAAACTTGTAGAATACAAAAGCAAACTGAGAAGACAATTTTAAAACTTTGATTACTTAGAAAAGAAAGTTTAATTATGAAGTACGTTGTTTATTTTTCTCTCTATTTTGCCGTCAAAACTACGCATGCGTGAACAGCTATTCTACTATGATGCAATCACATTTATCTAATTAGTTTTAAATATGTAGTTATGACTTTCGATATTCATAGCACAAAGTTTCCAATGATCTTCTATTACGCATTGGCATGATGTTCTTTAAAAAAAAAAATAGTGTTTGACTTAATTGATTTTAAGCTTATTTATTTTGGAGAATTTTAAAAAATAAATTATACTTGCAAACTCATGTGTAACTTATTGAAATAAATATTGTAGTCAAGTTTATTAGAAGTTCTCGTTGGATAAAATTTTGGATGCCCCATTAATTATGTTTTGTAAATTACTTATTATTGTGATGTTGCATTTCCCACACTTGCAGTTTCTGGTGTTCGCTTGCTCAGATTCAAGAGTTTGCCCTTCCCATATTCTGGATTTCCAACCGGGTGAAGCTTTTGTTGTCCGAAATATAGCCAACATGGTTCCTCCCTATGACAAGGTTTTCTTTGTCTATTAAGTGTTTGATTTATGTCGCGTAACAACAAAAGAATTCAAATGTACAGTGAAGGAATATCATAAACATATAACCTTACTTCAATCCTGAAGTTTGACTTGCCTTTTTGTTTCAGACCAAGTATTCAGGAACAGGGGCGGCCATTGAATATGCAGTGCTGCATTTAAAGGTAAATAGCCACTCACTTTCTCTATAATAATTTAGTGGGTCACGCATGTGAAAAGTAGAACGTTTGGTGGTGGAAAATGGCCTTTGCTTCATTATTTATTGGGAGCCACATGCATCTTGTTTTCCCTCTATCACATGAGATAACTGTTATATGTTAGGAAAATGATCCAGAAAGATTTTTGGATAAGCATAATAAAGTGTTATTGGTCTAGCTGATAGATACTGATAAGACTTGTATTATCAACCTGTAATATATTCTTATTTTATGACTGTTTATATGATACTTAATTACCTTGAAGCATTCATAAATCACCTTTTTTATTACATAATTTGTGTGTAAAAATAATATACTCTTCCTTTCTCTCTGGAACAGTATAGAAAAAGATTGTGATGTAAAACATTCTTTATTTAATGTATGCTTTGTACAGTATTGGAACGTGCTTAATTACAAAATTTGCAAGTCTGGTTTTGTTTAATGGGTCTGATTATTTTATAAACATGAACTAATAATAAAAACACTCTTAGGGAATCTGAAAGTCGCACATTCATATATATTGTTTTGTAGTGTGTACCCTTTCCAAATTAGGTGGTTCTGGTGAAATTGCAAAGCCAGTACCTACCACTCACCACACCTTCCATTCAGAATGATGGAGAAAATAAAAGAGAAAGAGAATAGTGGTAGTGGAGCCCAAATGGATGAACAAAATGTGTTCCTTTAAAACTAGAATAGGTTTCTACTTGTTTCTTTCCTACTGGTGGCTCTAAAGGGAATGTGTTACAGGTGGAGAATATTGTGGTCATTGGACACAGCTGCTGTGGAGGTATAAAGGGCCTCATGTCCATCCCAGATGATGGGACCACTGCAAGGTATACCCTATTATTGCTTCATCTCATAAAACAAGGATTAAATAATTTTGCCAAAAGGATGATTACTCAAAGTACTTATTATGTTATGAGTTTATCTTATATATATAACCACAATACATTACATGTCCATGAGAAAAAAGTACGTTTCAAAAGTTTAATCTGTTCTGATAACTTTACAGAACTTCCAACTAACTTGGTGGTCAGTGACACTTTTGCTCAGTCCTAAAATGCTAAGTAGTGTCATTAATCACATGACAGTCTCCAAAAGTAAATTAAAAGTTCTAATTCCCAGCTGATGTCATCTTATATACTGAAGGTTCATGAGAAAGGATAGATGTTTATATCAGAAAATTGATCATACAAAAGGCTTTTTGGGCATATTCTTGATTTGTATTCCATGATGAATTTTGGAGATTTCCATGAATGAATTTAACTTTCCAATTAAATCCTCGTTAACTAAACTTCCTTAATGACCTTGTAAATCATTTTTTTCCTCAGTGAATTCATAGAGAATTGGGTCCAAATTTGCACCCCGGCAAAGTCCAAGGTTAAAACTGAAGCTGGCACACTAGAATTCTCGGAGCAGTGTACCAACTGTGAGAAGGCAAGCAAATTTTATTTGGTGGCATAAGTTTTTTTTCCAAGTCATGTTATAGATAGTGGAAGAGAAGGGCTTAAACTTATTGGCATTGAAATTTTGTTTGTGATGCAGGAAGCTGTAAATGTATCAGTTGGGAACCTTTTGACTTATCCATTTGTGAGAGATGGTGTTGTGAATAAAACGCTTGCTTTGAAAGGTGCACATTACAATTTCGTTAAGGGTACCTTTGAGCTGTGGGATCTGGACTTCAAAATCTCTAACTCTGTGTCTGTTTAAGACCGGTGAAGCACTAAACCAAAGTGTTCTTAACCCTGCATGCGTGTTATTGATGTACATGATCTTCCCTTTGCAAGTGTTTCATATAAGAATCCCCCTTTTCCCTGGTTGTTTCCCTCAAATCCCCAGTAATAAAGAAAACGAACACTGCTCAAATAATGGTCTTAGTCTTGAGACCGATTCATTAAGTTATTTTTTTTCATCGTTTTGGTTACATTAGGCAAACTTCAGAACTGATCTAGCTACTAAACTCACGCAATGGATTTGATTTAGTAAGTACAAGATGTGTCTGGAATTAATGTCAAAATACATAAACTCATTATAAATTTTAGTTTAAAGATACTGTCAGATGTATGTTTAATTTCAATTGATGTTGTGTTCACGATAAAGTAGAGCCATTAAAATGTTTGATCGTAAAAGAATCTAATCCAGTTAATTAAATATTTTATATGTATTTAATTCCTACGAATATAAGAACAAAAGCCGTAAAATCTCTAATATAAATGGTCTTGAAAATGATTTTGAATGGACAATATTAAATTTAAAATAAATATAAAAGAATTTGCATTCATTATACATGATAAAAAAATATTATTTTTTTAAAAAGTCAAAATTAATCAGGTGATTAAAATTTGGTAACATCACAAAAATATAGTATAAATTATACAAAAGAGTCGTCACATGCATGATAAAGTAATACAGTAATTATCCTGCTAGAATATAAAGTATTATACCTTACACTCTAACTCTAAGTACTCGGCAACATCTCCACCATCCAATGCATGGAAACCTCATATCCCTCTACTCACATCCATTGGATGATCATTGCAAAAGTAAGAACATGACACATACAAAACAGAAACACAAGCAGAAAGGGTAAGCTAGATGTAAAAACATTCATATTATCACATGACATATAACTATACATGAGTATTCATACAAGACAACTAATTCAAACATCCTAACATGTTATGACCTAGACTTAACCTGTCCGGACTTAGAATGATTGTCGAGCTATGGCGGGTTGTGCACTTGTGGTAGCCTCTGCTGTTTTGCAAAGTCATTGTCAATGGGTTTCACCCTACCACACTCACAAGGTTAGTATGTACCACGCCTTGAGGCATACTGGAAGCCCCCAAGACGAAGACATTTTCCTACTCCTCACGACATGGATCGATCCTCTTTATTTGAGAATAAAAGTCCATTGGAGTTTCAGAATAACCTTCAAGAATGAGCTCATGCATTTATTCTAAACAAACTTGAACCTCCCTTAGAGATTCGACATTGAAACTTACATTCACCCTTTCTAATCCACATACTCTTATTAGGCAACATAACTCAATTATATACATGATACACACTCAGTCATACTTCACATTGTATTCAACACTTTAGATAAATCAAACCATAGCAGAGAAACAAAGAGAGAACTAAAACCAAGACCATTCGCTCAGCGCACCCTATTTGCAGAGCGAATCCAGAAGTCTCTATGTAAATAAAATTGTAGTGATACCAGACTTCAACCCCTCGCATAACGCCCCAATTTCACTATGCGAAAGCCCAGATAGAGACCAACCCCCATTCGCTATTCGAATAAACCTGACAATGATTCGGGACCACCACCAGGCGCTCAACGCCCAGATTAGGCAGAGAGCAACCCTCTCCAACCATTCACACAACACATCAACTTGCGGTGCAAATGCCCAAGCAGAGAGCATCTCGCTTTGACGACTCGCTGTGCGAAATCATTCGCTCAACGAGTCTACATAATCTATAACACAAAATTCTGCAGAATTATTCAACTCAGACCTCATTTACCAATTCTAACTGTTTTTCTCAACTTCTAACACTCCTAAATTGTGTTATACACCTAATTAGACTTGACTAAGTGATTCTAAACCTTCCTAACATCAATCTAAAGTGTTTTTGGACCATTTACTACTTCAAAACCTTTAAAATCACAACTTGTAGACCCAAATTCTGATATACCATTTTTGATGCATTTTTGGTCAACTTAATGGCTCAACTCAGTCCTATTTGACTTACCAAGACTCTCCCCACAGACCAATTGCACACCAAACCCCTAATGCTCATTTTCACTACTCCACTTCCTTCTAAATAATCCAAAATCAAAAGTAAGTCATTCCTACTCATCACCAAACATTCCTATAATATATTTCTAACATCATAAACACCCAATAACAAAGGTAATAACATCCAATACAAGTTCATAAATCTCATATCATCATTTTATACGCAAAATCATCCATTTTTCATCATATTTACTTACTCTACAACATGATTTCACATAGAACAATTTAGAAATTATATTCTCAAAAACATACAAAATCAAATTACAATTTAAAGACATTTCTAACTTCCCTTACCTTGAATAAATTTAGACAGCTCTACAGAACCCCGATTGCTTGCTTGTACTGCAAGGAACTTCTAGAAACACCTATAAATCACCGATTGGTGATAGAAAACAACTTTTAGAACCTAAATTGAACTGGGAATTGAAGTGAGAAACTACTAGACACATGCACAAAATCAATTGCATGCTCAAGACTCAAGAACATTCGGGAAAAAGAGGGAAACAACTTACCGTTTGGAATCAAGAAATTGATCGGTCATTTGTGTAGCCCTCTACACCGTGATTGTCTGGATACTTCCTGATCGTCAAACCGGTAGCCCAAATGTGAGAAAATCTAGAGAGATGTGAGAGAAAGGGAAGGAAACATTGTTTTAGAGGGATGAAGTGTATTTAGAGAATGAACTAAGCTTTAGAAATTTCTATTTATATTATTAGATTATTTAAAAATAAAAATGTTCATCTCATATTTTAATACACCTATCTATTCTAATACCCTATTTTCTAGGTCTTACAAATTTATTAGCAAAAAAAATTACAATTAATGTTTAGCCCGTGCAAGTTTGCTTTGCACTGGATAAAAAAAAATCATTCTCTTCTCTTAAAATGCAATGCTCTTAAAATTTTTAAGGGAATGAACTCTCCGTTAATAATTTCCTAATAGATTGATATAAAAATAGATAGACAAGATAAATAGCGTTAAATATTCTGTTAATGATAATTATGTTAACTTTTTTTAATGTTTTTGGAACAGTGGGAAAATAAACCAAACAATAAAAGTTTAAGGATTTTATTACAAATGTTAAGGGAGATATAGGTAAAATATGAGGCCAAATTGCGAAAACAAGAAAACTTAGAAACTTAAAATAACAATATCAAGGGTAAAAAGATCATGTTAAAAGTTTGAGCAGAAGTTAAATGAGAAAATCACATATATATATATATATATATATATATATATATATATATATATATATATATATATATATATATATATATATAGATACACACACTTTTTCTTTTCTAACCTCTCTTTAAATTATATCTTTATGAAGATAAAAGTAAAATCAAGAAATGATAAAAGATCAATTAAGTTTTAACTATCTCATAACTTTACGGTTTTCTTCACTTTATCTTAAGAAATTTTATTATATGAAATCTTTAAAATTTTTAAATTTTTGTTTAGAAATTCTATTGTATGATTTTACTCTTAAAAGTGTTGACGTTAGTGCTATCTTGTTTTTGTTATTTTTAACCCTTCTATTTGTTTCCTCTTTAAGAGTAAGTTTGTCCGATCAATAAGGGCTAGAAAGATAAAAATAATAACCCAGATTAATCATTTCTTTTATAAATAATATATAAAATAATGTGATGCATAAAACCGAGAAGGAAAAAATTAACAAACACCAAAATTTTAATGTGATAAATTCTCAATATGAAGAAAAAAAATCCATGGGACTTCGTCTATAAAAACTGTCACTAGTAATAATTAGTAGATACACTATAAGTTATTTTGAGGCTTTTCAACGATAAAAAAAAAAATTATTTTCTTCGCCAACAATATGGATAATAACGCAAGAATATACTTCAATGAATATATAGTTAAACAAACATGAAAACCAAGTACATGAAATGTAGTTTAGAACCTCTTCTCCAAGCTAGTTTCTTTGCACAAATTTATACAAGATACATTGGTTGCCTTTGTTTTTCTTTTTCACTTTTTCTCGGTAGCGTCTTTTATTTTTTTTACCAAAGACATTCAAAGTTTTAGTCTTTCTGTCTTCTTTTGAAGTCGTGATGATAAGGATTGCATATTTTATGGGTATGTTTGCTTCTAAGAATGAATTTGTGGGCATCAATTTAAGGGAAAAGAAATGAAAAAGTGGGATCGTTTGTCTGAAGAGATGAAGACGTGATATGGAAGAGATTTGAAGATAAACTTTATAAATGATGTAATAAATGTGAAAGATAAAAAAGAAATATTTTAATAGATAAAATTGTTAGATTACAATTTTATCCTTTAGGTTAAAATTAATATAAAATAAATTGTAATTATTATTATTATTATTATTATTATTGTCATATTATAGTAATAATAATTATTAATTATCTAGAAGGTTTAATAATAATAAAATAATAATAAAAACAATAATAATAATTTTTTAAATAGTTTTAAATTTTCAATTAATATTACTACTATTGAAATTAAAAACAAAAGAGAGTAATGGGAAATTTAGGTAAAAGTTAGGTGTTGAAATGTTTTTCCCTTCTCATTTCTTTATGCATGTAATGATTTCATTCTCTCTCAAATTCATCCGTGTTGCACCTATGATCTTTGGAAACAAATGTGTTTCACTCATCCTTATCCATTCTCTTGAACCCTCTCAAAATAAATACTTAAATGAAAACACAACAATAAAGAAACACATGCGTTCTGCATATAAGATCTTTATCATTATATATATATTATTCATTTTTGTCAATATAACTTTCTACGATGATAATTGCTTCATTTTTAATGTATATCATATTTAATGATATCGAACTTCAATATGTCTTAACCTTGAATGAAAGGTCAAGTTCTTGCTAAGAAAGATTGCACATTGGCTATCACCCTACAAGACATATTTTTCTTATGACATAATTCTTGTAATAAGAACTTCTTCATCCACAAGAGTTCTTTATCAACTTTTGTAATAACAATATATTACGCATATGGAGAGGATAGAGCAACACATTTTTATAGTCTAAGTTGCCATGATATTGTTCCCCCTCGCAAAGACATCATATAACCAGAAGTAGACTTTCTAGAATCAATACTGTAACCATTCAACATATTCTTACCACTTCCAAAAACATAAACAAACTTTATAAGTACCTTTGATATACTTAAGTATCCACTTTACAACTATGTTATGCTCCTTTTTAGTAGCAAGAAAATAACTAAAAAAACTAACAACATAAGCAATGTTTGAATTGTACACACTATAACATTCATCAAACTATAAACTACAAATGAATATGGAATATTGTGCAAATATTTTTTCTTTCTCCCTTATAGGACACTACTTTGAGCTTAACTTGAAGTGACATGTGAGTGAAATGCTAAAAGCATTATAATTGTCAATATTAAATTTCTCTAATACATTTTCAATATTTTTTTAGAATAGCCACAATTTCCCATTCTTCATGTCACAAACAATTCTAATGCCAATGATTTTTTTTTTTTTTTTTGCAGAACCTAAATCCTTCATTGCAAAGGACTTGTTCAACTCCCTTTTGAGACTTCAAATGTCATACATGACGAACACTACAAAAAAAATATATTTAGTGGGGGTTATTTTACAGAGGTTATAAAAAAACCCCACAACCTAACATGATTTAGGTTAATTTTTGTGCGTTGTCTAAAAGCTAATAATGGTAAGAGTTTTAATTCCTTTTTGAAGAGGTTTACTTCTTACATAAATTATAATCCATTTTTCCTTTTTACTTTTTTTCTTTCCCTCAATTTGTTTTAGTTCCCTCTAAGATTATACACTCACTAAAACTTTCCCCCAAATCAAAGCCCTAAAACTTTCTCTCAAATCAAAACCCTAAGCACCAGTTCATCATTACTGAAGTTTCGCAACCACGACTTTCTCTGCCTACTGCCATGACTTCCATGCTAGGTGCATCGACACTTGGCTCTAGTTCAATCTCTTTTTCTGCCCACTCTGCTGCTTTCCCATCGACATTTCTCTTTCATCTCTCGGTCGTATTCCATTGGTTTGTTCGATTGTTTTGTGAATGATGAGTCTGAGGTTGTGTTCAGCCACACCCATTGGAGGAGTGAGGATGATGCGAAGGAATTTTAGGCCGTCAAAGCTCAGATTTTGTCTACTCACAACTATGTGAGTTTGGTCGATGACGTTAGAAGCTAGCTTAAGGTCTAAATGGATATGTTTTTCACTTCTATCTTGTTGTGAAAGAGAAGCAATGGATCTAAGCCTAGATAACATCTATTATACCAGCCAGAATGCAGAACTTGAAGAACTACAAGAAAATTACGTTTTACATACAAATTATTACATACGAATTCTGATCCGTAATGGTCATGTTACATACGGATATATATATATGGATGAGTTACATACAGATTTTTCCGTATATAATATAAAAAAAATTATACACGGATTATCCGTATGTAAAATTCGTATATAATTTTGCGCGTTTTGACGGGAACATTTCCAATGATATATCCATATGTAAAATCCATATATAAATGAAAAAATAATTACATACAAATATTACATACAAATTTTTAATTAATTAATAATTAAAGAGAATTAAATTATTTACATAGACTTTGAAAAATACCTTGAGCTTTTTCTAACTTTGAAAAAGAAGAAACCCTAATCAACCCTCTCTTACTCACCCTTCTTTCTTCCTTCCTTTCGAATAAAAGAAACCCCATAAACCCTTTCTTCTTCCTTCTCTTCAAATAGAAGAAACCCTCACATGTCTCTCATCTCACACCCTTGCTTCTTTCTTCTTCTTTCCTTGTAGCAAAGAAACTATCATCAATTTCGTTTGAAACCCTTCACCGAACTCTAGATGAGGTGAAAACCCCAACCGATGTCCACTGTATATTTAAGGTGCTTTCTGTTCTTTCTTCATTTTTCACGTGACCTTTAAAAATGCCTTTTGGGTGCTACTTTAATTCAAGCTTTTTCTTTAGGGCATTGACTGAGGCATTTGGACGCTAGAGAAGGCGACATCAACAAAGGTTCGAACACGGTTCTCCACGAAGGTGTAGAAGGAGGCGGCGTTTGCTTGGGTATAGAGTCGCCATGAGTCGATGAGAAGCGACATGAAAGAGATGAACAAGGTGAGCATCTGGCGAGACTCGAACTTGTCACGGGGTAAATCACGAGACTCAATTGGTTCAACTTTTTAGGTTTTGATTATTCTCCTTTGTTCTTTTTTTAGCTTAGTTGCTTGATATCAAATCTCTAGTGGAGATTAGGCAACTGGGATCTCCAAATGTTAGGGTTCTGAGGAAGAAGGTAGTGTTGATTTTTTATACAGGTGATGATAATCCAAGGTTCCTTAAGAAGCTTGTATTGGAGTTTAAGGAACCAGAGAATACCACATTGTGTTTGATCTTAAAATAAATATATTTTTGTTCATGATCTTGTTAGAGTATTTCTCTGTGTTTCTAATTAATATAGGATCATTGTAGGATTCATCTGATTGTGTTACTGTTACTCTGGGGATTGCTGCAGTAGCTGCTGGACTGAGCCTGTTATCTCTTTTTTAGGTTAATCTTTAGTTATCACTAGCAATTTATTCTCTTTTCTCAAAAGGAGATAATTTTGACTTGTGTATTATTTCCACAGCTTGATTTTGGCCTTTTGCAGATGTGTCTTGTTTCCAGGATCTGTTGTTATGCCTAGATGTAGCTTCTTTGTTGCTTCATAACTTCTACATTTATCACATTGATGCACCTGGGCATGAGGTCGGTATTTGGATTCTCCTTCTTCATTCCAAGTTTCGTGTTCCGAGTTATTATTATCGAATACGGCCTTGAGGGTGAGGAAATAGAAATTTATTTTACCCATGCATCGTGCCCTATTTGACATATTGGGTGTGTTTGTGTGAGGGTAATATAATGAGGAGGTCTGATTTCATTTTTAAGGAGCTTTAGATTTAACAATGTAACTTTTTTTGTGTTGGAGTTTTCAAGAAGGAGGAAAAAGAAGATGGTGATAATAATATTAGAGGCATTCATGAGGGTAAGGTTAAGGAGGAAGACACTGAAGGTGCCCATGGCTCAGCTTCTTCCATAAAATTTGTATTTGTTCAAAATGTTCAAAATGCGAGTTTTTTTTCTTTCTGTTAATGTTTTTCTTTTAAAATTTTGATGATGCTCAATATTTGTTTTAACTATTCTTGTTATAATTAAATTATAATATATGTGTGCTTTCACAATTTTCGCGAACATAGGATCATGTGAAACTGACAACTGCAAATTGAAACTAACATTTTAAACTGCCAACACTCTGAACAAGGCCTATGACTTCGGTTCTTTGCAAAACTGCTACCATAGGGTCTTGACATTCTCCCTTGAAGACCGATATCTTAGACTGGAAAACTTTCTGAAAAGGTCTATGGCTTTGATTCTTTTCAAAACTGCAATCCTATGTCTTTCAAAAATGACCATTATATTTTATTTATTGTCTGAATGACACCTATGGCCTTAGTTGTTATGAGAACCGGTGCCATAGAGACTTTATACTTCAGTTTCACGAAGAACTAAGGCCAAAAATTTGAAACAAATTTCAAAGTTTCCATTAAAGATTTTATTTAACTTTTTCAACTAGCTTTAGGCAACAATTGTTAGTAAAATGAATGTCATAGACCTATTATTACTTTGGTTATGAAAATAACAAAGACAATACGTATTCCCAATGTTAAAAATTTGCAAAAAGACACATACCCATCTATAGTTTTCTTCTTTGTTGCTTCTGTGCGAACCAACATCGTTGTGCTTGTGCTTTTTTACTACTTCGAACGTCTTGGTTACTTTCTCAAACATCATCATCATGGGTCTGAACGTCGTCATCACTAGTCTGAAGCTGTCCTACACCTCTTCCTTCGTTTGTGAGCACAATTATCTATCGTACATAGTGAGCTTTCTTTCCTTCATTTATGACCTTTTTTTGTGCATTTTAAGTTTGTTTTGGTTCCCGAGACTAATATGTTGTTTGTATTTATGTCCAGGTATTGTTTTTTTTTTTTGTGGTGGGATTTTGTATTGTTCCTATACGTGGTTTGTTGCACTGTTCTCCATTATTGTCCACCTTTCACGCTCCCATGTTCCATTATTATGTTTAAAATTTACTTTGTAATATGAGCATACAATTTTATATAATATTGTAGTTAGTTGTTCATTTTTGCATGTTGGATATGTGATTAATTATATGTTTAAATATATTGTTGTATTGAATTAGTCATAGTTTCCCATTTGAAATTCAATACAAAAATTATTTATTGTCTCCAAGTTTTTTGAAGAAAACTATTTTTTAAAAAAATTAATATAAAAGGGGACGATATTACTAATTTATAAGTATTAAATCTTGAATTGTCAAGTTGGATAATTTAAGAAGAGTAATAACTTTTTTATAGTTTATTAATGCATATAAATTTTAATACACATGTCTTAAAATTCATGAGTATTTAAAACTGTGTGTTGTATTGATCTTTGGGTACATATTTGATTTTGGTTTATAATCACTTTAATTTCGTGTAACTTGAAAACCAATGCGAAATGTTGGCAAAATTTCATTAAATTTTAAATATGTTGTTTAAAATTTTTATGTTCAATAAACTAAAGAAAGTGAATATTCTTGAAATAGATAAGGTCAAGCATTGAATACAAAAACGATCAAAGTGATCATTCAAGATTACTGAATAATTGTAACATTTTCAGTATATATATGTATGAGTCGAGATTGGATTAATTCATCATGCATCAATACTTAGTACAAGAGAGGAGTAGAAAAATTTATAAAATTTGTGCAACGTAATGAGGGTAGAAGCTATGATGAAGTGAAGTTTAAATGTCCTTGTGTTAACTGTTTAAATAGGAGAAAGTTGAATGCAATCGAAATTAGGGAACATCTTATGTGTGATGGTTTCCTTCGAAGTTATATAACATGGACATGACACAACAAATTAATAGACATTCCAAATGTCTCTCGAATTGAACATGTATTCAATTCCACCATGGAAGATCGATGGAAGAAGACAAATTAAAGGACATGATCTGCGATGTTGGCGTAGACCCTTTTGCCTAGGTGCATGTGTATGAGACGATGTCCACGGATATGAAGACTCCTTTATATGTCGGTTCAACTAAGTTCACACGGTTGTCAGTGGTGTTAAGGCTCATGAATTTGAAGATGGCCAATGGATGGATGGAATCATAAGAGAATGATCTTTTAAAAAAAACTAAAGTTTAGGTAACAATTGTGATAAGAATCGAGGAAAAAAAAGATTTATGACCTCTAATTTGACTTCAACTGAGACCAAAAAGATCCTTAAATTAAATAAATATTTTAATTAAAATTGGACCTATGACAATGGTGGTCATACTTTAGGTAATGGTTATACAGACAACCACCACCAAAAATTCCTTTTTTTTTTGGTTTTTTTAACCGAGGAAAAATCTTGACCTTTTTGCTTTGATTCATAACTGAGGGTTCCAGCCTCCTTTTTCTTTATTTTTTTTCTAAATATGTCTCAGTTCTCAAATCACTGTTAATTGTTGAAAATAACCATTGTCCTATCATTTTGCTACACTAATGAATAATAAAGAAAAAAATATATAAAAGAAAAGAAAATAAACAAGTTAACTACGAAAAGACAAAATCTTGTTGACGGTAAAATCAATCGATAAGATTCTTAAATAAAAATATAAGGAAAATTGAAACACAAAAAATTTAAATAGGAATTTAATTTAAAAATATTTAAATTTACTAGTTGATTAAAGTTTAATAAAAAAAAATAAAACAAGATAATACAAATTCGGGTAAGGGAAGAAGGAATTTTGTATGTCAACACTAAAAGCGTTTAAATACTTGACCATTGAATCTAGTGGAGAATTTTTTTTTTATATGGATTTATTGTGAAGAAAGAAATCGATCATGGGATGGAATAAAAGAAAGGGTAAAAGACTTGAAGAGAGATATTGCAAACTATTATATGCTTGTAAATAGTTTGAAACTATTAAGTTAACATTGAATTTTACTTTGGGTTACTTCATAGGCTCAAACTATAAATTTGATAGTGTTGACTTTAAAAATTAAAATTTCCCTTTTGTTATTTTGTTATAATGTTATGAAATAAATTTGATAGTGCTCAAACTATAAATAAAAATTTTCTTGAAGTTTCCTTAATTCATCTGTGAATCTAGGATTATATAATATTTCTGTAGATTTCCTACCCAATTCCACTGTTATTTGATCATTCCTAATTTTGTTCTCGTAATTGGTGGCACCATTCATAAAAAAAAATGATTAGTATAGAATATGAAGTTACTGGACATAGCAAAATTGTCTATCCCTTTTGTCTGATTCAGGGGATGGGGTGTATAACAACCTTTCCGGTGGCTCGATTGGTTTCTAGATAAGAGAAAGCTTCAGCAAGCTGAGCAAAGGAGAATGGACCTTTGGGATCTACAATTGCCTTCACCTTTCCACTTTCTAAGTAAGGGTTTAGTTTCCTAAGAACACCTCCATTCGAAGTTACTACAAATCTGAAACCAGGTGGAGTAACACCACCTGTCAGTGCCACCACACTGCCACCTTCTTTCACAACCTTCACTGCCCTCTCACATTGCCCTGCAAATCATCCTTATCTTTAGACTTTTTATCTTATGAAATACAAATTTAGAATGCAAGTATTTCTCAAAACTTATAGGAGGTGGATAGACTTTTACCAATGGCATCAAAGACCACATCAAATTTTTCTGACAAATCTTCAAAGTTTTCTTTTGTGTAGTCAATAGCCAAATCAGCTCCCAAGCTTTTCAATAGGTCCAAATTTCTAGTGCTTGAAGTGGCAGCCACTCTCGAAGCTCCAAAGACTTGCTTAGCTAGCTGTAGGTCGTTGAAGATAACAGTAAAATTATTTAGTCAGCGATGATATGTATCATGCAAAGAGGGGAGAAGTTTTGAAATACCTGAATCACTAGGCTTCCAACTCCTCCAGAACCATTTAGAACAAGAATAGATTTACCAGGAGAAAACCCAGTCCTCTCCAAACCCTCATAAGCAGTTTCAATTGCTAGAGGAAGAGCAGCAGCCTGAGCAAAGTCAAAGTTTTTAGGTTTTACTGCCAATAGTTTCTCTTCAACAGCTGTGTACTCAGCCAAAGACCCGAATTGCTTTGGCCCTTCTAAAGCTTTCTCATTTACATTTCCATACACTTCATCACCCAATTTAAAGTCCTTCACTTCACTACCAACCTTCACCACCACTCCCGCAACATCATAGCCCGGAACAGTCTATGAACAAAGAAAACCAAATTTGATTTCATTTACTCAGTTAATATACACACACAGAGCAAGAGAGAAGAGAAAATGAATAAAGTTAAAAGAAAGTGAATGACCGGAAGAGGAGAATCTGTGGCCTTAAACTTTCCCTGCCTTCTCTTGGCATCAACAGGGTTAAGAGCAGCAGCAGCAACTTTGACAAGGACCTGATCCTCTTTCACATCAGGCACAGCAACATTGGAGTCCAGCTTCAAAACATCCACACCTCCATATTCCCCATACACCCATGCCTTCATCTCAGAAGGCACAGGTGTGAGTTTCACAGCCTCAGAAGAAGCAGGAGCAGTAGCCTGAGCCTTTACCAACACTCTTCCGGATCTTGCTGCAAACGGGTCCTTGAGAGATTTAACTGGGATTCTGTTTTCCCGGAAAGTGAAGGAAAATCTGAGAGAAAGCGGAGAACTTGAAGAGAGTGAAGAAGGAAGGGAAGTGAGGCGTGAAGTTGTGGTGGAGAATGAAGCACAGAGAGACATGTTTTGCTTATCACTTCACGCTTATCTCTGATTCAACCAACTACCCTTTGGTTCGGTTATATCGTTAGTTCTTTTGCTTAGTACCTTAGCTCCACACCACTCAAAAAATACCATTTCACCTCATTTCTTTGATTAAAAACTAAAATAATAACTACGTAATTAAAGCTGAATGTGCATAGAAAAGCGGGTGGATACAGTTAGTGACTTAATAACCTCCATGTGTGTAAAAACGACGCCGTGCTAGCAAACTGCAAATAGGGAGAACCTCTGGAAAGCTCCATGTCTAATTTCAATTTATGTCTCTTTTCATTTTATTTTTTGTTAACATTTTGATAAACACAATTAGAATTATTTAACTTTTTGATTAGTTCTACATGAACGTGTTACTAATTTTATTTGGCATATAATATATATAGTTAACATATTACAGGTAGTGATAAATTTTAAATCTCTATTCATACAGTAAATTAAAATTATATTTCGAATAAAGGTTAAAAATATTATCAGAGGAAATTAATGAATAATTTCGTTCAATTATTTAATATTTTAAATAAATTATAATAAAATATCTGTACTAAAAAAATAACATTTTAATAAAAAAGATAAACAACAAATAAATCAAATCTTAATGATAAAAGATAAAAAAAAATTATAAGAAACTTAATTAAAAATTTTCAAATTTATGCTGAATTCAAAGCTTATTTATTTTAAATTATAATATATATATATATATATATATTATAATTATATTTAGAATAACGGTAATAATATTATATATTTTTTATGAATATATGATGATTATTATAATAACTAAGTATTATAAAAAAATGAATATTACAATTTTTTTCTTATGTTAAGATCTTTTATTCTTTAAAAATTTTAATTTACTTGTGGGTTAAGAGAAAATAGTTTAGAGTTGTCTCATTTAATAATTCAAACGTAGTATTTATTTGAATTCATTATAAAATAGTGTTTCTTTTTTAAATATTTTCAACCTACAGTTTTTTTAAATCTATCTCAATTAAATTATATAAAAAGTTAAAGTTTACCTTGTATAATATAAGGATCTAGAAAATAGGGTATTAGAATAGATAGGTGAATTCAAATAATGAGACTGAGTAATTTATTTTAATATAATTTTATGATATAAATAGAATTTTATAAAACTCGTCTTATTATCTAAATACCTTGTATCTCTCTAAAACACTATTTTCTTCCTTTTCTCTCACATCTCTCAACTTTTCGCACACTTGGAGTATCTATTCGACAATCAGGAGGTGTCTAGATGATCCTGGAGTCGAGGGCTACCGTTCCTACCGAACAATTTCTCGACTTAAGTCGGTACCTTAAAAACCCTTTTCTCCTTGGTTTTAGGGTTCTTGATTCTGTACGGTGATTCCGTTTTGCATGAATCAAGAATCCCTTCCTTGTTTCTTAGTTCCCTATAGTTCTAAGGTTGGTTTATAATCATCAAACGGTGATTTGTAGGTATTCTAGAAATTCCTTGTATCACAAGCAATTTGCAGAGCATTCTTGAGTTTGGGGCAGTCAAATTAGAGGTAAGGAAAGCTGGTGTTTTAGTTAATTTGAATTATAAAGTATGCGTTAGTATGAAAATTTAATGAGTGTTAACTTTAATGCTTGATTTATGTGTTGTTGTAGTATGCATGTTGGATTGAAGGAAAATGATAATATGCAATTGTGGTTATATGTGATTATTGACTTGTTTGTGTGTATGGTTGAATTGAGTAAGGATGGTTGTATAAAAGTATTATGGTAGAGAAAATCTGTTTAGGAATGTGAGAGTAGTGGTTTTGTAGTGATTTAAAAGAAGTTTTATGTGAAAATTAGGAACTTGAGCAGTGACATTTTGATAGGAGTGTGTGGAGGCAATTATGAATGATTGGGGGTTGTAATGAGGTCATTTATGACTCACCTAGACCTCTCAATTGCTTACATTTGAGTTGAAACTGGTTAAATTCATTTTGAGTTTATAAGATGAACTTTTGTAAATTTTGAAGTGAAATGGGGTTAGAAAACACTTTAGATTGATGTTGGTAAGGTTTAGGAACACTTGTTCAAGTCTAATTAGGTGTATAACAATATCTAGGACGGTTAGAAGTTGGAAAAAATAGTTGGAATTGGTAAATTTGATGTAGGTTGCGTAATTCTACAAATTTGGTGCTATAGAATTATGCAGACTCGCTGAGCGAATGGATTCGCTCAACAAATGGTGATAGAGGTAGATCATCTGTCTGAGGGCTTTCGCTCGAATGTATTCGCTCAGGGAATGGTGGAGGTCTAGGAACACTGTCAGTTTTATTCGTTCAGCGAATTGATTCGCTCAACAAATGGTGGTGGTCTGGGAGCACTATCAGTTTTATTCGCTCAACGAATGGTTCGGGTTTTAGTTTACTCTTTTCTTATGTGTTCTTGTTTGATTTGAATGATGTGGTGATTTATTTTGGATTATCACTAGTACAGCGCAGGGAAACGACCACAGTTGTTTTTTCCTATACGTCGCGGTTTAAGAACCGCGGCATATATGGGCGCGGTAAAAAGTTTGTGACTATAGGCCGCGGTTGCAACCGCGGTTAAAAGTTCTGCGAATATACCGCGGTTGCATAAGGAACCGCAAACAAAACCCCATTTTTTTAAAAAAATAAAATCGTTCCACTATAGGCCGCGGTTCGAACCGTGGTAAAAGACCAGGAATAGATCGCGATTCAGGCCATAACCGCGGCCAAAAGTCTTTTTAAAAAAAATAAAATAAAAAACGACACACTTTCTACCGCGGTTTTGGTCACAACCGCGGCATATGCGCCTACTTTCTACCGCGGTTTTGGTAACAACCGCGTCATATTCTCCTGTAGTTTTTTTAAATAGTAGGTCTGTTTTTGTGATATCCACTACCACAAAAACAAACCTGCATATCAAATACATGTTCAAATTCAATTTCAACAGATCAAACAAATGTTCAAATTTATTTTAACATCACATAAAGTACAAAGTCTAATAAAATACAATGTTTAAATCTAATAACTATGACCTATTATATAATCTAACTAAATATTTTGCTGCAGCTTTCCTCATGAATGAAATTGGCTTGTCAGGAATTGGTGTAGTAGTCTTGAATTTCTGCACAAAATAATTAATATTAATAAGTGTATATGAATTCCAAATTTTGGAGTAAATCAAAATTTGTTAGATTTAAATATTACCATTTCCCAGCCTCTTGTGATATGAGAACGAATAATATGGGTCATCCAATACATTACATAGTATCTGCACTCATATGACCCATTCTGTCTGTTACACTGCAATATATCATCACAATTGTAAATAGTTAGTGAAAAACATTAAACAAAACAACTATAACAAAGTATGGCTTTAGCATATGTCAAACCTTGAGAGAAATCCATGCAATCTTTCCTATGTTAGCTATTGATCTCCCAACCATCATCATACTTGCTGGAATAAAACTATATATATAAAAAAAGAGTTTTAGCATTCATTTATATAAAAAAGAAAGTCCAAACATTGAGGTTCTTACCAATCAACTAATTGTCTGAGATTTGTGGGAGGAGGCCTGTGCAATGAGCATAACCATAAAGCATATCTCTCGTGCATAAAAATAACAAGAAGCTGCCAATGACGCCTGAAATTCATAATAACTTAACTATTATATTTTAAAATCACATATGAAACTTTATTATGTTAACAAAGTTCACTTAGCCGGATATATAAGACAAAAAATATATTTTCTTACCGCTTGCAAAACTTCTTATGAGATTTGTGTTGATGTGATCAAAATCATTTGATTCATGAATGGATTGGGGATCAATGAATCCATAATCATCAGAGCGTCCCAAGTTGTTACTGATCCCAGACATATACCTAAAATCAAAAATTAACTTTGATATAAGGATACTTGTTATATAAATCAATTTTATATATAAATAATTGCTCATAGACTTACATCATCCATAGTTGAATAATTGAAATATTCAACTCTTGTGTTCCTGACGTAAGCTCTCTGACATCTTGGCTATGAAGGTATAATGGGACCTCAGAGGGTCTCCCAAATACATTAGCATCATATTCAACCTCCAAAGGCTTATCTTCAAGGATGTCAGCAAGTAGATGCAATGAACCAAGAGGATCATCCTCAGATAGAGAAATCTTCTCCTGTGCTTGCGTCTATTGTTACATGGAAAAATAAGATAAGTTTTGACATCAATAACATGTAAACTTTTTGAATTGAGAAGTGTGAAGTAGAATTCCATACTGGGGGGTCAGAAACTGAACCAACCAAATGTTTAGGCCAAGCGATAAAAGACTGGAATGCATGTTCCATAGTGAAAATCTCATCTGTGGGCAGAGGAACTGAGGCATCTGGTATGATTATTTCTTCTACTGAGACCTTCACCTCATCCTCTGATAGCTCGATACCATGAACAACAGTCGCTGCCTTAAACACTGTTCCACGAGCTACCAACACCGTCTCGTTATCGTCTAAAATGTATAGCAGACATGGACTAGCATCGTCCATGTCATCCCCTGGGACGGCTGGTGCTGAACAACTTCCTTTCCCACTTCTCCCTGTCAGAGTAAATGTTAGAAAAATTTGCACATAAATGTTTATTAAGTTTACCAGTGGGAGGCATAATATGTTCTTGTTCCTGTACAGGAGATGGTTGAGGGCACATGCGATAGCTCCCAAACTGCTGTTGGAACTTGAAGCAAAACTCACTAAACAATTCAACTCTGAGCTCTGATGTAAGCTTTGTCCTGACCTGTGTCCTAATCTGCTCCGTAAGGTCCGCTCGAAGCTTTTTCGTGATCTCTTCTGTCATCCTTTGTTGTTGTGCTTCACTGTAGGCATATGAAGTCTGACGAGAAGAGCTCCTAAAATAATCTTGAATTCCTACTCCAGTTCCAGCAACACGTACACATCCAGGGTGCTCGGGTCCTCCAATTGCAGCGGTAAGAATATCCTGGCGAACCTCTGCTCAACCAAGGAGTCCTGTAACATTACAAAACACCATTATTCTTTAAAAAGTTCAATGTAGTATGTATAATGAAATTATTATTATTTTAGGAACAATGATAACTTACAATTCTTTCAGAAATTTCCCATGCAGCATCAGAAGAGTAGGTGCCCGATGGTTTCATACGAGCCAACTTCCATATCTCATGTCGAGAAGGTGGAGAAGGAGGCTGAAGGGGCTACCACCCTGAGATGGTGGTCTAGCATCTGCCTTTTGCTTGAGGATTTTCTCCTCAAGTTTCGTATACCCACAACGAGATAATAGGTGGGAGTTTTTATTTTGAGCACTTGTTTGTTGTGCTTTGCTTCTTTTTGCCTGTCACATATATTTAATTAATTAGTTCATATGATATATATTTGTTAATAAGGAAATGAATAATACCAACTATACTAACCTACCATTCCTCTAATTTCCGACTTTCTACGAAGAGCGGCCAAGTCTCCTCATCAATGACCTTATATGTAGTACATGGAGTCTTATGTTTATGGCTTCCAAAAATATATCTTGAGGTAAACTTACTTTTAAAATTTCGGAAGTTTGCAGCAACAGTTGATAAACACTTATTTCTAAGTGTTGCGACATTTGGAATGTCAAATGTTAGCTGAAATAAACATAATAAAGTTGTATCAGTACAAAATTATCAATATAAACAAACTATAATTCAAATGATACTAACTAACTTACCAATATATCGTTCCATATAATGTTCCGATCAACCTCGGACACATGCTCAAAAGATGGAGTAAGAATACTAATCCTGTCACCTGCCACTACTCCAAGGTATGATCGGAAGTCATCTGCATTGGGGCTAGTTGCCACACCCGTGATCACGTTAACATTCATCAATGTTCTTTCACCACTATTATTTCTGATCAAAAGTTATTTCATCCTGGTGGGTCCTCTAGTGGATCTGGAAGGGGGAGCCTCATCCCCTGAAGAATGTGGATGATCAACCATATATCTGTCAAAATAAATAACAACATGAAATATTAATAAAAGACTTATGTAATATCATATAATTTAATAAAACAAGTAATAGAAATCATAGGAAATACTTATACAGAAATTGGAAATTCATACATAAAGATATGAATTCATCATATGTATATTCCCTCATCATGATCTGACCGAATTGCATGTACATCGTCGTCAACTAGAGATTGGTCATCCAAATTTGTTGTAGTTTGAAATGAATGGTTGTCAGCAATATGAATATTAATCAGATTGTCTTCGTTAACTTCAATTTGTTTTTTGCCTTGAAGAGCGATATACCAATGGTCAAACGCAGGATCTTTGACATAAAAAACCTGAGATGCTTGATTTACCATGATAAACGGTTCGTCTCGGTAACCCACCTTTCGAAAATCAACCAGTGTCATACCCGATTCATCTATTTTCACACCACTCTTATTGTCAAACCACTTACATTTGAACAATGGAACAAAAAACTTGGTGTAATCAACCTCCCATATCTCTTCTATTATACCATAATATCTCATTGATCCAAGTACAAGAGATTGATCTTTTCATGTGGAAAATTGAAGCGACTCAACTTCTAAACTGACTCCATTATTTTGTACTGTGCTTTTATCATCCAAAGTCTTCGTATAGAACGTGCAACTTATTGACTTCATAACATGTACAACATACGACATCAAACTTTAAACCATTTTCAAGCCACAATAAAGTTTGAGAAGAATGTGGCTCTTTATCAATTTCAGATTTGAACCAAGACATAAATGTTTTTTTATGCTCCATCAACTGCCATTTCTCTGATTGTCTTGGATTTTTATTCTTAACAATGGCTTTGTGTACTTCCAAAAAAGGGATCACCTCATCTGTGTTGTTCAATATATAAAGATGCGCTTGCAACAATTCTTCTCGATCTTTTGTCACCACATTCACGCCTTGGATGCTTTTACTTGTAGAAAATTTATTCAACCATGATGTGCGAGGAACTCTGATTGGATTCGTTGATGTCATGTAATCTGAACAAAACTCAATACTTTCTTCAGCAATATACCTTTCAATCATTGAACCTTCACAACGATATGGATTTTTAACGTACCCTTTCAAAATCTTCATATAACGCTCAACATGATACATCCATCTTAAGTATACCGGTCTGCACAATTTGATTTCTCTAACCAAATGAACAAGTAAATGTACCATGATGTCAAAAAAAGACGGAGGGAAAAACATCTCTAGTTGACAAAAGATGATAACAATCTCGCCTTGAAGTTCATCTAACTTTGTAGGATCGATGACTTTTTTACATATTGACGAGAAAAATGAACAAAACCTGTTTATGGTCTGCCTAACATTTTTGGGCAAAATTCCACGAATAGCCACCGGTAACAATTGTTGCATTAAGACGTGGCAATCGTGAGACTTCATGCCAACAAGCTTTAAGTCCAGCATCGACACTAAACTCTTCATATTTGAAGAGTATCCTTGTGGTACTTTGATACTCTTTAAACAAAGGCAAAAACTTATCTTCTCTTATCTAGACATTGTGTAACATGCATGGGGCAAATAAGTACGTTTACCAATCCCCTTGGGTGCCAACTCTTTTCGGATATTCATGTCAACCAAATCCAAACGAGCATTCACTCTATCTTTTGTCTTTCCCTGAATGTTGAGTAGTGTACCAATCAAGCTATCACACACATTCTTCTCTACATGCATCACATCGACGCAATGTCTAACATCTAACTTTGATTAGTATGGAAGATCAAAGAATATTGATTTCTTCTTCCAAGGGGTTGTTACAGATGACTTCTTGGATGTTTTCCCAAATACATGATGTATTTTATTAACTTTTTCAAGAATTTGAATGCCAGTAAGTGGATTTGGTTCTTCGTCCCTCTCTTGATATCCATTGAATGCTTTTTTTAACCTTCGATATGGATGATTACGTTTTAGAAATCTCCGATGACGCAGATACACCGTCTTTCTTCCGTGTTTCAATTGATTAGCTGTAGTGTTTTCTTCACAGATAGGACATGCTTTATTACCCTTGACACTGTATCCTGACAAATTACCATAAGCTGGAAAGTCATTAATGGTGCAAAATAACATTGCACGCATTACAAAAGTTTCAGAAGGGAATGCGTCAAATATTTCAACCCCATCAACCCAGAATAACTTCAAGTCTTCAACTAGTGGGCTTAGATAAACATCTGTGTCATTTCCAAGCTGCTTTGGACCAGATATCATCATAGACAACATCATGTACTTCCTCTTCATGCACAATGCAGGAGATAAGTTGTAAATTATCAATATAACTGGCCAACAATTGTGATTGGTACTCAGATTACCAAATGGGTTCATTCCATCAGTGGCTAAACCAAGGCTAAGATTTATACACTCTTTACCAAATTGAGGGAATTGTTGATCAATATTTTTCTATTGCTTTGAGTTAGCTGTATGACGAAGCAGCCCGTCAATTTTTCTCTCATCTGAATGCCATCTAAGGTTTTTAGCATCTTTGAGATTCGCAAACAAACGCTTAAGTCTGGGCACTATTGGAAGGTACCAAACTACTTTCAAAGCAGAGCCATTTTTTTCTATCTGACTATTATCTTCACTATTGTTTTTTGACTTATATCGTGATAAGCCACATTTTGGACAGTTTGTCAAAAATTTAAACTCTTTCCTATATAAAATGCAGCCATTGGGACAAGCATGTATCCTTTTATACTCCATACCCATTGGACAAAAAATTTTCTTCGCATCATAATTACGAGTAGGTAGTGTATTTCCATCTGGCAACATTTCATTCAACAACGTCAACAATTCTATAAAACTCTTATCAGTCCATACATTTCTCGCCTTCAAATTCATAGCCTTAACACCGCTGACAAACGTGTGAACTTAGTTGAACCGACATACAAAGGTGTTTCCGCATTAGTTGACATCACCTCATATACATGAGCTTTGACAAAATTTTCTGAGCCAACATCGCGGATCATGTTCCTTTAATTTGTCTTCATCCATTTGATCTTCTTCCATGGTGGAATCAATAACATTTTCAGTTTGGGAGTCAGTTGGAAAGTGCATTTCTTCACCGTGCCATATCCATGTTGTATAGCATCTTAGAAAACCATCACATATAAGATGTTCTCTAATTTGGGTTGCGTTCAACTTTCTCCCATTCAAACAGTTCACACAAGGACATCTAAACTTCACTTTATCATCACTTGTACCCTTATTACGTTGTGCAAATTGTATAAATTTCTCTACCCCTCTCCGTACTCAACACTAATGTGTGATAAATTAATCCAATTTCGATCCATTCCTAAATATTACAAAATTACAATAATACAATTTTATATATAAAATTATGAATTGAATCATACAATCAATTCAGTCCTACAATCATTTCTCCAATAATATTTTATTCATAATTATTGAATTTTTCATATAGTATAAAAAAGACTACAAATATTTACATTAATGTCATATTAAGATGATAAAAGAATATAGGTGATAATATATTATGTGTAAGTTGACATTAATAGTTTAGTACTGGACGAATTTTGCAATCAATAGCAAAATATAAAATAAAAAGTATTTCATAAACTAAAATATTAATTTATACGTAAGTTATAAATAAAAATTTAAAATTTAATTCTATAACTTGAATTCAATTGAATATAAAATAACTTTATCTTTATGAGAAACTAACTTTAATTTTTGTTTACTTTATGGATAAATTATTGAAACGTGCCATATCAAAATCTTGATTTAAATAATGAAAGTAAAATAATAATTTTAAAAATTGGTAACTAAATATCTATACTTTAAAATAGAGACTAAAATTATGAATCAAAACAAATAGAAATATTAAAATTATGTTGTAGCCTATAAATGTTATATATAAAAAATACAAAAATAATAAAACTTAGCATCTAATTTCCAAACACTGACTTATGTTTCTTAAGTTCTACACATACTTTGATAATAATAGAAGTTAACATTTAAAATATAGTAAAATGCAGCACTGAGATAAAGTTGAAAAAAAATTAAAATAGAAAAAGGGAATTATTTCTATATTTTCTACTTAGGATCTATGTGACATCCCAATTCTAAAATAAAAATATATGATATAATCAAGATGTCACCATGGATAATAATAGAAAGCAGTTAAGAGTATAATAGAGGTAATTATGATTACAGTCATCCTTAAAACATAATTAGAATGTGAAGCTGGAGTATTACAGTTTCTCCTAAAATACAAGGAATTAAAAAGTTGAAATAAAGTAAAGCTCTTCAAAAGGTTTAAGTGCTAAAAGGAAGAAAGTCTAGTAGGCTAGATGGCAGCATTGTCATCATCATCCAAACACTAGTGCAGGGGAAACGATAGTGGTTGTTTTCGCCCTTTGGGAGCGGTTCCCGAATCGCGGCATATTCAGCCGCGGTAAAAAGTCTGGGACTTTATGCCGCGGTTACAATCGCGGTAAAAGGTCTGGGGAATAAACCGCGGTTCCTAACACACTCGCAGCCTAAACCCTTGTTTTTTTTTTTAAAAAAAAATCCTAGCATTATATGTCGCGGTTGGAACCGCGGTAAAAATGCAGGAATAAAATGAAAACGTGGAACCACAACCGCGACATATGCGCTACTTTCTACCACAACCGCGGCATATTCCCCTGCTTTTTTTTTTTTTAAAATAGCAGGTCAGTTTTTGTGATATCCAATACCACAAAAACAGACCTGCATATCAAAACATGTATACAGATTCAATTTCAACAGATCAAACGCATGTTCAAATGTATTTCAACATCACATAAGTACAAAGTCTAATAAATACAATCTAATCAAATGCAACGTTTAAATCTAGTAACTAAGAACTATTATATAATCTAACTATATACTTTGCAGCAGCTTTCTTGATGAATGATAGTGGCTTCTCAGGAACTGGTGTAGTAGTCTTGAACCTCTGCACAAGACAATTGATATTAATTAGTGTATATGAATTCTAACTTTTGGAAAAAATCAAAATTTGTTAAAGTTAATTGTTACCGTTTCCCAGCCTTTTGTGATATGGGAACGAACAATGTGGGTCATCCAATACATTACATAATAACCGCACTCATATGACCCACTCTGTCTGTTACACTACAATATATGATCACAATTATAAATAGTTGGTATCGCTTTAGCATACATTAAAATAAAACAATTATAAGAAAGTATGGCTTTAGCATATGTCAAACCTTGAGAGAAATCCAAGCAATCTTTCTACTGTTAGTAATTGATCTCTGATAACGGTTGAAAAACCGTTATTTTCATATGCTAATTTGGACTAAATGACGCCCTTTATTGCTTAGAATGAGCTTGAAATCTAACAAAACTCAATAAATGAGTCAGTCGAGGGTCAAAAGCTGTTTTTAGCGATTTTATGCTTATTTTGCATTGTTTTGCAGCAAAATTGACAGAAGTAAAAATTGGAGTTGGAGATAAAGGTCTTGGACTCAAAGAAAAGGAAGAAAGGTTGAAGTATCAAGGGTTGCAGTCCAGAAAAGTCAACCAGAATGCAGAAAAGTCAACTAGTCAACCAGAAAGTCAACCAGTCAACCAGAAAGTCAACCAGTTGACCAGAGTGCAGTTGACCAGCGCCGGGCAGTGGACCCCTGGCGCCGGGCCGTGGCAGAAAGCGCCGGGCGGTTCCTAGATGGGCCTGAACCTCTTTTATGTCAATTTTTATGATCTGTTTGGGCTTGGGCTTGTTTTATGTTATTTTTTTATGCCTTATTTAAAGGCCAGAACGTCTTAGGGTTTGTATCTTTTAATGACTTAGGCACATAAACACACTTTTCACCCCTCTGGGGTAGATCTGGGGATGGTGACAACTCTCCTTATCTCCTTTTTAGGGTTTGTATCTCTTTCATTCCATTATTCACCTAGTTTCTCCATGGCGATGGAGAACTAATCTTTTTTGTTGTTGGGGGAACAATGTAATCTTTTGATACTCTCGATTATTGAAACTCTTGTTTGAACTATATGTGTCTCATATGCGTTTATTATTAATTGTTGGAGTCTCATACTATACTTAATGCTTTTATTGTTTAACTCATTCGGTAATCGTTGTTTGACTTTATTGATACGGGGACGTACAATAATGACATGAACTGGTGAGATTTTTCCTTGGTTAAGCAATACCGCCTAGGGATAGGGGAGTAGGATGACCAATTGTTTTTGCTTCCGTTTGTAATGCGTTGCTAGTTTGATAAGCCATATATCTGTCAAAATAAATAGCAACATGAAATATTAATAAAAGACTTATGTAATATCATATAATTTAATAAAACATGGAATAGTAATCATAGAAAATATATAAAAGGAAAAGTTATATGATATTAATAAAATACTTATACAGAAATTGAAAATTCATACATAAAGATATGAATTCATCATATGTATATTCCCTCATCATGATCTGACCGAATTGCATGTACATCGTCATCAACTAGAGATTGGTCATCTAACTTTGTAGGATCGATGACTTTACTACATATTGACGAGAAAAATGAACACAACCTGTTTATGGTTTGCTTAACAATTCTTGTAGTGACACTAAACTCTTCATATTTGAAGAGTATCCTTGTGGTACTTTGATACTGTTTAAATAAAGACAAAAACTTATCTTCTCTTGTCTAGACATTGTGTAACATACAGGGGGCAAATAAGTACGTTTACCAATCTCCTTGGGTGCCAACTCTTCTCGGATATTCATGTCAACCAAATCCAAACGAGCATTCACTCCATCTTTTATCTTTTCCTGAATGTTGAGTAGTGTACCAATCAAGCTATCACACATATTCTTTTCTACATGCATCACATCTATGCAATGTCGAACATCTAACTTTGACCAATATGGAAGATCAAAGAATATTGATTTCTTCTTCCAAGGGGTCGTTAAAGATGACTTCTTGGATGTTTTCCCAAATACATGATGTATTTTATTAACTTTTTCAAGAACTTGAAGGCCAGTAAGTGGATTTGGTGCTTCGTCCCTCTCTTGATCTCCATTGAATGCTTTTTTTAACCTTTGATATGGATGATTGCGTTTTAGAAATCTCCGATGATGCAGATACACCATCTTTCTTCCATGTTTCAGTTGATGAGCTGTAGTGTTTTCTTCACAGATAGGACATGCTTTATGACCCTTGACACTGTATCCTGACAAATTACCATAAGCTGGAAAGTCATTAATGGTGCAAAATAACATTGCACGCATCAGAAAAGTCTCAGAAGCGAATGCATCAAATATTTCAACCCCATCCACCCACAATAACTTTAAGTCTTCAACTAGTGGGCTTAAATAAACATCTATGTCATTTCCGGGCTGCTTTGGACCAGATATCATCATAGACAACATCATGTACTTCCTCTTCATGAACAATGCAGGAGATAAGTTGTAAATTATCAATATAACTGGCCAACAACTGTGATTGGTACTCAGATTACCAAATGGGTTCATTCCATCAGTGGCTAAACCATGCCTAAGATTTCTACACTCTTTACCAAATTGGGGGAATTGTTGATCAATATTTTTCCATTGCTTTGAACCAGCTGAATGACGAAGCAGCCCGTCAATTTTTCTCTAATCTGCATGCCATCTAAGGTTTTTAGCATCTTTGGGATTCACAAACAAACGCTTAAGTCTGGGCACTATTGGAAGGTACCAAACTACCTTCAAAGCAAATCCATTTTTTTCGATCTGACCATTATCTTCACTATTGTTTTTTGACTCGTATCATGATAACCCACATTTTGTACAGTTTGTCAAAAATTCAAACTCTTTCGTATATAAAATGCAGTCATTGGGACAAGCATGTATCCTTTTATACTCCATACCCATTGGACAAAGAATTTTCTTCGCATCATAATTACGAGTGGGTAGTGTATTTCCATCTGGCAGCATTTCATTCAACAACGTCAATAATTCTATAAAACTCTTATCAGTTCATCCATTGCTTGCCTTCAAATTCATGAGCCTTAACATCGCTGACAAACGTGTGAACTTAGTTGAACCGACATACAAAGGTGTTTCCGCATCAGTCGACATCGTCTCATACACATGAGCTTTGGCAAAATTTTCTGTGCCAACATCGCGGATCATGTCCTCCAATTTGTCTTCATCCGGTCCATCTTCTTCCATGGTGGAATCAATAACATTTTCAGTTTGGGAGTCAGTGGAAAATGTATTTATTCGCCGTGCCATATCCATGTTGTATAGCATCTTAGGAAACCATCACAGATAAGATGTTCTCTAATTTGGGTTGCGTTCAACTTTCTCCCATTCAAACAGTTCACACAAGGACATCTAAACTTCACTTCTTCATCACTTCTACCCTCATTACGTTGCGCAAATTGTATAAATTCCTTTACACCTTTCGAGTACTCAGCACTAATATGTGGTAAATTAATCCAATTTCGAAACATTCCTAAATATTACAAAATTATAATTATACACTTTTCTATATAAAATAATCAATTCAATCATACACTCAATTCAGTCATACAATCATACAATCATACAATTAATAATAAACATTCAAATGATCAATTCTTTATTACTGAAAATTTTAAAATTTTAAAATATTCATTATTTTTAAAATTTTAAATATAAACATGTTATTAAAAGTTTCACTAGACTGTTATAATATATTTAGGTTTAATACCTATTTTGGTCCCTCTTTTTGGGGGGTTTGTTCAAAGTGGTCTTCCCTTTTTTAAAAAGTTCAATAAGGTCCTACTTTTTGCAAAAACTGTGCAAGTTAGTCCTTTTTTCTAACGGCGTTAATTCTGCTAACGGCAGAGCTGCCAACTGGCAAATATTTGATGACTTGTACAAATAAAATTCGTTTTAGTCCTCATATTGGTTTAAAAATTATCATTGTGGTCCTCGTATTGGTTTAAAAATGTTTATTGTGGTCCCGTTTTAATACATGTTAATGATTTCACACGTGATCTAGTAATTCATGCGCTAACCTTTTGGGAAAGTATAATCACAATAATTTAAAGCTTATCAGTGTAGTTTCACGTGTTATATTAGTAAGTATGGAGATGTGAAAAAAGAACGCATCAGTTTTGGATTGTAACACGTGAAATTTTAGCTGTTGTTTTCTTAGAAAACCACAAAACTTTGCACAAGAGCATCCATTGACAAATTTGTGAAGCTGCTTACTGTCTCTAAGGATGATTTTCCTTTTTAGTAAAAGGGGACCACAATAAACATTTTTAAACCAATATGAGGACCACATTAAACATTTTTAAACCAATATGAGGACTAAAACGAATTTTATTTGTACAAGTCATCAAATATTTGCCAGTTGGCAGCTCTGCCGTTAGCAGAATTAACGCCGTTAGAAAAAAGGACTAACTTGCACAGTTTTTGCAAAAAGTAGGACCTTATTGAACTTTTTAAAAAAGGGAAGACCACTTTGAACAAACCCCCCAAAAAGAGGGACCAAAATAGGTATTAAACCATATATTTATAATAATGTTGTGTACCTAAGTTAAATGCTAAGACCCTATATAGCTCTGTTTTACTTTTTAATTCCTATTATAAAGTTATGATAATACATTATTATTATTATTATTATTTTTGTTATTATTACAATCAATTTTTTACTTTTTATTATTATTACTTTTTTATTATTATAATTATTTTTTAATTCCTATTATTTGTTTGTAAAAACCCATTGCGGCACATACTGGAAGAAACCTCAATTAATGTTTGCACTCTCCCAAACGTGCTTATGAGTATGAGAGAGGTTTCAAAACATGTTAACAGTTCAATGGTAGTGACCTATCGACAGAACAACATCATTGCTATACTCCCCAATACCAGGCTATTGAAATGGAATCGCATAAATCAAAAGGAATCGCATAAAGCTAGAAATCAATTGCAAGAACATTTCATCAACCAATCAACCAGGCTAAGCAAAACGAATTTTATCAATTGCATAAAATAGATATTGAAATCAGACCTGGTTGGCGCGACGGAGAAGAAGAGTCACGACAGACGTGCGGCGGAGAAGAAGCACAGTGCGGCGGAGAGGTAGGCTCGCGTCAGAGAGGATGGCTGGCGTCAATGGAGGAAAGGTCGCAGCAGAGAGCACTACGAGCAGCAAAGAGCACGACGAAGATGTTGAGTTCGTTTTCTGAAACTAATTACGTGAGGAAGAAAACTGTTCCAAGGTTTTTTTACCCTAATTAACACATCTATCGCGGTTCAATTTAAAACCGCTATCATATATACCAATAGGCCGCGGTTATGAGGAGAACCACGACCTATTCTTATTAAAAGAAAATCAAAATTAAAATGGAATGGCAATTTTGAAAATTTTCAAAAACCTTTATGCCGCGGTTTCCCACCCAACCGCGACCTATTCCGACGTTCTGAATTCCCCAACTTCCTTCCCAACTGCCTTTAGGGGAATGTTAGTAGGTGGCAGGGGGAATAGGTCGCGGTTCTCTGAGCAACCGCGACATATACCCCTGCTACATTCTGACATTCCCCATCAGTCAGCCCCCTGCAATAAATTTGCAGGGGTATATGCCGCAGTTGCTCAGAGAACCGCGGCCTATTCCCTAACGTTCTGAGTACTCAACTGTCTTCCCAATTGCCTTTTGGGGAATGTCAGTAGGTTGTAGGGGGAATAGGCCGCGGTTCTCTGAGCAACCGCGGCATATACCCTTGCTAGATTCTGACATTCCCATCAGTCAGCCCCTGCAATAAATTGGCAGGGTAATATGTCGCGGTTGCTCAGAGAACCGCGGCCTATTTCCCTGTTATTTAATTTTTTACCTGACGTGGCGTTAAAGATCATGGTTGATTGGGGTATATGCCGCGGTTCCCCTCTTAACCGCGACATATATGTTCGATTTATTTACAAAACTGCCACCGCACACCATTATGCTGCGGTTTCTGTTGAACCGTGGCATAATGGGCGCTGTATAAACCAGATTTTTTACTAGTGAAAGTTGTCTCCAAAGTGACATCCTCGCCATCTGCTCCCATCCAAAATGGATGATCATCGCAAGAGAAAACACACAGACATAGCACAACACAACCAAATGCAAGGGTGAGCTAATTATATAAAGACATGCAATTATATTCACTTATACATATCAGAATTAATCTCAAGTCAAGAGTATGCAAACAAGACAATATATGACATAGATCCTAACATGTTATCTTCTAGACTTGACTCGTCCAGACTTTAGAATGATAGTCGAGCTATGACGGGTCATGCACCCGTGGTGGCTTGTGATACTTGGGCTCCCCCGCCCTGGGCTCCCCCGCCCTGGGCTCCCCCGCCCTGCCACTCACGAGGTTAGTCTGTTCCGCGTCTTGGAGCATGATGGAAGCCTCCAAGACTAAGACCTCCTGCTACTCCTCACCACATGGTCCAATCCTCTCTACATGGGAAGAAAGGCCATTGGAGTGTTAGGAAGACCCCCAAGACTGAGCTCCTACTTTCATTCTAAAACACTAAGAATCTCACCAAGAGATTCTATACAGATGGAACTTGGTTTACCACTTGGATTGTACTTTCATCACTTTGTAATCATATACTTTTTGCCAAAATCAACATATAGATAATCTCAATGCATTCCACCTTTAATCTCAATAATAAACGTTAACTCATCAATAACATGCATTATTCACCAATCACAAGACTTATAGCACAATTCTCATTACTTTCCAAAACATAGTCTCAATTATATATATATATATATATATATATATATATATATATATATATATATATATATATATATATATATATATATATATATATAATATTAATAGAATTTAATATCATAAGTACTGCTACCAATTTTTTTATATGTAACTATATTATATTATATATTTTGTATTCATTTACTTGATTAAAAGACCCTATGAAAAGTATGTTCTAATGAACCAAAATTTAAAGAAAAGAAAAGATACAACTATAACCTCAAATGAGATGAAAATGAAAGTCCCTCCTGCAACAATGGAAATATACACTTCCTTCAACTAAAGTGAAAAGACCACCCTTACCTACCACCATGGGCCCATCTCATGAACTTAATCTATTCCTCCTCCTCTCTCACGGTCATGCACTTCATTCTCTTTACTTCCCATTTTTCTTTCATAAAACCCCTGGATTTACTCACTCATGAATCTCCTATCCTTACACTAATTTTATCCCATACTATTCATAAACACACATTTTTCTCCTCCATAAAGTAATATACCCTCACACCTATTCCTTCTTACGTTCACCACTACAATGCCTACTGTTTTCTACTCTCCTCAGCCATTTCTCTTTATGCATAGTAGTACCCATACAACCATTCACAATGGAACCAACCCACTCACGCGGCCTCCTTAGCCACCACCACTTTCTTTGTTTTTTCATTCTCTTATAGGACAACATCTCATCTTCGTCCCAAACTAAAAACCCAAATAATCCCACTGTTACCATTTTGTTCAATTCCATTATGAAACTCAACCCATCAACTTCACTGTCTCACTCACTATCCATTCTTTCCTTTGCTTTTATAAATACCTTCACTCTTTTCTACCTTCTTATCACTCTTTCTCCTAATTCTACAATTTAATCATGAAACCATATTTTTTTCTCTTCCCAAAAAAAAAATTGCCGCATTCACAACCCTTCGCATCACTTCCCGCTAGCTTTCCTTCTTTTTTTTCCACGTCGCAAAACTGAAAACTAAATTTTAACCCAACAACAGTTGTACCAGAAAATATGGCAAACAATGCATATGAAAATCACCAACACATACTCACGCCAGATACAATAATACTCAACAACAATTAATACATCTAGAACACCACCCAAAAAGTACCACAGTACAAAGCACAATTCACACCTATATACTTCTACAAATTTTAAATAAGAAAATCTAGCTCCCCTTACCTTGGGTTTTCACGGTAAGCTAATTTGAAGACGTCCTAACGGAAATTCTCACCCGGAGAGAAAAACAACAGTACCTATAAACCACCATATTGGCGGTAGAAAATAACTCTTAGAGCAAGGACTTAATAGAAATTAGAAAAAAGGTAGTTCTAACTGTAGGAAATTAGTAGAACCCCAAGCCCTAGGTGCCAAAAATAGTACAGGAAACGGAAAAACTACTTACTGGAATGAAACGGAGAAACTAATCGGTTCAAAGTGAAGCCCTTGACGCCACGAATGCTTAGGCACCTTCAAACCAAAGATTGAACGGTTAAGTAGATTGGTATTTTAGAGAGAAGGCAGAGCAATATTTGGGGAAAAGGGTTTTAGAGAGAGTGCGGAAATCTAGCTTATGAAATTAGATTTTTTTTTTGGAAGAGCCCTTACCAAGGTCAGGGTATCCTCAACCTTATGGGCCTGACTATCCCTTGACTTAGGCCCAATAGCCCCTTTTTAGTTTTTCAGACCCTTACAATGTATACTCTACCTTAACTCCCAAAGCAGGGCAAAAGTAAGGTTGCAATGCTTACTCATGGCTCCTGGGCCCTTTAACTAGGTGTTATTGTAGATCTCTTTTAAATCTTATACGGATTATATCCATGCTTTAAAAATCGGCCCAGTTATTGAACCAGAAAAGATAACTGCAGATGGAAATCTGTGAGGGCTTCAGACAAGTGCTGAAGATAAAGACTGCACTAGATTGTCAACAGAGGATTAGACCCCTTCCTTGACATGATTTTTTTCTCTGGCTCCCTCAAAGTTATTCGCTCAATTACATATAAGTTTAAGCAAACACTAATTTATACTAATCCTAATATAAGTTTATACTTAAATATAAGTTTCATTTATTCCAGTCTCATTTCCTTTATTTTTACAAGAATTGTCCAAATTAGCTTGGATAGGCTTGAAGTAAGAAATGCTATTGGGAAAGAGATGCTGCAAGGCCTGAGTCATGCTTTTGAGTTGATTAATAAGGAATCTTACGCTAATGTTGCTATAATTGGCAATTTAGTTCCTAGGGTATTTTGTGCTGGGACCGGTTTAAAGGTTAATTGTTAAATTCCCTATTGTTCAATCTTCAAAGGAAGAACTGATACGGTCCACTCCGGCGAAGAACCGTAGATCCGGTGCAGATTGAGCTATGAATCAAACAAAAGAGGCAGTGGAAGACCAAAATAGGAGATAACCCTAGGTTTGTGGTTTTTAATCGGTGAAAAAGCTAGGGTTTGGTGTTTTAATCAGTGTAGTTAAAGGATTCACCGATTGAATCGGTGAGATGGAAGGGAAAAGCTAGTAGAAGGTGAATCTGAGAAGTGTTTCGGTGAAAAGTGACTTACGGTGGCTGATCTGCAAGGAGGATGTAGTTCGTGGCTGAGATCCTCTCGAGAGAGATTGAGACGCGAATGAAAAAGTGGCGTGCTGAGGCAGTGGTGCGAGAGAAAAATGAGACGCATGAGTCTAAGGACGTGGCTGGTGACGCAGCGAGAAATAACGTGACGCGTGCCAAGCAGCTGAGTGGTCAGTGGATGTTACGGAGGAGTGAAAAATGCTGATTATGGAAAATGAAGGAATGACAAAGTGAATGGAAGGTGGCTGAGGAATCCCTTGGATTCTTCAGCCTTGACTTTCAAGGGATTAAAAATCTGGAGTGCTCTCAACAGAAAAATTAATCCAATATCTCAAAAGTGGTTAGAATAATTGTTGACATGCTTATTTATAGGACTAAAAGTCCCACATGCCTAACACAGTACAAAGTACATCAAAGAAATGCTAAACTAAAGAAATTAGGCTTGGGCCCTGCGTATCATCCCCTCCCCCTTGGAAAGGATTTGTCCTCAAATCTTGATTGTGCGCCTGAGAACTTATTATTGTAGACTTCATACAAGTTCCTCCTGGATCAAAGATTAATATGCAATAAGCATCAAATATATCTCAAATTAGCTTTATTTGACCCAATAAGATATATAGAGAAATATGTCTAGAAGAAGGTTTCCCAACTTTGAAATTTTCACGTTCATGATTATAAAGAAACCTTACTTCATTTCTTTCTTGCGTTAGTGATAACTTGAAAGATAACTCTAACTCAAGATTATGATTGCCATGTGTTAACTTGTGAAAAGATGTCATGGTAATGTTTTGGAAATAAAAGGTGAATTTGGAATATTTAATATCAAATGGGAAAAAATGAACGGATAGAAAACCTCCCCTTAAAAGTTTGGTTTCTAGAATAGGAGATGTTGACATCAATTGCTTTTCTTTCATTTTCTTCCTTGCATTTTCTTCCTTCTCTTTCTTTGGTAATCTCTCTTCCTCTTCTCTCTTTTCTTCCTCTTCTCTATTTTCTTCCTCTCTTCTCTTTTCTTCCTCTCTTCTTATTCTCTCTTTTTCTTCCTCTTCTCTCCTTTGTTGCTCTCTTCTTTCTTCCTCTCTTTCTCTTCTCTCTTCTCTTCTCATTCTTTCTTCCTCTTCTTTTCTTTCTTGTTCTCTCTTTCTCTCTCTTTCTCTTTTCTGGTCCTTTAAATTTTGAAGTTTGTCCCCAAATTCTATTTCTCTGCGAAAGAAACCTTGATATTTTAAACTCTTAAGAAATTATTTTTCCTCTTGAATACTATCTCTCACAAGTTTCAAGTTTCTTATAATCAAAGGAGGCACAAACTTTCTTCTCATGCACGCTCTCAATTCATACTAATTTTCAATGGTGGATTTCCTACCTTATGAACCCAATATTGCCTCTCATCCCACCACTCACATGCATACTTTTCTAACCTAGAGGATATAAACTAAGAACACGAGACTCACACTCTCTAGAAAGAACAATTGTATTATAAGATTCAATTTTACTTTGCTTAAGAAGGGCAGGATGCATTTGATTAATTTCTTTTTCCCAAACTAGGTATGTTAAGACATTTGTATCTTTACCAAAGAATGGAATGTTTCTAGCTTTAGTACACAAATCATCCTTAATGTATGAGCCTTGATACTCATTATGGACCCTAGATGAACTATATGAACTAGAAGAACTATATGAATAACAAGAAATCTTTGTTCTTAAAAGTTTTCTTATTCTAAAGGATTAAAAGTTTCACTTTTAGACAAGTCCCAGGTAAGAGAGGTGAGTCATGAAGATTGCTTAAATACCGAGTCTTACCTTAGTCAGAAATGTCTTAAGCTAGTAGCTAATTCTCCTTTAAAATAAAATTACCTTTAAAATCAAAATATTCAACTCAAACAAAGACAATGACGGACTCTAATGAATCCCTAAAACATGAACACACAATCACGGACTCTAATGTGACAAAAGTCACACCTAAACGTGAAACACAATCAAGCACAAGCAAAAGAAAACAAGTAAAGTTGCCAAGAGTTGGAGAAAGCACTAAGAACTCTTCCAATCTACTTGGACTTTATAAATGGCCTTTTACAAAACAAGAACTAAAACTGACAGTAAGTGGACTGACACAAGCCCATCAAATACAAAGAAAAACAAAAAAAAAAACACTAAACTATGCTAGGCTACTACGGTCCTGGTACACTTCATCTTGTTGCCACTTGTCCAACTCCCTGGTGCTCAAAATTCACATGTCCAAATATTGCTATCGTTTGTTGCTGCTGGAATATCCTACAATCACACATGCACAATAGAGATGTGAATATTCAATTAGTGAAAAGAGATTGCAAAAGAAGATACAGGGCAGTAATAACTTCCATTTCTCTTAGTTGCACAAGCTTTCCAAGCTTTCCAGTGAGATTCAGGTGATTAAACTCCAATTCCAGGAAATCAATTATGCACACAAGTCACACAACTTGTCACTTACACCCTTTACACCCTTTAGCCAAGCAAATTGCACAACAGCTATATAAATCACGATAAACACTTCCCTGATTAATGGTTGTTCCCAGCTACTGATTTCTTGTACCGAGACACCTGCTCCAAGCTTTTGCCAAGGTACTGCTGCTATTTGGTGCACAGATTCACGGTCACATTCATCCTTTACACTGCACCAAACCAAAAACAAGAAATATGCCCAAATAGATCATAACAACACAAATTGCACACTGTTTGATACACTATTTAAAGTTCTGCACATTGAACCATGACAACAATTCACTATTCCCAACTGGACACTGTTTAACCAATAGTATTTGCCTCTGGTTCACATAACAATACTAATAAACCAGTAATATCAAACAATGAATAATGTGGACAATGACTTATCCAAACTGGTCAAAACAATGTTGCAAACTAATGCAAAATTAGTGGACCATTCAGATCAAATCAAGGACTGATAGGTTGCTGAAAATTAATATCTCAATGCAAAATAAGGGCAACAGGATGTGCAGTAAAAAAATTTCAAAAGCAAAGCGTAACAATCAAATGGTTCTAATCAAGAATTAATGCAGGATTGAACACAATCTTCATTCACAATCAAACGGATATAATAACTATGAGCTCAGCAAGCCAATTTAAAACTAAAAAATGAATGCAATGGCCGTGTAAAGCAATCACAGCTGCATGTTCACTCAGCCTCCTTTTCCTGCACAATGAACATTCATCAAATCAGTTAGAACTAAATCTCTCTCAATTTGCCAAGGAAATAGGCCAAAATCAGCCTCACATGACTCACATCCCTCACGGATTCATTCTCACAGTTTACACACTCAAGGGTAGGTTTTCAAGGAGATTCCAGTCAAGGCCAAAGAATCATGTGGATAACTTCCACCTAAGATGCTACCACTCACACTTGCCTTTCTTACAATTTCCAAAATAGAATCAGATTTCTTAATTAGGAAAATGGCCCGGCTAAGCAAGGTGGTAGGCAAAGACAGACAACAAAACAGGACAACTCAAAGCAAGAACAAAAATTGGACAAAACAGCACGGATCAGCCACTCAAAAGAATAGGTACAAGACAATGAATGACAAAAGCAACAGACTCAAGATCAGATTAAGAAATCAACAAAAAGAATCAATTAAAAATCAGCTGAACAGATTTACATGTAATGGAGACAAAACCAAGATAGCCAACAATGGACAAACAAGAAACAAGGCTATGTAATAAAGGTAAGCACAACAAATGGAACCTAAAGAATAACACCAGATCAGATTTCAAAAACAAGAAAAAACCAAAACAAACTGTATAATTTCTTTGTGACAAATGCTCAAACTGATTAACTTCCTTTTATAATTGTAGCGCAACTTCTAGCATTGTTATTTTCAGCCTTTTGCACTTTTTTTTTTCTCACAATGAATCAGTAAAGGTAACTCCAATTACAAGTGTTACTGCTTGGTTCAAATTCAAATCATAAATTTAGTGGTTGTTTTGTACAAGATTAAAAGTACTGCAAGAATTTTTTTGGTCTTAATCATCAATCACTTAAGAATTTTAAGTCATAACAGCTTTAAAACAAATGTGTAGTAACACAAATCAAGTCAATTTTAATTCTGCAGAAAAGGAATTAAAGAACTCGGACACAATGACTCTAAGATATGATGAAACTAGAAGCTTAGCAATGAACTAATACTAAGCTGAACAAACACACTTCAAGACTTATATAGACTACAAAGAAAAACCAGTTCGGTGTAGCTGGTCAAATCACAAATCTGGTGATTAATCATTGTGCAACCGAGCTAGACTGAGACTTTCATTGCTCACTTGGTATGCACTTGTTACTGATTATACAGAAACCAAGCAAAGCTTATCAACAATAATGACACAGATTCAAGAACAAGAGATTCATTATTTCTACCACTGAAATCTGCCACCAAGCTCATTCATCCAATTGTCATGGCTTATATATGGTGAACAAAAATTACTCAGTGCAAGTAACTCAAATGAATCACGAAACAAAAGCAATAGCTAATTAAGCTCGAATTTAATTGACAATTAAAACAAAGCACAAGACTAAAACATGACAGAAATGGATTTAGAACTTAAAAATGACTCAAACAAAAAATATTCACCGAATAAAATGATCAAAGACTCAATAAAATGACTCAAAGCACAACACACTCACAGACTGAAGACCTAACACAGAAATTTAGATTCAAGAACGAATAACAGATTGAATCTCATTTAGACCTTTAATCAAACAGTTCATGAGCAACAACAAACATAATACTCAAGACAATGAAGGAAATTCATTGCACAACACGAAATTAAAGAAAACTCAAAGCATCAAAACAGATCCATACAACACTGAATCAAACAACTCGTAAATCGGAGAAACAAGATATTGAGAGTAGATGTATCGAAACAGATTTACAATGTAGAAAATGAAGAACGAACAACACACAGATCGAATCAATACGAGATTAAAACTCAGAATAGATAAGCAACTCAAATCAGAGAGAAACACGATACTTAGCTCAAGCGGACGCAGCTCGACCTAGGCTCTGAAAACCATTTGATACGGTCCACTCCGGCGAAGAACCGTAGATCCGGTGCAGATTGAGCTTTGAATCAAACAAAAGAGGCAGCGAAAGACCAAAATAGGAGATAACCCTAGGTTTGTGGTTTTTAATTGATGAAAAGGATAGGGTTTGGTGTTTTAATCGGTGTAGTTAAAGGATTCACCGATTGAATCAGTGAGATGGAAGGGAAAAGCTAGCAGAAGGTGAATCTGAGAAGTGTTTCAATGAAAAGTGACTTACGGTGGCTGATTTGCAAGGAGGATGTAGTTCGTGGTTGAGATCCTCTCGAGAGAAAGACCGAGACGCGAAGGAAACAGGAATGAAGAAGTGGTGTGCTGAGGCAGTGGTGCGAGAGAAAAATGAGACGCATGAGTCTGAGGAGGAGTTAGAAATGCTGATTATGGAAAATGAAGGAATGACAAAGTGAATGGAAGGGGGCTGAGGAATCCCTTGGATTTTTCAGCCTTGACTTTCACGGGATTAAAAATTTGGAGTGGTCTCAACAGAAAAATTAATCCATATCTTAAAAGTGATTACAATAAGTGTTGACATGCTTATTTATAGGACTAAAAGTCTCACATGCCTATCACAATACAAAGTACATAAAAGAAATGCTAAAATAAAGAAATTGGGCTTGGGCCCCGCGTATTAAGAAGGCTTGTTGTTTATAATATTTGTGATTCTTTTTCCTTCTGTGGTGACTGTGATCATAAACTAAATTGCAATTGCAAGAACATTTCATCACAAGCAATCAGACATCAGGCAAATATTGAAATCAAACCAGGTTAGTTCCATACCTAGTTCTCTTCGCAAAGAAATTAAGCGCGGTGGAGAAGAAGGGGCTCGGGGGGCGCGACGGAGAAGTAGGGTTCCGGTACCAGGCAGGGGTCCGGCGGAGAAGCAAGGGTACCGCACAGCAAAACGGCGGATGGAGGAATGGCTGACATCAATGGGCTGATGGAGGAAACCTCACAGGAGAACGGACGAAAGCTCGCGGCGGAGACATTTCTGATTTTCGTTTTCTAGGTTTTCTGAAAGCGTGGAAGACAAAAACTGTTCAATTTTTTTTTAACCTAATTAAACCATATTACCGCGGTTTCAATAAAAACCGCTATCATATTATGGAATAGGCCGCATAGGGAAACTGCGGCCTATTCTCATTAAAAAAAATAAAAATTAAAATGTAATGGCAATTTTGAAAATTTTCATAAACCTTTCTGTCGCGGTCCCCCGCCCCCAACCGCGGTCAATTTTCTCATTATTTTCATAATAACGTTCAACTGGTTGCAGAGGGAATAGGTCGCGGTTCTGTGAGCACCCGCGACCTATTCTCTTCTGATATTCCCCCAATTTATTACAGGCATTGACATGGTCAGAAGTTGCAGGGGAATACGCCATGGTATCTCGCAGAACCGCGGCCTATTCCACTGCACCCTTCTGACATTCCCCAAATAGTTAGCCCTGCAATAAATTTGGAGGGGAATAGGCCGCGGGTCTGCTATTTTGATGGAAGTGCAGAATGGAGTTGAAGATGAAGGTCTTAGACTCAAGACATAGAAGAAAACAGAAGAAAAGAAGAGTCTAAGAACCGCCTAGTGGCAAACTTCACCGCTGGGTGGCCAAATGCGAGGAGTTGGCGCCCTGGCGTGGACGCCTGGCAGTTTTGCGATTAGAGGCAAACCGCCGGGCGGTGGACCCCTGGCGTCGGGCGGTGGCGCGATTAGAGGCAAACCGCCGGGCGGCATAAGTGTGATGCCGAGCAGTTGTCTGCTGGGCTTGGACCTATTTTCTGTGGCGCTCCTCAGCTATAAATAGCCCTATTGCGATTTCATTCTCATTCTTTTGACAGAAGAGAGCGGCCAGACCTGATTTTCACTCTCTGGAGAAGATCTCTTAGATGCTTAGGCTCCTTTTCATCCTATCTAGGGTTTGCTCTTCCATTCTTCCATTATTTTCATCTAGTTTCAGCATGACAATGGTGAACTAAACCCTTTTGTTGTTGGGGGAACAATGTAATCTTTTGAAACTCTCTTTTATTGAAACTCTTGTTTATTTATATGATTGTCATATGCTTTGATTATCAATTATTGGGTTCTCATCTTCGCTTAAAGCTTTTATCGTTTAACTCATTCGATTACTGTTGTTTGTCTCTATTGATACGGGAACGTACAGTAATGTCATGAACTGGTGAGAAATTCCTTTATTAATGAAATACCACCTAGGGATAGGGAGGTAGGACGATCAACTTTTTTTGTTTCTGTTCGGTAATGCATTGCTAGTTACTAGGGGAGGCTAGGGATAACAAGCCGGTAATTAGTAATAGGCTCTTTTCGCCGAGGGAACGGGCTAAGGGTAGGCCAAGAAAGTTTGCATAACAATTAGATAATAAAGCAATTTAAACAAGAGGAGTATATAAGAGAGAGTGGATAAGATGAAATTGTAAACCCCCAACAAATCCATTCATCCATAGTCTTTTTCTCGTCAACTGAATCAAATGCATTGCATATTTATTTTGTGTTCTTGCATCCACAACAATTAATTTTTCTTTACAAGTCTTATGACTTCAATTCGCACGAACAATAAGGCCTTTCGAGTCTCTTGGGAAGAACGATATTGGGTTTTACAAATTATATTACTTGGAACGATCTGGTACGCTTGCGAGTAAGTCAACAGTTAGATTTCACCAAGTTCACTCTCATGTATATAAGAATTATTCTTCATGCATTAATGTTAACGTCACTCACTAAATCACTTAATACTCGATCCCTCGGTGAAGAAAGCCTATCCTTAATTACTAGTTCATACTGTTGGAAAACAGGTAGACTCTGTTTCAACACCAAGAGGGGGGGTGGGGGGTGAATTGGCGAGGTTTCAAAATCATAGTCTTTTGAAGATCTTTTTCACAAAGTATTAATCTTTACAAAGTTTCTTGAGTCACAAGGAATGAAAATTTCAGTTGCAGTGGAAAATACTAAGTTGACTACAAAAACAGTAAAGTCGACTAAATGTAAAAGAGTAGGGATAGAATATTCAAACACAGGTTTTTAAACTGGTTCGGCCTCAATGCCTACATCTAGTGTCCTTCCACAATGCAGAAGCAAATGTACTATAATGGTCAAGGTTTTTACAACAAAGCTTTTATAGAGACCTGCACGTCAAAAATATAGAACACCTCTATCGCCCTCTAACCAAAATATAGGCAACACACACAGCAAGATCTGCAACAAGATATCCCCTCTTCTATAATCTGCAACCCACTTTGAACAATCCTCAAAGTGTGCAAACTCCATGAGTCAACCCTCTGCAATCACAACGAGACAACAACCACAATCTTTACAAAGATTGAGAGAAATCTTGATCAGCAAGCAAACACCGCAATGTGCAGAGTATGATCAGCCAGTAAGAATAAAAATCTTTCTCCTTCAAATAAACTCTTCGAAGATCGATCACCATAGTCTTCTTGATGAGTTCTTGGAGCAAATTCTCAGAGATCACGATCTGTAAATCACAAATGAAAGTGTTTTATTAGCCAAAGTCTTTGTGATCATCTGAGGCACGTCTATTTTCAGTTTTCTATAAATCAGACGCTCCTGTAGTCGACTAAGCTACTAATAGAGTTGACTATCCTCAGACAGGCATAACAGTTAAGTTAAATCATAGCAGTCAACAGCTATGAAATTGATTTTGCAATTAATACAATTGACTATTATCAATGCAATAAATAACTTTTGAAATATAGCCATTACTGTTCACAACATAACAAAATTTCAAACAAATAAACTAACTAAGTCGGATGCACTGCACATGTAGTCGACTTAGGCATGTCAGTACAGTTTGAAAAAATTTTCAATGCAAAATCACTCATAGCACTGCTTTTGAAAGTTTGTGCATAGTTACAAGTTTAATTCGACTTACTTCATAATGAAGTCGACTTAAAGATTCTAGTTATGCCACACAATATGAGTTCATAAAAGTGCATGTGGTTTTATTCTTCAAAAACATGTGTGATGTAGTAATAAATTATGTAACAAATATAAGCTCAGATTATGTGCATTCACATATCAAAATCAACACAAACATATTCAATAAGATATTAATGAATAAGCAACAGAACATGTAACACATAACATAACATGTGTTATTAATAATGTGTTGTCATCATAAAAAATAGAGTGATTAAAGCACTGTGAGACTAAGGTTAGGTAAACCAGTGCTTCTCTTATCAACAATCTCAACACATACATTTCCTAGCATTCCAAGTAATTAGTTCTGAAGATCAAGAGCTGAAGACGACCAAGACTCATACCCCCATCCTTGAGAAATACTGCTCTTGGGAGTAATTCAACAAAAACTTGAATTGTAAGGAAACTCCCAGCACTCATGCAATTCATACATCATGCTATGAATGAGTTAAACAAAGCAAGCATTGTAACAGATGAATTACTCTAACAATTAATGAAAGAAGCATATTTTATTAAGAATCAATTCAAATACATGAGAGTTCACAAGGTTACGTCATTCCCAACAACAAATACAAGTTAGTTCACCATAGTCATGGTGAAACTAGATGAACAATGGTGAAGAATGAGATAGAAAAACCCTAAAAGTAGAAGATGGAACCTCCCGATTCCAAATCCGCCTCCAGAGAGTGAAAGAGTGTGCTGTTGTGCTCCCCTATCAAAGATACAAAGCCTAGGTCTTCTGGGTCCTTTAAATAGAGCGAAATCAGAACAGAAACGATGCACAGGCCCATGTCTCTGGCGCTCAACGCCCTAGTTAGGCGCCCGAGCGTGTGTGACACTCATTTTGGCACTTCAGCGCCCCAAAAGGGGCGCCCAGGCGATGTGCAACACTCTTTGGCGCTAAGGGCTCCTCAAAGGGTGCCCAAGCTTTGTGCGTTCCTCCCTTTTGTTTCTTTTCCAGGCCTTTTTGAGCTTCATCTCATTGATGCTTCAGCTCTGCTTTCCATATTATCTCATTTCCTGCCAAAACACGGGAAATTAGTCATAGAATCATCAAATTCAACCTCAACTCTCTTATTCACACAACTTAATAGAAAAACATGATTTCAAGCAAGTTTCTAAGCAGAAAAGGGAGCATTCAGTATCAAAATTACATCACAGATAACGTAGAAGTTTGCTTGTCCTCAAGAAAAACAAATTGTAACTTAGTTTTTCAGAACAATTACTACAATGATTCAACATTTTTCATAAACTTTTTCTTCCAGGATAAGAAATCACTTTTATCAAGATGTGCAAATGCCTTAGTCCAATCAAAATCAATGTGATGCTCATATACTTCAACAGATGCTATCCTTGAGAATGATCAATCAACCAAGCAAAGATGTAATCAGAAATTCAAATAACTACTCCTTACCAAGGAAAGTGTTTCACTCAAGCACTCAAAATTGTATCACTCAAGAACTCAAAAGTGTATTACTCAAACTCAAAGGTGTATAGTGAGGTGTTGGTGTGTTTTTCACTTTGCTATCACAATGTCACACAAATTAACTTCGCCATTCATTTAACCACAATCAAACATACTCACAAGCAAGTTTTCATCACATGGTCTTTTCATGGCTTGTAACATGGCTAGGCCAAGAAGGAAATTGGTTTTTTTGGTCAGAAAAATCCTTAAGTTAAGAGAGACATTTATGATTTCATCATTCAAGCACAAACTCTCTTTCTTTTTCCCAACTTTCCCTTGCATTGAGTTTTTTCTTTTCTTTTCATTTTTCTTTTTCTTTTGCTTTTACTTTTCATGTACTCACTACTTAGCTCAATGTTTTTTCTTCTCAATTTTCCCAATGACCCCAAACTTGAACCTTTATCAATACCTCATGAAATGTTCTCAACTTCACTCAAGGTAAAGATTTTCACAAAGGGTTTTCAAAACATGCATAAGGCTCATGGTTCAAAGGTTAGAACAAATTGTTCTTTTTTCAGTGGACAAAAGTCATGTGAAGGCTAAAAGAATAAGGGATAACAAAAGATGACCTTGATCAGATAAACACCCTGTGTGTCTCAATCAAATTTTACCTCAAGCACCCATTTCATATACTGTGAGCCATCACCTATATATCAGCACATCATGCATCATCTCAACATCAATGAATACACTCAAGCATCACAAAGTAATACTCATCACAAAACCCAGTATAGTTGAACCAAGCAGTGTAGTTCATTCAAGCAAAGTACAATAACAAAACAAATTATCAAAAGGAAAGGTTTAGAAAGTTGGGTTACCTCCCAGGAAGCGATGCTTTAACGTCACTAGCTTCTTTAAACTCAATCTAGATCAACCAACTCCATGACTGTGGAAAGGCGTTCAACCTCACCACCCACATAATGCTTAAGACGTTGTCCATTAACTACCCAACTTCTTTGTGGGTCTTTAGAGGCTAGATCTGTCAACTCAACTGCTCCATGCATGTGGGAGGACATTCTTGATTATAAATGGACCAGACCACTTGGACTTCAACTTTCCAAGGAAAAGCTTTAGTCGTGAATTGAACAACAGTACCCGTTGTCCTAGATTAAAGACCTTTTTTACCAGCTTCTTGTCATTATAAAATTTTACCTTTTCTTTGTAGTTCTTGGAAGAATCATAGACATGCAACCACATCTCCTTAAGCTCAATAATTTGCATTCTCCTCTTTTCTGCAATGTTAAAAGGATAAAAACTCAGGAATTTTAAGGCCCATAAAGCTCGATGTTCATCTCCATTGGTAGATGACATGCTTTTCCATAGACCATTTGGAAAGGAGATACTTCGATAGCTGTCTTCATTGCGGTTCGATATGCGTAACGAGCATCATCTAACTTTTGAGACCAATCCTTTCTTGATGAAGCAATTGTCTTCTCTAGAATCCTCTTTATCTCCCTATTAGAAACCTCAGCTTGCTCGTTTGTTTGTGGATGATAAGGCATAGCTACCTTATGTCTCACACCATAGTGCTTGAGTACCTTTGCAAGCTGGGAGTTGCAAAAATGAGATCCTCCATCACTAATGAGTACTTTGGGCGTTCCAAACCGGGAGAAAATTTTATTTTTCAGAAATTTAATAACAGTGCTAGAATCATTCTTGGGACAAGCCAGAGCTTCCACCCATTTACTCACTTAACCCATTGCCACCAGTATGTATTCATTATTTAAAGATGGAGGAAAAGGTCCAACAATAAAAAACTTCAACGTCTAATATGCCTTGCAGTGGCATTTCATGACGTCTGAAGATAGTACCAGTCCTTTTACACTTATCACAGTTTTTTTCATGATTATGAGCATCTTTAAACAGAGTAGGCCAATAAAATCCTGACTGAAGCACTTTTGATATTGTTCTCTCTCCACTAAAATGCCCCCATAAGGTGAGTCATGATAGTGCCAGAAAATTCATTCCACTTCTTCCTTAGGCACACAATGATACGCGGGGACCAAACACCAAGATACATCAAGGCCCCATTACTCGAGGAATGATTAAAAAGCTTCAACAAGACCTTGAATATCCCCCTCTAGAAGGTAAAGTACTCTTCGCACGCTTTGAGTGGAAGCCAGAAGACCAACCAAATGACCCAAAATGGACCAGGCCGGCACAAGGGGAAGGATAGCCAAAATTCAAGAAGAAAACAAATAAAGGCTGGCGCTCAGCACACCAACCTTGACGCTTGGCGAATCTGGCACGAACCCTAAGCCCAACTGACTCATTCCATGCCTCTACCACGTATCTAAGTGCTGATTCTAGAAGAACTTCACATGTCTCACAACTCTGCCAGGTGTTTACAGATCTGTATTTTTCATTTAATTTGTACCATTCAAAAGCTTGAAGAATCAACTATAAATTCTCCCAGCTCAGATTGTAGAAACACTTTTGTTGAATTTGACAATTGAATAGCTTATGCATTTCTAGCCATTTCTCATGCCAAAAGTCACCTCCCTATGCTTCCCCCAATTCCCCTCTAGCTTCTTTCCTTTGATGGAGAGCTGTCTGAGCTAGAATCATTTCTAAACAGCACCTCAACCACACTTCTACTTCATCTTCTTCCGTTGCCGCTGCTCATAGTCCAGAGAATTCATGGACTCAGTTGTCCGTGGGTCGGAGTGGAGCGTATCAAGTTGTATTCAGAGCCACGGTTGTTTCATGGCACACTCCAGATGAGTCCAGTTTCCTTTCAATTCTATATTATCTTCATCATTCAATTCTTGTTCTGTTTTCTGTGTACCATTTCATTGTTTTTTCTCTAGTTCATTAGATTTCAATTGAGCATTTTTATTGTTCCAACTTTTCTTTTTTTTCATTTTTATCATTTTATTAACTCAATCGATTTTTTGAGTCTTTTATTTTGCAATCTTATTCTGTTATGTCTAGTCTTGTGCATCTCATTTAATTTTGTCAAATTTCTGAGTCATTTTTGTGCCTGGATAAATCTGCTGGATGAATTGGATTTTCAACAGAAGCACATCAGATGAGCAATAACTAAAGAGCTACAGTGTGATGGAAACCCAGTTAGGGCATTCCATTCAAAGGAGTACTAACTAAAGCTAAGGTTAAGAAAGGGAAGTAAAGAAAGACTTTTTCTTGATTTTCTTTCACTAAAAGTCTTAGAAGGATTCTCTTTAATATGTTTATATGTGTTTTGTAGGTCTAATAAAGCTAGGAGATCATGGATCAACTAGATGATTTAGCATGGACCAAACCAACCCAAGAAGAAGGGTAAAGAAGTCATTTATACCAAAGGTGGGTGGTGAGTTTAGCAAGAACACACATGTTTCACACCATCACCACATTTGATACGTGATTATGTTGAAATGCTTGCTGTCCTTCCACGCATGTTGCATTGCTGATTCTAGAAAGAAGTGCATCCATCCCATGCCGTTGTCACGTGTTGAAGATCTGCATTTGTCATCTTCAATCGACACCATTCATAGACTAGGCATTTCACTATAAAATTTGATTTATTAGCGTACGAAATCACTTTTGGAAATAGAGAGAAATTCTACTGATGTTAATTTCCTGCCATTTTTCTCTGTCAAGAGTCACTAATGCTTCTTCTTCTTTCACTACAACTTCCTTCCTTAAATGGAAGGCCGTCTAAGTTGTATCCATTCATATAAGCACATCATCCACTCCAAACAGCCACGTCTCACAGCATCTTCCACTGCCAGATATCATTTCTCATCCACTGAAGTCGTTCACCCGAGGCTGCATCTGAATCTGCATCGGACGCAACTTCATCTGCCACCGTTCCATGAGTTTCAGCTTCCGCTTTGCGTTTCCTGTCTCCAATCTTACAGATTTGTTGAATAGCTCAAGGATGGAGCTATCAATTGGTATTCAGAGCAAGGTTGTTTGCCGTGAGACAAGTTTCATCACCATTCTTCACTATCTTTGCATCTCTGTTATTGTTTCATCGATTTTGTATATTTTGTTTTTAGGATCCTTGAGTCTTTGATCCATGCTACCTTTGATTTGTTTTAGTCTCTTCATTTAAATCGGTTGAATTTGTTGGTTGAGTCATTTTTAATTTGAGCATCAATCCTATTATGTCATATGTCATGTTCAATGCAATTTTTGTTTAAAATTCTGGTTGAAACCCGTGTATTCTGCGTTAGTGATTAGAGATCTACCTGAGATAAATATTCTCTACACAATCTATGAGCTATGACAATCCAGATGATGAGCTCATATGCATGATTTGGTAATAATCCTTGTAGAATTCAGTAAATCCACACAGAGCAAACTAAATCTGTTTTGAATTCCAGAAAACACTCTTTCATTGCTTAATCTGATATGCGGTTTTGCTTTCTTTCACAAGTACTTATGCTTACATGAAAGCTAATCCATAATTAACATTGAATGAAGCATGAAATGAGTATGTCAATTCAGATTTGATTGATAAAAGCTGTAAACCGAGCTACATCTTGACTAGTTGAGTTAAATTTCTGTGTGTCAAGTGGTTGAGAAACTTAGATCATGGCCAGCCATCCAAATCACTTTCTGCCACTTTGAACAACTTTCTTTGTCTGTATTAAGTTCAATTTTGTTGTGTTCAAGTTGAATTACACTTGTTTGCAAAATTTAGCTGTCATAGTTGTTTGAAAGCTTGCATCAGAACTGCCATACTTAAATTCTGTTATAAAATGAATCTTAGTTGAAATTATGTTCAAACAAGTTTGTTTTAATCATTCAAACATGTTTGTAATAGTCTAAGCTGATTAGTTGCTGTTCTGTGCAACATGCATATGTGACTTGCCAAATTTTTGGGTCAATTTATGTCTATACCCGCAGAAGTGCAGTAGGCATATCAAATTTACATATTGAATTGGTTGATTGGTTAATATGTGTGGATGTAGTAAAAGCTTGGTCCTATAAAATACATTTGAGAATATACAAACTATATGGAAAACAAATTAAAAATATATTATATGGTTTTCCTTGAGTTGATTTCATTACCTTGGTTTTCCTTCAATTTGCAATTATTTGGTTTTATACTTAGTATCCATTCTCAGCCTAGTTAATTGTGGTTTTTAGATTCTTTGCAATTGCTTCTTGCTACATTGTTCTGCATCTGCATCTGCAATCCAGTATACAACAAGGTTGTTTTCACAATCAGCCAAAGCTCGTAGTAAGTTTTCAACAGAAAAGGTGAGAAGTGTTGACATTTTATCTTATACCTAATGCATATCGTAGTGAGTCATAAAGTTTAATTACATTGAAGCATATAACATGAATATACTTTATGACAATGCATTTTTGTTTTCTATATTTGATATGCTTTTGAGATGGTTGAACCGTGTCTCAGCATAAATCTTGTCTACTGTTTCAACAAATCCTCAATTCTCCCAGTCATTTTCTTTACTAGATCTTCTTTTAAGCATGCAAACAACACAAATTAGGGACGAAACAATTATGAAAATGCAGAGATTCTTTAATGAAAGAATTCCTTTTGAAGGCTATCCTAGATTATGGGATTAATACTTTATCCAAAAATCAGAAGATGGAATTGGTATCATTCCCTCTTCTTTTTGCATACAGCTACATGTGTTGTAGCATAAACCCACCCTCAACGTCTTTCATGAGTTACTTAAACATTAAGATAACACATTCTATTTGTTAGGTTACCATGACTAAGTACTTCCCTTACATTATCTTGTAAGGAGTGGTGATGGAAATTCAATTACCAATTGTCCAGTGTTGTACTTTCTTATTAATTTTCCTTGAAGGAAAACTTGTAACACGTAATTAATTTAGGCTTGTATTAAGTACTGGCTAATTTTTCGTTAATTGATATGTATACAGAACATGGATCATCCTCCACCTAATCGTTCATGGATGTACGATAGGTGTTATAGAGGAAGAGGTGCTTTGAAAGAGTAATTTGTATTGGGTGTTGAAGAGTTTATAATTAAAGCTTGTGAACAAGAATGTTATCGAAGAGATGGGGGGCTTCGATGTCCATGTTTAAAGTGCGATTGTACAAAGATTTTGAACGAAAGAGTTATCAAGGTTCACCTCTACAAAAACCGTTTCAAGCCTAATTATTTCATTTGGGAGGATCATTGGGAAACCGTGCCAGAAACTGATTTAGTTAATAATGTCACTTTGAGGGGTGTGGAGACAGAAGGTGAACCAAATGAACAAGTTATGACGATGGAAGACATGGTGCATGATGCTCTTATGCAAAGACAACCCATCCAACCATCAAATTCTTCTAACATGGAAGAGGCTCCAAATGAAGAAACTCAAAGGTTTTATAACCTTTTGTTGGAGGCAAATACTCCTTTGTATGAAGGAGCATCAGATTCTAAATTATCAATGTGTGTGAGGCTTTTACCTTGCAAGTCGAATTGGAATATTCCTAACCAATGCTTAGATTTCATTGCAAATATGGTTCTCGATGCAACACCCATTAAATCCGGTTTGCCAAAAACTTACTACGATGCAAAAAAGTTAGTCTCGAAGCTGGGATTACAGTCACAGAGGATTGATTGTTGCGTGGATGGTTGCATGCTCTTCTATGATAATGATTATGGAAAGAATGATGGAGGGTTGGTTGAATGCAAATTTTGTGGGAAGCCAAGGTATCAACAACAAAAGACAGGAACAAGTTCTAAAAAACAAGTACCTATAAAATCCATGTTATATTTGCCAATAATTCCAAGACTTCAAAGAATGTATGCCTCAAAAGAAACTGTAGCAGAAATGACATGGCACCATCACAACAGGTCATCAAATGAGGTTTTGCGTCATCCATGTGATAGAGAGGCGTGGAAGCACTTTGATAGAGTACATCCTGATTTTGCCATTGAGCCACGCAATGTTCGACTTGGTTTATGCTCCGATGGTTTTAATCCATATGTGTAGGCGTCAAATATACCATATTCATGTTGGCTAGTAATTGTGACGCCGTACAATCTTCCTCCAGATATGTGCATGTCTAAACCGTACATGTTTTTGACTTGTCTCATTCCGGGGCCATGCAATCCAAAGGTAGGCATTGATGTATACCTAGAGCCCTTAATAAATGATTTGAAAAAGTTGTGGAGTGGTGTCCTAACATATGATATTTCAAGGCAACAAAACTGTTAGAATGGCTGCAGCGGAATTGTTAGCGTGGAATAACAAACCAAGAGGGTTTTTAATATTAATGTGTGTCTTTTAATTTCTTCTCAATTTATCTTACTACGCAAATAATAAATGTAAATAAAAGAGTAAGGTTGAGAGAAATTTGCACAGATGATTTTATCCTGGTTCAGATCACAAAGATCCTACGTCCAGTCGCTTATCTCAAACACAAGATAAACCTTTTACTAAGCACAAAACAATTACAAATTACAATCACAAAGAAACAATTTGTAAAAGTTTAGAAACCACCTCTCTTGATGCCACAAGAGATGAACCTGCACCTCCTTTGAATCTTCACAAAGGATGAGACACCTCCTCCGAATACTTCACGAAGGATGAAACACCTCCTCTGAATACTTCACGAAGGATGATCCTCTTCCAAACACCTCCTTAGACACACCAAGGATGAACCAGCTATTCCTCTGTCACCGTAGTAGCAATGTACCAGCACTACAAAAAAAAGTTTCCTTAGCTGAGCAAGAGCACACACTTCTCAAAGAGTTCTGAGTGTTTTAGCACAAGGGAAGAGTTGTTGATGATGGATAAAGAGAGCCGATTTATAGACTCAAGAAAAAACTCTTCCATTCTTCGAAACTGGCCATTTAACGCTTTTAATCGATTAATATTAGTGTTAATCGATTAAAATAAGTACAATGGCTAGTTTTTCAAATCAGAAACCTCCAACGGCTAGTATTAATCGATTATTCTCAGGATTAATCGATTAAAACTTGCTTTAATCGATTATTCCAAAGCTGATTGGGTGTTGGCTTCTGCAGCGATTTTAATCGATTATATCAAGGATTAATCGATTAAAACGGGGAAGTTTTGATTCTAAACAACAAATACAAAATATAAAGGTACAAGAATCAAAACCTACTACAAATCTAAGTCCTAAACAATTAAACTACAATTATTACAAAAGCTTTTCATAACAAAAATAATTCTTCAAAGGATCTTCATGAAACTTGATAAATCTTGACTTGATTTGGGCATCATCAAAACTTCATCTTCATTATTTTGCTAACAAAAACTTTATCATGAGGGCGATGCTAATGTGGACAATTAATGATTTTCCTGCTTATGGTATGTTGTCTGGATGGAGCACCCATGGAAAATTGGCTTGTCCACATTGCATGGAGCATTCAAAGGCTTTTAGATTATACCATGGGCGAAAAAATTCATGGTTTGACTCCCATCGGAGGTTTTTATCAAATGAACATCCCTTTAGGAGAAATAGGAATGCTTTCAAAAAGGGGGAAGTGGATATGGAAGACGCGCCACCTTATTTGATGGGAACAGAAGTTTGGAATAAAGTTAATGGTTATCCTAAAGTTACGGAAAATGGTGCACCAAGAACAGATGGATATGGTGAGTGGCATAATTGGACGAAGAAGAACATCTTTTGGGATCTACCATACTGGAAGGATAATTTGTTAAGGCATAACCTTGATTTCATGCATATTGAGAAGAATTTCTTTGACAACATTTTTAATACCGTGATGAATGTCAGTGGGAAGTCAAAAGACAATGAAAAGGCACGAATGGATATAGGTTTATATTGTAGACGAAAAGACTTGGAGCTCAAATCTCAGTAATGGGAAGATGTACAATCCAAAAGCTAATTATACACTTTCAGTTGAGCAATCAAAACAGGTTTGTCATTGGTTGAAAGATCTTAGGATGCCTGACGGATATTCTTCTAACTTGTCAAGGTGTATTGATGTGAATAGGGGAAAGGTCATTGGGATGAAAAACCATGATTGCCATGTCTTTATGGAATGCTTGCTTCCTATAGCGTTTAGTTCTTTACCGACTCATGTTCTCAATCCCATTATAGAAGTAAGTCATTTCTTCAGAGATTTATGTTGTACAACATTGAATGAGGTCGACCTTCGGAAGATGGAAGAAAACATTTCATTCATTCTTTGCAAGATGGAGAGAATATTCCCGCCCTCATTCTTTGATTCTATGGAACATCTCCCTATACATCTTCCATATGAGGCAGGACTTGGTGGACCAGTCCAATATAGGTGGATGTACCCATTTGAAAGGTGACAACATCTTGTTGTATTGTTCATTTTAGATGCCATATTTCATGATCATAACATACCTATTTTGAAATTGTAGGTTCATGGGATATGCTAAACGTTTAGTTAAAAATAAAGCTAGGGTTGAAGGATCTATTTGCGCATCATATTTGCACAAAGAAACAACTCATTTCTGTTCTCACTACATCAAGAACTTTATGTTAACACCACAAAGAAATAGAAATGAAGTAGACATTGAAATAGAAAGGACAACATTATCAGTGTTTGACCAAGGTGGTTGTCATTCCGGGAGGGAATCAACTCATTGGCCAAGTGACGAACAATTGAGATCAGCTCATGTTCATGTCTTGATCAATTGCAATGAAGCTCAACCTTATCTTGAGTAAGGCTCCAAATACATTGCTTGTCTGAAGTTGTTGTTGTTATCTATTAAATTGACATTGACCGAATATTGTCATACCTATGAATAGCTCATTCTTACATACCTATCAACTTTCTGAGTCAAACAGTTCGGCATACATACATGCCAATTTCCCAATGTGGTTTAGGCAAAAAGTATGACTTCGAATCATTCTTTCTCATTCATTTCTTCCTTAACTATTTAATCATTACATTATTCAATAGTTTCAAATACTTTATGGTTGTAGGTTCATGAGGAGCCTTTAAGTGTGAAGAACCAACATCTTAGAGATTTATCACTTGCTCCTTTAAGATGTGTAAAGGAATGGCATACCTACTTTGTGAACGAATATAAATTTCATACTCATGCATGGAGCCAGGGAAAGAGGACTATAAATAGTGGGGTTCATGTTAAAGGCCTTACTGAAGGGGGTGAAGATGAATTTTATGGTGTCATTAAGCACATATATGAGCTCGAGTACAATACCTCAACCATTGAAAAAAAATTGTCTTATTTTATTGTGATTGGTTTGATCCATCAAGAACAGGGACAAGAGTGGATTCAAAGTATGGTATTGTGGATATTCAAATGGATAAAAGATATGTCTTGTTTGATCCTTTTATAATTGCACATAATGTAGAACAAGTTTATTATGTACCATATCCTGCATCACGCACGGACAAACGGGGTTAGTGTGTTGCAATAAAGACCAAACCTAGAGGTCGTATAGATTCTAATGAGGTAGAAGCCGAGGTTCCATACCAAGTGGAGGAAATGTCACATGTTAATGACATCATTGAAGTTGAAGAAGTTATCCGATTGCAAGATATAGAAGCTGATTTTCAAGAAGTGGACCCCAACAATGTACCATCAGTTGAAGGGTATATGGATGAAGAAACAAGTGAATCGGAAGAAGAATGCAGTGAAGAGGGACAAAGTGAAGATGAGGCCGAAGATTCATTTTAGACATCTAGCAGTGAATAGAGTTAGGATGTCTTGGTGGTGTACCCGTGGGTGATCATAAACCCATACTTTTAGACTGTTGAAAGAAGAAGTTTTGAAATCATTTATGTAATTGCGCTTTGGATGTTATTTGGACTGCCTTTGTGTTTCAGTACGTATTTTGCTAATTAGAATTTATTCTGCAATGGTTTTGTGTGGATTAATTTTGCATTCTTATTTTCTGGTTCATTGCGTAGTAGTGGCAAACAAAAACATATCTTCTTCTCTTACTTTTCTTTCCATTGACCAATCCTAAAAATATATTGACCCAATAGTTTTGTTTTTATGTTCAAGAATATGGCAACAGGTGGTTGTGACCCTCCAATTCCACCTTCAGGAAACTCAGATAAGGAGAAGGGGAAGAAGAAACCTTATCCTGTGAAGTTGTTCGTCTCTTTCAATAATGTTAGTGGTTCAAGTAGTCAACCATCTACACCAACCTGTACCTCCACTGCTAGATCTGTTCCACCACCATTGCAAGTTCCTGGTTTAACACCTACTCCACCATCTATTCCACCTTCATTGGAAGTTCCTGCCTTCACACCTAGTCCACAACAAGTTGGTAGTGATCAATGGAGAACACCCTCCCCCCATGTTGGTTCTAACGCAACAACTCCCACAAATATTGCACCAACACCTCCTACAGGGGAAGGAGTTCCACATTCAACTTCAGCGGTAAATCTTGAAGATGTTTCTAGCAATCGTCCAATCATTACACCTATTGGAGGAGGGTAACAAAAAATAAATTTAATGTTGCTAATTGTATAATGTATTATTCTAAGATTTGACTTTTATTTTGGTATAGGTTTTATCCAACAAAAACAACATCCAAAGCAATCACAGCCACCATTAAAGGACAGTTTGATGAGGCATGAGTGACATGGGGATAGATCCCTCAGACTCGCAGAGATGTTTTCTTTGAGCGTTTTAAGGTACACTTGTGTTTAATCCAATTTTTTATTTGAAGTTTGATTGGAATGATTGATTTTAATTGTATGCTTTGCTTTGACTGAATTAAATCAATTACATGTTTATGAATATTTAAGCTCTGGCTTTGATCTATGTAACATCCTCTGTCAACAGCCATATCAACAATATTGCTAGTAGATGCAGTTGGCATAGGGGTGTAAGAAGTCAATTTCTTACACCCGTCTTAGATATCATTTCCTGAACTGCATCCCAATTCCAACCACTTCAGGGTATCACGCCCAACATGTCTAAAAAAAAAAACTATTTTAGAAAGTTGATGCATTGAATCTTCATTATTCTCTTCCTTTAAACGACAAACATAGGCAAAGCATGGATTTTAAAACCATGATTAACATACATAGTTATATAATATAGTCTCATGGAGAGTCTTAGAATTGAATCTCATTCAACTGTACTCTTAATTCCCTCGTAAAGTGACTGCCAAACTTTTTATTATTCTTCTTCTCTATATTTCTTTAAGGTACGATGGTGTACTTCTTGCCTTGAAATATGGATCTTGGTAGCTACTCTTCTGCTGGTGTAGTCAACATTGTTTAGTGAACTTTGTTTAGTGATTGGGTCATCTTGAAGAAGGGTCATGTCTAAGAGTGCGTTTTGCTCATTTTCCACTTTCTGCACTTCCAACACTCATTAGCCTTCAATCAAAGAGAACAACATTTTTTAGACACCCATATCTTTTGTATTAGACAATGCTGTGATTTCTGTAAGTTACAGGATCAGGAGAGAAATAGCAGTTTATTGTGGATAATTCTCAGGAAAACTATATCAGGACCTCAACTTGCTAATCTCGTCAAATGCATAAAAATATAAGTATATCTTAAACAGGAGATACAAATACATGGTTATTTATAGCAATCGATGCAGGTGATTCCAGAGTTCTTCCATCGAATCTTCTGTTATTTATAGCAAGTTTAGTCAGAATCTTGTCCCTTTGAGTCGAATATGAGTGTGAAATACCACTATAGAAAACAAAACGAGAAGAACGTGACAAAAACATTACTTTAACAAACTTTTAATGACACTCAGAAATTCTTACTCCAAATATGAAAAACAAGTAGAAGCAATATCATTATTATTTTTAAGACAGGACAAATAAGTAATGAAAGTTAACAATTACCAAATCGATAAGAAAGTTAACAATTCCAAGTATAGCATATTTGCCACTGAAAACAACAAAAAATCAATCAGCAGTTTTGGTTTTGAATAAAAAACATATTCGATATACTTGCTGCTGCATATAAACTATTCTTCATATACTTCTTCTATTAACCTCATAAAACATTTAACTCATCTTTTATTAAATAATGTCATGTTTTTTGTCAACAGAGAAAGGTATCATGGAGGATTGAGGATGAAGAAAAGATAAAAAAGAATTTTCATACCAAAGCATCTCATAGATTATCTGATATGTTTAAAAAAGCTCGAACACTAGGGAAAAAACCTGATTGGATGGGAGATGAGGTTTGGAATGGCCTTTTGGAGCAGTGGAACATGCCACTTTATAGACAAAAGTGTGAAACCGCCTAGAAGAACAGGACTTCTGAGAAGGGTGGTTGTTTGCACACTGGAGGATCCATTAGCGTGCATGAGCATGCCATTCGTCTCGTATGATGACATATCATTATTATTTAACATTTCTACTCATTACTTTTACAAAAATTTGTTGTTAACAACTTACATCTTTTTTGGTTACAGTCACAGGAGCTTGGTCGGACAGTGCATGTCGATGAAATATTTCAGCAGACACATATTCGAGCATCAACAGGACAATTTGTCGATGAAAGGTCTAGGCAGACACATGTTAGTTTCTATTAACTCTACTATATTCTTTATTAGGTTTTAAAATCTTATTTGCTCTATCTATTTAACGATAATCATATATATTCATTTAACAGGAAGAATTTCAAGCAAGATTTTCTCAATTAAGATCTGAGACTGGATTTATTGGTGGTTCAGCTACTGGTCCCCTAGATCTTGCAGATGAGGAAAGATTGAGAAACCAATGGTGGTTCGATGTTGCTGGTGGAAGGTACAAGGGACGAGTGTATGGTATTGGAAATGTCAGTGGTAGAGATGACTGTGTCGATAGTTACATAAACCAGACAGGCATCTTCTTCTCAGCAACCGATTGTGCACGACATTTCTAACCTTCAAAATATAGTATCAATCCATGATGAGCAACTTCAGCAACTTCGACAGATGAATTCTAAATTTGAAGGTTTTATTGGTGCCATATTACATTACCTTTCGCCTCCTGCAGCAGCAACTGCACAAGAATTTCTTCAGTCCCAAATTCTTTCACAAACTAATGTTCAACAACCACAACAAGCACAACAAGCACAGGAGGATCAACCACAGGAGGATCAACCACAAGAGGATCAACCACAAGAGGATCAACCACAGCAGGATCAACCACAACATGATCGTTATCAAAGAAATTACTAGTTATGTTTTTAGAGTAGGGCATGTAGGACTCAAACTTATTATATGGACAACTTATTTGAACATTTATTTCTTCTAATTGACAATATTGTAAACTTTTCTATTATGGATTAATGTTAAATGTTTGTCTTTGAGTTAAGACTTACTATATATATGTCAAATTAATGAATGGATATAATGGGCAGGTGTTATGATTTGATTTGTGTTTGGAAATGCGTAAGTTCGATATTGAAGTCACTGTTTAAAAAAACTGTATATAATTTATATACGGATTATATACGAATAATCCGTATATAATTTATATACAGATTATCCGTATATACCACTACCTACGACAGTATTATATACGGATTTTTGTCCATATGTAATCCGTATATAACCAAATGTTATATACGGATTTTAGGCCTTACATACGGATTTCGGCTATAGATAATGACGATTTTTCTTGTAGTGAGCTATGAAATGTGACTTTCGGGCAGAGTGAGCCACGACAATATATGCAGCTTTGGAAATTAAGTGCAACAGTAGTTTTCCCGAGACGCCAAAAGTACAACACCAGTTTCCTTCCCTTAGCACCTGTGAGCTTAGTGTGAATTGAATAAATTCACTTGTTTTTCTCGAGAAGCCAAAGCTGCACACAACATCCAATACCCATTTCATCAGGCATTTCTTTGGCCGAGTGATCCACTGATTTTTAGTCAATTTGACACATTGTCTAGCTATTATTGATTGATTCATAACTTGCTTATGGTTACGGTTTCCAGTTTCCAAATTTTGATTACTTTTGGCACTTAACCATTACAATTGCAAGTATTAGTGCTTGGAGTATTTGTTGTTTTGGCTTGTTAGAATTAGAATTATGCATATTTGACTTGGAAAGCAGTGTACACCAGATTTGTGACCAGATTTGAGCTTGGAAATAGTAAACCACCAACACCAACCTCTGCAGCATATGCATTTGACAGAAAATAGAAAACTGGACCGTGAACAACTTTGTTTATTGCCAGCTGCAGCAGTGGAAAAACTGAATCCATCTTTCACATCAATTGCATTGAAGCCGATAGAGATTAGTGGTGTAGTTTTTGAAAATCATAGGAGACTCCCAAAAGAACTCCAGCACAAGGAATCTGGCCCAAAACTTGGCAGCAACACTTGAGTTGTTTTGATTATTTTGTTTTGAATTGTAATAGGTTTTTCTTTGTTAGTTTCTTCTTTGTAAGCGGCTATTCAAAGTCCAAGTGGTGTGGGAAGAGTCCTAGGTGCTCTTTCTTTCAACTTTTGGCAACTTTGCTTGCTTTAATTTTAGCATAGCTAGAGAGGTGCATAGGAGTAGAATTTGACTGCTTTCACGTGTAGGTGTGACCTTTGTCACATTAGAGTCCAAACATTTAGGGGTCCTTAGAGTCCGTTATCGTTGTCTTTGGTTGTGCTTGTTTCTTTTGAGTCTTGCACTTTGATTTTAAAGGTAATTTTATTTTAAAGGAGATTTAGCTAGTAGCTTAAGACATTTCTAGCTAAGGTAAGACTTGGTATTTAAGCAGTCTTCATGACTCACCTCTCTTACCTGGGACTTATCTAAAAGTGAAACTTTTAATCCTTTAGAATAAGAAAACTTTTAAGAACAAAGATGTCTTGTTATAGTTCATATAGGTCTTCTTCATATAGGTTGTCTACTCTAGATAATAATGATGAAATGTTTAAATAAGCTAGGAATCGTCCATTCTTTGGTAAAGACATAGGTGCATTAACATACCTAGCTTGGGAAAAAAAAGTTGATAAAATTGATCCGATAATATGATCATAGATAGGGAAACAATGAAGAGCTTTAAGAGTGACAAAAAGAATAAAAAGGAGTATAATAGGTTTCAAAGGCTTGTATTTGCCTCTTTGATTTCTTTCCTTTAGTTCTAGTGAATAAACACTTATAAACTCTTCTTTCTCTTTAAGAACAAGTAATGTGGGACTCTCCATGGCTTGGTCTTAAAAATAAAAGAAGAGGAAGTGAACATCCTAGGCGTGTAGTACTAGATAACATAGCTAGCTTTCATATTTTGAACTATAGGAGAACTAGTTGCCTTATAAACCCTTTGGAGTGGAGAGGTTTAAGCAATGTGGGACTCAAAAGCCCCTAGAGGATGTGCAGCAGCTGCTGGCCAGCCCTCACACTTAAAAGTCCCACATCTCTTGAATCTATTCTCCAAGATCACACCAAAGGCTATATAAGAAGGCTTAGGGGTCTCCTTTTGTATACACACCTTTAAATTGAATGAAATTTGAGTTGAATTGCATTCTTGCATTCCTCTTAGAGATAGTTTTCTATCTCTTAGTCCATTTTGGGCAGACTTTATCTTGCGCAAAGCGAGTGGCGGTCCTCCTCTTGATGCTTATCTTGGAAGCCTGTTCAAGTGGCGCATCTTCATTTCCTAAGTTTCCTTTTCTCTAATCTCTTCCATTTTAATTTCTCTTCCATTTCTTATATGCCATTTTAGGATATTCATTCTAGGCATGCACTTCCTCATCATGTGGTATCATGAGCCTTACGTTTTTTATCTTCTTAGGAATTGCATGCTAGAGTAGAATAACTTATAAGAGTTCATTTTCGCTCAGCCAATTTTTTTTCCGCCCAGCATCAGCGTGATTTTTGTGTCAACTTGTATGCTTTCGTTTGAACTCATTTCTTATTCAAATTGAGTGAATTTTTTTTTTAAGTTTCGTCTGGATGTCTAGTTTCATATACAATTTTTACTTTGTTAAAATTCATTCTGTGCTATTCCCAGTAAAATTTGCTCTCCACTATGGCAGTCCAGTGCTTACTGTTGTGTGACTTCTAATCTGTTTGCATTGTTTGCTTGCTGTTTGGTACTTATGGTGGCTGAATTTGATCTGTGGACAATGCTAAGGCCTCCCAATACTCTTAAGCAAGGCATCAACACTTCAAATCAATGCTTGGAGGGGCTGAACCGTGGCTGTACAGAGCCTTGTGCAAGTAGACATTTCTTCAAACAACAACAATGCTATTGGAGGTCTTCAACAAGTAGGCGTCCTTATTCCGTTTTGTTTGTTGTTCCAGCTTTATTTCCTTGTCTTAGCTGGATTTTTTATGTCTTTTCTTGCTTGTTAGCTTTGAATTGAGTCATATGTTTGTTCCTCTTTAGGAGTTTTCTAGAGTATTTTTCTGAAATTGCATAACTAAGAGTATTTTTCCATCTCCTTGATTGTATGCTGAATTCAGCTTGAACTTTATAGGATTTAAGTGTGTGAACCTTGCTTATATTTTTTGTATCCATAGAGGCATACATCAATTCTATTTTGCATATTAATCAAACACACTTAATGTGTTAAAATGAGCTTGGCTGAGACATTCATTGTAGCCTGCACCAAAACAGAGAAAAAAAAATTGTATTTGATGTGCATGCTTGCTGGCCGAGACATCTTTAGTCTCTTTAGTGTGTTTGAGAATTCTTTTCAAGCCTCTTTTATCATTTAAAATACAAAATATATGTTACCAATAAAGGAGTATTGGTAAAACCTGAAGACAAGTTTTGATGATGCTGCAGAATTGTAATTTTTGTCTACAATAGGAGAATATTTAAAAGCAACTTGTAGTATCTTGAATGTAGTAGGAAAATAATTAATATTGTAATTTCTACTGATATAATCGATTATGGACATGCTGTAATCGATTATCATATGCTTTTGAACTACAATAATCGATTATCATGAAGCAATAATCGATTATCACAAGTCTCACTTGAATAATCGATTATCACTTACAATAATCGATTATCTCTTTTCAAATTTTCTATAACAGACTTGCATAATCGATTATCACTTACAATAATCGATTATTCATGGCAGTTGTGAGCTGACCTTTGGCATTCAGCGTGTTTGGCTATTTAAATGAGTTTTGAAAGCATCAGAAGTAATACTTTTGAGTAAACTGAAAAAAAGCCAGAACACTGTGTAGTCAGAGGAACGTTCTTGAGAAAGCTTTTTTGTTTACTGTGTTCCCTTGCCTGGTCTTGTGGAAGGAGAGGCTTACGTATCGTGTGCTGATACAAGAAGTGGACTCTCTTCAAGTTGGCGGGGCTCTCTACCTGGTCTTGTGTAAGGAGAAGCACGTGAATCGTGTGTCGATTGCCAGTGCAGGTTCTCTTCAAGTTGGTAGAGTTATCTCTTTCATTTTATTACTGTTTTTATCTTGTAATCTGTTAAACAATTTTTAGTGGAACTGTTAATCACTCTTTGTAGTGGTTAACGACTGGACGTAGATTCTGTTGAATCGAACCAGTATAAAAATTCCTGTGTGATTTTCTTTTGCCCTATACTCATTTTATAATTAACGCACGTTATCTGCTTGGTAAATTTTCTGAAAGAAAATTGTTTCAACTGTGACTTGTTACGCTGTACGTTCTGTGTATTTTAATCCGCTGCGCTAAACTCTTTAAAAAAAAAAAATTAACCCCTCCGATACCAACAATTGGTATCAGAGCTTGCTTTGATATTCTTTCAAAATCTTTGCGAAAATGGCCGGTCACAGTCAAAACTTTGTCTATGCTGAGGGTGCGTCGATTAACAGACCTCCATTGTTTACTGGAGATAATTATGCTTTTTGGAAAGTGAGAATGGAAATTTTCATGGGGTCTGTTGATAGAGGCATTTGGGAAGCTGTACAAAATGGCCCTTATATTCCTATGTATACAGTAGATGGTGTAGAAACAGTAAAACCTTATTTTAATTGGACTGCTGAGGAAAATAGACGAGCACAATTTGATATTAAAGCTCGTAATATTATTTCATCTGCTGTTGTGCTTGATGAATTTTATAGAATCTCTGTGTGTAAGACAGCACAGGAAATGTGGGACGTTCTGAAAGTTACACATGAAGGTACTGAGGACGTGAAACGGGCAAGGAAGAACACTCTTATTCAAGAATATGAGATGTTCAGAATGCAACCTGGAGAATCAATCTCGGATGTTCAAAAGCGGTTCACTCACATAGTGAATCACTTGACAGGTTTGGGTAAGATTTTTGATACTGATGAATTAAACGTTAAAGTTCTTAAATCATTGGACAGGTCTTGGCAACCAAAGGTAACTGCTATCTCGGAGTCCCAGAATCTTTCTCAGATGACAATGCCGATTTTATTTGGAAAACTTCGTGAGCACGAGCTTGACTTGAGAAGACTCACTGCTGAAGAGGATCAAGGCAAGAGAAAAACTCTAGCGTTTAAGTCTGAGATATCCAAAGGGAAAAACTCCAAGAAAGTAGAAGAAGATGATTCTGATGATGAAGAGAATATGAGTTTGATGATCAAGAAATTTGCAAATTTCATGAAAGCAAAAGGAAAAGAAAAATTTCACAAGGAAAGGAAAGAGAGTCAAGAGTCTCCATCAAATATAAAGTGCTTCGGATGCGGAGAAAGAGGACATGTAAAGTCCGAATGCCCAAGGTACAAGAAAAATGATGACAAGAAGGAAAGGAGATTTCAGAAGAAAAAGAAAGCATGTATAGCTTGGGAGGATAATGACTCAAGCTCAACAAGTTCGAGTGACACAGAAGAAGAAGCAAACCTATGTCTTATGGCAGACTCAGAAGAAACTGGAAGTCAAGTAAGTGATTATAGTTTTGAATCCAGTGAATTAGATTTACAAAAGGCATTTTTTGAATTGATGAATGAATCTGAAAAACTTGATACTGCTCATAAAAAATTAAAAAAAGAACACAATGAATTGAAATTGAAGTATGATAAATTGCTTGATGATGAAGTTGTTTTAAGAAATAAAGTTAATACTTTAGAAATAAAATTGTCGGATGCACATGTCACTGCTGAACCTGTTGAATGTTTGTCATGTAAGAATCATGTGAGTGATATAAATATTCTTGAAAATTTGCTTGAAGTTGCAACAAGAAATAATAATGCTAAAATGCCTCTACCTGTTAAAAAGGATTTGAAAAACAAAAGTTTTTTTAAAGGTAAGAACCAAATTAAAAGAACTCATAGAGTTTGGGTTGAGAAGGGAACTTTTGTGAAAAATAAGGTGCATGATGTTTGTTGTTTCTATTGCATGAAAAAGGGACATACTTCAAACAAATGTAACATTAAACATTTTGGTGTTCCAAATGGAAAATATGCTTGGATTCCTGTTATAAAATAATGTTTCTAACCTCAAAGGACCCAAATGAGATTATGGGTACCAAAACTACATTGTTTTACTTTGCAAGTTAAAGCCTTTCAAAAGGAGAAGAAAACTCTAAAATTATTCTGCTTTTGAAATTGACGCTCCAAGCTAGGAAGTGAATCCATCAAGTGAATTCCAAAGCCTTGGTTCGAGCACAAAGTGATTGAGCTAAGTATTGTTTAAATTGTGTTGTTGTATTTTGTTCGTTTTGATCTTCAATTATTTGATTACTATTATATTCATTTCTGGTTGGGCAAATGATATATTCATCACTTACTCATTTATCCTGTGGTGTGTTCTTATTTGTTTTAGCAATTTAATCAGTGAAATTCTTCAATTATGAGATATTCATGTGCTAAATTTAATCTTTTAGAATGATTAGTCATGTACAATTGTTATTTCAATGATTTGTTTTTTGTTTATAAATTGAATCTGTGTTTAACTGGTTTGGTATTCAATTTTCTGAATACTTTGAAGTAAGCCTTGATATATCCTTTGTCAAAAGCAATGAAAAATTTCATTTGAATGATCTGACTGAAGATATTCATTGGCATTTTTTTTTTTGGATGATTAAGACATTTGATAATTAAATTATCATCTTTGTTTTGAAGTTGTTTATGTGGAAATTTGTTTTTAAGTTCAAATGCATACTGTATGAGCTATGATAATACTCATTAAGAACTTGGATGAAGTAAATGAACTGATCAAATTTTGCATAATTTTGATGTAAATTAATTGGTCTAAAAACTGTTGAAAGATAAATTTTGAATCAGCTTGTGTTTGAATTTTTGTATATGTTGTTTTGATATGCACAACTAAATTCAAAGGATTGAACAGTTTGGGATATGAAAATGCATGAATTATAAATGTTATTTGGGAAGTTATAATTTATGCTGTCAAAATTATTTTTGAACTGATTGTATTAGCTGAAATGCTTTTCTGATAAACCTGGAGCAACTGTGATCATATTCATTTAAGCCACTGTTGCTTTCATTATTGTTTATAAATTGATTGGGGATTTCAATGATTTAATTAAGTCTAATAAAAGTTGAATTTGATTTGCTGAGAATCATTGAAACTTGTTTGGAATTGCAAATACAAATCTGAACTGGCTTGTAAGCATCTCTCCATTGTTTTGGACTGACCATATCTTAAAATATTTTTCTTAATCTGTTTGTGAGTTCAAAAGAAATTTTTGTTTGACATCTTATGACATGATTTTGTAATACCTGGTACCCATTTGAGGGGGAGATATATAAGGCTGTTAGATATCTGGTTATTCATCTATACTTTGGTATTTCATCATGTATTTGTCTTTCAATTTATAAAAGTTCAAAACTTTATAAATTCATCTTTCTTTTGTTAAGGATGAGAGCCATTTAAGGGGTTTCTAGATTCTTTGAGCTTAGGATAGAATTAGGAGTTTTAGACATGTCCTAGGATCAAAATCCATGCAAAAATTTGCATTTTTCGTAAGTTTATTGAATTATAATCGATTATCAATAATACATAATCGATTATTTAGTCTTAAAATGCATTCTGGAAATCTTTGAGCAGATAATCGATTATCATCATGCATAATCGATTATCATATAATCCTGGGCAAAAATAAATGAACTGATAATCGATTATCTCGAGTCATAATCGATTATCACGCAAACAGATTCAAAAATAGAGTCGTTGGAGCGACTCATAACGGCTATAAACGGCCATAAACGGCTAGTTTTTCCATTTCTCTTATAAATAGGCCCTCATAATCGATTATTAGACATCTCTTTGCTACCCATTGCTGCTAAAATCAAATCCAGAGCTCAAAACCTTCTTATTCTTCTTTCACTTCACAACCCTTCATCCTTTTTCATGGCTGAACCAAGGAGGTATCGTCGCAAGACAGCTGGGGCTCCTTCTTCCTCTCAACCACGACTTGCTAATATAAATGGATGGATCTCAGATCAAGATAAACATGAAGACTTCATCAACTCCTGGCAAGAAAGGAAAATCATGGCGGTAAAGTATATCCGTCTTGATTTCTTTCGCTTTTATGGTTTTCAATTCCCAAATACTTTTGCTGAGCAGGGGTTAGCACATTTCGTAGAACAAAAAGGAAATATTTATCCCGATCTCTTAAGAGTTTTCTATTTCAACTTGCGCTATCGAGATGGAATAATTTCTACCAAGGTCAAGGGAGTCCGCATCATTTTAGATGATGATGTTTGGACAAATGTTGCTCAACTCCCTATCTGGGATGATGCTGTCAAAGTCCATTTAGGACTTGAAGACTTTAACAGAATGCTCACCTTTCAATCCTTTCTGCGACATCCTGAGAGGCAAACAAGTAGAAGACAACTACTGGTTGGAGGTTTCAAAGTTGAAGAGAGGATGATCCACTACTTGATTGTTTGGATTCTCTGTCCTAGAGCAACCAACCATGCTCAATGCTCTGAGCAGGACTTACTTCTCTTGTATGGGATTTTAAATCACATACACATCGACTGGCCTGCTCTCATTGCTGACACCATGGTAAAAGCCAAGAAATCCCACTCTTATCAGTTTCCCTATGCTCTTCTTGTTTCTAGGATTTTAGAATATAAAGGAATACCTGTTGAAGGAGAACTTGTTCAAAATATTGAGACTGTGGGATCAGAAATCGGAGATACTACCTTTCGTCAGATGGGATTCATTACTAGAGGAAGGGTCCTTATTCACAAAGATGATGATCATTCTGATGATGATGATGATATGGACACTCATATGGCTGACCCAGTGAGTGCTGCAGCTCCTTCAGAAGCTGGACCTTCCAACATACCCTTCTCTTCCTCAAATTCTATGGAAGAACACTTTGCAAGATTATCCAAACAATTGGAGGATATGAGTCTCGCACAGAAGACACATTTTGATCAAGTACATGAGTGGCAGCAATCTCTTGATGAGTACTTAGTCGATAAGTTTCTTGAGTTTGATGTTCGACTACATAACATTGAAAATCATCTCAATATCCCTCCCACTGAAAGATCTCCTAGTCCTGAATTTTAATTTTTTAGGATTTTAAGTTTGTTTGTTTTCTGTGTGGCATTTTCAATCTTTATAAATTTTCCAGTTATTCTTAATAAAATGAGCCTTTATGCATCTATTATCTTTTTGAGGGGGAGCTCATATTAAGGGGGAGATTTTTACTTTTTGCTTATGATCAAAAAGGGGGAGATTAATATCTATATTATAGGGGAGAAGAAATAATATTCTTCAAAGTATACAGGTACTACTAACTCTGTGATCCTTTCAGCTTGTATGCATTGCAGGTAAAACTAAGTTGCTTTTAAAAGAATTTTTGATCATCATCAAAAAGGGGGAGATTGTTACCAATAAAGGAGTATTGGTAAAACCTGAAGACAAGTTTTGATGATGCTGCAGAATTGTAATTTTTGTCTACAATAGGAGAATATTTAAAAGCAACTTGTAGTATCTTGAATGTAGTAGGAAAATAATTAATATTGTAATTTCTACTGATATAATCGATTATGGACATGCTGTAATCGATTATCATATGCTTTTGAACTACAATAATCGATTATCATGAAGCAATAATCGATTATCACAAGTCTCACTTGAATAATCGATTATCACTTACAATAATCGATTATCTCTTTTCAAATTTTCTATAACAGACTTGCATAATCGATTATCACATACAATAATCGATTATTCATGGCAGTTGTGAGCTGACCTTTGGCATTCAGCGTGTTTGGCTATTTAAATGAGTTTTGAAAGCATCAGAAGTAATACTTTTGAGTAAACTGAAAAAAAGCCAGAACACTGTGTAGTCAGAGGAACGTTCTTGAGAAAGCTTTTTTGTTTACTGTGTTCCCTTGCCTGGTCTTGTGGAAGGAGAGGCTTACGTATCGTGTGCTGATACAAGAAGTGGACTCTCTTCAAGTTGGCGGGGCTCTCTACCTGGTCTTGTGTAAGGAGAAGCACGTGAATCGTGTGTCGATTGCCAGTGCAGGTTCTCTTCAAGTTGGTAGAGTTATCTCTTTCATTTTATTACTGTTTTTATCTTGTAATCTGTTAAACAATTTTTAGTGGAACTGTTAATCACTCTTTGTAGTGATTAACGACTGGACGTAGATTCTGTTGAATCGAACCAGTATAAAAATTCCTGTGTGATTTTCTTTTGCCCTATACTCATTTTATAATTAACGCACGTTATCTGCTTGGTAAATTTTCTGAAAGAAAATTGTTTCAACTGTGACTTGTTACGCTGTACGTTCTGTGTATTTTAATCCGCTGCGCTAAACTCTTTAAAAAAAAAAATTAACCCCTCCGATAACAACAATATATTGGTTTGAGGTTTGCCAAAATTATTTCACTACTACAAAACAGGCTTTTTAAGTCTGTTATTTTGGGCTTTTTACTTAGATTCGGCAGACGTAAAGTTTAAGTCTGTTGTTGACCAACAGACTTAAATTTTAAGTCTGTTGTTGACCAACAGACTTAAATTCTAAGTCTGTTATTGTTCAACAGACTTAGATTTTCGTACACGAATTTAAGTCTATTGTGACCATAACAGACTTAAATTTGCTATATTTTTTTTATTTTATTTGTTTAATCATTAAACCAAAACCTGAAATACAACAAATTTTCCAGAACAGAATATATATTTCCAATTGTTCATGTCTAATACATAATAAAGAGTTCCAAAATCAAAATAAACAAGATGTCTAACTTAAAATTTGTAGTTTAGAGAAAGTCTAACTTAAACTTTTTAAGTACAAACATAACCCAAATCAAAACTTAAACAACACCTAAATCTAATCTCCATGTTGTAGAAGACAACTTGCCCATTCATGTGTTATTTCGGCAATGGTCTCTTTCAATATTGGTGATGGATCATTGAACACCTAAAACAAAAATTGTTATTATGTATTGGCGTACCTAAAATCGTAGAACTCATGCATTAGTTATAAGTGTTTACCGTTGTCCAACTATCATAAATTCCTTCTTGGATGATTGCTTTGATCCAATACATCACGTAGTATCCACATTCCCATGAACTAATATGTTTATTGCACTGCAATAAAAGAAAGGAAAATTCATATCATATAGCATGTACACAAAATAATTAATTTAATAATTAAATGATATCTCACCATAGGATATATAATTTGAACTTGCTTTTGTTTGTTCCTTTGACATAAAATGTTTGTGCCACCCACAACTCTGGTTAAATTGATGACATATTAATCATAATTGTTATATACTTATTAGATGATATGAAAGTTGTAACATTACCCTTGAATTAAGTTCTTCAGTTCGTTGTTGGGTTTCTTATGAAGAGAACAAAACCAGAAAACAAGGCAATCTTCAGGAATGATCACTATTAGTTGCCAATGGGACCTACAATGAAAGATAAATGATCAGGTCAGTAATTACCATAAATTTGAAAAAAGAAAGCTAGATTTGGTAAGACTGACCCTTCAATGTATGGAGCCAAGTAAACACGCCTTTGGGAGCTAGACATCCATGTTTGCATGTATTGTTGTATGCTAACCCTTGTGTTCCCATATTTTTGAATGGCTTGGGGCTCAAGAAATCCATATACATGTGACCGACTTTGCTTCACACTCACTGTGTCCATATACCTAGGATAAAGAATTATAAGTCAATTGTTGTATATCTTTATATGGTAAATATATAAGAGACATTGCTACTTACATGCACCATAGTTGGATGATAGAAATGTTTAACATCCATTCTCCACCAATCAACTCAAATACATCATTGAAGTTAATGTAAATCGATATCATATCTTCGCATCCATCCTCTAAATGATCATTCATCCATTCTTCAACATATTCTGTTGTTCGTGACGTACCAAGGTTGTCTAATACTTCTCCATGCCAAGTCCAAATTGTATAACTCTTGACTATGCCATAGATGAATAGGTGATCACGTATTTCACTCAAATTTTGACGTATTTGGTTCAAACAACGAACACAAGGACAATAGTATGTCCCACACACAGGTCTTGCATGTTCTTGAGCATATTGCTAGAATATATCAACCCCTTTTTCATAGTCTTCACTAAGACGACGTGCATTCATCCAGCTTCGATCCATAACTATGTTGGTAACAAACTCCATTATCATCACATTTTAAGTTCTCAAATGGATACTAAAATTCACTCTATGACTATATTTAAATATAATATAAATTATCAAAACATTCTACATTCAAAAATAAATTGAATAACTAACAAAACATGTAATAAACAAATAAATTGTAGAGTAACCATTACACATAATCAAGTCTAATTACATGAAGAGAAATTCTCATTCAATTTCCAAATACACGGAAATTTAACACTTATTTTTAGCCAAATATATTTTTCTCTTATTTTATTTTATAAGTTACTATTCTTTATTTCTTTTTATTTCTTCCTATCTCTCTTATCCCACTCCAATTTAAGTGAATATTTATCATCACTCCATTTAGTTTGCGGGGTTAATTAAAAAATAAATATTTAATTCAAAAATAAATATTTATATATATATATATATATATTATAAACTAATTATAATATTTAAATAAGTAAATAATTAAAAGTACAACTTTAAATAAAAAATATCGAAAGTATACTAAATAAAAATATGTATATTCAAATATTGTAAATTAATTATAATATTAAAAAAATTAAATAATATAAATTAAGTTTTGAAATGAAAAGCAAAACATCACCACCGAAAGTATATTGAAATGTTTTTGAAATGAAAAGCCAATAAAGTTTCCAACCTTTATTGCTATACTTCCAATTGTCTTATCAAATTGAAATGATAGGCATTTGCCAATTGTCGTATCAAAGCTGACACAAAATGTACAATTTTCGAAGGATTATCTGATTCTCTCTTTAGCCACACTTGACCTTATATTTGGAGCATGTAAAGACAAATATGTAACTAAAACCCACCATTTAGATGATTGAATAGGTTTTAAATTGAATATTAAATTCAGATAAATAAATGCTTAAATTTCTATCATGAGAAAGTGGAAAAGACAAAATAAGAGACAGTAAATCTAGAAGACTAGGTTGGGATTGCATCACAAGTCACCAAGTGGGGTCGACATACCAAGTGTCCTTCATGTTTCTATCCAACAATAATTATAGAAAAATTGTGAATAAGAATATCTTTGACATTACTGCAGTGCATTCCGTGGCACATTGCAGATTAAAAGACAAAAATATTGGTATTAGGCGAAGGCAATGAAGCGAAGAATCAAGTTTCTTCCGAACTTTTTTTTAGAGAAAAAAAGGAAGTAGAAGAGTTTCGTCCAACGACTCGACAAAACTCGGTTTAAAGGCCACAACAAATTCTCTTTTAAAACCTATTTGATTACTTTTGGCAAGGGCGTGAAATTTTACTGAGGAATGTGAGGCCCAAACCTACTCTCATCTTTGTAGAGGAGGAATTATACTTTCATTTATAGCATTGGGGATTCGAACATTGGATACTTGGATTGGCAGCGACAACTGAGCATAAATGCTGTGTTTTGGCAATTTAAATCTTTTTTAGTAGAAGAGATTTCTCTTCTCATTTAGTTGGAAACTCGTTCCAGAGGTGGTTTTAGTTTTTCCTTGTGGTTTCTATTTTCTAATTTCTTGTGTGGAAATGATAGAGCAAGCAACCAAAGCTACGAGAGTTGTTCTTCAAACTTATCAACAACCATCCCAGCGGTTCCAAAGATTTTGGCTGTGCAACCATCAATAGTGTAACAAGTTTAAACACTCAGACATGGCCAATATACTCAACCTCAATATTTTCTAAAACTGTAAAAACACATCTACATTTTCTAAAACATCAGAAACTTTAGAAAACCAACAATGGTGAGGAGAACAAACTTGCAATATCACTAAGCATTTTATATCTACTCATCTTCTACATACACCATTTCATTTTCTTAGGAAAACCTATCATTTATAATATAATATTGTACCTGTTGTTGTGGTCGTTGCCGGAAAAATCTTGTTGCCGCTGGAAGAATATTGTGGTCGCCGGAAGAATATTGTTGTCGCCGGAAAAAGGTTGTTGTTGGTGGTGGTTGCGTAGGTTAGATGGAACAATGAAAAGGTTGAAGAATGAAAATTTTTTACGGGAAGTCAAAGTGAAAGTGAAAATGGGAAACCTGGTAGGTTAAAAGACATTTTCAAGTCTGTTAAAAAAGCAAAAGACTTAAAAATATCTGTTAGAATAATAACATATGTAAAATTAATAGTTTAAGTCTGTTAAAAAAGTAACAGATGTAAAATTACTAATTTAAGTCTGTTAGAAAAGTAACAGATGTAAAAATATGACTTTTATTTACAAAATTACCACCACACATTTTTTTAAGTCTGTTTTTTTCTAAACAGACTTAAATTCACAGACTTAAAAAGCATGTTTTGTAGTAGTGTTTCCAGCATTAATTTAGTCTTGCTCTTCATGTATACTTAGTATGTTGATGTGAATTTGCTTCTTGGTTGTGTGATTTTCTTTGCTGTCTTGTTCATTTTGTGCCACTGTTTTGACTCTTAATTCTTGCTTTTTTGTCTCTTAAAAATCTTTAGAATACTGCCACCTTGTTTTGTGCCAAGTTTCTTGATTTTTTAGGTTCCATTTTCATCATTTGTCTTGTAGTTTTCATTCATTCTTTGGCTTCTACCATGTGCTGTCTTGATTTGGCTTCTTTGCATTGAGGGTGGATTGTACATCTTTCCATTTGCTTTGGACTTGAGTTGGTGCTCTCGAAGTGGACTTGTGAGACATTTTACTATCTTAAAAGAAGGGTGTTGTCCTTCCCTTGTTTTTTTTGAGACACTTGCCATGAGTTTTGAACCATTTCATTGCTTTATTTGAGTGAAACCGTGACCAGTTTTGGGCTGCTGCATTGTTGTGATTTTTCATTGGTTCTAACCTATTTTGGTGTTAGTTTTTTTGGTGGTTGTTGCCTTACCATGTCTGCAGGTTCCAGCCGTGCTTCATCTGATGGAGATGGCCACCATGGAAGTCCTTCTAGCAAGTTTGATGTGATGAAGGCCTTCCAACAAATGCAACACCAACTTGATGCCATTAGCAAACAGTTGGACACAGAGGCAAAGGCCAAAGGAAAGAAATCTTATGGTCATGATCATGGTTCCTCCAAGAAAAAGCAAGAAAATAAAGCTATGGACCAAAGCCTTGCAATGCCCAAGTTGAATGTGTACCTTCCATCACTAACGCCAAAGTTGCACTTTTAAGACTAAGTTTGGACTGTATGGGTGGCTAGTGATGCCTTTTGGTCTTACTAATGCCCCAAGCACTTTCATGCGACTTATGAACCATGTCTTAAGGGATTGCATTGGGAAGTTGGTAGTTGCGAAATCATGAAACACATTTGAGAATTTTTTTAACAATTCTTAAAACCAATCACTTATTTGAAAATCTTGACAAATGCACCTTTTGTGTTGATAGTGTTATCTTCTTAGGATTTGTAGTCAATAAAAATGGGGTCCATGTTGATCCTGAGAAAATAAAGGCCATTCAAGATTGACCAACCCCAAAAAATGTAGGAGAAGTAAGGAGCTTTCATGGATTAACAAGTTTTTATAGAATATTTGTTCCTAACTTCTCTAGTCTTGCTTCACCCCTCAATGAGTTGGTGAAAAAAGATGTTACATTTCACTGGGGAGAAAAACAACAAAAAGCATTTGAGCTGCTCAAAGAGAAGCTCACTCAAGCACCCATTCTAGCTCTACCCAATTTCTCTAAAACTTTTGAGCTAGAATGTGATGCTTTTGGTCTAGGTATGGGTGCTGTGTTATTACAAGAAGGACACCCCATTGCATACTTCAATAAAAAAACTTCATGGGGCCACTTGTAATTACCCCACCTATGACAAATTGATCATATAAAGCAATGAGACATTGTCTGGCTTTGGTCATGTGAGCTAAAGCATTGAGAAAAAGTGTTTCAGTTTCATAAATCTGCATAAAATTCTTTCTCGTTTGATATTGTGCCAACTGTTTCTGGCCAGATTTTGTATTTCTGAACCTTGGTGCAAGTTTGTTTATTGCTGTTAAACATGTTTCTAGTCGTGGCAACCGTTATTAACTATTGAAATGCAAAATGAATACCTTAGTTGCGTACATCAAGTAGTTTTTATTGGTCACTTTTCATATTCAAGTTTATGCATTATACTTCATGTCCTTGCTTGGTCTTAGGTCTTTAAAAATCTCCTAGCTAATATTCTGCTGGTAGATCTTGTTAAATAGAACTTCCTTAAGCCTTTGATTGTGCCATCTAGCATTGCTTCCATTGATTTCTTAAATCAGGTCTGGTTTTGGTGCAATTTTGCTGCATTTTTTTTTGCTACAGCTAGTGTAATTTGATGAATCTGGTTGTTTCAATGCATTCTTAACATCTAAGCAAGAGTATTTTGCTATTTGAAAACTGAGTGCACCGTTCATTTGGTCAATTGTAAGCCTATATGCAGAATCATCATTCAAACCATCAAATTTGCTTTGAAATGGAAGTAGACCAGTGATTTAGTTCTACAGTATATTTTTCTACTGTTTAAGTGTTTGCACACCTTCAAAATGATGATATAAAGTTCTTTGAAGCGTCACTTGAGCTGTTGAATTTCTTCCAAGCATTTTTTGGTTTGAAAGCAGAATTTTACAAGTCATTTTCTGGTGCAATTTGCTTTGTAACTGCTGTTTGAAATTTTCAATTCTTTAAATTTCATTTTTGGATTGGCAAAAACTGGTTTCATGTTTCCAAATGAATTTATATGATCAAAATAGTATAGAACAATCATAGAAAGCAATTGAAAACCAAGCAATCCAGTTTTGACCCCAAATCCAAAAAGCACAAAATCTAAAACTCTTTGGGGCATTTTATCAAACAGTTTAAAAATTATCAAATAGTTTCACTGCACTTGATTTTGATATGGGTTTTTTTATTTTATTTTTCTTGCTTGTTTAATCTATCATAGTACCTTTCCTAGGTTCCTTTTGTGTCCCTCCTTTGATTCAATGCTTAAACTCACTTGAATTCAACATAATTGGCTTCCAATTCTACCTTCCAAATTTGTTTCAGTAACTGGTTTGATGTTTATTTTGGTGCTGTGACATTTTGGTAAGGTCTCCAAGGTGTAGAAACCTTTGTCCAAGAGGGTAGCATCCTAGGAAGTGGACAACTTGTTGAATTGACCAAGGGAGTTGCTCTCAAAGTTGTACTTTTGCTTCTGCATTCAGCAACATTTCATCAACTTTGCACCAAACTTTTCAAACAGTTTTGGAGCTCCAACATAGTCCAGATTTTCCAGCTTCTCTTTTGTACCATTTTAGGCATAGTTTCAAGTGTTTTCCAACTTCGTGTTAGGAAACAGGTAGACTTCGTTTTTACACCAAGAGGGGAGGTGAATTGGTGTTTTGTCAAATAAAAAATCTTTTCGCAATCTTGCAACCAAATTATTAAACTTTTTACACTTTCTTGAAATGCAAGTAATGAAAAATCATATGTAGCGGAAAAACGTAGTTGACTATGTGAAAAGTAAAGTCAACTGCAAATTAAAAGTGTAGGGATAGAGAAAATAAAACACTAATTTTTATACTGGTTCGGCAACAATACCTACATCCAGTGTCCTTCCAACCCAGGAAGCAAATGCACTATAATGGTTACGATTTTTACAACAAGGAATTTATAGAAGACCTCCACGTCAAAAATATAAATCTCCTCTCTAACCCAAAACCAAAATATAGCTGCAGAACAAAACAGCCAGACTTGCAGCAAGAATCCCCTCTTCTACAATCTACAACACCTTTTTTAACAATCCTCAAAGTGAACAATCCCCTATAACCAACAGGTCCAAATACCAGTAGTCTTTACGGATGCCAATCCAGAAAAACAATGCAGCAGTCATCAAGGATGCCAAGCCTGAATGTGATCAACGCAGAAGCAACTTCTTTGTGCAAATACTGATCAATCTTTGTGTGCGCAGAAGAACCTCCCTTTGAATCTCTTTCAAGAAAGATCAGACCACCGTCTTCTTGGAGAATTCTTGGAGGTCTTACAATAAAGAATTCAATCTGAAACAGAAATGAAATTGTCAGTTCTTCAAAAGTCTTTTAACTGATTCGTGATCAGTCTATTTATAAATTTCTGTTAATCAGATAGACTCTCATTCGATTATGCTACTAATTCAGTCGACTGGATTATGATAGTTATAACAAACAATCAACCTGGTAGCATACAGTCAACCAAAAACAAAACACATTTAATACAGTTGACCAAGACATTAATGCTCAACTAACTTTTAAAAATATAGCCATTAGAGTGCAAGAGCATAACATAATTTCAAATCAGATAACTAATACAGTGGAATGTGTGGTGCACATAGTCGACTTCAACCATGAAAAACATTTTGAAATTCTTTGCTTCTCAAAAATTCACAGAGCACTGATTCTCAAAATCTGTACAAAGATTTTAGCATAGTCGAATCCATTAATAATGTAGTCGACTGCACTAGAACTTTGTCACACAGTTATAAGTTCATGAAAGTGCTTGTGGTTTTTAGCATTAAAACATGTGCAGAAAAACATATGTAATGATGCATTGCACATAACACAAAAAGCATATATTCACGTTCCATATATATATCAATCAATCAATCAACATAGGAACATGTAACACAGTACATAAGCATGTTCACATATATAAAAATCAATTTGCATAAGAACATGTAATAACAGCAAACAACATATGCATGTTATTAAGCAATGTGTTGTCATCATCAAAAACTAGATTGATATAGGAATTGTGTTGTCAACAATCTCAACAATCTCCCCCTTTTTTTATGATGCACAACCATGATCAATTACCAACCATGTTTGCACAATCTAATACAAGATAGAGTAACAAAAGATATAACACAGTTCAAGTAACTCTGTGTTGTCAACAATCTCCCCCTTTCATAAAGCTTTCATAAATTCTCTCCCCCTTTGTGAATTAACAAAAAAGGAGTGCTCTAGATATTTATGCTGATATTTTAAACTGAGATGCATCAAAAAGTGTATGCAATTTTTAAGATGCAATAATGTTGTCATTAGCACATTTAATCACATGTAAATGACAACTCCCCCTGAAATGCAGGCATGTGAAAGAAAAATGTGTAAAATGTGATACTCCCTCTGTCATTATGCATGGATATAAAAACCAAATCAGATGCACAATGCAGTATAACACAGAGTATACAAAGCAGTATAGTACAAATTTGTATCAAAGACAAGATATCAAACAACTTAGTCATGCAATGATATAATCATAAAAAATCTCACAATATTATCTCAAATAAGATATTTTAAAATCAATTTATATCAGAGATAATAACATGTATTCAGAATAAGCAATCAATGAAAGAAAAACCAAATTCCAGAATTGGAATTTATAATCCTGTTTAGAACAGTCGATTGCATTATTTCCTCAGTCTAATACAATGTTTTCCAAGGTTGTTGAATTCCACTTGCAGTTCCAAAAACAATGTCCTTCCTGCAAAACCTTTCAAAGATATTTTCTAGATCAAGCATTTTAATTAAGCAAGAAAGATAGTCACTAGTAATAGAAGTCGATATGTAAAGAGCTAAAACAGATTAAGGATATTCGACTTCACTCAAATCACACTCGAATTAATTCATTTAGTATAACAGATATTAATCACTCAGATTAAAACAAATGAAATTGATTCAAGATACTAATTTTATTTCCTTAAAAGAAGATATTACAATGATAGACTCATAACAAGGAAAACATAAAATGGCATTGTAATCTAGACAAAACAAAATCAAAAGACAGCCTATGACTTTAGACAAAACAAGATAAACAGAACTTTATTCTGATTCAGAGGTTCTAGAATTGCTTTCATCACTAATGTTATCAACATCTTCCTTTTCAAATTCTTCTAATGATGATGAGATCTCAAATAAGTATTTAAAGATTTCATCCATCTTCTCATTTAAAGTCTTCAGTGACTTGCTTAAGATATTTACTCTTTTGGAAGCCTTCTTAAATCTTTCTTCCACACGATTTTCGAATTCAGAGTTAGATGGAGCTAACTCTTGATCACTGTCACATTCATTAGTGGTTTTCTTCCTTTTTGAAGAATTTGATTCATCACTGAAGACTCATCCGAGAGGTGTTCTCTTCATTCCAATGCAAGTCAGAGTGGCCTTTCCAATCACATTTTCTTTGCCCCACGTTCGTTTATTTTCTCCAGTGAAAATGACACCACATTTTTCCAGTACATTGCTTATGAACACACCATATGGAGAATCAGAGATCACGTATATCCATTTATAATGGAGAATCAGAGATCACGTAGTTCTTTATCTAAAAAAAGGTTTGTGAATTTGTTTAAAAATTATTATGGATTGCTTTAAATTTTTGAAAAGTAAACCCCACAAGGATTGACCTTGCTCCTACGTATATTCATTCATGATGGAAAATCAGGGATCACGTAGTTCTAGTAAAAAAGGTTTGGCTTAACAAAATTTACATTTTTTTGGTTTTAAATATTTTGTATTTTTTATTTAAGAATGGTGGGAAAAAGGAAAGAAATTGGTCATAGGCTGACATGTACTTATACTCTTTATTTTATAATTTAAAAAAACATTATTTGTGTGTAGTAAAAAAAATAGTACCTTTAGAAAACACTTCAAAGTACAATAAAAAGACAAAAAGAAGGGTGTAGAAATGACATACATTTTTAGCTTTAGGTACTCCCCTAGTTCTTCCTTGGTGGTTGTCGTTGACAGAGCCCCTCTAATGTGAGAACTTATTTTCCTCTATACTCTCTTCCTCTCTTTCTATTTCTATTATTTTTGGTGTTTCTCTCTATTTGTTTCCCTCCCTTTTTTCTATGACAGCCTGCGTATTTATATATAGACATTGTAATATTATGGTAATCTTTCCTTAATTCTGAATTAATTGACAATGAACCAAATAGGGAAATAAACGGTCTTGGTTGCAAGAAAAACAAATCAAATAATATTCAAGACATTGACTATAATTGTTGGCTTAAGGTTGATTCAAATTGTTACCATATTAAACATTCCTTTATCTAGAAACCAATATTTCAAAAATATTTTCTAGTGATGTTTTTTTAAGAAAATTTATGTTATCTTTTTACCCACCATTAATTATTATCTTTTAATTTTTATTTTTACCTTTACTTTTAATTTTTATTTTTTATGGACTTACCCGGACGAAATTGGGTGTTGACAGCTGCTCCTGTTTATTTAGACTTTGCTAGGTAGCATGAACCTTAAAGTTTTTGTGTTATCATAGTAAAAGCCAAATAAAGATAAAGACAATAATTTCGTTTGGGTCTAAAGAGAACGAAACAGATTACCTCATAGAGTACCTAGTAGAGAGTGTAGCAACCTTATGGATTTTGGAGAAGAGTCGTGTTAACCTCGTGGACGGTGTATCACCTTTGATTTTGCTAGAGAGGTATATGAATCTTGTGAATTGAACCCCTTTGAAGAAAAATGGGTTGTGTGGGCCAGTGCGGAAACTAGGCTTGGGTGCCAATGTGAAAACTGGGCTTTGTGGGCCAGTGTGAGAACTGGGCTTTGGGGCTAGTGTGAAAATTGGGCTTGTATGCCAATTTGAAAACTGGGCTTGTGTGCTAGTGTGAAAACTGGGTTTTGTTGTCAGTGTGAAAACTGGACTAGGGTGCCAGGGTGAAAATTGGGCTTGGATACTAGTGAAAACTGGGCTTGGGTGCCAGGATGAAAATTGGGCTTAGGTGTCAGTGAAAATTAGGCTTGGGGGCTAGTGTGAAAACTGGGCTTGGGTGCCAGGGTGAAAACTGGGCTTCGATGCTAGGATGAAAATTGGGCTTGGGTGCTAGTGAAAACTGGGCTTTGGTGCCCATGTGAAAACTGGACTTGGGTGCCAGTGAAAACTAGGCTTGGGTGCCAGGGTGAAAAGTGGGCTTTAACAAGCTCAAAACAGATTTTTTTTTTAAATTTAAATTGTCTCACTGATGTACTTTTGGTTTTGAATTGAATTCTATCGAATTCATGAATTCTTGTTGGATGTTGGTGATGCATGGTGTGTTATGCTTTCTTCTTTGGACCCCTATGATTATGCATGCATTATGCTGAATGCATGAATGTATAGACTAAAATGAAAAACCTCGTTTCTTCCATTTCTTGGTAGAAGACCGATATAGAAACACCTAGCTATGTAGGGTGCCATATAAATTAGATTTACAGGTGTAAAATGAAATTTCTAAATTTGTAGCTTTCTGGAATTTCTTTGTAATAGAAATCTTGAATATTTTATTTCAAAAAGAAATCAGTGATCATTTTCAATGAGAGGATCTTGATTTAAGAAAAAAAAAGACAAGTTTTCAAAACTTTGGCAGTGATCAGGGTGGTGAAAACCAAAATGAGAGAGAAATAAGATATTGAAACCTTGGTGCAGGGATCACGGAGATGAAACCCTAATATGTAAGAGAAAACCTCACTAACTTAAAACAAAAAACCTAGATGCATGTTGATCTTTTTTGTATTTTTGAATGAAAGAGGTTTGATAACCATTCATGAAAAAAAGTTCCAAATAAAGTATCTTATTGACGAAGATATACATGATAGTTACTTATGCAGATAATTTATCCATGATGCAATACTATGTAACTAGGTGATTTGATTTTTTTGAAACTTTGTAACCTTTGATTTATTACTTTATTTTGCGAAGTTAAATTGTTTTCTTTGAAATCATCAAATTCATGTATGTCTTACATTTTTTTTAAAAAAACAATGGATGTCGAAAAAAAAAATTGAAGTCGAATATTCAAAACAGTGCTTGGCATTTTCTTTTGAAACATTGGTATGGGCATGCTTTAATTCACAGGAAAGTTAAAAGCAGTAAATATTTAAAAGGATTTAAAGGACACTGGGATAGCCACGTTGGCGTGTCATTCCTCGTATACCCTTCAAGGGAGATGTAATATGTGAACATCGATATGAAATACGACACACCAAAAAGATGTTGGTATTTGGTAATATGGGTATGGAGATACAGGTCCATGAATGTCAAAGCTGCCCCAATTTTTAGGCATGGGTTTCATTCAATATAGGGCATGAGTATGGAAAGGATTTACTAAAAAAGGATTTACCCAAATGGTTTGATTTTTTTTTTTTTTGCATGCTTCTGGCTAGTTAGGAAGTTCCCAAATAGCACAAGGAAGAATAACTTTGGCAAGACCAATATGATCTAGTCTAAGGATTTTTGTTTATTACCTTGGGTAGTGTTAATGTTTGTTAGAGTCAATCTCTTTTTCTTTTGGGGGAAGGTTGGAGGATGAGTGTTTTCAAGCAATACATACACACATATATTAATAGAAAAGGCTATTAGTTATTTAAAATATTTTATCAAAATAATGTATGATAATAATTTACTCAAAATGTAATGATTACCTTTTCTATGTTTTTTTGGTGAAATCAAAATGGCAAAACTGTTTTGAGAAATATTTTCCTTATATTTTCCTCTTATCGCATTCGTTTGTTTATTTTTTTTGAAAAACAATGTATGACAATTTGGCCTAATGGGCTTAAAATTTGTTTTTGTTACAGTGAATGAAAATCTTCAAAAAATAAGTTTTCATTTTTATTTTTTTTGTGTTTTGAAATTTTGATTCTTTTTTTCGAAACAAAAACATTTCTTTCTTTTTCATGCCAAAAAAAGTATTTTATTAATGAACTATTTCTTAAATAACTTTATGTCAACCTGACTTGTTCAAGGGAAGTTGAAAGAAAACATGTCTGCATATTAAATCATGACCGTTTTATTTTCGAAAATCTTAGATAAGTTGCCCCTATTTTTGTTTTTTATTCACTCTTATTTTTATCTGTTTTTGCTAAAAAGATAGTAGTTTTTTTATGAATAAAATGGATGATGGAAAATGATGAAGAAAGAAACTATTTTCGCGATTTTATGTCATAAATGCTTCAAAATAATGATGAAGTTCTTATAAATTTATTCTATTAATTCATTAGACTAAATAATTTTTATTTTTCCTTATTTATTTACTCTTCCTTTTGATCATAAATGAATTCATTAAAGCATGACATTTTTGTTTTTATTTTTGTTTTTAAAAAAACGTGACATATTTATTGTTATGTATAAAGAAAATGAAGGGAAAATGATAAAATATTGCTAATTCATATGATGCATGAAGATGCTTGTGCCAAATAATGATTAAAAGACAACATGTTTAATGCTTTTAAGGTAAAAGAGAGGCACTCTCCTTTGTAAAAGCCAACTTGGAAGATATATTGAAGTGTTGTTGAGATTGCTCCAGACCTCTATTCTTCGAGTTCAACTCTTTGTGCTTAATCAACACCCTCTCTTCTAGCTTCCTTCCCTCTTGGAAGACCTTTTGAGCTTGAGAAACTTTACACATTCACCAAACCTTCATTGAACCATTCATCAAATTCAAAAACTTGTTGACTCACTGCAAGCGTACCAGATCGTTCCAAGTAATATAATTGGTGTAACCCAATATCGTTCTTTCCCAAAGGACTCATGGCCTTATCGTTCGTGTGAATTAAAATAGTAAGACTTGTAAAGAAAAAGATTAATTGTTTGGAATGCAAGAACACAAAATAAACATGCAATGTGGTTGATTCAATTGACGAAAAAGACTATGGATGAATGGAGTTGTTGGGGGTTTACAATTTCATCTTATCTGCTCTATCTTATCTACTCCTCTTGTTTAAATTGCTTTGTTATCTAATTGTTATGCAAACTTTCTTGGCCTCCCCTTAGCCCGATCCCTCGGTGAAAAGGACCTATTACTAATTACCGACTTGCTATCCCTAGCCTCCCTTAGTAACTAGCAACGCATTACCGAACAGAAGAAAAAACAATTAATCGTCCTACCTCCCTATCCCTAGGTGGTATTTCATTAATCAAGGAATTTCTCACCAGTTCATGACATTACTGTACGTTCCCGTAGCAATAAAGACAAACAACAGTTATCGAATGAGTTAAACGATAAAAGCTTTAAGCGTAGATGAGAACTCGACAATTGATAATCAAAGCATATGAAAATCATATAAATAAACAAGAGTTTCAATAAAAGAGAGTTTCAAAAGATTACATTGTTTCCCCCAAAAACAAAAGGGTTTAGTTCACCATTGTCATGGTGAACCAAGATGAAAATAATGAAAGAATGGAAGAGCAAACCCTAGATAGGATGAAAAGGAGCCTAAGCATCCAAGAGATCTTCTCCAGAGAATGGAAATTAGGTCTAGCCGCCCTCTTCTGTCAAAAGAATGAGACTGAAATCGCAACAGGGCTATTTATAGCTGAGCAGCGCAACAGAAAATAGGCCCAAGCCCAACAGGCAACCGCCCGGCGTCACACTTATGCCGCCCGGCGGTTTGCCTCTTATCGTGCTACTGCCCGGTGTCAGGGGTCCACTGCCCGGCGGTTTGCCTTGTGCCGCAAAACCGTCAGGCGTCACCACCAGGGTGCCACTCCTCGCATCTGGCCGCCCAGCGGTGCATTTTTGCCGCTGGGCGGTTCCTAGACTCTTCTTTTCTTGATTTTCTTCCTCTGTCCTGAGTCTACGGCCTTCATCTCTGACTCCATTCTTCACTTCCATCAAAATTTCTACAAAACAATGCAAAACAAGCATAATATCGCTAAAAACAACTTTTGACTCTCAACTGACTCATTTATTGAGTTTTGCTTGATTCTAAGCTCATTTTAAGCAGTAAAGGGAGTAATTTGGTCTAAAATAGCATATGAAAATAACAGTTTTTCAACCGTTATCAGGCGTGCACCATAGATTTCACTCTTCCTTCCATCTGCTGCCTCGATTATGATGTGTGTGGCTGCTCTAGCGTGAAATGTGGAGCTGCTTACATCACCCTCATACATTATAAGAAAATAAAATATTAAGCTTACCTTCATCATCATTAGATCCATTTAGTGAGGATGAGGATGAAATCTTAAGCCAACATGATCATGCTGAACAACAAAACTTAGATATCCCCTCCATATAACAATAACAACAACCTTTTACATTTATTCCATACAACCCACCCAACACTTCCAATCCTATGAAGAATTTTCCTAACATCTACAATAATATCCTCATGCATATGATCACCATTCGGATTTACATGAAACTTTCGACCATCAACCTAGAATATTGACTCAAGGAATGAGGTTCTAAACTAAGGAACAAGTCATTGATGCTCTAAACACATTTCACATACAAAACCATTGTATATACAAAACGATACATTTTAACACAACAAGGTTGAGGGTGTAATGTGTTGAAATTGCTGATAAGGGAAGCACTGGTTTAGCTAAACCTTAATCTCACAGTGCTCTGGTTTTTTATGATGACAACACATTATTAATAACACATGTATTGTTTTCTGTTACATGTTCTATTCTTTATTGTGAATGATATCTCAAGAACATGTTTGAGTTGATTCTCATATATGAATGCATATTCACTGATTTTATACTTGATACATCTTTTGTGATTGCATTACATATGTTTAAGAAAAGAAAACCACATGCACTTTGTTGAACCTATATTGTGGGGAAAAACTGCAAGTTTTAAGTCGACTTCATTATGAAGTAAGTGTTGGGGAAAATCGGCAAGTGTACCGAGTCGCACAAGTAATATAAAATGGTAAGACCAAGTATCGTATCCCAGAGGACTCTCGGCGCTGAACAGTTGTGTGAAAAAGGAATTAATTAAGACTTAAAATAAACTAGATCATGGGTTTAGAGTGCGGAAATAATAAAGAAAATAAAATACAATTGATCAATGGCAAAAGAGCACAGAGATGGATATGTTGTTGGGGTTAGATTTCACCAAGTTCCCTCTCATGTATATAAGAATTCTTCTTTATGCATTAATGCCAACGTCCCTCACTAAATCACTTAAACCTGATCCCTCGGTAAATAAGTTTGTCCCTAATTACCAATTCATAGCATTACTAGCATTCCTGGTAAAAGGATGTGCAGCTCAAGAGGTTAAGACGACTAAGACTCATACCCTCATCCCTGAGAAATATAACCCTTAGGAGTAATTCAACAAGAATCTGAATTGAAAGGAACCTCCCAGCATTCATGCAATTCATAGATAATGCTATTGTATAAGCAAGAATAAAACAGATGAATCACTCTAACAATTAATGAAAAGCATATGAAATTAAGAATAATTTCAAATACATGAGAGTTTACAAAGTCACATCATTCCCCAACAGCAAATAGAAATTAGTTCCCCATAGACATGCGGGAACTCTATGAACAATGGAAGAAAGAAAGAGAGAATGGAAGACTAAGAATTGGCTAAGAGTGTATTTCTATGCACTTCTCTGCCAGGGATTCAAAACCTAAAGTCCCAGAGTCCTTTAAATATTGTCAAAGGCGTCCCAGAGTGCGGCCCGTCCCAAAAGAATCAAAACAAAGCAGAAACAGGGTCCGATCCACATGAAATCACGCCCAAGCATCGCAGGGGGATGCCCGGGCGAGAATTGAGGGTCCATGTAAGGCTTGGGCGTCAGATTTGGTCACCCAAGCTAGTTCCACCGCCCGGGCGGTGAACATCGATTATGGTCGTGCGGTTTGCGCTCCTGTACGCTTAGGCTTCGCGTTTTCCCTCCTTCTAGTGCCTTTTTAGCCTCTTCTGAGCTCCATCTTCTTGGCTTTTCACCTCTTCTTCCAGTATTACCACAATCTTTGTCAAAACAAGGTGAATTTGTTAGAAAACCATTGAAATCAACCTCAACTCTCTTATTCACACATTTTATTGAAAACACATGAGTGCAAGCAAGTTTCTAAGTGAGAAAGGGTGTTTTTAGTATCAAAATCACATAACAAATAATGGTCTTTTAAACTGTTATCGATAAGTCGATTAAAACTCGTGACTTTGGACAGATTTTCAAAAGTAGTGTTGTGATCTATGTGTAAAAGCTCCAAGAACTCATCAAGAAGACGGAGGAGATCTTTCTTGTAAGAGTTTCTTAAGGAGGAAGTGTATTGCGCGTACTGTTTGATCAAGATCTGAACAGTTGGTGTTCATCATACTGATCAGGTTTTCTATCAATCTTTGGAAAGAATGTTGTTGTCCTGTTAGGATTACAGGAGGTGAACTCGTGGAATTCTGTACACTTTGAGGATTGTTCAAAGTGGGTTGAAGATTGCAAAAGAGGGGATATCTTGTTGCATATCTTTGTGTTGACTGCCTATACTTTTAGTTAGAGGGTTAGAGAGATTGTCTATACTTTTGACGTAGAGGTCTCCATAGAAATCTTGTTGTAAAAACTTTGACTAATATAGTGCATTTGGCTTCCTAGTTGTGGAAGGACACTGAATGTAGGCATTGAGGCCGAACCAGTATAAAAACTCTGTGTTTGCTTTCTCTTTCCCTACTCTTTTACTTTAAGTCGACTTTACAATTTACATAATCAACTTTATATTTTCGCTGCACTTAAACTTCTTATTCCTTACCATTCAAGAAACTTTGTAAAGGTTTGTACTTTGTGAAAAAGATTTTAAAAAGACTTTGATTTTCAAACCTCACCAATTCACCCCCCTCTAGGTGTTGAAACTGAGCCATGGATAACTGTTTAAAAACAGTTACTTTCATGCTTCATTTGAGAACAAAATACACCCTCTAAGGCTTATAATGAGCTTAGAATCAAAAGCTGAGAGTCAAAAGCTGATTTTAGGATATTATGCTTGTTTTGCATTGTTTTGCGGCATTTTTTATGAAGATGAAGAATGGGATTGAAGATGGAAGGTCTTAGACTCAAGAAAGATGAAGAAACATGAAGAAAAGAAGAGTCTAGGAATCGCCCAGCGCCCAAAATCCAACGCTGGGCGGCCAAATGCGAGGGGCAGCCACTGTCTCGCGCCCAGGCGGTGCAGCCAGGCGGTTTTGCGATTAGAGGCAAACCGATGGGCGGCGCAATTCACCGTCGGACGGTGGCGCGATTAAGGGGAAACTGCCGGGCAGCAAAATTTGGGCGTCGGGCGGTTGTCTTTTGGGCTTGGGCCTAAATTCTGTGACGCTTCTCAACTATAAATAGCCCTAGTGCGAGTTTAGATGTATTATTTTGACAGAGAAGGGCAGCCAGACCTAATTTTCACTCCTTGGAGAAGATCTCTTGGATGCTTAGGCTCCTTTTTATCGAATCTAGGGTTTGTTTTTCCATTCTTCCATTATTTTTCATCTAGTTTCACCATGACAATGGTGAACTAAACCCTTTTGTTGTTGGGGAACAATGTAATCTTTTGAAACTCTCTTTTATTGAAACTCTTATTTATTTATATGTTTGTCGTATGCTTTGTTTATCAATTGTTGGGTTCGCATCTGCGCTTAATGCTTTTATCGTTTAACTCATTCGATAATTGTTGTTTGTCTTTATTGATACGGGGACGTACGGTAATGTCATGAACTGGTGAGAAATTCCTTGATTAAGTAATACCACCTAGGGATAGGGGGTAAGACGATCAATTGTTTTCGCTTCCGTTTATAATGCATTATTAATTACTAGGGGAGGCTAAGGATAGCAAGCCAGTAATTAGTAATAGGCTCTTTTCACTGAGGGATCGGGTTAATGGTAGACTAAGAAAGTTTGCATGACAATTAGATAACAAAGTGAATTAAATAAGAGGAGTAGATAAGAGAGAGTGGATAAGATGAAATTGTAAACCCCAACAACTCCATTCATTCATAGTCTTTTTCTCGTCAATTGAATCAATCGCATTTGCAAGTTTACTTGTTGTTTCTTGCATTTAAACCAATCACTTTTTCTTTACAAGTCTTACGATTTCAATTTGCACGAACGATAAGGCCTTCGAGTCTCTTGGGAAGAACGATATTGGGTTTACCAATTATATTACTTGAAACGATCTGGTACACTTGCCAGTTTCTATTAACAGCCATCCTGTTTCCAACATAATGTGTACATCAATAATGTCCATGAAAATCTCAAGTCATCCTTCGTACACGAGATCAAGTCTAGGAAATAAGAAAAATTGATGGTGCACACACATGTGCAATGCATCACACAAGATTACAACAGGCAGGGATCACGAATCATTTCCCATCACATACGTGAGATGTTCAAATTTGACCCATCCACACCAATTACAACAGTTATTGCTTCCATCAAGACGTTTATGGGGTACACTACAACCTACAGAAAGGCTTGGTTGGCTAAACAACATGCAATTGAACATGTGTATGGGAATGTGAAGAATCGTTCAACAAATTACATGCCTACTACAAGCCTTGCAAACTTTTCTTCCCGGCTTATTGTACAAATTGAAAACACAACCAATTATTGATGGCCAGGAGATCCGACAAAGCCAACAATATTTCAAAAGACTTTTCTGGAACTTCAAACCTTGTGTTGATGGATTCTCATATTGCAAACTGCTGGTTCAAGTGGATGGAACATTCCTGTACAGAAGATATAAGGGGACTCTTATGGTGGTTGTGGCACAAGATGGGAGAAACAACATACTCCTCATTGCTTTTCCTATAGTTAAGGGTGAAACAGCATATGCTTGGTTGTTTTTTCCTAAAAAAGCTTAGGAGACATGTCACACCTCAACTAAACTTGTGCTTAATTACGAATTGCCACAACTCCATTAGTGTCGCATTCAAAAGACCAACCAGTGGGTGGACAAAAAGATAATGTGTGCATGTGTATTGCATTCGGCACAGTGCATAAAATTTCACCCGAAGATTCAGAGATACAAGTTTGAAGAAGGACCTTGTCAACATGGGTAACTACTTTTTTTAAAAAATTTAACCAATTAAATATCGTCTTTATTATTCTTCATTATCTGTAACCATTACTGTTTCTTAAATATTTTTGCAGCATACGCAATGACTAAGTCGCAATGTAACTATTACTACAATATCATTAGGGAAAACAATCTCGAAACAACAACTTGGATTGATCAAATTCCAAGGCAACAATTCACATTTGCATTTGATGAGGGTAGAAGAAGGGGTCACCTAACAACAAATCTAGCCGAAGCAATTAACTCAGACTTGAAGAAGACAAGAAATTGACCAATCTCCTCCATAGTATTGACCACAAACACAAGATGCAACTCCTTTTTCACAGAAAGAGGGAAACAGATAACTACAATAATAAGTGTTGGTGATGTCTATTCTGAAAATGCGACGAAGGTCCTACAGGATGTTGATTCAAAATCAAACACCCACATGGTTGTTGAATTTGATAGATATACAACAAGATTCAGAGTCGAGGAGATGGTAAACCTAAGATAAATACGACCTGCAAAAAACTCTATGAACAATGGAAGAAAGAAAGAGAGAATGGAAGAAAAAGAATTGGCTAAGAGTGTATTGTTATGCTCTTCACTGTCAAGGATCCAAAACCTAATGTCTGAGAGTCCTTTAAATAGTGTTAGAGGCGTCCAGAGTGCAGCCTGGTCCAAAAGAATTAAAACAGAGCATAAACAGGGCCTGATCCACGTGAAATCACGCCCAAGCGTCGCAGGGGGGACGCCTAGGCGAGAATTGAGGGTCATGTAAGGCCTGGGGGTCAGATTTGGTCGCCCAAGCTACGAAGTTCCACCGCTCGAGCATCGGGGACCACCGCCCGGGCGGCGAGCATCGATTCTATTCGCACGGTTTGCGCTCTTGGATGCTCGGGCTTCATGTTTCCCCTCCTTCAGGTGCCCTTTTAGCCTCTTCTGAGCTCCATCTTCTTGGCTTTTCACCTCTTCTTTCAGTATTACCTCAATCTTGTTCGAAAATAGGTAGGCTTCGTTTTTACACCAAGAGGGGGAGTGAATTTGTGATGTTTCAAAAAAAAATATTTTCGCAATCTTTTATCAAAAGTACAAAGCTTTATACACTTTCTTGAAATGCAAGTAATGAATATTTATATGCAACGGAAAAGTAAAGTCGACTGGAATTAAAGAGTGCAGGGATAGAGAAAATCAAAAGCTGATTTTTATACTCGTTCGGCCACCATTGCCTACATCCAGTGTCCTTTCAACCCAAAAAGCAAATGCACTATAATGGTTGCAGTTTTTACAATAAGGAATTTATAGAAGACCTCACGTCAAAAATATAAATCTCCTTTCTAACCCAAAACCAAAATATAACTGCAATAACAAAAACCAGACTTGCAGCAAGAATCACCTCTTCTGCAATCTGAACAGCACGTCAAACAATCCTCAACGTGAAACCCCTGTATCACAATAGGTCCAATTCAAGCAGTCTTCACAGGATGCCAAGCCTTAACAAGTGCAGCAGTCTTCAAAGGATGCCAAGCCTAAAGTGATCAACCTAGAAGCACCATCTTTGTGCAGTATTTGATCACACAATGAGTGCGCAAGCTATCTCCGTTTAAATCTCCCTCAAGAAAGATCACCACGGTCTTCTTGGAGAATTCTTGGAGTTGTTATCACAGAGAATTCAATCTGAAACAAGAATGAAAATGTTAGTTCATCAAAAGTCCCTGAATAACTCCTGTTCAGCCAATTTATAGTTTTTTGTCTATCAGATTGTTTCTCAATCGAATAGGCTACTAATCTAGTCGACTATATTATTACAGTTATAATAGACAGTCAACATAGTACCTCTCAGTCAACCAAAATCAATACACATTTAATACATTTGACCAAGTCATTAATGCTCAACTAACTTTTAAAAATATAGCCATTGGAGCGCATTAACATAACAGAATTCCAAATCAGATCAAAAACACAGTCGAATGTAAACCAGACAAAGTCGAATGGCACATGTAAAAACACTTTGAAATTCTTTTCAACTCAAAACCTCACAGAGCACAGATTCTCAAAATTTGTACAAAGATTTTAGCATAGTCGAATCCATTAATAATGTAGTCGACTGTACTATAACTTTGTCACACAGTTATAAGTTCATCAAAGTGCTTGTGGTTTTTCCCTTTAAAATATAAGCAGTAAAACATATGTAATAAAGCATTTCACATTGCACATAAACATGTAAGCATGTCCCATAAATATGATTAATAACGAACCATGTTTGTACAGTTTAATACAAAATAGAGTAATAGCATATAGCAAAAAAATTTAACACAGTTGAATTACTATGCATTTAAGCCAGTAGCAGCACAATATCAAGTAGATGATGTATGAGACAGAATGACTATTCTCCCCCTTTCACAAAGCTTTCATAATTTTTCTCATACTCTCATATTTTTCTCCCCCTTTGTGCATTAACAAAAAAGGATTGCTCTTGATATTTATGCTGATATGAAAACAGAGATGCATTAGAAAGATATGCAAAGTATAAAATACAATGATGCTCTCACAATCACATTTTAATCACATAACAATGTTAACTCCCCCTGAAATGTAGGCATGTCATGTAAAATGCGTTAAGAGTGATACTCCCCTTGTCATTATGCATAAGTAATAAATTCAACACAGATGCACAATGCAACATATCACAGATTAAACACAAAATTGTATCAAAGACAGTATAACACTTAATTCAATATACAATGATACAATCTTCAACAATCTCACAATATTATCTCAATTAAGATATTTGCAACAGATAATAGCAGATATATAGGATTTAAGCAATCAATAAGGATAAAACCAAATTCCAGATGTGGAATTTATAATCCTGTTACATGCAGTCAATTGCATTAAATCATCAGTCAAATGCATTGCTTCTCAAATGTTGAATTCCAATTGTAGCTTCCAAAGCAATGTCCTTCCTGCAAAACCTTTCAACAACCTTTTCCAGATCAAGCATTTTGGTTAAGCAAGAATTATAATCGGAATAACAAAAGTCAATATGTGCAGATATAAAATAGTTCAAGCATATTCGACTTCAAACAAGACATATTCGAATCAATCAATCAGTGTAAGCAGATATTAATCAATCAGATTTAAGCAATTTGAATTGATTCAAAAGCACTAATTTAATTTCCCTGAAAAAGATTATTACATTGATAAGATCAGAAAAGGAAACTCAAAAGAAAAACAACACGAGAAATGGCAATTTAAGCCAAAAGAAAAAGACATCCTATGACTCTAGACAAAACTTTCGATGGGCAATTATTAACAGGACATATGACAATTCTTTCATTTCTTTAGACTAAGTTAGACGAAATCAGTGAAGCCCTCATCAGAGGAATTTTCATTCTGATGTCTTATTACATGATTCATCATATTTGCAGAAGTACTTCAAGTACTATACTCAGCTTCTTCACCCATGAAATTCCATCCATTAACAGTTTTCACAATTCCAAGAGACACAGCAAAGTCAAGATCAAATGTATTTGCTGAACCCCACAGGCACTTCTGCTCATTTTCAACATTTACTCCTTGAAATACCTATATTTTTCTCACTAATACTACATATGGAAGACACAGTGATCTGTTCAAAGCAGCAAGTTTCATATGACTCTTCACAACTTTTAACCAGTTTGTCGGAATATTTTTTTTTATAGCATGAAGAAGATAAATGTTTTTACTTGTCATGTTCTCAGTTTTAACTCTTCCTGGTAATATAATTCAAGCAAGAAAAATAGCCAAAAGTTTTTCTTCTTTTCTTAGACCTTCATGAGCATAGAAACTTTCAGTGGAATATCTTCCAGGAAATCTCAACCAGTTCTTATATACATTCCTTTTGTTGAATGAGATATTGGTTTGGTCGGAGGAAAGATGTGACAGTTCTCCTTCTGAAGGTAGATTTGTAGCCATGTTCCAAAAGAAGTCATCAATTACGATGTCAACTCCTTTTACGCTTGAACAGATGTCATCATTGTTAGGAAACAGGTAGGCTTCGTTTTACACCAAGAGGGGGGGGGGTGAATTGGTGTTTGTTCAAAAACAAAATCTTTTCGCAATCTTGGTATGAAAATTCAAAGCTTTTGATCTTTCCTTGAAATGCAAGTAATGAAAAATTCAATGCAGCGGAAAAACGCAGTTGACTGCTAAACAATTAAAGTCGACTGGAAATAAAGAGTGAAGGGATAGAGAAAATCAAACACTGGTTTTTATACTGGTTCGGCCAACAATGCCTTCATCCAGTGTCCTTCCAATCCAGGAAGCAAATGCATTATAATGGTTGCGGTTTTTACAACAAGGAATTTATAGAAGCACCACGCAAAAATATAAATCTCCTCTCTAACCCAAAACCAAAATATAGTTGTACACACAAAAACCAGAATTGCATTAAGAATCCCCTCTTCTGCAATCTGCACCCACGTCGAACAATCCTCAACGTGTAACCAGCACTCTTCACAGGATGCTAAGCCTATCACAACAGACTTCACAAGTTGTTAAGCCTTTAGTCAAATGCAGTAATCTTCACAAGATGCCAAGCCTTCAGGATCAAACCAGAAGCACCTTTTTTGTGCAGATGATGATCAAATAGTATGCGCAATTGGCTTCTCCCTTTGAATCTCTCTCAAGAAAGATCACCACCGTCTTCTTGGAGAATTCTTGGAGCTTCTAAACAGAGAATTCAATCTGAAACAGGACAATGAAAATGTTAGATCACAAAAGTCTTTTAGAACAATTCGTGTTCTGTCTATTTATAGTTTTCTGTTATTTCAGATTGCATCTCAGTCGAATAGCCTACTAATTCAGTCGACTGTATTAAGACAGTTATAATAGACAGTCAACACAAGGCTCCTCAATCAACCAAATCAATACAAATTTAAGACAGTTGACCAAGTCAGTCAATCTTAACTAACTTTTGAAAAATATAGTCGTTAGAGCATGTAGGCATAACAAAATTCCAAACAGAATAGTAATACAGTCAAATGTGTGATCCACACTGTCGACTGACACATGAGAAAACACTTTGAAATTATTTTCAACTCAAAATCTCACACAGCACAGTTTCACAAAATCTGTACAAAGGTTATAGTCGAATCCATTATGAGTGTATTCGACTAAACTAGAACTTTGTCAGAACAAATATAAGTTCATAAAAGTGCTTGTGATCTTTTTCTTTCTGAAATGTGCAGTAATCAAACACATTTTATCTCACATTTCAAAACAAGCATGTTCCATAATAATATCACATAATCAAGCATAGGAACATACATTACAATTCACCAAAACATGTTCAGCAGATATGTCAAATAATAAAACACGAACATGTAATACTGGAACATATGTACTGTTATTAAGCACTGTGTTGTCATCATAAAAAACAAGTTTGATATAGAGTTTGAGTTGTCAACAATCTCAACAATCATCAATCATCCTCATGTTGTGGTAAAATACTTTCACAAGGTCAAGGTACCACCATCCCTTTAGTTGCATAAATATTGACAAACCTTGTCTTTCTATCCATTCAAGAATCATGAATCCTTCCCCTTCAAATAGATTCAAATTTATGTTCATTGAAGAAACGACAGTCTTTGTACTTGCACCGAGGAATCTTTCACGAGTTGCTTCATCACTAATTCAGTCAGTTGGATTAGGCATTCTGGATTCAGAGTCATTTCTTCTTATGTTTCTTGGTATGGAGCGACTTGAGGATGCCATGAGAGTGCACAAAACTTTCTTTCTCAGTTAAAAGATAATGAAAGATTGTTCACATAGATAGTGGTATTCTTATGAAACATGACACATAAAGCGACGTACAACAATTTTAAACTCTCAGATTCTAGTTTATGAAATTCTAACGTTCTAAAAATAAATTTTAAAAGGAAACTCTAGAAAAACATAGTCAAATGAATTAAATGGAAGTCGACTAAGACACGCAGTAAAGCAGAGTTTCAGATTCAAACAATCAATCAACTAGACAATCAATTCAAGCAATGATGTTCAATCAATTACACAATCACAACCAATTAAATCAGGCATAATGCAGTAGATTAATATAATGTTACCAGTTGCGGATACTCAAGATTTTTGATGTATTCCATAATTGATTCATCCTTGAGATCACACTACATCAGCTGTGTATCCTGCAAAACAACTAAGTTTTGGTTGCTGGTACCCATTTGACTTTGGGTCCATAATGGTCAGTTCTTGTCACTTGTTCCTTTGGTTTCCAAACATATAATTTTTTAGGAACAACAACATTTCTATAATAGAAATTTCTAACAGTATGACCAACATAATTGCAATATAAACATGCATTTTTAGCAGGTTTACTTAAATCAGTGAATCTCTTAGTATTGGTTCTGCTAGATTGAGCTTTGTAACCAAATCCTTGTTTATTAATAGCTCTACCAGAAGATTTTAAAACAACATTTAAATTGTCTCTACCTTGAGTAAACTTAGCTAGTGTGCTAGTCAAGTAACTTATCTTTTCAATATGAGTGGGACAATTTTTACAAACTTATTCAACAGTAACAGTTTTAACTACAGCATCTTTAGCAGATAACAAGGCTTCATTTAACTCTTTTTCTAATTTTTCATTTTCTGCAACAAGGTTATTAATCATGTATTCATAATCTCTTCTTTTTAGAGTTCAGTCAATTAACTTTATATTGTAGTCGCATAGCTTCAGTATGCAGCTCTTTGAGTGTATCCAATAGGAGATCATATTTGACTTCAACCGGTTCATTTGAGATGTCTGCATCACTGTCATAATCGTCCCATGTTACTCTTGTCATGTAGTACAGATTTGATTCCTCCTCTTGATCAGAATCTTCATCACTTGAGCTTTCAGAATCTAAGTTTTCCCAAGCAATGTAAGCTCCTTTCCTCTTCATATTTCTGTCTTGAGGGAATCTTTTCTTTCCTTTCTGCTTCGGCTGTAATTCAGGACAATTAGGCTTGATGTGACCTTCCTTTCCACATTCATAGCACTGGACAACATTTGTAATGAAGCTCTTTTTTTTTTCTTTGACCTGCATGGTTAGACAGTTGACTATCATTTTGCATAAGTCGACTAAACTTTCTTACCATCAAGGTCATCAATTCTTTTTTGTCCATGTTTGTTTCTAAGTTGTTCTTGTTTGAAGCTTTCAGAGCAATGGATTTCTTCTCTTCAATCTCCTCTTCATCCTTTAATCTACCAAGTTCCAACTCATGTTCGCGTAGCTTTCCAAACAAGGTAGCCACATTCATCGTTGTGAGATATTTGGATTCAGAGATTGTTGTGCCTTTCGGTTGCCAATTCCTGTTCAAACTTTTCAAAATCTTGATGTTGATCTCTTCCTTATCAAACACCTTCCTGACAGCCATTAGATGATTTACAATGTGAGTGAATCGTTTCTGCACATCATAGATGTTTTCTCCAGCCTTCATTCTGAACAATTCATACTCTTGTATCAAGGAGTTCTTTCTAGCTCTCTTGACTTCATCCGTGCCTTCATGAGTTACCTCTAAGACATCCCACATTTCCTTTGCAGACTTGCATTGAGATATCCTGAAAAATTCATTAATTGTTAGTGCAGAGGAAATTATATTTCTAGCTTTAACATCATACTGATCTTTTCTATTTTCATCAGCAGTCCACTCAATAAAAGGTTTTGTAGGCACATAAGGACCATTTAAAGTGGCATCTAAAATTCCTTTATCTTGCGATTCAAGAAAGATTTGCATTCTGATTTTCCAAAAAGGATAATTTTCACCAGCAAACAGAGGTGGTCTGTTTGTTGAAGCACCTTCACCAAAAGTTTGAAAATAGGAAGTCATCCCCAGGTTTTATAGTTGAATGAAATAAAATAGAGTCGACTAAATTTTCAAATATCTTATGAAAACCAGCTCTGGTGCCAATTGTTGGAAAACAGGTAGGCTTCGTTTTTACACCAAGAGGGGGTGAATTGGTGATGTTTCAAAAGCAAAATCTTTTCGCAATCTTTTATCAAAAGTACAAAGCTTTATACACTTTCTTGAAATGCAAGTAATGAAAATTTATATGCAGCGGAAAAACGTAGTTGACTGCGTGAAAAGTAAAGTCGACTGGAATTAAAGAGTGCAAGGATAGAGAAAATCAAACGCTGATTTTTATACTGGTTCGGCCAACAATGCCTACATCCAGTGTCCTTCGAACCCAGGAAGCAAATGCACTATAATGTTTGCGGTTTTTATAATAAGGAATTTATAGAAGACCTCACGTCAAAAATATAATCTCCTCTCTGACCCAAAACCAAAATATAGCTGCATAACAAAAACCAGACTTGCAGCAAGAATCCCCTCTTCTACAATCTGAACACCACGTCGAGCAATCCTCAACATGAAACCCCTGTATCACAACAGGTCCAATTCCAGCAGTCTTCACAGGATGCCAAGCCTTAACAAGTGCAGCAGCCTTCAAAGGATGCCAAGCTTGAAGTGGTTAACCCATAAGCACCTTTTTGTGCAGTATTTGATCAAACAATGAGTGCGCAAGCTATCTCCCTTTGAATCTCCCTCAAACAAGATCACCACAGTGTTCTTAGAGAATTCTTGGAGCTGTTATCATAGAGAATTCAATCTGAAACAAGAATGAAAATGTTAGTTCATCAAAAGTCCCTGAACAACTCGTGTTCAGCCAATTTATAGTTTTTTGTTTATCAGATTGTTTCTCAGTCCAATAGGCTACTAATCCAGTCAACTGTATTATTATAGTTATAACAGACAGTCAACATAGTAGCTCTCAGTCAACTAAAATCAATGCACATTTAATACAGTTGACTTTCAAAAATATAGTCGTTGGAGCGCATTAACATAACAGAATTCCAAATCAGATAAAAAACACAGTCGAATGTAAACCAGACAAAGTCGACTGAGACATGTAAAAACACTTTGAAATTCTTTTCAACTCAAAACATCACAGAGGACTAATTCTCAAAATATGTACAAAGATTTTAGCATAGTGGAATCCATTAATAATGTAGTCGACTATACTATAACTTTGTCACACAGTTATAAGTTCATGAAAGTGCTTGTGGTTTTTCGCTTTAAAATATGTGCAGTAAAACATATGTAATAAAGCATTTCACATTGCACATAAGCATGTAAGAATGTTCCACAAATATATCAAACAATCAAGATAGGAACATACAACAAAGTACATCAAACATGTTCAATAGATATAACAACCAATACAACATAAGAACATGTAATGCAATAACATGTGTACTGTTATTAAGCAAAGTGTTGTCATCATCAAAAACTAGAGTGATATAGAGTTTATGTTGTCAACATCTCAACAAATCTCTGTCAAAACAAGGGGAATTTGTTAGAAAACCATTGAAATCAACCTCAACTCTCTTATTCACACATTTTATTGAAAACCATGAGTCCAAGCAAGTTTCTAAGTGAAAAAGGGTGCTATCAGTTTCAAAATCACATAACAAATAACGGTGTTTTAAACAGTTATCACAAGCCCAAATTAGAACTTTATTTGTCCTCAAGCAAACAAAATGTAACTCAGCTTTTCAGAACAATGACTCAACCTTTTTCAAAACCTTTTCAAGACAAGGAATCACTTTTATCAATTTCAACATAAGATTTCAGTCAAGATGTGCAGATGCTTCAATTCACTTAGGATCAATGTGATGCATTTTTAACAGGTGTTATCCTTAAATGTGATCAATCAACCAAGCAGAGATGCAATTAGAAATTCAAAGAACCATTCTCACCAAGAAAAGTGTTTCACTCGAGCACTAAAAAGTGTATAACTCAAGCTCTCAAAAGTGTTTCACTTAGCTCACAGGTGTATGGTGTGGTGTTTTCACTCTGCTATCACAATGTCACACAAATTAATTTTGCCTTTCATTTAACCATAATCAAACAAGCTTACAAACGGGTTGTCATCACAAGGGCTTTTCATGGCTTGTAACTTGGCTGGGCTAAGATGGAAATTGGTTTTTATGGTCAGCAAAGTTCCTTGAGTTAAGAGAGACATCTGTGTAATTACCATTTAAGAACAAACTCTCTTTCTTTTTCCCAGTTTTCCCTTGCAGTGAGCTCTTTCTTTTCTTTTCGTATTTTTCTTTTCTCACTCTTTTCTTTTTTCTTTTGTTTTGCCTTTGCTTTTTCACTTGCTTTTTCTTTTGATTGCTCACTGCCTAGAGAAGTGGGTTGTTACCTGGCAACCCCAAACTTGAACCTTTATCAGTACCTCCACAAATGTTCTCAACTTAACTCAAGGTAAATATCAGTACCTTTAATCAAACTTTATCTCACGCACCTGTCTCAAAAATTGGGATTTATCATCATGCATCATCTCAACCTCAATCAAACACTATAATCTCATAAAGCAAACCCATCACATAAAATGGAGAACGGTTGAATCAAGGCAGTTTTGTTCATTCAAGCAGAGCACAATAAAAATCAAAAATTAAAACTAAACATAACTCAAACAAAAACAAAAATTAAAAAGTAAAAGTTCAGAGCACTGGGTTGCCTCCCAGCAAGTGCTTCTTTAACGTCACTAGCTTGACCCAATAAACTCATGTCACATCTTTTATCTTGATGTCATCTTTTCCTTTAGCACACTAACTGGTCTTCAGCATTTTCATGTTCACCTTCTTAGTTCTCCTAGAAGTAGGAGACTCAATCTCTATCAACCCATCATCTCTGAGTTCGTTTACAACCCAGAGCTTTTTGTTGAACTGTACAGGCAAGCCTGGTCTAAGTCCTTCATGCCTCTTCAGAGGGTTTTGGTGAACAACTGCTCCTTTGTTATCTTTCTCTTCTTCATTAACCTGTGACAGAAAAGACTTTTTACCTTTCTTTGTTGATTTGGCAGCCCTTGTATCAGTCTCGGGTGCATCTTTAAACGCAGCTTTGGGACTGGTTTTCTTCACTTGGACAGGCTGTCCAGTATTGCAGCCATTGAAGATCACCTCCTCTTCTTGGTCTTTGAGTGCTATGGTACCCTCATCAACATTGATGATTACTTTGACCGTCTTCATGAATGGTCTTCCAAGAATAACAGGGATCTTCGCATTCTCCTTTATCTCTAACACCACAAAGTCCACTAGGAATCTCAAGTTGTTGATATGCACCATCATATCTTCTACCACACCATAGGGTCATTTAGGGGATCCATCTGCCATGAGGAGAGACATCCTTGTCGGCTTAACTTCTAAGTCACCAATCTTTTTTAGAACAGTTAAGGGCATTCGATTGATACTAGATCCCAGATCAATTAAGGTTTTCCTTATTTTGTGATTTCCAATGGTGCAGGGAATAATGAAACTTCCTGGGTCTTCTACCTTAGGAGGAAGTGCTTTCTACAAGATCACATTGTTATCCCCTTGTATCTCAGTTGTCTCCTCCTTTAGCTTTTTCTTGTTCTTGAAGAGCTTCTTTAAAAATTCTGCATATTCAGGGATTTGTTGAGGAGTCTCAGTCACAGGAATTTCTATCCTCAATTCCTTGGAGATCTCATCAAAGCATCCTGGTTGTATCTTTTTTTCTCCTGAGGACCACTCCTCAAGATGGTTTTTCTCATTTTTTTCAATTTTTTATTTTTTTCTCTTTCTTCTCTTTTTCTCTCAACCTCTTCTCTCTCTTTTTTCTCCTCTTCCTCATCCTTGCTTTTTTTCTCTTCTTCTTTTTCTTCTCTCAACTCATTTCTTTTTCTCTTTTTCTTTTTCCCTCTCTTCATTCAAACTCACAACAACTTTGCATTCTTCTTTGGGGTTAACCTCAGTATTAGCCCCAAAATCTTTAAAAGGCATCTCCTTCAACTGTTGGGCTATTTGACCGATTTGTACCTCAAAGTTTCTAATAGCTGCATATGTGCTTTCCTGGGTTTACAACATTGCCTACATGAACTATTGGAGAGTCTCTTCAAGCTTTGTGGTTCTGTCAGACAGAGAGGGTGGTTGCTGCCACTATTGTTGTTGTGGTGGTGGCCTATTGAATTATCCACCATGTTAGAAAACAGGTTGTCTTCTTTCTTCACTAAGAAGAGGGGTGAATTGGTGTTGTTTCAAAAACAAGTTCTTTTTGCAATCTTGTAAACAAATTCTAAAGCTTTTTGAACTTTCTTGAAATGCAAGCAATCAGAATATGTATGCAGCGGATAAGGGATAGAGAAATGCAAACACAGGTTTTTATATTGGTTTGGCCAACAATGCCTACATCCAATGTCCTTCCAACCCAGGAAGTGAATGCACTATAATGGTTGCGGTTTTTACAACAAGGAATTTATAGAAGACCTCCACGTCAAAAATATAAATCCCAAAACCAAAATATAGCTACAGAATAAAACTAGACTTGCAGCAAGAATCCCCTCTTCTGCAATCTGAAACACCACTTTGAACAATCCTCAAAGTGAACACTGTAACTTGGCTTGACGACGAATTGCATGTATGTCATCGGCAACGTCACCAACTGAGTCTTCAATGGGTCTTGATGTGCCACATGTTGTCTTAAGTATATCAAAAGATTCTTCATCATCAAACCCGTGCATGTTTTTTCCTTCCAAAACCACTGACCACTGTTTGACTTGCCATAATAAATGGTTCATCAGTGTAACTCATCTTTTTAAGATCTACCAATGTGAAACCAGAGCCATCTGTAATGATTCTAAAATTTATATCAACCCATTTACACTTGAAAACAGGGACTCTAAACCTCACATAATCCACCTCCCATATTTCTTGTATTACTCCAAAATAACTAATTGATGCAGTGATTGGATTTTTGTCTTTAGAACTAGAGAAGTGCACTAACTCAGCTTTTAGTGCAACCCCACTATTTTGAACTCTACTTTTGTCATCTTCTTCCTTTGCCTGAAAAGAGATATTGTTAATATAGTACCCACCATATGTAATGACATCTGTGTTCAGCCTACGAGATAACCTCAATAGAGTTTCAGAAACATGTGGAGTCGCATAAATCTTTTTCTTAAACCATTGTAAGAAGGTTTTGACATGTTCATTAAGATGTCATTTTTCACTCATTCTTGGGTGTGATGCCTTTATTTCATTAACATGTTCATAAATGTAAGGAATAACATCATCAGTGTTGTTTAAGATGTACAAATGAGCTTAATCAACTTCTTTTCTACTCAAACTTTGAATCCTCACACCACAACCCTTACCTTCACATTTTCCTTCATGTATGCTCTTGGGTAGACCTACTGGTTCACAACTTGGCATATAAGTTGAACACAATATAATGGCTTCTTCTGCAATGTATCGCTCTATGATTAAAGCTTCTGGTCTATATTGATTCTTGACATATCCCTTTAAGATTTTCATGTATCTTTCAACAGGGTACATCCACCTTAAGTATATTGGCCCACATATTCGAATTTCTTAGACTAGATGAACTATCAAATGAACCATGATATCCAAAAAAGAAGGTGGAAAATAGATCTCCAATTCACATAGTAGTCTTATTTCTTTATTTTCTAATTAATCTAAACATTGAGGGTCAATAACTTTCTTGCAAATGGCATTAAAGAACAAACACAAATGTGTTAGAATACCCCTAACAGAAGGAGGTCATATGCCTCGAATAACAATTGGTAACAATTGTTGCATCAATATATGACAATCATGACATTTTAAACCAACTAACTTTAGCTCTTGCATAGAAACAAGGTTACTAATATTTGAAGAATAACCTTGTGGAATCTTCAGACTTCTTAAAGACTTACAAAAACATTGTTTTTTCTTTTTTAGAAAGAGTGTGACATGCTGGGGGTATAAAGGTGCATCTTCCTATTGTCTGTGGATGTAACTCAGTTCGGATTCCCATTTCAGCCATATCTTGTCTTGCTTTTATTCCATCTTTGGTCTTCCCTTTCACGTTTAATAAAGTTTCAATGACACTGTCACAAACATTTTTTTCTACGTGCATCACATCAATACAATGTCTAACATCAAGTTTAGACCAACAAGGAAGATTAAAAAATATTGATCGTTTCTTCCAAACATTTTTTGCAAATGTACTTTTATGATGTTTTCCGAATACAATGTCAATGTTTTTAACTTAGTTATACACCTCTTCACCATTCTGGGGTCTGCACACAACCTCATCCTCGACACTTCCATTGAATTTTTTTTCAATCTACGATAAGGGTGATTGCGAGAAAGGAATTTCTGATGTCTTGTATAAACCGTCTTCTGACCATGCTTCAATTAAAGGTAACTAGTGCTTTCTTCACAATTTGGACATGCAAAATGTCCTTTAACACTGTAACTGCTCAAGTTTCCATAGGCTGGGAAATCATTTATAGTGCAAAACAACATTGCATGCAAACGGAAATTCTCTTCAACATCTGAATCAAACACTTCGACACCTTCTTCCCACAACAATTTCAAATCATCAATTAAAGGTTTCAAGTAAACATCAATGTCATTGCCAGGTTGTTTAGGACCCGATATCATCATTGACAACATGACATATTTTCTCTTCATGCACAACAAAGGAGAAAGATTATATATCATCAACATAACTAGCCATGAAATGTGTTTGCTACTTAAGTTCTCGTACGGATTCATACCATCAGTTGCAAGTGCAAGTCTTAAGTTTCTTGGATCTGCACCAAATTCTGGAAATGTTTCATCGATCTTCTTCCACTGTGGTGAATCTGCTGGGTGTCGAAGAAGATTATCACACTTTCTTCCTAAAACGTGTCATTTAAGGTTCTTTGCATCCTCCTTAATAGAGAACATATTGAACCTAGGTATTATAGGCAAATACCACATCACCTTACCAGGTGCACCATCATTACCTTCTTCACCAGTGTTTTTGTCAGATTTCTTTTTAAAACGACTTAAACCACATGTTGGACAATACTTTAGCGAAGCAAACTCCTTGATATACAAAAAAAATCATTAGGGCAAGCATGTATCTTCTGATATTCAAGACCCATTGGACATAAAACTTTTTTGGCCTCGTAATTACGAATAGGAAGAGTATTATTTTCTGGAAGCATCTCCTTCAGCAACTCCAACAACTTTGTGAAACTTTTATTAGTCCATCCATTCCTTGCTTTTAAACTAAACAACTTCAAAGTTGCAGACAAACGTGTAAATTTCGTGCAGCCTGGGTACAATGGTTGCTCTGAATCATTGATAAGAGAACCGTACAAATTAGCTCTTCTAAAGTTATCTTCACCAACATCACATATCATGTCCTCTAAATGATCACTCATCCATTCTTCCAAATAATTTGTTCCTCGTGACGTGGTGGGCCGGTCCAGTACTTCTCCATGCCAAGTCCAAAAGGTATACGTTCTCGTTATGCCGAACATCAATAGATGATCATGCAAATTGCCTAAGTCTTGTCGTATTTGATTAAGACAACGAACACAAGGACAAAAAATATGTCTCGTTCACATTCTTTGCATTTTCTTTAACATATTGCAAGAACACCGAAACACCATTCTCATATTCTTCAGAGATGCGACGTGCATTCATCTAGCTTCGATCCATACTATGTTCGTAACATAGTTCATCAGTATAAATTTCTTAACTCTCACAAGGTTAGGCCCTACCCATTCAGGAAAAATATTTTTCATAAATTTCTAAGACATGTGCAAAGAAGTCTACATCATAAATTTGATAAAATACACTAAATGAACCGAAATACACTAAATGAGAGTAGTCACAAGGATGACCACAATCAAATATGCATCCGGAGAACAACACAAATAATGAACCGAAATTTCATCAATCTTATGCATAAACTCCAACGTACATGTTATAGCAAATTTATGAAAAATAATTTTCCCAAACTGTCCAATCGGACAATTCAAAATTTAATACAAACGATTAAAAAATGTATCGTTTGTATTAAATTTCAAACAGGAACTAGGTTTCACTCAGTGATTTGATAGTAATAATGTAACATGCTAATTATAATAACAGAACAAAACTTTTTGACATGCATATATTAAAAATCTCCAAACACATGCATACCTAAATGTCAATATGAATTCATACAAAAAAGCCAAGAAAATGCATATTCACAAATGGCAATAACATGCATACACAAAAGCCAATAACATGCACACACAAAAAGCCAATAATATACATAGAAATTAAGTTTTCCACGAAGAACCTAACATTTTCAGAAGAATAAATTAGCAATGGAGGAAAATGAAGGAGTGTACGCCCAATTATATGTCAGAAACGCAGGCCAAAAACGGTCTACAACGCCACCCAACAAGACGAAGAAACTGCAACAAAACACAACCAAATCAAATTTTAATCGGTTTAAATCAAAGGTTTTTCATCAAAGACTAATGTAATCGAAGCAAAACAACATTTAAACAGTGTAAAACAAAGAAAACGAACCTCTCAATGCCGAAGCGGACCAAAAGCTTGAGGGAGAAGACGATGAATACTGGTAACTGATCGCGGGTTCGCATTTTGTACTATAATGTACTATAGACGTCGGTTTAGCTTACCAACCAACGTCTACATCATTATAGACGTCGGTGCTCTCACTAATTTGACGTCTTTATGATTTAAATATTAATAATGGCGCAGATTTTAGGCGTCTGTTGCATGGCGGCCCGATGTCTATACAGTTTTAGACGTCACCTACATTCTGGTCGACGTCTATATGGCGAAAAAATTATTACAATTCACCTAACTGTTAGGCTATAAACGTCAGTTCTCAAGGGGCATCGACGTCTATATGGCGGAACATTAATTACATGCACCAACCTGTCAGGCCAGAGACGTCGGTACTCAGCTACCCGACGTCTACATGGCGACTATTGACCTTCCTGGCAGAACTACAAACGTCTCTGGTTCCTTGGCGATGTCTAAAGACGAGTATAGACGTCGGTGTGGTCATATGCGGCGTCCATATGACGACTACTCACCTTCCTGGAGACCTTTTAGACGTCTATGTGTGTCCGACGTCTGTAGTGTTTGAGACATCGATTAGCCAGGTAATCGACGTCTCCTCGTCTGACTTATTTACGAATTTGCCACCGGTCATCATATTACGTCAGTGTACCCTCTAACCGACGTCTATTAGGTGACGTTAAACAGCATTTTCCCACTAGTGGAAATGTGTTGAGAAAAAATGGACGAGACAAGTGAGGGAGGCAACTCACACTTGTGGTGGAAACAATTAAGAATCCAAATATGAAAGTATGAGTGGTGTAGAACAAAAGTAAAGCCCCGTAGATATTAGTGTCTTAGAATCTTCTCTTGAAAAGAATATCAAATCTTTTACATAGAGAACTCGTATCTGATTGATAATGAATTTTCTTAGTCCATCCAAATATAAAGTTTTAATATTACTTCAATATTACTTATAAGTACAAATCATAAATATGAATTATTTTGATAAAGATTATACGAGCTCCGCTTTCTTATAAAAATATAAAATATTTAGTAATATATTATCACACTTTTACATTTATTTAATATCAAGTATAAAGATAAAATGATTATAAAATAAAAAATTTTATATTTAAAAAAAATAAATAAAAAATAAAAAAGGATAGTATCAAATGAATGTAAAAAGAGTTAAATATTAAAAAATATTTTTTTAAAATATTATTGAATGAGTTGTAGAAGGGGCAAAATCTCCTTATTAAGCAATATTGATACTCTGTATTATATTTATACTTGCTTTACCTCCTTAAATAATACTGAGCAGTTAAAAATATAATTCATTTTTTTAGTTGTACGTTCCTTGAACTTTATTAGATTTAGTTTCAATAATCATAGTAAAAGGAAAGGTTCTCCAAATATCTCCAACTTACATATAAATATATACGTTTCTAGGAAGTGTCATAAATAATACACTAGTGCAAAAATGTTGTTTAATGTCGGTTATTTTGGGCTTTTAACGTATATTAATAAACCGACGTTTAAACCGGTGACGTCAATGGGACGTCCGATATCCTAACCACAGACGTCTATAATGACGTCAGTTAGTGCCAGAGACTGACGTCAATAAAAGTGGTTCTGGTTTAACTGGACGTCTAAAGACACTATATAGACGTCGGACAAAGCATTAACCGACGTCTAAGAGGCACTAAAGACTTCGGAAATGACACGGACTGACGTCTAAGAGGTACTATAGACGTCGGTGTGTACATTAACTGACGTCTAATACAGTGGTTGTGGTTTAGTACAATTTTGTTCTCGTCCTTGGATAGCCTAGTAGCACAATCTCCTTTTGCTAGTTTCCCCCAAAAAAAAGCTTGCGTCTTTTGAATTTCGTATGGTCCCTTCATCCCAAAACCGAACCTGGGTGGTTGCTTAGTTCCCTTTTTCATCTGCAAGAGGCAAAATTCACGGTGAAACGAAATGGAGAAACGATCAAAATTCACCAGGGTCGTTTTTGGGTTGAAACGATCAAAAGAAATTCAAAAGAAGTCGTTATTTCTAGGAGGCAACTAGCAAATGGAGAATGTGTTACTACGTTACCCCAAGAAAGGAACAAAACCGCACTAAAACACAACACCAAGAAAGCAAATTTTAATCAGTTAAACCAGAAGATAATAGATGAAAAACTAAACAAAGTTTAAACGGTAAGCATAAAAGAAAACCACGCACCTGGGATGCCACAAGAGAGAAAAAGGAGAAGAGGCAGAGGATAAAGAAATCAGATACAACAAAGGATTGTCGCAAGAGAGAAAAAGAAGAGATGCCGCAAGTGAGAAAAGGAAGAGGCCGCAAGAGAAAATGGAGAAGAGTAAGATGATATCAGAAACTGAATGCCGCGAAGAGTTTGCGGTTGTATTTAAAATGAAATTGGGCGTCGGTTGCTCCAGACACCGACGTCTATAGTCACCTAAACGTCGGTTATATCACTAATATGACGTCCATGTTAACATTTAAACTGACTTTTTGAATACCCATTAGACATCGGTTTCGAGGGGAGCCGACATCTAGGAAGCTGAACCGATTGACGTTTGATTTCCTGTCAGGGATGTTCACGACAGTTGTGATGGGGCGCCGACGTCTATAATGATGAACATAATTACTTACAGGCTCATAGACGTCGGTGCCCCTTTTATCCGACGTCTAAGCCCCTCGATTTTGGTGAACCTAATTAATTACAGGCACATAGACGTCGCTTCCACTAATCCCCGACGTCTAAATTGAAGATTTTTTGTCTTCCCGCCTTCCGTTCAGGCCGTAGACATAGCCTTTTTACTACGCAACGTCTAAGCGCCTGGGAATTAGATGAAGAGCATTAATTGCAGCCTCATAGACGTCGGCTCCCATGAACACCGACGTCAAAGGACTGTCTTCTCACCTATCTCTGAGAATTAGACGTCGGTTTACGTTAGTGTGGACGTCTACAATGTAATAGACGTCGCCGGAACCTAAAACCGACGTCTAGGTTACTAAGCTATTTACGATAATGCCACGGTCCACTCATATACGTCAGGTTACCAATAAATCGACGTCTATTGGGTGACATTAAATAGCGTTTTTGCACTAGTGATAGTACCCATATTGTAATCGAGATTTTTTTTCTATTTCAAATGTGTCCACTAAACGGATCATGGTGATCAATAAATATTTAATTGCATTTCTTGTGCTTCTTCTATTGTCCTAAAAAATATATGTTTTCCTTCTTTTATTCATTTTTATTTTAAAATTAGAAAATTCAAAAAACGGTTATTTATTTTAGAGTTATCGTATTTTGAGAACTTCTCTAAATTTTACCACCTTTCTAAAAGGTCTTTATTTTTACTTTTTTATTCTATAATTTAGTTTACATTCATTTAATATTTCATTAATCCTCACATTTGGTAAATCATTTTATTTACAATAGTCGATGTAAAAAATGTTATTAAAAATAACATAGGAAAGAAAACAAAAGTATGAAGTTAAACACGAAAATATTTTCATCAAAAACCATTTTACTATATCATGGTTTTCTTATATAATTTGATGATATAATTTTCCCTCCTTAAAGAGTACAGGCGTTACACATGCATGAACGGCATAATTAAAGCAAAGATGGAAGGCCCAACCCCATCATCTTACATGTTTTCCACGTTCAACACATTCTCGCTCTCTCAATCCAGCTCATAGCAGTTCCTCACTCACTACTATATATTTCTCCAGAAACCCATCAACATTCTCAGCCTATGCTCTCTTCTCTCTCGGGCTTCAACAACTTACAAGAGCCATGCACAACATCATGAGTACCCTATTTCTCGTTATCCTTCTCTCTCTACTCACTGTAATCACACTTTCCCTTCAATCGCACTTTTTCCTATTCTATTATACTGTTATGCTTACGTATATAATATAACCCGTCCCGATATTTTGACACCAAAATATTAACACTATTTTGACACTGTCAGGTGTCAGCAGGTGATTGGTTGGTTTTTTTTAATTTTAAAAATCCAATTTATGACGTCACTGCAGAGGTTTAGATTTGAAATTTTCCCTTCCCGTTTTGCCCTTGACCTGTTTCATAGGCACTTCAACGTTCTCTTTCATCTCATTTGACCTTCTCACTCTGTCTCACTGCCACCATCTCCGTTCTTGCAATATTTCGATTTCTCCATCTCTTTTATTCTGATTCCGGTGCGGTTGGGGTTCGTTCTTCCCATATCTTCGTTGGTTACATCGTTCTTCGTCGTTGGTGTTGACGTGTCATCTCGTCGATCTTGGTGTGATTGTGTGATTCCTTCGTTTCGAAATGGCGAAGGTGGGTTTGCAATGTTATTGAAGAGGGTTCGTGAAATGGGAAACATGGGTATGCAATGTTATTGATTACGGATTTTAATTGGGGGCACGTAGGTACCTCAACGGAAGAAGAAAGATGCCTAAGGTGAGGGACGTGGCAGCATCACATTCATAACAGAGCATTTAAATGAGGGGTGCAGTTATTGTAATCGTTTACACAAATAACGTAAACGATTACAATGACATAAATTGCCTCAACCAGTGATTTTGACACAAAAACTGCTGCAACATAAATTGCAAACAAAATTAAATTCTACAAACACACACATATAATTGTACACGTAAGTATGTATTGTCATCAAACAATATTTTCATCACAGTTGTTATGTACAACATTTAACAAAGACATAAATCCATAAAGCGTCGTTTGTGACTTTTGTGATACTTGGTAAGATTGGAAACATTGTGATCAGATTTGGGCAAAGTCTAGAGGTCTTGTGGCATCCTGCAATGTATTTTCCTGGAAGAAGAAAATGGTAAAAAATTGGTCCCCAACACTCCTAACACACTTTACCAACCATTCCCAATAACAAAGAATGTCCTTATGTAAAAAAATTAAAAAAAACAAAGTTGGTCCCCTGTGTTCAAAAAAGTGGATCCCTGTGAAGAACTTTCTGTACAAAATCACAAAAACTCTCGTGTAAACGTTTACAATGGCCTCTTTTCACTTAAGCTGCTCAAGTGACTAACAAGGACACATTCCATGAACCTTGGGTACCCATAACTTTGTCCACCGAACTCCAAATGAGTTGATTCTTGTTTTGTTGGAATCTAGACTCAAAGACCTTTCAAATTATGCATTGGTAATCAAGTTTAGGGATTTTTGGCCATTGTAATCGATTACAAGAACACTGTAAACGATTACATGAACAAAAATCTGGTTTTGGACAAAAACTTGTGCTGCAGGAGCCAGCTTTGGACACATAAGTAGCCAAAGAAATTTTACGTAATTTTTTCATGTTTCTTGAATGGATGAGACTTCTTTTTGGTGTTTAAGTGTGACTAGAGTCTGAAAACTATGGTTTGGGCAACCCATGGTGGAGGAAACACCCAATGTTGGTGTCATGACCAAGTTAACATGGTGTCAACTTTGACCTTTGCTCGTTATTTTAATGATAATTTTTCCCACCGACCTCCAAATGATGTGATTCTTTTTTTTATTAGAAACTAGACTCAAAAATCTTTCCAATGACTATTAATTTACAATTTTTGAACATCTCAGTAGGTACAGTTTATTCCTTCAAGTTGAAGCTTTATATATTTCAACCAACTCTGACCTTTGCTGGTTGTTTTGGCCATAACTTTCTCCACCAAACTCCAAATGAGTTGATTCTTGTTTTGTTGGAATCTAGACTCAAAGACCTTTCAAATTATGCATTGGTAATCAAGTTTAGGGATTTTTGGACATTGTAATCGATTACAAGAACACTGTAAACGTTTACGCGCATAAAATTGGGGTTTTGTACAGAAAGTTGTACTGCAGGAGCCAATTTTTTGTACATAGGGGACCACTCTGTGAATTGTCAAATTTTTTGCAAAGTTTGAAGTGTTTTGTCTTGTTTTTGTTGTTTAGGTGTGTCTTGGGTGTGATGAATCACGTTTGGGCACCCCAACTTGCATATAGGAAGCACTTATGTTGATTACAAGTAGTTGGTTGAAGTCCTGAATCAAGTGCACTAAAAAATGCACTGGTAAACGTTTACAGGAGGTCTGTAAACGTTTACGCGCACAAAATTGGGGTTTTGTACATAAAGTTGTACTGTAGGAGCCATTTTTTTGTACATAGGGGACCACTATGTGAATTGTCAAAGTTTTTGGCTCCTACAGTACAACTTTGACTTTTGCTGGCTATTTTAATGATAACTTTTCCTACCGACCTCCAAATGATGTGATTCTTTTTTTATTAGAAACTAAACTCAAAAACCTTTCCAATGACTATTAATTTGCAATTTTTGGACATCTCAGTAGGTACATTTTTTTCCTTCAAGTTCACGCTTTATATATTCCTGCCAACTCTGACCTTCGCTGGTTGTTTTGCCCAACCTTTCTCCACCGAACTCCAAATGAGTTGATTCTTGTTTTGTTGGAATCTAGACTCAAAGACCTTACAAATTATGCATTGGTAATCAAGTTTAGGGCTTTTTGGACATTGTAATCGATTACAAGAACACTGTAAATGTTTACGCGCATAAAATTGGGGTTTTGTACAGAAAGTTGTACTGCAGGAGCCAATTTTAGGTTGTGTTTTGGGAGTGAAGAGTTCATTTTGGGGACCCCAAATACCATTGAGGGAGGTCTTGTGTTCACACAAAGTGGTTGGATGAAATCCAAAGTCAAGTGCATTGAAAATGAATGGTGTAAAAGTTTACCAATAGGTGGTAAACGTTTACGCGAGAGCTTTCTTGAATTTGTACAGAAAGTCCTTCACAAAGGACCAGTTTTTTGTACACAGTGGACCAAGATGTCAAACTTTAACTTTTTGGCAAACTTTGCATGGGATTTTGATTTTTTTGGTTTTAGGTTGTGTTTTGGGGGTGGAGAGTTCATTTTGGGGACCCCAAATACCATTGAGGGAGGTCTTATGTTCACACAAAGTGGTTGGATGAAATCCAAAATCAAGTGCATTGAAAATGGATGGTGTAAAAGTTTGCCAATAGGTGGTAAACGTTTACGCGAGAGCTTTCTTGAATTTGTACAGAAAGTCCTTCACAAGGGACCATTTTTTTGTACACAGGGGACCAAGATGTCAAACTTTAACTTTTTGGCAAACTTTGCATGGGATTTTGATTTTTTTGGTTTTAGGTTGTGTTTTGGGGGTGAAGAGTTCATTTTGGGGACCCCAAATACCATTGAGGGAGGTCTTGTGTTCACACAAAGTGGTTGGATGAAATCCAAAATCAAGTGCATTGAAAATGGATGGTGTAAACGTTTACCAATAGATGGTAAACGTTTACGCGAGAGCTTTCTTGAATTTGTACAGAAAGTCCTTCACAAGGGACCAGTTTTTTGTACACAGGGGACCAAGATGTCAAACTTTAACTTTTTGGCAAACTTTGCATGGGATTTTGATTTTTTTGGTTTTAAGATGTTTGTTGGGGGTGGTGAGTTCATTTTGGGGACCCCAAATACCATTGAGGGAGGTCTTATGTTCACACAAAGTGGTTGGATGAAATCCAAAGTCAAGTGCATTGAAAATGGATGGTGTAAACGTTTACCAATAGGTGGTAAACGTTTACGCGAGTCCTTTCTTGAATTTGTACAGAAAGTCCTTCACAAGGGACCAACTTTTTGTACACAGGGGACCAAGATGTCAAATTTTAACTTTTTGGCAAACTTTGCATGGGTTTTTGATTTTTTTGGTTTTAAGATGTTTGTTGAGGGTGGTGAGTTGATTTTGGGAACCCCAAATACCATTGAGGAAGGTACAAAATAACAAAAACAAACACAGAATCACAACGACAGAGATGACCTTTCACCTACACAGACAAAGACCAATGCTTTCACCAAAACCACAGACAGAGAGATAACGCTCCCTTTACCACTTCGACAAACAAATACCAATGAGTCACAACACAAAAATGACCAAAAGAGAAAAAGAGCAAGGGAGTGGGTTCACCGGAATGGGTTCGTACAACGGAACCCCAAAAAATCAAAGAGATACGGCAATGAGTGGCTTGATCGGAGAATCGAGCACAAAACGAAACACGGAGTGCTCCTCGGAGAGAACGAAAGACCCAATCGGTGGGTTCACCGGAGATTGCAAGACAAAAAAAATGACTTTATGGTGAACTGAGAAGACGAAAGAGTGGGTTCATAGGAGAAAACGAAACAGAGAGTGCTAATCGGGGAGAGTTTATGCAGCACGGTAGGGCATTCGGTGGTGGAGAGAAAAACATTGCAGAGAAGCGAAAATAAGAACGAAAGATAAAACGAAAGCATAAAAGAAACCGCCAAACTCAAATTTTGGAATTTTCATTCCAACTCTGCCCTTGCATGTACTGAATATCAGTTTTTTTTTATTTTAAAATGTCCCAACCACAATTTGACACGTGGATAGTGTCAAATTGGTGTCAAATTGTGGTGTTGGAATATCATTTCGCTAATATAGCATACGTGCCTGCAGGTTACTCTCGCTGGTCGCGACATACAAGATAAAAACCCCTTTACTCCTAAGGCTTCGGTCGCACGCTACTGGGACAAACACGTCCGCAACACCTTGCCAAAGCCTTCATTCCTTCTTTCCAAGGCCTCCCCTATGACCGCCGTCCAAGCCGCCTCTTTCACAAAGCTTGCCGCCACCAACACCCTCTCTACACGCTTGCCGGAGTTCTGCTCCGCCGCGCACCTTCTCTGCTTCCCGGAGGTACGTCCAAGCCTGGAGAAACACACCAAAGACGAGAATTTTCAAACCTACCACAACGGCCAGAACTTCACCAACTACGGAGCGGGTAGAGTAAACGGAATCGACACCTTTAAAAACTACTCCAACGACATCTTCAGCATTCCGGTCAACGCTTTCCGTGGATACAGCCGCTCATCCATTGACCACAGAGAAAGCTTCACCGGCTATGCCAACGACAACAACGTCGTCGACCAGAGCTTCAACACTTACGGCTCCAACAGCGCCGGGGAAGGCTCCGGCGAGTTCAAAAATTACTCCAGCAATTCGAACGTCGCTGAACTGCGATTCACCGCCTACTCCGACGACACCGTCAATAGGAAACAGTCGTTCTCCAGCTACAATGAGAACGGAAACGCAGGCGACCAGACATTCCGGAGCTATGGGAAGAACTCCTTTGGCGACAAAAACGACTTCACAGGCTATGGAACAGACTCCAACGTCGTCTCCTCTAGCTTCACCAACTACGGCAAGAAAGGCACAGCTGGCAATAGTACGTTCACCAACTACGGCGTTAACATGAACGATCCCCAAGAGAAATTCCAAAGCTATGGCGATGGAACCGTTAGTGCGACGCACAGCTTTGCCAACTATAGGGACCAAGCTAACGTAGGATACGATTCGTTCCAATCCTACGAGAAGAACACGTTTGCGTCCACAGTGAATTTCAAAAACTACGGCAACTCAGGCAACCCTGGTTCCGACACTTTCAAAGGTTACGCTAAAGGAGCAGAACGTAACACGGTTGGCTTCACCGGCTACAGCGTTAACACTAACGCAACGTTTAAGGATTACGCCAAAGAGGGTGTTTCCTTCGCATCTTACAACACCTCTTCCTCTTCTTCAACTGTTGGTGGCAGTTTGGTAAAAAGGTGGGTTGAACCAGGTAAGTTTTTTCGCGAGAGCATGCTGAAGGAAGGAACCGTGATGGCCATGCCAGACATAAGAGATAAAATGCCCCAAAGATCATTTCTGCCCCGCTCTATTCTGGTGAAATTACCCTTCTCTTCTTCAAAGATTGAGGAGCTGAAGAGCGTGTTCAAGGTGTCTGATAACTCCTCCATGGAGAAGATGATGATGGAGTCTTTGGGTGAGTGCGAGAGAGCACCCAGTGTCGGAGAGATAAACGTTGTGTGGGGTCTGTCGAGAACATGATTGATTTTGCAACCTCTGTATTGGGTCGTAATGTCGGGGTTTGGACAACTCAGAACGTAAACGGGTTCAGTAAGAATGTAATGGTGGGTCGGGTCAAAGGGATGAACGGTGGCAAGGTAACCAAATCCGTCTCCTGTCACCAGAGCTGGTTCCCTTATCTGCTTTACTACTGTCACTCGGTACCTAAGGTTCGGGTGTACGAAGCGGATCTCTTGGATCCGGAATCCAAGGCGAAGATTAACCACAGTGTTGCTATATGTCACTTGGACACCACTGCATGGAGCCCGACCCACGGCGCATTCGTAGCTCTTGGATCGGGTCCGGGTCGGATTGAAGTATGCCATTGGATCTTCGAGAATGACATGACTTGGACCGTTGCAGATTGATTGAGGAAAGAAGTGATGGTGATTAGAATCGGTTTCCGCCAGCTGCTAATAAAAATGAAAGCTGTCTCCACCGCATCTTAATGTGGTTTATCATTTTTAGTTTATTTAAAAATAACTAAATGGTTTCTAGAAGAATCCACATGTTTAGGTAACCTGTCAATTAATTTAAATGTTTGCAACTGTATTTGTGATTATATGTTGTATCATATGGCTTCCTTTCTCTCATGATTTAAATGTCTGGAAACTTTATTTACCTCACACTACAAAACTGTAAACTCATTTCAATAAATCAAGTCAATAATTAGACAGTGAAATCAATATGTAATTTAGATAAATGTTAACTTCAATGTAATATTTAAACACTAATCATTGCCTATTCTTAAGCAGATAATAACTGATAATAAAGTTTAAGAACAATATTTTATCACCTTTCAAGATTCTAATAAATTCAAAAACTTCAATTGAGTCTTTAATATGATATATTGAGTATTAAATAATTTTATATTTTTTAATTGAATGGGGAAGTTGTTAAATTTTTTTGTTAAATAAGTAATGTGATTAACAAGTAGTTTATGTGGTTACTGATGTCTTACTAAGTTGTTATTATGTGTTATTTAATACCATAAAATCATCAAATCATATAATTATAAAATCAGAAAATTATAAAATTATAAAATTATAAAATTATAAAATTATAAAATTATAAAATTATAAAATTATAAAATTATAAAATTATAAAATTATAAAATCATAAAATCATAAAATCATAAAGCTATAAAATAATAAAATTATAAAATAATCATAAAATATTTTAAAGACAGCAACATTCCAATACAGCATATTTACACTGCTACCTAAATCTTTATGATTTAGGTATTAGACAATAAATTATACATAAGAATGTAATATATATTCCATAGTCCTCCTTGAAATATAGGAAATTTATCAAATTATGCAAAAGTTTCCAAGAGATTGAAGAGTTATATAATACAAACACTATATACCAACACAACAACTATACTTTAATTGTCTATTACTGGTCTCACTATCTATGAACCCTTTTATTTGCATCTCCTCTATTCACATAATATATTATCATAATAGATAGACCACAAACACAAAAAATAGGATAAACTTGTATAAATTTAAATCATACTATTAAAATTACATGACTCATTATAGAACATCCATACACCTCTTAACAAATCACACATCATATATAAATAACACTAATTGAATCAAGAGTGTTATCTCGAACCAATGGTCGCTACGGGTAGGCCTAATTTGAAAGTAGAGATTGGTCGACTCAAGCAAAAGGTCTAGATTTATTGTTTCAGGTTGAATGTTAAGGTTAATCGTCCTAAGCTAAAAGTCGATATCAACCAACTTAGACTTAAGGTCATCATCGGTCACTAGTGCAAAAACGTTGTTTAACGTCACCCAATAGACGTCGGTTGTTTGATAATCCAACGTATATGAGTGGACGGTGACATTATCGTAAATAGCTTGGTAACCTAGACGTCGGTTTCCAGACAATTCGACATCTATGATATTGTAGACGTCAATACTGCTGCAAACAGACGTCTAATGGCCTGAGGTAGGTAAGAAGACAGTCTCGTGACGTTGGTGTTCACGGGGGGCTGACGTCTATAGGGGTGCAATTAATGCTTTCACCTAATTCCCAGGCGATTAGACGTCGCGTAGTCAACAGGCGACGTCTACGGCCTGAATGGAAGGCAGGGAGATAAAATATCTTCAATTTAGACGTCGGGGATCTGTACAAGCAACGTCGACGTGCCTGTAATTAATTAGATTAACCAAACTCGAGGGCCATAGATGTTGGTTAGAAGGGGCACCGACGTCTATGTGCCTGTAAGTAATGATGTGCATCATTATAGACGTTGGTGCCCTATCACAACTGTCGTCAACATCTCTAACAGGAAATCAAATGTCAATCGTTTTAGCTTCCTAGACGTCGGTTACCCTGGTTACCGACGTCTAATTGGATTCAAAAGGTCAGTTGAAAAGTTTAACTTGGACGTCGAATTAGTAACAGAACTGACGTCTATAGTCATATAGATGTCGGCTATCTGGAGAAACCGACGCCCAGTTTCATTTCAAATAAACCGCAAACTCTTCGCGGCATTCAGTTTCTGATATCTTCCTCTTCCTCTTCTCCTTTTTCTCTCGCGACACTTTCTTTTTCTCCCTTTAGGCACGTCTTCTTTTTGTTGCGGCATTCTATTGTTGTTTCTGATATCTTTATCGTCTTCCTCCTCTCTTTTTTCTCTTGCGACATTGCATCCTAGGTGCGTTATTTTCTTTTTATGCTTACCGTTTGTTAAGTCTTTCATCGATTATTATCTTCTGGTTCAACTGATTAAAATTTGCTTTCTTTGTGTTGTGTTTTAGTGCAGTTTTGTTCCTTTCTTGGGATAACGTAGTAACACATTCTCCATTTGCTAGCTGCCTCCCAGAAATAGCGGCGTCTTTTGAATTTCTTTTGATCGTTTCAACCCAAAAACGACCCTGGGTCATTATCTAGTTTTCATTTCACCGTGATTTTTTCCTCTTGCGGATGAAAAAGGGAACTAAGCAACCATCCAGGTTCAGTTTTGGGTTGAAGGGACCATAAGAAATTCAAAAGACGCAAGCTGTTTTTTTGGGGAAACTGGCAAAAGGAGTCTGTGGTACTAGGCTATCCAAAGAAAGGAACAAAACTGTACTAAAACACAACCACTGTATTAGATGTCGATTAATGTGCACACCGACGTCTATAGTACGTCTTAGACGTCAGTTAGTGTCATTTCTGAAGTCTTAAGTGCCTTTTAGACGTCGGTTAGTGCTCCTACCGACATCTATATAGTGTCTTTAGACGTCCATTTAGACGAGAACCGAAGTTTATTAATGTCGGTCTCTGGCACTAACTGACGTCATTATAGACGTCTGGGTTTAGGATGTCCGACGTCCTATTGACGTCACCGGTTTAGACGTCGGTTTTTGAATAGACGTTAAAAGCCCAAAATAACCGACGTTAAACAGTGTTTTTGCACTAGTGGGTCCACCTAAGAAGAAACTTGAGACAAGTTGATCCGAAATAAAAGTCGAGACGGGCATGCATAGGGTGAAGGTTAGTTCGAGTTGAAGTTTTGGTTTTTGTAGTAATTGTTGAAAATGATGTGGCTTAGTTTCTCACACCAAGAGGGGGGTGAATTGGTGAAACATAAAATCAGAGTCTTTTAAAAATCTTTTTCACAAAAGGATGATCTTTCAAAAGTTTCTTGAATCGCAAGGAATAAGATTTTTCAAATGCAGCAGAACACAATTGACTATGTGAAAATTAAATTCGACTTTGAAAATAAAAGTTCAGAGATAGAGAAATGAAACGCAAGTTTTTATACTAGTTCGGCCAAACTGCCTACATCCAGTGTCCTTCCAAACCCAGAAAGCAAATGCATTATAATGATAAAGGATTTTACAACAAGGCTTTTATGGTGAACTCCATGTCAAAATATAAAACACCTCTCTAACCCTCTTATTGAAAATAGAATGGTTTAAGTTTCAACAACAAGAGGGGGGTGAATTGGTGAAACGCAAAAATCAAAGTCTTTTTAAAATCAAAGTCTTTTTCAAAAGTTTCTTGAATCGCAAGGAAAAAGATATTTCAAGTGCAGCGGAAATAGTTGACTACGTGAAAAGTAAAGCCAACTATGAAAATAAAAGTGCAAGGATAGAGAATTCAAACGCAGGTTTTTATAGTGGTTCGGCCAAACTGCCTATATCCAGTGTCCTTCCTGTACCCAGAAGCAAATGCACTATAATGATCATGGTTTTTACAACAAGGTTTCTATAGCGACATCCACATCAAAATATAAAACACCTCAAATCCTCTAACCAAAATATCGGCATATACAAAACAAACACAACAGCAAGATGTCCCCTCTTCTGCAGTCCTCACTACTTTGAACAATCCTCAAAGTCTAGAACGCCTCACGTTCTCTTCCTATAGTCACAACAGGGCAGCCACAATCTTCACAAGATTGAGAGAAGAAGTTGATCACGTTTTAGACACCTCGATGTGCAGGATGATCAATCTGCCTTTGAGCACAAATTCTTGCTTTACAAGCAACCACCAAAGAATGAACACCTTGGTCTTCTTGATGAGTTCTTGGATCTTTAGCACATTATACAAATCTGAAAAGAATCAATTAACTCGTTAAAATCACAAAAGTCTTTGTAGAATTCAAATTTGCGTCTATATATAGTTTTTCACAAAACAGACGTTCCTAAGTCGACTATGCTACTAATGGAGTCGATTATACTCAGACAATTATAACAAATAGTAGCAGTCAGACCAACTTAATTGATTCTGCATTTAATACAGTTATCTAACAATTAATGTTTGGTCAAAGATATACAATATAGTCGTTAGACATCACAAGCATTAACAGAATTTCAAAACATAACTAACTAAGTCGTGTAACTTGCGCATACAGTCGACTTTGTAACACTTCAATGCAGTTTTGAAAAACTTTCTTTGCAAAAATACTCACAGCACTGCTTGAAAAAATTTGTGCAAAGTCACGAGTTTTAATCGACTTGCTTCATAATGAAGTCGACTTAAAACTACTGGTTTGCCACACAATATAAGTTCAACAAAAGTGCATGTGGTTTTTCTTTTCTAAATCATATGTTATGCAATCACAGATAATATCTCATGTAAAACACGGTGAATTTGCATACTTTAATAGAATCAACACTAACATGTTCTCAAGTAATCATAAACATGAAAGTAATAAACATGTAGCACATACAAACTCACAACAACACATGTTTTTATTAATAATGTGTTTTCATCATCAAAAAACCAGAAGTTCTGAGATTTTATGGTTTAGCTAAACCAGTGCTCCCCTTATCAACAATCTCAACAATATCTCCCTTTTTTTATGATGCACAACCATGATTAATTTCAACCATGTTTGTACAATATCAGAGCAATCAAATATATCAATCAATTTGTATCAGAGCAAATGTATCAAAAAGAATTCTTATTTCAATCTGTATCAGAGCAGACAAATGTTGACATATTTTTATTTCATATCAGAGTATTTTCTCCCAGTGTATATCAGAGCAATTACTAAAATTCTTATTATCAGATTATCAAAATATTCTCCCCCTTTGTGCATTAGCAAAAAAAGTATGCTCTTTGATAATGATATGCAGTCAAGCAGTTAAATAGAGATGCATCAGTAAATCATATTTATCAAACTATGACGCCCCCTGTCACAGATAATCACATGATAAAGATGTAATCTCCCTCTTAAGTATAGGCATGTGAAATATCTAAAATATCATACAATGCTCCTTCTGCCATTATGCATGTTTTACATTCAAAACCCAAATGCACAATGCAGTTTTCACAAAACATTGTAGAGCATGTATAAGCATGTATCGGTATTCATTGCTGCATTTTTTCATCTAGTTATTCATCCAGAAGCATTGTTCCTGCAAAACCTTTCAAGATCTTTTCTAGATCAAGGATTTAGAAACATTTTAATGCAAAAATTTATACAGGTAAGAAATGAATATGAAGAAGTATTAATGTAACAGTAAACAACAGCATAATCAATTTCACCCAACACAGAATAGACTTCAATCAGATGTAACAGATTCAATTATAAAGTCAATACTAATCAAGTTAAAGCTTAAAATATTATTTCATTAATTTTCCAAAAGATATTACAATGAGATAGATCACAAAGACAAAATAAATGGCATGGTAAGCCATTTACACAAGAAACATTCAAACAAACAAACAACACAAAACAGAACACATGACTCTAGATTGTAAACACAAGATCCCTATTCTGTTTCGGAAGACTCTATAGAATCTTCTTCACTGGTCTCATCAACATCTTCATTTGCAGATTCCTCTATAGATGTAGAGCTCTCCACATAATTCTTGATAATCTCCTCCATCTTCTCATTCATCTTCTAAGAGATTTCTTCATCAAACTAGCTCTTTTGGAGGCTTTTTCAAACCTGTTTGCAATGAACTTTTCAAATTCAAACAAAGGAGATGGTAACATCTGTTCACTGTCAGAGTCAGGTAATTCATCTTGATTTTTGGTAAAACTTGTTGAAACACTGGCAAGCTTACCAGATCGTTTCAAGTAATAAATCGGTAGAACCCGATATCGTTCTCTCCCAAAGGACTCACGGCCTTATCGTTCGTGTTAATTAAAATAATAAGACTTGTAAAGAAATAAAATTAATTGTTTTGGATGCAAGAGCACATAATAAACATGCAATGCATTGATTCAATTGACGAAAAGAGTAGATAAGTGGAGTTGTTGGGGGTTTACAATTTCATCTTATCCGCCCTCTCTTATCTACTCCTCTTGTTTAATTTGCTTTGTTATCTGATTGTTATGCAAACTTTCTTGGCCTACCCTTAGCCCGATCCCTCAGTGAAAAGAGCCTATTACTAATTACCGGCTTGTTATCCCTAGCCTCCCCTAGCAACTAGCAATGCATTACCGAACAGAAGCAAAAACAATTGACCGTCCTACCTCCCTATCCCTAGGTGGTATTTCATTAATCAAGGAATTTCCCCCAGTTCATGACAGTACCGTACGTTCCCGTATCAGTAAAGACAAACAACAGTTACCGAATGAGTTAAACGATAAAAGCTTTAAGCGCATAAGAGAAACCCAACAATCGATAAACAAAGCATATGATAATCATATAATTAAACAAGAGTTTCAATAAAAGAGAGTTTCAAAAGATTACATTATTCCCCCAACAACAAAAGGGTTTAGTTCACCATTGTCATGGTGAACCAAGATGAAAATAATGGAAGAAATGGAAAACAAACCCTAGAAAAGATGAAAAGGAGCCTAAGCATCCAAGAGATCCTCTCCAGAGAGTGAAAAGTAGGTCTGGCCGCCCTCCTCTGTCAAAAGAATGAGAATGAAGTCGCAACAGGGCTATTTATAGCTGAGAAGCACATCAGAAAATAGGCTCAAGCCCAACAGACCACCGCCCGGCGTCACACTTATGCCACCCGACGGTTTGCCTCTTGCCGCAAAACCGCCTGGCGGCAGGGGTCCACCGCCCGGCAGTTTGCCTCGTACCGTAAATCTGCCAGGTGTCACCGCCAGGGTCCACTCTTCGCATCTGGCCGTCCGGCGGTTCCTAAACTCTTCTTTTCTTGATTTTCTTCCTCTGTCCTGAGTCTAAGACCTTCATCTCTGCCTCCGTTCTTAACTTCCATCAAAATTGCTGCAAAACAAGTATAATATCGCTAAAAACAGCTTTTGACTCTCGACTGACTCATTTATTAAGTTTTGCTTGATTCTAAGTTCATTCTGAGCAGTAAAGGGAGTAATTTGGTCTAAAATAGCATATGAAAATAACGGTTTTTCAACCGTTATTAGTTAGGTCCAGTACATCACTGAAGATCCAGCCTAAAGTAGTTCTTTTTAACCCGATACATGTCAAAGTAGATTTTCCAATTTAATTAGCTTTGTTGTATGTGACCTTGTTTTCACTAGTGAGATTAACACCATTCAGAGACAATATTTTGCTAATGAACACACCATAAGGTAGTTTAAACCAGTCATTGACACCGACATCAATGATATGCTACTTGAAAACAACTACCCAATTTGTTGGTATTCTTAACATTATAGCATTCAGCAAATACACATCCTCTGAGGTCAATTTTTCGTAATTTGGTCTACCCGGTAACAAAACACAACCAATCATTTTCTCTTCTTTGTCCAGCCATCTGTGTAGGAATCCTTTTGCCATCTTGTATCTTCTAGGATATCTCATGCAGTCTTTGAACATTTGTGTCTTCCTAGTCCACCTATTTTGCAAGCATTCAGGTAGGTGCGATATGCGACCTTGATCTTTAAGACCAACAACTTGTAGCCAAATATCATTGTTGATAACAATGTCTACTCCTTTCACCCGAGAATGATGTTGTCATCGACCACCTTGAAGTAAAATACTCCAACAAGATATGATGACTTGGGTCCAAGCCTATCATGGACCCATCGCTTGTGGACTAAATCAGCCAAAGGGAGGGGTAGAAATGTCCAAATGAAGACCCATACTGCTGGGAGCACCCCCCCCCCCCATTTTACTATGCACACCATAGCCACTTTTCTAATTTTTAGCACATGTATTCCGTGCTTTGTCTTCTAGATACACAGCACATTTCTTTTGCTTTCCATGTGGCACTAGATCCACACATTCAAGACTAGCATTTGCCACGCCTCTACCCATGAATATTCTATAAATTCATGGCAGCCTCATTGTAAAGTTACTTTGGATATTTTAGATAAACTTTCTTCTGTTGTTGCATTCAATTCCAACATAGGGAACCTCTGCCAAAGTCAATCTCATTGCCTTTCCCCTCTCCATCTAGCTTTCTTCCTCTAGAAGACCGTCGGAGCTAGTATCACTCACCATAGGCTCAACCTCTATCACTGATTCATCACTGTTTCACGCTGCTACATCCAATTCACGTTCTTTCCGTTGTTGTTTATTCCTTCTCTGCTTCTTCCATCAACCGCTAGTCCTGTCCAACCTCTGGAGCAATTCATCATGTGGTATTCAGAGCTACGGTTGGATGATTCACGCTCCAGATAAGTTCATTCCCTTGATTTCAAATTGTCATTCAATTTTGCACTGTCATTGCTTCATGCGTGTACTGTTTGATTGATTTTTTTTTTCTATTTTTCTGTGTAAGTGAATGCTTGATTCGTTCATAGTCAATAGAAGTTAGTTTTATCATTTTAATTGATGCTTTGTCCTATTTGAATTCTAATCCCATCGTGTTTCCATTTCCAGTTTTGTCTGAGTAATGTGCAAGTTGTTGTTTTAATTTGTCAATCGATTTTTTTTTACTCTGTTTCAGCATGAATATTTTTTATTTTAATTGTGTTGAGCATTAGCTAACTCTATGTTGATCATATAAAGCAATGGAGTTTCATCCAGCTTTGATCATTTGAGTAAAAGCAATGCCAATAGTGTTTTCAGCAACAGATCTGTACTACAACTCTGTTTTTAACATGTTTTTCGCTAGTGTTTACTGATGCACGTTACTGTATCCAGATTTAATGGTTGAACACCTTGTCCAAATCTGTTAGATGATGCTAAAAGTATCTAAAGATATTACAACATCTATTCATCACAGATTTGCAATTTGAGTAGTTGAATTACTCAAAATCTGGATTAAGAATGTGTTGTTGTCATTGTTATGTCCTATAGCTTGGCACCGTGCTAAATGTCCTTGGCTGTGTCATAGGATCTCTAACATTCACTAGAGTTAGGATCACTCTTCATCATTTGCTTGCCTGCATAACTTTGCTTCCATTAAAACTGCTTTGAACGTGCTGCAATAAATCTAATTTCTACACAATTGGCAACCTTAGTGGTGAATTTGAGTATCTGCTTTATTTTGTGCATTGAACACATTTGGACAACTTTATTTGACCATTTAAAATGTGTCTACACTATTCTTTTGGTCATTTTTCCAACAATGCACAAAATCATCATTTCACTTCCTAATTGTGAGTAAAATTTCCAACGGGTGCAGTCATATTCCAAATCCAATTGTGTTTCTGCTATTTTGTTGATTGAACACTTGTATAAAGTGAATTAAAACTTGCCTTCAATGTTCATATGGTCAAATTTGCAACTATGCATAGTTCCATCACTTAAACCACCGAATTTGACCATTTTCTTGGAAGTGTCTTAGTGAAATTTTGTTGTAGATTGATTCTTGGCTGCATTACTGGTTGCACATAAATTTTTCTATCATATAAACTTGCTAGAAATCATAAACATAGAATATTACAGTAGCCTTGCTGTTTTCCAAAATTTCCAGTCAGCATAAATGGTGCATTCAGCTTTGACATGTAGTTTAACTTGAGTTGAGTCTTGAATTGAGTATTTGGGATTGGCAAGACCTGGGATCATTCTCCATATGCATTTACAGTCATATTACACTGCAAACAAATATTAAAAAGTTAATCATCCCTGCAATCCCGTTTGAAACCCGTGACAGCAAAGGCAGAAAATACAAATTTATGTATTCTTTAAGTCATTTCATCGAACAATTTGCCAATTTTGTGAAAATAAATATCAATTTGTTAAGTTGCAGCATGTTTTGCTTTTCTTGTTTTTAAAATCCAATCTAGAGCATGTCTTAAGTTCCTTTTGAGTGCTACCTTTGTTTACAATCCCTTAATTGCTTGTTTTTCATTGATTGGAATTCATGCACTGAAACTGTTTGATCAATTGACAGCAGTGCAATCTGGTTGTGTCATTTTGATTCAGCAGTAGTGTGTTGGACAGGTTGTGTAAATGAATCTGTGATGGTCTGTGGTTGAGTTTATTTGGTGCAGATCATAATACAGCCCTTCTTCTAGCTTGGTAGCATTCTAGAAAGTAGTTTGGAGATTGGAAAGAGCCTTGAGGAAGCTGAAAATCCTGGCAGCAGAATTCTTCAATCTGCACAACACGGTAAAGCAAACCCGTGAGCTGCAATAGTTGCTGGAATATCCGTGTGACAGCAGACTCATCACCTTGCAACTGTGAGCTTTGTGAGAGTCCATTTGCAACATCAAATTTTTTTAGAGAAGACAAAGCTGCCACATTCAATTCCTTTACCTTTTTGCTTCACAAATTGTATTTGTTCATTTTCTTGATCACTTGTAATTTTGGCCACTAAGCAAGTGTTTGGAAGAATTCACAAGTGTTCTTCCAACACTTTTAAACTTGACTTTAATTGAACAATTGAAATTGGTAGACAGTGAGTGTGTCTTGGTTCCAAAGTTCCAAGCCTCACCTAGGAGATCTCACCCTTTTATTTTCTTGCAAAGCGTCTAGGAATCCTTAGAATTCCGTTTTAGAGTCTAGGTCTTTAATTCTTTGTTTGCTTGTTGTCTTTGAGACTTTTGGTGGATTTAAAAGTGATTTTGACTTAAAGATTCTAATAAGTAGCTAGAAGCATATTTGGCAAGGCAAGACTTGGTACTTAAGCAACCTTTTTAGGTTCACCTCTCTTACCTGGAATATTGCTTTCAAGTGAAAACTTTAGTCTTTATTTCAAGAAAACCTTTAAGTTCATCACAATGTCAAGAAGGCATTCACCTAGGATTACTGATAGTTAAAATCAAAAAGAACAACTAACCCTCCAAACTCTAGTCAACCAACTCAATGAGATTGAGAGGAAAATGAGTCAAGAAAAAGTCAACAGAGAGCTTCAAAATGCCATGATCCAAGATGAGTTAAGGTTGATGAGAGAAGTTGACCGCCCATGCTCCTAAGTTGACCGTTCAACGGTTTTCCTTCAAGTTGCGCCACCGCTCAGCGGTCCATCTCACCGCTGAGCGGTTTGCCTCTAATCGTCCCGGACGCTCAGCGTCACCGCCTGAGCGCCAAACAGTGGCTCTCCCTCAAATAGGACGCTCAGCGTTGAAATTTGACGCTGAGCGGTTCATAGACTCTTCTTTTCTTCCTCTTTTATTCTTCTTTCTTGAGTCTACGACCTTCCTACTTCACTTCCATCTTCAATTCTCATCAAAATCCCTGCAAAACAAGCATAATATCTCTAAAAACAACTTTTGACTCTCATGTGACACAACTTAAGTGTTTTACTTGATTTTAAGCTCATTCTAAGCCACAAAGGGTGTGTTTTGATATCAAATTTATGCATGAAAATAACGGCTTTTAGACCGTTATCACATCATCCTCATCTTCATCAACTTGGTCAGGACTTTCAGATGTACTTGCTTCTTCAGAGAAAGATTCTACAGAGTTTTCTTCATTTGGTCAAGATCTCTCTCCTTGTTCTTTCAGCAGTTTTATCACAACTCTTAAACCTTTTAGGACGATTCTTTCAAAATCAAATTTAGCTCTGTAGTAGGGGCAGTTTGCAAGATTCCAACTTTGTTACTTTTAGCATGTTATCAGAAATTGCTGCTGGCCAATTTACCTTAACATTCTCTTTCAACGCTTTTAGTAAAAATAAATCTTCAGTAGTAGCCTGAGCATAGTTGACTCCTCTTGTCATGAAAATATAAGATATGACATAAATTGTCAGTCTATCGTCTTTCTTCATACCACTAGTCTTATAACTAGAATAGTTTTTACAATCATCTGGATTTCTTAGACTGTTTTGATACTCCGTAAACTTGTGAAATCCATCCATACATAATCGCTAATCCACCCATTAAGATCATTTGGGTGGAACCAATAAAGGTCAATTGACCTCAAATTCAGGTACTCTTTTCCATTTACATTAATGTTCCTCTAAACTTACATAGCATATTGTATTTGTCATGCTTTTAAAGATAATTATTATGGTAACACCAAACCTATAAATCTTGAGAATTCATACTCCGTCAGAGATAATTACAAATTTATAAACTAATTGTTCTAAGCACATTTATAATGGTGATAACCTTAAACAATAATATTAAACAGTTTTTTTTCATTTCCACAATACGCATAGAAACTTACATTTTAACTAGAAACTATATCATATCTTGTTATTGATGCCGATACGGTTGTTATAAGAAATTTGATTAATACAAATCTAATGGATAATTTTTTTTATAATAGGGTTAATTACTCGAAGTTAAAGTAAAGAAAACAGCTGGAGATGCTCATGTATATAACTTAGTTAATTGAGGGTTGAAGTTTCCCTTGTTCACTAACCATTAGTTTATGTAGGACAAAAAGGATTAGTTAAGGGTTACATTAATTATAGTTATCCTCGAATGCTACGAGATGCTACTTTTAGCAAAGTTTATATTTAAAAACTTGGAAAAAGTCTGAAAAATTAAAGTTTCTGGTAAAGCTATTTATTATGGATAAAGGTGACATTTGGAATCACCTTTCATGTTTACATTGCATACAAACACATACATATAAATCACAGTTTTGATTGTGAATTGAACAGAGAACCTTGGTGTTGAAGAAAAAGAGTTGAATGCAACTAAAGAATGAATTATTTGTACGTAGTAGTAAAGAAAAAGAAGAGAGTGTGATAAAGAGAGAAAAAGAAGGCACGCACAGTTTCTAACCCAATCTTTTCTCATAGATGAGCTCCAAAAATTTGTGCATGCATGCCTGGTGGTCATTCATTCAGCAACACTACCATCAGAAAGCTGTTACATACAGTCAATTTTTTGACAATTTTTACTTTGGTGTTAGCTTTGACTAAAGTTGCAACTACCTCATCTCATAATACAAATTCTGTAGTGATAGCTTTAATTAATTAGCAATAGATATAAATAATTATTATTAAAATAATTAATTCTAAACTTACATAAGGATATAGAAGGGGACAAGAACGTAAATTGTGGAAGTAGACGTAGTTGGATTATATAACTCACTACATATGTGATAATAACATGGGAAGCTCCACTACATGCTTCTCAACAACATCATCATCACCATGTTGAGTCCAAGAACAAATCATAACTCAAACATTTGCACATACTTTTTACTACCACAAATCAGTGGAACCTGGGGTGGCTATGATGTCATGCATATATTGTCTTTGTTTAAGTCAGACTCGACTCTCGTAATCATGTATTGAATTAATTAATTATGCTTTAAACACATAATTACAATATTTATTGTAAAGTGCAAAGAGAGAAGTACATAATAGACATTAGAAAAAGAGAGGTTCAAATATTAGTATTGGTGAACGTTGTCAGAGTTATTAATTATACGTATTAAAAGCTGGTATAGTGTCGGTGAGATACTGTTAGAACTTAGAATTGGTATCAAACTTTCTTAAACTTTCTTAAAGTTGATTAGTGACAAACAGGATAAAACATAACTAAGTTTTACTATTTTTGCCTCATAGCTAACATCGAATGATGTGGAACTCACTAGGGCTGACAAATAATGAAAAAGCTTTTAAGTTTAACAGGTTTTCTTGTTCATTGATTTTGATTGTAAATCTAACTAATATTTAACAGTTATATATTTCTTTTAATTAAAATTCTTTTCCAATAAAAAAATCTAATTAATATTTTTTATTGATGATAATAATGATTATCTAAAGAGACATTTTTATTTTTTTAATTTAATTTTTATTTATAATTTTGAAACAGAGAATCAAATTTAGCTGATAACAATGTATTTTAAAGAAATATATTATCAAGTGTGTTGAATACAAAAGTTACCAAACAAAACAGGATTTCGTAACGAAAAACCATATTTTAACTCCCAGCTATCAAATTAAATTGAAAACTAATTCTTCTTCGAATGTTTTTCTATAACCATGTTTTTCTATAAACGAAAAATAAGTTTTGTATAAATTAAAATTTGCTTGTAATGTAGTATATAAAATTCTCCCCTTTAAAAAGTTTGTTTTTTTTAGCCTGTAATACGTTAGTTTTAATTTGTTGAAAAAACTTAATTTATTTTCTTTTCTTTGAATGTTTATTGAGAAATTTATCAACATATATATATATATATATATATATATATATATATATATATATATATATATATATCTAACAACATAGTTACCATCAAAATTCGTTAACTAGTTACACACATTGATTTAACTGCTTATAAACGAACCTGTACATCTAGCTATTTATTCAAATAAAAATAATATAATTTATGGTTTAAATAGTCCTAATATTCTACTTCAATGATTTTTTGGGTAATTAAACCAGAAAATATTCTGGACTTTTATGTCAGTGTTTTCATTATACAGTACTATCTAATTATGGAAAGATTATGAAATCATAAGTTTTACATATTAAAATACACAATGTTTTAACTAACAAATTATTAAGTAACAAAGCAAGGAGTAAATAATCCTCCTCGTCTCTATTCACTTTTTCTTTTTCTTTCTTTTCTTTTTCCTTTTTCCTTTTTCTTTTTGAAATGGTCACTCATCAATTATGTTTATCATGCTTGAATTGGTGCCTGCAAGATAATAATGCATCTACTTTATTTGTGGAGGATGAAATTTTCTTTTGTTTTCTTTTCATCCTTATAAATGTGAATGTTAATTTTACCATTAAGTTTCACCTATAAAAAAGGTTTTAAATCATCTAATAAAGATTTTCAATGACCATAGACAGTCCATATACATTAATGCATGTAGTAAAGATAAAAAAAAATTGCTTGTAGTTTCTATTTCTCGTTAATTAGGTTAACTTGTTAAAAAAATGCGTGTAGTCGCTCTTTCTAATTAATTAGGTTAACTTGTTGATATTATATACAACTAATTAATTTATTAAAATAGTAGGAATAGTTTTGTAGACACTACATGTTTTTGTTTTTTCTTGATATGGAGCATATAGACTTTTTTTTTTTTTGTCAATGATTTATGCAGTAACTAAATTTGTGAAAACAATGGTATACCTAGTTTTTGGTCGAAACTCTACTTCTTTGGCGTGGGAAAGCTAAAGGTTATTTTTTAGAGCTTTGAATACTAAGTATAGAGGAGTGTAAACAATTATTCAATTGCTATAAGGGGACAAAGATATATTGTTAAGAAGTGTTTAGTTGGAGGAAAACATTGCACATAGTGACAATTTTATTTTTTATTTTTTTTACCTTTTTCTTTGTATTTTTCTTTTGTACATATTGGAACAATCCTATGGTCCCTTTTAATATATTTATTTTTGGTGATAAAAAAATATAAAGTTTAATGAACCAATATGTGAAAAACAACTCTAATTAAAAAGTTAATTAATTAAAAATCACTAAAAATATTAATTGAATATTTAATTATTAAACCAATATGTGAGAAACGACTCTAACTAAAAAGCACTAACAATAATTTGAATATCTCCAATAAAGCAGCTTTTGTTTTTTTAATGTTCATGGTAGCAGTCACAAAAATTTAATTTAACTTTTGTAAGTTATATTGTGTGGTTCATCTTTAAGATTTTCTTTGGGAACATTTACTCAATACAAGAATTTTGTAATACCGACATCATTAATATTATATTTAATTATTGGCAGAAATATATGGTTTTGAGATATAAAAAAAAAAAAGTAATGATCTGACTTTGATTTTTTTATTTATGTTAATATATTCCAATAAAAAGGTATTATAAATAAATACTTTTGGCCATATAGAAGGTGAAAAGTGATTATAAGGGTGGAACCTCAGTACCACGAGATTTGGCCTGAAATGTCTACGCCTACTAAATCAAGACAAAAGAAGCTTTTGTGGTCTATACTTTTCTAGTGCCAGCATTTTCAAGATTATGTTGTGCTAAAATCAAATCAAAATCAAGTTTAAATAATCCATTTTTCTTACACCTTTTATTAAGTGCAACACACTACTAACTACTATTCCTCATGCTTCTACGATAGAAACGGAAAAAGAAAAACAATTAAAAATATAAAAAAAAGTTAGGTAGATTTCTTTATTTTTTTTAAGAGTGTTCTTCCCTATACCTCCATCATCTCGTCCTGCACCTCCTACTTCTAGTTTAATTTCTACTGTATCCCTATAAGACTAACATTGGGTTTAAAAAAAAGTTAGAGTGTGCCGCAACTCACACCCAGAAAACCCTACACCCCCTTTCTTTATTTGTTGTATCTTCCTGTACTCCCCTCCAACCTGTGTAGCGTTCGCGGGCAGCAGTTCTTCGTTCTTCTTCTCAGAGATCTTCCAAATTAGTATTTTTCCTCGTAGATCTTCTTATTTGTGGTCGCATTTGTGCGTGTTTACATGGTTTTGAGGGTGTCGCAATTGGTATTGCGGTTAACCCCTGCCGCACTACAAACGGCAGAGGGGTTTGGGGGTGCAAATAAATGCTTCCGTAGTACGAACGGCGAATTAATCGTGCCGCAGTTGGATGAGCGCCAGAAAGGAACCGCCGGTAGAGATGCGGTTGGGTTTGGATTGGGGGTGCACATCTCCATTGTCCGCATTTCACAATGCCGATATGGGAAACGCAAGTCGAACTGCGGCTTGGGAGGGTTTGGGAAAACGCAGGTCCAACTACGGTTTGGGGAAACGCATATCACTGTGTTTTGTTTTTTGTTTGCAAAGTTTTGTTATTTTTTTCATTTTAGTTTGTTTGTTAATTTTAGTTAAGTTTTTCATTTTTTTTGTTTGTTAATATATTTTTCGAGTATATTTAGAATTGGTTTATTTGTTTGTTAAATATTTTTGAAAATGTTCTTTATTAATTTTTAAATTTTCATATTTTATTTATTATGTATATAGTTTTAGTTAATTTATTTATTTTTGTTTATAATTTAGAATTTTTATTAAATTATTTACTTAAAAATTAAATTTTTAAAATTTAACAGAAAACAAATAAAATATTAAGAAAACATTAAAGATTAACAAACAAATATAAATTTCACATTAATTACATTATAAATAATAATTAAATAAATATCAAATATAATAATAATTAAAAATTAAAAAATGTTAACAAATCAATAAAAAAATTTAAAAAAACCACAAAAACACAACAAATTAAATTTAAATTAATAAACAAATCAAAAACTAAAAAAATATACAACAAATAATTAAAAATAATTCATATTGAAAAATTAGATTCGAAAACGTAACAAACAAATTTAAATTTAAAATTAAGAAAAATTAATTATTTTAAAAAAAAATTAAACAAATATCATATAAAAATAAAATATAAATTACAAAATAGTGGCAAGATATTTAATATTTATAAACCAATGAAAAAATATAAAAAACAAATCAAATTAAAAAAAAATCAAATGTACTAAAGCAAATAAAAAACACACTTCCGCTCTTCCAAATGCGGCAACATTGCAACCTCATTTCCAATTGCGGTACCGTATGAAGCGCACTTCCAATTACGGTTAGATGTGTTCCGAATGTGGTTAACTTGTTGCGTTCTATCTTCTTCACTCCTACAACGTAGAATATCATCACCAAAAATCACTACTACCACATATCAACACTAGAGATCAACAACACCAATACATCAATGTATAATTTCTCAACTCAAACCAATCAAACAGTACATAGGAAACAATACGTAGGAAGAATGACTAAGTGAACAGAAACGGGGTGGAGGTGCATGTTAGGTTTATATTTAGACAAAAATATTTGACTTGTTGATAGTTAGAAAAATTTATTAGTAGTTAGATATTATTAAATAATCATTAATTAGGTTTTAACTTTATTAAATGAAGGGTAAAATGGTAAAATTGGAGGTACAGGAAGAAGGAGGTGAGATGTAGGAAGAATTTTGTTAATAGGAGAATTAAACCTATCTTTTTTTATCATATTTTCTTCAAAATTTACAAAATCAATTTTATAACTTTTAAGTATTAGTGGAAAAATTAAATTTACAGTCTTTTTTATTTTCCTTCTAATTTTATCATTAAATCAATTTTAAAAATTAAAAGTATTAATTAAAATAAAATTTGCAAACTGTTATACTAGTGATATATACAACACTTATGAAGTAAGTTTGGTTCTGCATGCTGTGTGGTGGTATTTTATATAAATAGTATCAGTGATGCTGATATAGTAGAAATTATTCAAGTTATTTCCCTACCAGATAAATATCGTCTATGGATAGAATACAATGTGACTCCCTATAAATGATTAAGGCCTTTAAAAATAAACCTTCAAGTTCCTTTGAAAGATGCTCTCTTTCTCTCATTTATGTAGTAATCTTTTGTTAAAAAAATTTACTTTTATACACATAAATTTTTTTACTTTTAATTAACCTTATTTTTTATTTTTTATTCTTTTTTATTAAAAGTATAAGATTTTATTTTTTTATGATTATTTTATCCTTATAATATGTTAAATAAATTTAAATACGTGTCATTTTATTATTATTATTATTTTTCTTATACTTTTAAAACGAAAACGTTTCATCATGCTCTAATAAGTTAGCAACTCTTTCAATATTATATAATAATAAATTAATTAATAATGTTAATAACAAATAATAATAATTCTTAAAGATAAATAATTTTAGAAAAATTAATTTTACTTCATTTCTTTTTTTTATCAAGTAATTTTTTTTATCGTTTTTTTCTCACTCGTTTTATTAATTTATCTCTTTCTTATTTGTAAATCATTACACTGAGATATTTGGTTTCATTACTGGCTTGTTCAGCAATTATCAGGAATTTCAAAATTTTAGATTTTTGGTTCAAATTGTTTTTTATAGATCTGTTTTTCAAATACACTGATTCTTATACTTCAAATACATTACAAAAATTTATTATATTAAAATTAGTGTGTTGTGAAAATAAAAAAATATCAACAGAGACCCTTGAATATTGAGAATTGAGTGTCCCGCAACTCAGTACACTATTTCCTTTTCATTCGATAAAATGATTATTTGAATTTTGTTTTCTCTGATGTCATAATTCAATTTCTTCCCTTCACTGAAAACATAAAAGGAGTGATAAATAATATTTGATTTGTAGTTAAAAAGTATACTACGATCAACATCGAAGTTACTTTTCATATAAAAACTCTGGAATCCGACTCCAAACATTAATCAATACACTCAATAAAAGGGATAAATGATTATGAGTAACGATAGTCATATATAAATTTTTATATTTTAAAAAAAAAATTAAAAAAAATAAATATAAAAATTTTATGTGTTAAAATATCATTCCACAATCATTTTATTTCTATTCTTCCCCTCTGTGTCACACCCCAATAAATATTTGTCTTTGGTGACGGCCACGTGTCGACCGTCCGTTCTCCCCTGGTGAGTGGGAGACAAACTCTGCAAGCATTTAATTCCCGTCCTTCGTAATCCGTGCAGCAGCAGCAGAGCAGGGAAACCCTGAAAGTGGACACCAGGTGGCACGCTAGGAGTAGCCGGGCGTTTTAGTGGGAACCATGTGGCAGCCAGAGAATGGCCGACCGTTCGTTTTGGAGGCAGTATTTAAGGTAAGAAGAAAACACTGAAGTTACGTTCTGCATGCAATCTTCTTCTTCTTCCTCAAACCCAACTTTCTAAAATCTTGTTTTTCTCCTCCTTCTCTCTAAATCTTAAAGCTTCTCTCTAGAACTCCGACCACCACTTCATCTCCGATCACCCTGTTCCTTTCAGATTTAACACTCCTGGTGTCAAGACCTTTCATCCTCACCGATCAGTTTTTCAATCGGAGCATTTTGGACGTTCGGTCAATCTTAGCGTAGAACTTAGAAGTTTAGCTGGAATAGAGGTAAGGGAAGCTTATAAAGTTTAATTTTGATTTTCTGTATGTTTTGAATGTATGTTTGATTAATGCATGTTTGATACCTAAGTATGTTATTTGATTTTTATGAATGGAATATGATATGTGTAGTATGAATTGTATGATGAGTATAAACTTAGAGAAAATGTGAATCTGAGACCGAAGGTCATTAGGACCGTTCGGTTTTCCCCTAAAACAATCGTTTTGTATCATTGTATCGAAACCTTAATGATTTGCTTATTTAGTCGTGATAATCCATTCATTACAGAATGCTCGGTCTTATACTGAGTGTTCGGCTTTAACGTATTCGGTCATAAACTGATTACTTAGTCTCATGTTTACTATGTTTATTATCGTAGCGTTCGTTCCCTTTGAACGTTCGTTTTTATATCCATAATGTTTATTGAAAGTACTCGGTCATAAACTGAGAACTCGTTTTCATAATTAATTACCTTTGTTATTCGGAACGTACGGTCTTCCACTAAGCGTTCGATTTGTAAGATGGATCTCTTATTTGATAAATATTAAGTTTTATACTCGTACTTGAATTCTTAAAACTTCCGTTTTATAATAATATTATCTATCTGAAAAGTGTTCGGTCTTACACTGATACTTGATTCCTCATGAAGTGTTCGGTCTTGTACTGACACTCACTTTATTGAAGAGAACTCTTTTATTTATTGATGTTCGGTCTCAAAAACGTTCGATCTGAATTGTATTGTACTCGGTTGTCCTCAGTTTTCGACCTTTGGGTCAATCAATAAAGTAGTCTTTGATAAACAAGTTCATCCTCGGCGTTAGTCCGTTTGGTTTGTTGTTTGTATAAGAGAATTCCAAGGAGGAACGTCTCATGATTGATTTTAGTTGGTATAGTATGACCGTGGCAAAAGGCTCAGGTTCTGACTCTATCCTGATATTCCGTGATTACGCCTTCTCAAGTAGAGGAGGGTAACTCATGCGTGGGAATGGCAGGAGGTCCTTTAGCCTCAGGGTATTTCTATACCGAGGTGGTTCCACTGGACTAACCTCGGGTGGCGGTCTGTTGAGCGTATCCCAGCCAGGTCCACCCGGGTGCAGAGAGCGGCGAGCATACAGGGTCATACCGTTCGAACACTGTTTAGAGTAATTAGATTGATGATGTTATCGTTCAGATTTTGAATGAAAATATTTGGACTTATAAATTATGATTGTGATATTGGTGTTAAATGATTTTTATTGAAGTTTTATAAGCTCACCCTTGTCTACCTTTGATTTGTCTATGTTGCCGTTCGGTATCCGATCGTACGGTTATTCTCTTCACTGCAATAATCGTCCTTTTGGGTGTGAGCAGAGGGAACTCAAGACGAATCGTTGGAAGTAGCCTTGCAAGTTGAGCAACCCCTGGAAGTGCTACCGGAGAGCTATGCTGGACCGTCCGGTCCTTAGTTTAGATTTTTATCTTTTGATTATTAGCAGATGACGTTCGATTTATTTATTTTGTAAAACCGTTCGTTCTAGTCTTTATCATTTGGTTTCAGACTTGTATAGTTTTGAACTTTTAAATTTTATGTTATATGACACCTTTCGTCCTATTCTTTTGCTCGTTCTTTTCCACTGTTCTTTAATATTGTTCATGATAACTCCTAGAATAAAATATAGCTTTTGTTATATATTATTGGGATGTTACATTAATGGTATCAGAGCAGTTTCTTCCATAGAATGCGTGTAGGTTATGAGTATGCTTTGCTTGTGCTGTGTACTCACATGATCTGTTAGATTTTCTAACTTCTTATTGGAACTCATGGATCTTTCTTTCTGTTGGAAACAGAAGATGGCCCCAAGACCACCCCCACAACAGGCCGATCGCGATGCGTCCGGAAGTAGTAATAACTTGCTGGAATCGGTTCTAGCAGCGCTTCAACAGCAAAATGCCAATTTAATTCAGCAAAATGCACTTGCATTGCAAAATTCAGAAGCGGCCAGGGTAGCTGCAGAGTCAACCCAAAGGCAATTAATGGAGTTACTGAGGACCGGTATACAGACTAGTGGACCGTCCGTTTCTGCCGTACCCAATCCGGCGGAATGGAGTTTGGAGAGTTTCCTCCAACACCGTCCGGCCAAGTTCGATGGAAAGTGTAGTGCTGATGAAGCCGATCGTTGGTTAAGGGACATGGAAAAGATTTATAATGCCAAGAGATGCCCAAGTGAGAATAGATTATTGTATATTGAGTATCAACTAACCGGCGAGGCAAGTCATTGGTGGAGTGCGATGAAGATGTTATTGGAAGAATAGCGAGCCCCTATCACTTGGGAATTGTTTAAAGAGAAATTCTATGGAGAGTATTTTCCCAACAGCGTTCGGTTTGCTAAGGAGGTAGAATTCCTTCAGTTGGTTCAGGGAGGAATGTCGGTGTCTGAATATACCGACCGATTCAAACATCTCGTTCGGTTCTACACCATGGGAATCAATGAGAAGTGACAGTGCAGAAAGTATGAGAATGGATTGAAGCCGGACTTAAAGGTGATGATCTCCAGCTTGTGTATTACGTCTTTCCCAACACTTGTGGAAAGAGCCAAAGTGCTGGAAAGGAACATGGCGGAAGCAGAACGACAGAAGAAGCAGCAGCAGCCGGTCGGTAGAGTATCTGTTCCAGTTCGGACCAGCCAAGTCGTAAGGAGGTCACCCTATTCTCGACCTATACCGTCCGGTTCTGGTTTTTCCTCACAAGCTCCAGTTTCAACCGACCGGTCGAGACAGCAAGGATCGATCACTTGCTTTAACTGTGGAGGACCACACTACCGTTCGTCCTGCCCCCAACTAATAGGATACAAGCATTGTTCTAAGTGTGGACGAAACGACCATCTTGATACCGAATGCAACATGGGAGGCCGAGCAGTCATGAGACCTCCAGTGGCAGGCAGGATTGGCCAGAGAGGTAATGGAAGAGCCCAAGCAACCGGCCGAGTATATGCTTTAACGGGAGTGGAGGCAGCAAGTTCAGGTAACCTTATCATCAGTACTTGGTTGCTGTATGGCGTTCCTTGCTGTGTGTTATATGATTCGGGGGCAACACATTCTTTCATCTCGAAGGCATGTGTTGAAAAATTGGGTATAGCCAAGAGTGAGATGCAGCTTGATTTGGTGGTGTCAACCCCAGCAGCTGATGAGATTAGGACGTCTACTGTATGCATTAGATGTCCTATTGAGGTAGAAGGGTACAAGTTTAAGGTAAATCTTATCTGTTTACCTCTCCAAGGCCTAGAAGTAATTTTAGGGATGGATTGGTTGACTACCAACCATATTCTCATTGATTGCGGGAAGAAGAAGTTAATTTTCCCAAGTGAAGAAGAGAAGCTCACTTTAACGCTCGGCCAGATTAGAGAAGACTTAATTGAGGGCGCCATGAGTTTCATCATTTTTACGTATATGGACGTAAGTGGAACAGACCGTCCGAATCTGAACCGTCCGGTTATTGAAGAATTTATGGACGTCTTTCCGGATGAGGTGCCAGGTCTACCCCCACACCGAGAGGTTGAGTTCTCCATCAACTTGATCTCAGGAGCCGGTCCTGTATCCATTGCGCCGTACAGAATGGCCCCAGCAGAATTGGCCGAGTTGAAAAAGCAGATTGAAGATTTGTTGGAGAAGAAATTCATTCGGCCAAGTGCCTCGCCTTGGGGAGCGCCGTTCTGTTGGTTAAGAAGAAAGACGGCAGCTCTCGGCTTTGCATACATTATCGGCAGTTGAACAAGTTAACTATCAAGAACAAGTACCCATTGCCAAGAATAGATGATTTGTTGGATCAGCTGTCCGGTGCTACTGTGTTCTCTAAGATTGATTTAAGATCCGGGTATCATCAAATTTTGGTGAAAGAAGGAGACATTCCGAAGACTGCCTTTAGGTCTCGATACGGTCATTACGAGTATGTGGTAATGTCGTTCGGTGTCACCAACGCTCCTGCTATATTCATGGACTACATGAACCGTATCTTCAGGTCGTTCTTGGACAAATTCGTAGTGGTGTTTATTGACGATATCCTCATCTACTCCAAGAGTCGAGCAGAACATGAAGATCATTTGAGGATGGTTCTTGGTGTGTTAAAGGAGAAGCAACTGTATGCTAAATTGTCCAAGTGTGAGTTCTGGATGGAGCAAGTACAGTTTCTTGGACATGTGATTTCGGCCGGCGGGATTGCCATGGATCCAGCCAAAGTACGAGCGGTTCTGGAATGGGAGACACCTCGTTCGGTTACGGACGTGAGGAGTTTCGTTGGGTTGGCCGGCTACTACAGAAGGTTTATTGAAGGATTCTCTAAGATAGTGGCGCCATTAACTCAACTAACCAGAAAAGATCAACCGTTCGTCTGGACTGACCGGTGTGAGTCCAGCTTCCAAGAATTGAAGCAGCGATTGACGAACGCTCCAGTCTTGGTAATTCCTGACGTCAACCAACCCTTCGTTGTATTTTATGATGCATCATATCAAGGTTTGGGTTGTGTATTGATGCAAGAAGAAAAGGTAGTTGCCTATGCCTCTCGGCAATTGAAGGTTCATGAGAGGAATTACCCAACTCATGATCTGGAGTTGGCGGCCGTAGTATTTGCCCTGAAGATTTGGAGGCACTACCTATATGGCGTCCGGTTTCAAGTGTTCAGCGACCATAAGAGCCTCAAATATCTATTCGACCAGAAGGAGCTGAATATGAGGAAAAGGAGATGGATGGAGTTCTTGAAGGACTATGAATTTGAACTACAATACCATCCGGGAAAAGCGAACGTGGTGGCTGACGCTTTGAGCAGAAAGACCGTCCATATGGCAGCTATGATGGTCCAAGAGATGAAACTGGTTGAAAGTTTTAGAGACCTAAGACTTCAGTGTGAGCTAGAGCCGACCGGTATTCGGTGTTGTTATATGCATCTGTCAAGCAATATCATTGATCGGATCAGAGAAAGGCAAGCGTTTGACGAGGAGTTGCAGAAGATTAGTAAACCGCACGGTGTGCCGCCCCATAAGGACTTCAGCGATGGAACAGACGGCTTATTAAGATATAATGGAAGGACTTGTGTTCCAAATGATGAAGAATTGAAAAGATTAATTCTGGAAGAAGCTCATCAAAGTCGTCTTAGTATACACCCGGGTATAACTAAGATGTACAAGGATCTTCGGATGTGTTTCTGGTGGCCAGGAATGAAGCATGATGTAGCTCGGTTTGTGGAGTCATGTTTAACCTGCCAAAGGGCTAAGATAGAATACCAGAAACCGAGCGGTCTTTTACAGCCACTGGAAGTACCCGAGTGGAAGTGGGACAGCACCGCCATGGATTTCGTGACTCATCTGCCCCGAACGGTCAGAAACCATGATGCGATTTGGGTAATAGTTGATAGGCTGACCAAGAGCGCACATTTTCTTCCTATCAACTTGAAGATGCCTATGTCCAAGCTGGCTCAGCTGTATATTAAAGAGGTCGTCCGGCTACATGGAGTACCGTCCAGTATAGTGTCAGACCGAGACCCAATGTTCACCTCTCGGTTTTGGCAAGCGCTTCAACAAGAAATGGGAAGCAAACTTCAGATGAGTTCTGCCTACCATCCACAAACGGACGGCCAATCCGAGAGAACCATCGAAACTCTTGAAGACTTATTGAGAACTAGTGTTCTAGATCACTTAGGAGTTTGGGATGAAGTCTTGCCGTTAGCTGAGTTCACCTACAATAATAGCTTCCATTCAAGTATTGGGATGGCACCGTACGAAGCCCTCTATGGGAGAAAATGCCGAACGCCCCTTTGCTGGTTCCAAGAAGGGGAAGCAGTATTAACTGGACCGGAGATCATTCAACAGACAACGGAGAAGGTGAAGTTGATTCAGGAAAGGCTTAAAGCGTCTCAAAGCCGACAGAAGTCTTATGCCGATAGAAGAAGGAAGCCTTTGGAATTCGCTGCAGGAGATCATGTATTCCTCAAGCTGAACCGAACGACCGGAGTTGGAAGAGTCGTTCGACCAAAGAAGCTATCTCCCCGATTCCTTGGTCTGTACCAAATCATGAGGCGCATTGGACCGGTCGCTTACGAGCTAGCCTTGCCTCCCCCTTTGTCCAACCTTCACCCCGTTTTTCACGTCTCACAACTCCGAAAGTATATTGCTGACCCTTCGCATGTACTTGAAGCTGACAACATCCAACTCAAGGAAGATTGTTCGGTTGAAGTCCAACCGGTCAGAATTGAAAAGAACATGACCAAGCGACCGTTCGGTAAACGCACCACTCTTGTCAAGGTCATCTGGGATGACCGAACGGGCGATGTCACTTGGGAGCGAAAGGAGGTCATGAAGGAAACTTATCTGCATCTATTCGAAGGTATGTCCTAATTTTCGAGGACGAAAATTTTTATTTGTTGGGGGATTGTCACACCCCAATAAATATTTGTCTTTGGTGACGGCCACGTGTCGACCGTCCGTTCTCCCCTGGTGAGTGGGAGACAAACTCTGCAAGCATTTAATTCCCGTCCTTCGTAATCCGTGCAGCAGCAGCAGAGCAGGGAAACCCTGAAAGTGGACACCAGGTGGCACGCTAGGAGTAGCCGGGCGTTTTAGTGGGAACCATGTGGCAGCCAGAGAATGGCCGACCGTTCGTTTTGGAGGCAGTATTTAAGGTAAGAAGAAAACACTGAAGTTACGTTCTGCATGCAATCTTCTTCTTCTTCCTCAAACCCAACTTTCTAAAATCTTGTTTTTCTCCTCCTTCTCTCTAAATCTTAAAGCTTCTCTCTAGAACTCCGACCACCACTTCATCTCCGATCACCCTGTTCCTTTCAGATTTAACACTCCTGGTGTCAAGACCTTTCATCCTCACCGATCAGTTTTTCAATCGGAGCATTTTGGACGTTCGGTCAATCTTAGCGTAGAACTTAGAAGTTTAGCTGGAATAGAGGTAAGGGAAGCTTATAAAGTTTAATTTTGATTTTCTGTATGTTTTGAATGTATGTTTGATTAATGCATGTTTGATACCTAAGTATGTTATTTGATTTTTATGAATGGAATATGATATGTGTAGTATGAATTGTATGATGAGTATAAACTTAGAGAAAATGTGAATCTGAGACCGAAGGTCATTAGGACCGTTCGGTTTTCCCCTAAAACAATCGTTTTGTATCATTGTATCGAAACCTTAATGATTTGCTTATTTAGTCGTGATAATCCATTCATTACAGAACGCTCGGTCTTACACTGAGTGTTCGGCTTTAACGTATTCGGTCATAAACTGATTACTTAGTCTCATGTTTACTATGTTTATTATCGTAGCGTTCGTTCCCTCTGAACGTTCGTTTTTATATCCATAATGTTTATTGAAAGTACTCGGTCATAAACTGAGAACTCGTTTTCATAATTAATTACCTTTCTTATTCGGAACGTACGGTCTTCCACTGAGCGTTCGATTTGTAAGATGGATCTCTTATTTGATAAATATTAAGTTTTATACTCGTACTTGAATTCTTAAAACTTCCGTTTTATAATAATATTATATATCTGAAAAGTGTTCGGTCTTACACTGATACTTGATTCCTCATGAAGTGTTCGGTCTTGTACTGACACTCACTTTATTGAAGAGAACTCTTTTATTTATTGATGTTCGGTCTCAAAAACGTTCAATCTGAATTGTATTGTACTCGGTTGTCCTCAGTTTTCGACCTTTGGGTCAATCAATAAAGTAGTCTTTGATAAACAAGTTCATCCTCGGCGTTAGTCCGTTCGGTTTGTTGTTTGTATAAGAGAATTCCAAGGAGGAACGTCTCATGATTGATTTTAGTTGGTATAGTATGACCGTGGCAAAAGGCTCAGGTTCTGACTCTATCCTGATATTCCGTGATTACGCCTTCTCAAGTAGAGGAGGGTAACTCATGCGTGGGAATGGCAGAAGGTCCTTTAGCCTCAGGGTATTTCTATACCGAGGTGGTTCCACTGGACTAACCTCGGGTGGCGGTCTGTTGAGCGTATCCCAGCCAGGTCCACCCGGATGCAGAGAGCGGCGAGCATACAGGGTCATACCGTTCGAACACTGTTTAGAGTAATTAGATTGATGATGTTATTGTTCAGATTTTGAATGAAAATATTTGGACTTATAAATTATGATTGTGATATTGGTGTTAAATGATTTTTATTGAAGTTTTATAAGCTTACCCTTGTCTACCTTTGATTTGTCTATGTTGTCGTTCGGTATCCGAACGTACGGTTATTCTCTTCACTGCAATGATCGTCCTTTTGGGTGTGAGCAGAGGGAACTCAAGACGAATCGTTGGAAGAAGCCTTGCAAGTTGAGCAACCCCTGTAAGTGCTACCGGAGAGCTATGTTGGACCGTCCGGTCCTTAGTTTAGATTTTTATCTTTTGATTATTAGCAGATGACGTTCGGTTTATTTATTTTGTAAAACCGTTCGTTCTAGTCTTTATCATTTGGTTTCAGACTTGTATAGTTTTGAACTTTTAAATTTTATGTTATATGACACCTTTCGTCCTATTGTTCTTTAATATTGTTCATGATAACTCCTAGTATAAAATATAGCTTTTGTTATATATTATTGGGATGTTACACTCTGCGAAGCCATCTTCATACAAAATTCAAGTCTATAACAGCCCAATAAACTTGTTTATTTATTATTATTTTGAAATTTGCTTGGTTGGTAATAACTTTAAAAAAATATTAACTTAACTTTAGAAAAATAATTTAGAAGATAATATTTATACTAATAAAAGTGTTAATGCAGATGGGATGACAATAAAGTTGATAGAAACTGGTTATGTTTAATTTTAACCGAAAGAAGAACACATGCATGTGCAGCAGATGAAGACGTACTGCATATGGTGGCAAGAAAATTGATCTCTTCATCATAGCCAAAAGAAAAGGTTAAGAAAGGTTAGAAAACAACCAATCCTTCCAAAGAGTATCCCTTTTGTTTCCACTAATCGATCATTAGTTAGGGAACTAAATGATATGCAGCCATGTTATGTGGTCCAACACAGAAAAGGCCACTACCTCTATCATGCAAAATCCTTTGCCATTGAATGTAAATCTTATAAAATCGACTTATCAATTGTCTTATCACAAAACAAGTTTTATTTCTCGTCGGCTTTTCTAGGTAAGTTGCATAAACCTTCATCTTTTCTTTCATCAGGAAAATTCGTAAAAGGTTGTTTTCAAGACACCAACAAACACACATACATAAATCAGTGGAGAACAAACACACTCTTTATTTCATCTGAATTAATCCAACTAATTACCCCAAGTTTTTTGTCTGGGTGCATTCATCGTCATAATTTCATAATGAAAATGTCATAATTGAAGAGAACGTACGTAGCAGAAAATGCCGAGGAAATACAGAATATACATGGAGAACATTTTATGATACTCATTTTTATGGTTGTTTCTAAGGTAAACGGGGACCTTCCATTTATGTAATGAATTAAATTTTATGATACGGATATTTATTGTGCTTATCTGCTGAGAGTACTTTCTCCTTATGCCCTACGCATGGGAATAATTTTCTGCTCCAAAGCATACTGGGGACCTTGCACTCATGGCTTGCTTCGTCAAATTTAAGGTACACTGACTAAAGAAATTACAACATTTTTATTTATTTAAATACATATAAAAGTATATCTTTTAATAAATTTTCATATATTCTATAAGTAAGTGCGTCTTAAGAGTATAATTAAGAAAAGTATATCATGAAAATGAAAATAAGTGATACTGGTACGTATAGGACTCACCTAATTTCTTCAATCTTACCTACTTCACTTCCACATCGTCAATAGGTGTCCATCTCTGGGGTCAATGCAATGTCTGCTTTTCTCTCACTTTTTTTTGGAATGCATGTATCTTCTTTTTTTTTTCTTTTCTCTATGGCATTCTACTCTCTCTTGGAGTATCAAGTTTATTTAGTGTCAAAATTCTTACAAGTTATATTTTCTTTTAGTTTTTAGTATCATACATGGTTCATTCAAAATAATCTCACATTGAAGTGCTTCTGCCAAAATATATTAATTCTTATTGTGTGATTTTCAACAGTTATCGTAGCTTAAAAATAGATAATATGTCATTTATTTTTCAATGATTTCAGCAATTAAGATTACAAGATGCGTAACTTGATTTAGTCTCAAGAAATTTATCGTAGATAATTTTCATAGTATACACTCAATTGATTTTATCTCTAATCGATGTGGGACTTTCAAGAGAGATCTTTCAACTTTATATGAAAAAAATATTTGATGACATTTTAAATTGGTTTTCTTTTTTTGTAAATCTTTCTTCAAAATTCAATCAAAAACTCTCTCTTAGATTATTATTATTATTATTATTATTATTATTATTATTATTATTATTATTATTATTATTATTATTATTATTATTATTATTATTATTATAATAATATTGCAAACTATATTTTCTATGAATATGGGGAGAATAAGTGTGTAGATGATTTAAGAACAACATATAAACATCATTTTATGTAGTTCCAAGGATGTTTGTTAATAAACCTGATTTTATTATTGAAAGATAAATCATGTTTTATAGTTTTATTTTAGTTGTCATAATTCTAAGAGTTGAAGAAAAGAAAACAACCATTAAATTTTCCCAGGATTAAAGATAACAAGATAATAGAAATTGAGTGAGGTTATGAAAGCCTCAACCATGAATGAAAGGTAGAAGAAAAAAGATAAAGAAAAATTAATCTAACACTAGTAAAAAAAAGGGCATATACAGCGCACATTATGCCACGGTTCACCCGAAACCGCAGCATAATGCTGCGCGGTGGCACTTTTGTAAATAAATCAAACGTATATGTTGTGGTTGCCCACTCAACCGCGGCATATACCCCAGTCAACATCATCTTTGACTCCACGTCAGGAAAAAAAATTAATAACAGAGCCATATGCCGCGGTTCTCTGACCAACCGCGGCATATACCCCTGTAACCTCCTGACAATCCCCATCAGTCAGCCCATGCAATAAATTAGCAGGGGAATATGCCGCGGTTGGGCCAGAGAACCGCGGCATATGCCCTTGCAACCCCTGACATTCCCCACCTGGCAGTTGTGAAGGCAGTTGGGGGGATTTTGAACGTTGGGGAATATGCCGCAGTTGGACCAGAGAACCGTGGCATATGCCTTGCTAATTTATTGCAGGGGCTGACTGATGGGGAATGTCAGGAGGTTACAGGGGTATATGCCACGGTTAGTCAGAGAACCGCGGCATATGCCCCCTACAACCCCCTAACATTCCCCATCAGGCAGTTGGGGGGATTCTGAACATTAGGGAATAGGCCGCGGTTCTCTGGTCAACCGCGGCCTATTCCTTCATCTGAGTAAATTTCAAAAAGTCAGAGAATATGCCGCGGTTGGGCGCTGAACCGCGGCATATACTCTAAAAAAATTTCAAAAATGGCATTATGGATTTTTTTTTAAATGAATAGGTCGTGGTTTAGTGTAGAACCGCGGCATATGCCCCTTTATGCCGCGGTTAAGTGCGGAACTGCAGTAGATGCGCTTCTGAAAGTTAAAAAAATTTGACAGACAAACAGTTTCGTCTTTTACACTTCGCACAAAACAGTTTCAGTCTTCCTTCTCCTCCGTCGCGCCCCATTTGCAAGGTTTTGTCTCTCCGTCAGCCAGCCTCCGCCACGCCTGCCATTCCTCTCTGTCGCGCCTGCCACTGTGCCTCAACCTCGCCGCCACCGTTGTTCTCCCGAAGGGCTTCCTCCACTGTAGCCGCCGCAAGTCCTACGTGGTCATCCCTGCCTTTCTCACCTTCGTAGCCGCTGCGCCGCTGCTGCCATCGCCTCCACTGTGCTGCCCATCACGGTAAGTTAATCAAACTATTGTATTTGATATATCAGTTTTTTAGTTTGTTTAACTTCAAATGTTTGAGTGGTTGAATAAAATTTTTGAGTTTGCTGGATATAATCTTTGGATTTTATGGTTGTATTCATTTGAATTTTGAAAATCCTATTGTAATTTGGTTAGTGATTATGATAGTTGGGTTTTTGTTGGAATTTTTTGTATTACAAACATTTAAATGTAAAATACAAAAATTTGTTAGAGTTATACACCAACCATTTTGACCGAGGCATATATAATTTTAAGAAGGATTTTAACTTTGTTGGAAATAAAATTATATAGGTATAAAATTAATTGTATGATTGTATGGCTGAGTTGATTGAATTGATAATTTTATATAGAAAATTGTATAATTGTAATTTTGTAAAATTTAGGAATGGATCGAAATTGAATTAATTTACCACGTATTAGTGCTGAGTACGAGAGAGGTGTAGAGGAATTTATACAATTTGCGCAACGTAACGAGGGGAGAAGTGACGATGAAGTGAAGTTTATATGTCCTTGTGTGAACTGTTTTAATGGGAGAAAGTTGAACGCAACCCAAATTAGATAACATCTTATCTGTGATGGTTTCCTAAGATGCTATACAACATGGATATGGCACGGCGAAGAAATGCACTTTCCGACTGACTCGCAAACTGAAAATGTTACTGATTCCACCATGGAAAAAGATTGACCGGATGAAGACAAATTAGAGGACATGATCCGCGACGTTGGCCCAGAAAATTTTGCCAAAGCTCATGTGTATGAGACGATGTCGACTGATGCGGAAACACCTTTGTATGTCGGTTCAGCTAAGTTCACACGTTTGTCAGCTGTGTTAAGGCTCATGAATTTGAAGGCGAGCAATGGATGGACTGATAAGAGTTTTACAGAATTGTTGACGTTGTTGAATGAAATGTTGCCAGATGGAAATACACTACCCACTCGAAATTATGATTCAAAGAAAATTCTTTGTCCAATGGGTATGGAGTATAAAAGGATACATGTTTGTCCAAATGACTGCATTTTATATAGGAAAGAGTTTGAATTTTTGATAAAGTGTCCAAAATGTGGGTTATCACAATACAAGTCAAAAAACAATAGTGAAGATAATGGTCAGATAGAAAAAAATGGATCTGCTTTAAAGGTAGTTTGGTACCTTTCAATAGTGCCCAGACTTAAGCGTTTGTTTGTGAATCCCAAAGATGCTAAAAACCTTAGATGGCATGCAGATGAGAGAAAAATTGACGGGATGCTTCGTCATCCAGCTGATTCAAGGCAATGGAAAAATATTGATCAACAATTCCCCGAATTTGGTAAAGAGTGTAGAAATCTTAGGCTTGGTTTAGTCACTGATGGAATGAACCCATTTGGTAATATGAGTACCAATCACAGTTGTTGGCCAGTTATATTGATAATTTACAACTTATCTCCTGCATTGTGCATGAAGAGGAAGTACATGATATTGTCTATGATGATATCTGGTCCAAAGCAGCCTGGAAATGACATAGATGTTTATCTAAGCCCACTAGGTTAAGACTTGAAGTTGTTGTGGGTTGATGGGGTTGAAATATTTGATGCATTCGCTTTTGAGACTTTTCTGATGCGTGCAATGTTATTTTGCACCATTAATGACTTTCCAGCTTATGGTAATTTGTCAGGATACAGTGTCAAGGGTCATAAAGCATGTCCTATCTGTGAAGAAAACACTGCAGCTCATCAATTGAAACATGGAAGAAAGACGGTGTATCTGCGTCATCGGAGATTTCTAAAACATAATCATCCATATCGAAGGTTAAAAATAGCATTCAATGGAGATCAAGAGAGGGACGAAGCACCAAATCCACTTACTGGCCTTCAAGTTCTTGAAAAAGTTAATAAATTACATCATGTATTTGGGAAAACATCCAAGAAGTCATCTGTAACGACCCCTTGGAAGAAGAAATCAATATTCTTTGATCTTCCATATTGGTCAAAGTTAGATGTTCGACATTGCATAGATGTGATGCATGTAGAAAAGAATGTGTGTGATAGCTTGATTGGTACACTACTCAACATTCAGGGAAAGACAAAAGATGGAGTGAATGCTCGTTTGGATTTGGTTGACATGAATATTCGAGAAGAGTTGGCACCCAAGGAGATTGGTAAACGTACGTATTTGCCCCCTGCATGTTACACAATGTCTAGACAAGAGAAAATAAGTTTTTGTGTTTGTTTAAAGAGTATCAAAGTACCACAAGGATACTCTTCAAATATGAAGAGTTTAGTGTCGATGCAGGACTTAAAGCTTGTTGACATGAAGTCTCACGATTGTCACGTCTTAATGCAACAGTTGTTACTGGTGGCTATTCGTGGAATTTTGCCCAAAAATGTTAGGCAAACCATAAACAGGTTGTGTTCATTTTTCTCGTCAATATGTAGTAAAGTCATCGATCCTACAAAGTTAGATGAACTTCAAGGCGAGATTGTTATCATATTGTGTCAACTAGAGATGTTTTTCCCTCCATCTTTTTTTGACATCATGGTACATTTACTTGTTCATTTGGTTAGAGAAATCAAGTTGTGCGGACCGGTATACTTAAGATGGATGTATCCTATTGAGCGTTATATGAAGATTTTGAAATGGTACGTTAAAAATTCATATCGTACTGAAGGTTCGATGATTGAAAGGTATATTGCTGAAGAAAGTATCGAGTTTGGTTCAGATTACATGACATCAACGAATCCAATAGAAGTTCCTCGCACATCATGGTGAATAAATTTTCTACAAGTAAAAGCATCCGAGGTGTGAATGTGGTGACAAAAGATCGCGCAGATCTGTTGCAAGGGCATCTTTATATATTGAACAACACAGATGATGTGATCCCTTTTTTGGAAGCACACAAAGCCATTGTTAAGAATAAAAATCCAAGACAATCAGAGAAATGGCAGTTGATGGAGCATAACAAAACATTTATGTCTTGGTTCAAATCTGAAATTGACAAAGAGCCATATTCTTCTCAAACTTTATTGTGGCTTGCAAATGGTTTGAAGTTTGATGTCGTGTGTTGTACAGGTTATGAAGTCAATAATTGCACATTCTATACGAAGACTTTGGATGATAAAAGCACAGTACAAAATAGTGGAGTTAGTTTAGAAGCTGAGTCGCTTCAATTTTCCACATCAAAAGATCAATCTCCTGTACTTGGATCAATGAGATATTATGGTATAATAGAAGAGATATGGGAGGTTGATTACACAAAGTTTTTTGTTCCATTGTTCAAATGTAAGTGGTTTGACAATAAGAGTGGTGTCAAAATAGATGAATCAGGTATGACACTGGTTGATTTTCAAAAGGTGGGTTACCGAGACGAACCGTTTATCATGGTTCATCAAGCATCTTAGGTGTTTTATGTCAAAGATCCTGCGTCCTACCATTGGTATGTCGCTCTTCAAGGCAAAAAACAAATTGAAGTTAACGAAGAGAATCTGATTAATATTCATATTGCTGACAACCATTCATTGCAAACTACAACAAATTTGGATGACCAATCTGTAGTTGACGACGATGTACATGCAATTCAGTCAGATCATGATGAGGGAATATACATATGATGACAATGGAACTCTTTATGTATGAATTTTCAATTTTTGTATAAGTATTTTATTAATATCACATAAGTTTTCCTTTTATATATTTCATATGATTACTATTACATGTTTTGTTAAATTATATGATATTACATAAGTCTTTTATTAATATTTCATGTTGCTATTTATTTTAACAGATATATGGCTGATCATTCACATTCTTCAGGGGATGAGGTTCCCCCTACCAGATCCACTAGAGGACCCACCAGGATGAAACAACTATTGATGAGAAAGAATAGTGGTGAAAGAACTCCAGTGAATGTGAACGTGATCACGGGTGTGGCAGTTGGCCCCTATGCAGATGATTTCCGATCATATCTTGGAGTAGTGGTACGTGATAAGATTGGTATTCTCACTCCATCTTTTGATCATGTGTCCGAGGTTGATCGGAACATAATATGGAACGATATATTGGTAAGTTAGTTAATATCATTTGAATTAAAATTTGTTTATGTTGATAATTTTGTACTGATACAACTTTATTATGTTGAATTAAAATTTGTATTAATATCATTTGACATTCCAAATATCGCAACACTTAGAAATAAGTGTTTGTCAACTGTTGCTGAAAACTTCAGAAACTTTAAAAGTAAGTTGACATCAAGATACATCTTTGGACACCTTAAACATAAGTCTCCATGTAGTACATATAAGTCCATTGATGAGGAAACTTGGCGGCTTTTTAAAGAGAGTCGAATGACAAAGGAATGGCAGGTCAGTATAGTTGATATTACTCAATTCCTCATTAACAAATATATATCATATGAACTAATTAATTCATGTGTGTGTGACAGGCAATTAGAAGCAAAGCACAAGGAACAAGTGCTCATAACAAAAACCCCCACCTATTATCTCGTGGTGGGTATAGGAAGCTTGAGGAGAAAATCCTCAAGCAAAAGGCAGATGCTAGACCACCATCTCAGGGTGGTAGCCCCCTCAGCCTCCTTCTCCACCTTCTAGACATGAAAAATGGAAGTTGGCTCGTATGAGACCATCGGGTGCTTACTCTTCTAACACTGCACGAGAAATTTCCGAAAGAATTGTAAGTTATCACTGTTCCTAAAATAATAATAATTGTAATTATTCATACTACATTGAACTTTTTAAAGAATAATGATGTTTTGTAATGTTACAGGACTCCTTGGTTGAGCAGAGCTCCCAAGGTCAATTCACTCCAGAGGGTCGCCAGGATATTCTTGCTGCTGCGATTGGACGACCTGAGCACCCTGGACGTGTACGTGGTGCAGGTCCTGGAGTAGGAATTAAAGATTATTTTGGGAGCTCTTCTCGTCAGCCTTCATATGCATACAGCGAAAAACAAAGAGAAAGGATGACACAAGAGATCACCAAAAAGGTCCGACCAGACCTTAGAGAGGAGACCAGGGCCGAGCTTAGATCAGAGCTCAGGGCTGAATTCAGCGCCATGTTCCAGCAGCAGTTTGAGAGCTATGGCATGCGCCCGGTGCCATCTCCTGTACCGGAACAGGAACATGTTGTGCCTCCCACAGGTAAACTTAATAAACATTTATGTGCAATTATTTCTATCTTTTGTATAATCTAACATTTACTCTGACAGGGAGAAGCGGGAAAGGAAGTTGTTCCGCACCAGCCGTCCCAAAGGATGACATGGACGATGGTAGTCCATGTCTGCTATACATTTTAGAGGATACCGAGATGGTCCTGCTAGCTCGTGGAACAGAGTTTCGGTCAGCGACTGTATGTCATGGTATGCAACTATTAGAGGATGAGGTGAAGGTCTCAATGGATGAAATGATCATACTAGATGCCTTGGTTCCTCTGGCCACAGAAGAGATTTTCACTGTGGAACAAGCATTTAAGTCGTTTATCAGTTGACCTAAATTTTTGGTTAAACCAGTTTCTGACCCCTCGATATGAAATTCTTCTTTACACTTCTAAATTTTAAAGGTTTTTGATGTCAAAACTTATCTTATTTTTTCATGTAACAATAGACGCAGGCACAGGAGAAGATTCCTCTATCTGAGGATGATCTTCTTGCTTCATTGCATCTACTTGCTGACATCCTTGAAGATAAGCCTTTGGAGGTTGAGTATGATGCTAATGTATTTGGGACAGGCTCTGAGGTCCCAATATATCTTCATAGCCAAGATGTCTGTGAGCTTGCGTCGGGAACAAAAGAGTTGAATATTTCAATTATTCATCTATGGATGATGTAAGTCTATGAACAATTATTTATATATAAAATTGATTTATATATCAAGTATCCTTATATCAAAGTTAATTTTTGATTTCAGGTATATGTCTGGGGTCAGTGACAAGTTGGGGCGTTCTGATGATTATGGATTCATTGATCCCCAATCAATTCATGAATCAAATGATTTTGAACAAATCAACATGAATCTGATAAGATGTTTTGGACGCGGCAAGAAAATATACTTTTTGCCTTATATATCCGGGTAAGTGAACTTTGTTAACAATATAAAGTTACATATGTGATTTTAATGTATAATAGTTAAGTTATTATGAATTTCAGGCGTCATTGGCAGCTTCTTGTTATGTCTATGCAAGATAACTATGCTTTGTGGTTCTGCTTATTGCACAGGCCTCCTCCCACACATCTCAGACAAGCAATTGATTGGTAAGAAACTCAATGTTTGGACTTTCTTTGTTATATAAATGAATGCTAAAACCTTTTTTTATATATAGTTCTATTCCAACAAGTATGATGATGGTTGGGAGATCAATTGTTAACAGTAGAAAGATTGCTTGGATTTCTCTCAAGGTTTGACACATATGCTAGCCATACTTTCTTATAGTTGTTTTATTTTAATGTTATTCACTAACTATTTGCAACTGTGATGATATATTGTAGTGTAACAAACAAAATGGGTCATATGAGTGCGGATACTATGTAATGTATTAGATGACCCATATTGTTCGTTCTCACATCACAAGAGGCTGGGAAACGGTAATATTTAACTTTAACAAATTTTGATTCTTTCCCATATTTAGAATTCATATACACTAATTAATATGAATTGTTTTGTGCAGAGGTTCAAGACTACTACACCAATTCCTCAGAAGCCACTATTATTCATGAGGAACGCTGCTGCGAAGTATATAATTAGATTATACAATAGCTCTTAGTTATTAGATTTAAACATTGCATTTGATTAGATTGTATTTTCTTAGACTTTGTACTTTATTTGATGTTGAAATACATTTGAACATGTGTTTGTTATGTTGAAATTGAATTTGTGTACATGTTTTTATATGCAGGTTTGTTTTTGTGGTAGTGGATATCACAAAAACAGACCTGCAATTTTAAAAAACTGCAGGGGAATATGCTCGGTTTTTTATTTTTTATTTTTAAAAAACAGACATGGCCGTGGTTAGTGCAAGAACCGCGGCATATACTGGACCATTTTTCTTTTTAAAAAAATGGATTTAGGCAGTGGTTCCTTGGACAACCGCGACATATGCCCTAACTAATATACCGCGGTAGTCTCTTATTTACTACCGCGGCTGAATATGCCGCGGTTCGTAAACCGCGACGTATAGTAAAAAATAACCACGGTAAAAGTCCCTCACTGCACTAGTGTAATATCATACTATTGCTGAAAAATTAAAATGTTGTATATTATTCTTCAATAATCATTTAAGCATAAACAAGAATTTATATAGTAAAAGAAACTTATCAAATTAAATTTATATAACGAAATAACTAATTCTATTTGCAAATAAAAGAGGAACTATATTGCTGGAAAAAAAAAACAACACTTGTAAGATTAATTCCTGAAAACTTATGTATTTTGAATAGATTCATATTAACAGCACCCCAAATGGTTAAAATATGTATTGCATATTTAAAAAAAAAAAATCATCAGTTGTCTTTTATTATTTTCGCAGATGATTAATATCATAATAAATTATAAGTGAGATTAAGGTTATTATGATTAAAATCCTTAATAATAATAATAATAGTTTCACTATAATTATTTTGCTGTTTTTTGTCCATTGATGACAATTTGGAATCTCAGGATTAACCGTGTCGAACGGAATGTTTAAGTTATCCATCACATTCAATTGAACGTGCAATGGAATAACGTTTGCATTATGTCACTGTCTCTGCAGCCCCACAGAGTTTAAGAAACTTCACCAAAATAATTAAAGTTATCCAAATATTCTTAAAACACCAATCACAAAATCCTATTGTGCACAGTAAAGTTGGTTATGTAATTAAAGTGACTTAAAAATAAAATCACTTTTAAAGACCAAATCTCACCACAAAATTCTTACAATAAATAAATAAAGGTAATATTTTATGAAAAAGGAACTATTCTCCACGTTCCCGTTAAAGCTAGTAGGATGGGCTGGGCCGTTAGGCGCTCCTAGTTTTATGGGCCCATTCAAAATAATAAAAGACAGTTTTCAGAGCCTATAAATCGTAAAGAAAACCGCTTTGTTCATGCAGAAGCAAGCATCGACGACACCTTGGTCAGGACAACTTTTGTTCCTTCTTCATTCAAGTGTTGGCTTGAAATTGCAGCAACGATAATGAAGAAGAAGCAGAGGGAAGAAATGAGTACACTCTTTCTCTTCAGCCTTTTAACGCTCACTGTAAGCATAAATGTATAATACTTCTCCTTCATTCTCACTGCTTCATCCAATCATCATCTTCTTCTTTAGGTCTAACATAGCAAATGCAGGTTGCTTACGGTGGGGGCAACTCACAAGATCAAAACCCCTTCACGCCAAAGGCTTACGTCTCACGTTATTGGGACAGACACGTCCGTAACACCTTCCCAAAACCATCCTTCCTTCTTTCCAAAGCCTCTCCACTCACCGCCGCCGACACTGCCTCCTTCACCAACCTCGCCGCCACCAACACTCTCTCCACTCGCTTGCCTGAGTTCTGCTCCGCTGCGCACCTACTCTGCTTCCCGGAGGTCCGTCCAAGCCTCGAGAAACACACCGAAGATGAAAATTTTCAAACCTACGACGACGGCCAGAATTTCACTAACTACGGAACGAATAGAGCAGGTGGAATCGACACGTTCAAAAACTACTCCAACGGTCTCTTCAGCACTCCGGTCAACGATTTCCGCCGATACAGCCGCGGAGCCGCTGGTCACCAAGAAACCTTCACCGGCTACGCCAGCGACACCAACGTCGCTGACCAGAGCTTCAACACGTACGGCACCAACACGGCCGGAGGCTCCGGCGAGTTCAAAAATTACTCCAGCAATTCAAACGTCCCCAACCTGCGATTCACCACCTACTCCGACCTCACCGCTGGGAGGACACAGTCGTTCTCTCGATACAGCGAAGACGGAAACTCAGGCGGGCAGACATTCCAGAGCTATGGCAAGAATTCCGCCGGCGCTGGGAACGATTTTACTGGCTACGGAACAAACTCCAATGTTGCCTCATCTGGTTTCACGAACTACGGCAAGGGAGGCGCCATTCCGAACGACACCTTCACCAACTATGGCGTCGATATGAACGTCCCTGAAATAACCTTCAAGAGTTATGCAGACGGAACGCACGGTGGCAGTGAGAGTTTTGCCAACTACAGGGACCAGTCCAACGTTGGTGACGACTCCTTCCAATCATATGCTAAGAACACCAAAGAAGGGACCCAAGTGGATTTCAAAAACTACGGCAACTCCGCCAACCCAGGTTCCGACACTTTCAAAGGCTATGCCAAAGGAGCAGAAGGGGATCACAAGGTTGGCTTCACCGGCTACGGCGTTAACACGAACGCTACCTTTAAGGATTACGCTAAAGAGGGTGTTTCCTTCGCTTCTTACAACACCTCTTCCTCTTCTTCAACTGTCGGTGGCAGTTTGGTGAAAAGGTGGGTGGAACCGGGTAAATTCTTTCGCGAGAGCATGTTGAAGGAAGGAACCGTGATGGCCATGCCAGACATAAGAGATAAAATGCCTCAAAGATCATTTTTGCCCCGCTCTCTTCTGGTGAAATTGCCCTTCTCTTCTTCAAAGATTGAGGAGCTGAAGAGCGTGTTCAAGGTGTCTGATAACTCCTCCATGGAGAAGATGATGATGGAGTCTTTGGGTGAGTGCGAGAGAGCACCCAGCGTCGGAGAGATCAAACGTTGTGTGGGGTCTGTCGAGGATATGATTGATTTTGCAACCTCTGTTTTGGGCCATGATGTCGGGGTTTGGACCACTGAGAACGTAAACGGGTTCAGTAAGAATGTAATGGTGGGTCGGGTCAAAGGAATGAATGGTGGCAAGGTAACCAAATCCGTGTCCTGTCACCAGAGCTTATTCCCTTATCTGCTTTACTACTGTCACTCTGTTCCTAAGGTTCGGGTGTACGAAGCGGATCTCTTGGATCCAGAAAGCAAGGCGAAGATTAACCACGGTGTTGCTATATGTCACCTGGACACCAGTGCGTGGAGCCCCACCCATGGTGCATTCGTGGCTCTTGGGTCGGGTCCGGGTGAGATTGAAGTGTGTCACTGGATCTTTGAGAATGACATGACTTGGACCATTGGTGAGTGATTGGAGAAAGTTGTGTTAGTTAGCAGCGGTGGCAAATGCATATGAAATGAAAGGCTGCTGAACCCAAACTCATCGAGTTTGTATTTAATAATAAATTAATAATCACTTAGGAGCTTGTGTTTGTTGGTAACGGTAAATTATATGGCTTCTGAGTACAAGCTAAAGTGTTATTTATTTAGAAAAAAAAAAAAAAAAAAAAAACAAGTATTGTGTGATGGTTGTCAATCAACCATAATCCATTTATTTGTATGATTGCGAGTGTTTTCCACCTGGTCCTGCAGAGCAACTTCAATCATTAAAACTTGAAAATTAATAATGTGACATTCCTCTAAACAAATAAATTCACAACCCATTTTAATAATATAATAATATATATTAAAATTTCAAGTTAAAAATTAAAATAAATAAAATTAAAATATTATTATTTTGAATTATTAAGAACTTATTTTTTTTAATTGGTGGGTATCTAAATATCATTATTCTTATAAGTTTTTTTTTTAATTTTAGGATTCACTATGATTATCTATCCGATTAGTAATTAATTAAGTGGTCAATCTTAAAACAGTTAACCTAAAAATTGAATATCAATTAACTAAGAGAACATAGAACGATAATTTTCTTAATAATTATCAAACTCATAAATAAAATATATTTAGAGGTAAAGTAAGTTTATCAATTATTCGATCATAATTAGGTCAATGCTAATTAAAAGTTCATTCTGAAACTTATAAATAGATGTTTAAGGTAAAAAGATAGGTCATTGCATTTATTGCATTGTCTAAAAGTTAACTTTGTTTACGAGACAATCATCTAGCGACATAAGCATTAGATTACCTTTTACAGCATCAGAGTACATTTTACAAGTAACTCTACCACACGATCTAAAGAAGGGAAGACATAAAAGACACAAAGACTTTGATTGCAAGACAATTTGGAGTTTATTAAGAACTTGACATACGAGATAGTTTATCTTGATTCCATTACCAAAATACATTGTATGTATCTATTTGTTAATAGTACATCATTTGGAAAAGAAAAATGAGAAGAAAAAAGTTTTATACAATATTAAAACAATGTGAAAGGAAAATCATATATATAGTTCATTTCATCTCTTTATTTACTTTAATGATTATTGTTTTTAAATTTGTTAAAATGTATAGCATGTTAAAATAATGTTATTTATTAAAATTTATGTATTCTTTTGGATTTATTTTCAACTCTTTGGGATTAATATATTATTAATGTTATAATATTAGTTAGAATTTAAAAGAGAAAATTGCAAAGGAAAGATAGTGGTTAAATATACTGTACTTTTGCAAAAAAAGGCTTTTAACATTTGTTATTTTAGGCTTTTGACGTCTGATCTCGCCCTAAAGTCATATTGGGTGACATTAACTGGACGTCGCTTCATCATCAGACGTCTAAATAAACGTCAGATCCCCCCATCAGATGTCTAAATAGATGTCCGATCTCTCCTCATTTGACGTCTCTTAGCGCTGAGCGACATTGTTTTACACTGAGCGCACAAATCCCTGGGATGTCCACTAGAACGATTATAACGTCGGACAGTGCACCGACAGACATCCATAGACGTATCGAATGTGCATTATCATTACCTTCATCACCAGTGTTTCTAACAATTTTCTTTTTAAACTGTGATAAACCACATGTTGGACAATACTTCAGTGAAGCAAGCTCCTTTATGTACAAAACACAATCATTAGGACAAGCTTGTATATTTTGATATTCCAAACCCATTGGACATAAAATTTTCTTTGCCTCATAAATACGAATAGGTAAAGTATTATTTTTTGGAAGCATCTCCTTCAACAACTCCAACAACTTTGTGAAACTTTTGTAGGTCCATCCATTCCTTGTTTTTAAGCTAAACAACTTCAAAGTTGTAAACAGACGTGTAAAGTTGGAGCATCCTGGGTACAACTGTTGCTCTAAATCATTTCTAAGAGAATCATACAAATTAGCTTTTCCAAAAATTGTCTTCACCAACATCACGTATCATGTCCTCTAAATGATCACTCAACCATTCTTTCACATAATTCGTTCCTCATGACGTCGTAGGCTGGTCTAGTATGTCTCCATGCCAAGTCCAAATGGTATAAGTTTTCATCATACCGAACATGAATAGATGGTCACGCATATTGCCTAAGTTTTGGAGTATTTGATTAAGACAACGAACACAAGGACAAAAATATGTCTCGTTCACAGACTTTGCGTTTTGTTCAACCTATTACAAGAACTCTGAAACACCCTTTTCATATTCTTCACTGATGCGACGTTCACTCATCCAGCTTGGATTCATACTATGTTCGTAACAAACTTCATCAGTCTCAATTTTTTAACTATAACAAGGTTAGGCCCTACCCATTCAGAAAAATTATTTTTCATAATTTGCTAAGACACATGCAAAGAAGTCTAACATGATAAATTTGATAAGATTTCGGCAGCATTTCACATTGGTCTCCGAAATACACAAAACGAGAGTGGTCAGGGATGACCACAATCAAATATGCATCCGGAGAACAACACAAATAATCTAAACCAAAATTTTATCAAACTTATCCATAAACTCCAACGTACATGTTATATCAAATTATGAAAAGTAATTTTCCCAAACTGTCCGATCAAACAATTCGAAATTTAATACAAACAATTAAAAGTTTAATCGTTTGAGTTAAATCTCAAACGAGAACTAAGTTTCACTCAATGATTTCATACTTATAATATATTCAAAATTAAATCAACAATATATATTGCAAAAATTCAATCTAAAAATTTTACCTAACATGTTAATCATAATAACACAAGAAACTTTATCAAATAATGCAAAATCACATATCAAATAATCATATCTCTCAAAACTAAAATACATATATTTTATAACTAACAACCCAATGATTTGCATACCCAAAACCCAATCACAACCATACACAAAAACTAACAACAACAAAATTAACCTTCTTAATGGGTTAAAAACACAGTGGAGGGAAATGGAGGAGTGAGAAAGCGTTTTGGAGGCTGAACCACCGTTCAAAAATGCTTACAATATGGCCCTAAAACCGCCGCCTAAGAACGCGCCAATAACTACACCAAAATGCAACGAAAACACATTTTAATCAATTCAAATGAAAGATAATTCATCAAAAAGTAATGTAATCGGAGTAAAAATAATTTTACACGATGCTAATGGGAGAAAATCGTACCTCAATAGCAATGGCGGAGGAGAGAATTCACGAGGAAGACAATGAACAATGAATATGCGTAACTGCTGCTCGCGTTCGCTGGTTGGTAATAACAACGATTTAGACGTCGGCTCCCCCCAACCGACGTCTAAATTACTTTTAATGTCGACCCCCTCACTAGTTGTTGTTTAAGGGCTTTAAAAAATTAATTTTGACGTTGTTATTTAGGCATTTACGAAGCCATTTGGCGTTCGGGGTGGGAGAAGTCGACATCTAAAGCTTATTTAGATGTCGACAGTGGGGGTCAGATGTCTAAGGGCAATGAAACTATAGCTTTTGGGCTACTTTTTGTAGACCATTTGGCGTCTGGGGTGGGGGTCGACGTCTAAATAGACTTTAGGCTTCAGGGGGTAGGATCAGATGTCTAAACCCCTGCAGAAAGTGACTTTTGGGTTACTTTTGCAGACTATTTGGCATCCAACGTGGTGGCCCGATGTGCATATGTTCTTTAGACATTGGCCCCCTCACCCCCGGACGTCTAAATGTAATAATCTTTTTACTTTCTCGCATATTTTTGGCGTCCAATGAGGGGGGCCGATATGTATATGTATTTTGACGCTAGGGCCCCCTAGAGCTGATGTCTAAATGACTTTTTTTAATTATGAAACTGCCACCGATCATTTTTAACGTTGGATTTTCGACGATCGGACATTATACGCGTGACGTTATAGCCTATTTCTACACTAGTATGAGTTGTCATTAATTATTTTTAGAGAAGCAAGATATTGACACTTCAAATTGTTTGATTCGTTAATACATGTGTAAAAGAAATAGAGTATCTTTATATTGTTTTTATATTAACAAATATGAGTACATAACTTTGCATTGATTATAAGGCATGAATGAAATGTTAATATTTAGAATATAAGTAGTTTTCTTTTCCTGCTCTAATAATCCTCTATTTGAAAATCTCAAAGGTTAAAATATTATGTTTTCATATTTTAGGATTAGAAAGAACTTGTAAGTGTATTTTGCAACATTAACTTATAATCTTCTTTAATGAGTTCCATATTATTTTTCTTATAGTGTATTAGTAAAAATAGATAAATGTCGCATAAAAAATCACATTAAATATTATCATTTAATACATTGTATACATTAATAATATTTAAAAGAAAATTAATTGGTTTAATACCTATTTTGGTCCCTAAGTTTGTTAGGATTGTTTAAAGTAGTCCTATCTTTTTCAAACATTCACAGTTGTCTCATATTTTGTAAAAACAATTCAAGTTGATCATTTTTGCTTATGGTGTTAAAAACGCTAACGGTGTAATTAGCCTCTAGCCAAAACTAAATGACCTGTCTAGTTATTAATTGCGCTGAGGTCAATTATCCTTTACCTTAATCAGAGTTTTAGAAACTCTTGACTTCCATTTTCGAGACTTCCTTTTTCTCGAAAAAATCCAATAATGTGGGTTCCTCGTACTGCAAGGAGACACCCTCCTCCTTCCCCTCCTCTGTTTCTGGGTTGGCATCATAGGGAACCTTTCTTCTTTCCTTCTTATTGTTCTAGCTATGTTTGTATTAGGGCTCCGAACTAAGGTTTTATTTTTGAGATTTTGATCTCGTGATGTTGGGTTTCCTTCCTTGGATTGTGTTTCTATTTTGTTTTCTCTGCAAGTTGGTGGCGCAATGGTTGGGGTTCTTCGTGATTTTATGATTTAGGGATTTTAGGGTTTTCGTTTGGGGTTGAGGGTTTTGATTTGAGAATTTCTTGTCTCTTGTTTCTCCTCTACAAATTGTTAATGTGATTTGGGGGTTAGGGTTTTCGAATTGGGATTATTTGCAATTGTATCATGTTCTTGCCCTTTTGGGGTTTTTGGAATCTATCATCTTGCGTTTTTGGGTTCTTTGGGTTTTGGTTCTAAAATAAAGTTTCGATGGTGGATTTTTCTAACCTAATTGTAATTTCCCTTACCTTTAACTTTTTCAGGTCATTAAATTTTATTTTTAAAATTTATACCTCAATTGACCTCAGCGTGCCCCGCAATCAATAACTGGACAGGTCATTCAGTTTTAGTCAAGGGACAATTACACCGTTATCGTTTTTAACGTCGTAAGCAAAAAGGACTAACTTGAACCGTTTTTACAAAATATGGGATAACTATGAACATCTAAAAAAAAGGTAAAATCACTCTAAACAAACCTACTAAACCTAAGGACCAAAATAGGTATTAAACTAACGTTGTGTTCACTTGAGCTGATTTTACTGTTCAAGAGAGAATGAGAACGCAGATTTGCGGGACTGTTAACGAGATGGCAAGTGTACCATATCGTTTCAAGTAATAAAAATGGTAAAACCCATTATCATTCTTCTCATGAGACTCAAAAGGCCTTATCGTTCGTGTGAACCAAAATCGTAAGACTTGCGGAGAAAAATTCAATAATTGTGGTGAATGCAAAGACAGAAAATAAACATGCAATGTGTTTGATTCAGTTGACAAGAAAAGGTTATGAATAAATGGAGTTGTTCGGGGTTTACAATTTCATTTAATCCTCTCTCTCTTATTTACTCCTCTTGATTTAATTGCGTTATTATCTAATTGTCATGCAAACTTTCTTGGCCTCTCCTTAACCCGATCCCTCGGCGAAAAGAGACTATTACTAATTACCGACATGCTATCCCTAGCCTCCTCTAGTAACTAACAACGCGTTACAAACAGAAGCAGAAACAATTGGTCATCCTACCCCCCTATCCCTAGGTGGTATTGCTTAACCAAGGAATTACTCACCAGTTCATGACAATACTGTACGTCCCCGCATCAATAAATGCAAAAATCAATTATCGAATGAGTTAAACGACAAAAGCTTTAAGCATAGTATGAGAATCCAACAATTGATAATAAACGCATATGAGAACCATATAATTAAACAAGAGTTTCAATATAAGAGAGTATCAAAAGATTACATTGTTCTCCCAACAACAATAGGGTTTAGTTCACCATTGTCATGGTGAACAAAGATGAAAATAATGGAAGATATGGAAAACAAACCCTAGAAAAGATGAAAAGGAGCCTAAGCATCTAAGAGATCCTCTCCAAAGACTGAAAAGTAGGTCTGGCCGCCTCCTCTGTCAAAAGAATGAATGGGAAATCGCAACAGGGTTATTTGTAACTGAGGAGCGCAACAGAAAATTGGCCCAAGCCCATCTGACCACCGCCCGGCGGCAAAGTGCACCGCCCGGTGGTTTAACCCTAAATCGCACTTCCACCCGGCGGCAGGGGTCTACCGCCCAGCGGTGCCTCCAGTACCGCAAAACCGCCCAACGGTAGGGGTCTAGCGCCGGGCGGTCTCTAGACTCTTCTCTTCTTCGATTTTCTTCCTTTTCCTTGAGTCTTAAGACCTTTATTTCCAACTCCAATCTTCACTTCCATCAGATTTGCTGCAAAACAATGCAAAACAAGCATAATATCGCTAAAAACAACTTTTGACTCTCAACTGACTCATTTATTGAGTTTTACTTGATTCTAAGCTCATTATGAGCAGTAAAGGGTGTAATTTGGTCCAAAATAGCATATGAAAATAACGGTTTTTCAACCGTTATCAGGGACG